>SMMW01000435.1:0-667500 GCA_004794655.1 Marisa cornuarietis
ACCCCTAACCCTAACCCTAACCCTAACCCTAACCCTAACCCTAACCCTAACCCTAACCCTAACCCTAACCCTAACCCTAACCCTAACCCTAACCCTAACCCTAAACCCTAACCCTAACCCTAACCCTAACCCTAACCCTAACCCTAACCCTAAACCCTAACCCTAACCCTAACCCTAACCCTAACCCTAACCCTAACCCTAACCTAACCCTAACCCTAACCCTAACCCTAACCCTAACCCTAACCCTAACCCTAACCCTAAACCCTAACCCTAACCCTAACCCTAACCCTAACCCTAACCCTAACCCTAACCCTAACCCTAACCCTAACCCTAACCCTAACCCTAACCCTAACCCTAACCCTAACCCTAACCCTAACCCTAACCCTAACCCTAACCCTAACCCTAACCCTAACCCTAACCCTAACCCTAACCCTAACCCTAACCCTAACCCTAACCCTAACCCTAACCCTAACCTAACCCTAACCCTAACCCTAACCCTAACCCTAACCCTAACCCTAACCCTAACCCTAACCCTAACCCTAACCCTAACCCTAACCCTAACCCTAACCCTAACCCTAACCCTAACCCTAACCCTAACCCTAACCCTAACCCTAACCCTATCCTAACCCTAACCCTAACCCTAACCCTAACCCTAACCCTAACCCTAACCCTAACCCTAACCCTAACCCTAACCCTAACCCTAACCCTAACCCTAACCCTAACCCTAACCCTAACCCTAACCCTAACCCTAACCCTAACCCCTAACCCTAACCCTAACCCTAAACCCTAACCCTAACCCTAACCCTAACCCTAACCCTAACCCTAACCCTAACCCCCTAACCCTAACCCTAACCCTAACCCTAACCCTAACCCTAACCCTAACCCTAACCCTAACCCTAACCCTAACCCTAACCCTAACCCTAACCCTAACCCTAACCCTAACCCTAACCCTAACCCTAACCCTAACCCTAACCCTAACCCTAACCCTAACCCTAACCCTAACCCTAACCCTAACCCTAACCCTAACCCTAACCCTAACCCTAACCCTAACCCTAACCCTAACCCTAACCCTAACCCTAACCCTAACCCTAACCCTAACCCTAACCCTAACCCTAACCCTAACCCTAACCCTAACCCTAACCCTAACCCTAACCCTAACCCTAACCCTAACCCTAACCCTAACCCTAACCCTAACCCTAACCCTAACCCTAACCCTAACCCTAACCCTAACCCTAACCCTAACCCTAACCCTAACCCTAACCCTAACCCTAACCCTAACCCTAACCCTAACCCTAACCCTAACCCTAACCCTAACCCTAACCCTATCCTAACCCTAACCCTAAACCCTAACCCTAACCCTAACCCTAACCCTAACCCTAACCCTAAACCCTAAACCCTAACCCTAACCCTAACCCTAACCCTAACCCTAACCCTAACCCTAAACCCTAAACCCTAACCCTAACCCTAACCCCTAACCCTAACCCTAACCCTAACCCTAACCCTAACCCTGGTTGAGCTTCTGTTTCATTCCTTTTCTTGATTCAATCTTTGCCCAAGTCTCTGGAGTCATCCATTCCTTATGTTTTCTTTCCCTCTTCCCTAGAACATCTGTACAGGTTCTCTTCCAAATGCTCTTGAGTGTTGACCAGTGTTCTTCCACTGATTCTTCTGTCAGTTCTGAAAGGGCCTCATACTTATTCTTAATTTTGCAGTTAAAAACTTCCCTTGTCTCCTTGTTCTTTAGGTGCTGAGTATTGAACTTGTGGTGTGGTCTGCCTGCTGTATCGATGAAGGATTTCAGCATGATTTTGAAGGCTGCTATTAGGAGCTGGTGGTCTGATGCAACATCTGCTCCTCTTCTCTCTCTCTGACATCTTGGAGACTCCTTCTCCACTTTCGACCAACCTTTATATGGTCGATCTGGTTTTCTGTCTGGCCATCTGGGGAAGTCCCTCCATGGGACCCCGGGGTATGCTTGCCTAGCGAGCATTGTAAGAATAGGGTCCCTGCTGTCCAGCCAGGCACGTCGTAAGAGGCGACTAAGGTGGACACATCACCTAGAGGTAAATTAGGTTGTAGTAGGGCTAACAACCCCACCATATAAAAAAGCGCGTAACAGAAACCAACACTAGAGCACTCGTTACAGATGGCAAAGGTAATGAAACATACCAGGGAACTGGACTCTTATGACGGACGACAGTCAAACCCGAGAGGGAGCTAGCGCCCCGATGGTGGATTTACTGAAGCCAAAGCAGAAGTTGAGGGTGGGGTGCTGGAACGTCCAGACCTTGTATCAGACTGGAAGGTTAGGGTTAGGGTTAGGGTGCAACATTTTAGTCTGGCCTCTACCCTGACAGACCTGTTCGGCTTGGTTGGACCTGCCAGGAGAACAAGGATCGACGAGGCACACAAGCCACCACACCACTACAAGGTAAGTTGCACCAATTGGTGGTGGGGCAGTCAAGATTGAGAAGTACTTAAATTCGGAGAGGACAGCGCCAGGACCAGAGTGTGGTGTGTGCTTTGTGTTATGATTTCTTCTGGAGAGACTGGTTTTGAGGAGAACTGCGCCTTCAGGAGTGAAGGAACATTGGATTTGACTGGAGATGGAATTATGGAATTATAAATGAACATTGAATTCTGGACTGGAAAGGGAACTGGGTTTGGCTGTTTACTTTGAATTTAGATTTTTTAGTTAATTACTATTTCTTCTTTCCAATTATATTTATCTTTGAATTTAACTGTTGTTATGATCTCGTCTGAAATCACTGTAGAGTGCACGTGACAGTGTTGTTTCTGTTTCTTTCCCAGAACACTAGTGCAGGCAGCCTTGCAGGTCTCCTGTAATCCTGTCCAGTGGTTGGCCACTGTTTCTTCAAAGAGTCCCTCCAGTGTCTCAGACCTGTTTTTGACTTCACAGTTTAACTCTTCTTGCTTCCTGCAATCTCTAAGAAACTGCACGTTGAATTTGTGGTGCGGTCTGTCTGATGATTCATGAAAGGACCTCAGCTTTATCATCAAAGTTGCTACAAGCAGATGGTGGTCTGAGGCTGCATCTGCACGACGCCTTACCCTGATATACAGCAGACTCCTTCTAAACTGTCGATTAATGGTGATGTGATCAATCTGGTTTTCTGTATTTCCATCTGGTGAAGTCCAGGTAGTCATGTGAATGGTTTTGTGAGGAAAGACTGTGCCTCCGATTACTAGGTCATTGAACAAGCAGAAGTCTGTGAACAGCTCACCATTCTCATTGCAGTTGCCCACACCGGGCTTTCCAATTATGTGTTCTTTGTCCTTGTTGTCATCTCCAACTTTGGCATTCATGTCGCCCATGATGATCTTCAGGTCTCGTCTTGGAGTATGATCAACCAGTGCTTGTAGGGAGTTGTAAAAGTCCTCCTTCTCTTCTTCTTTTCCTGCATTGGTAGGTGTAAAGCACTGGATGATGGCGATCTTTCTTCCTTTGGAGTTGAACTGAGCTGACATGAGTTGTGGGGAAACTGGTTCCCATGCTGTTAGTGCCCTTGCAGCCTCCTGTGTCATCATTACTGCTACTCCTTGTGAGTGGTCATGGTCAGGGTCTTCATGTCCAGAGTAGATGGTAGTCTCCCCTGACGAGAGTCTGGTCTGACCGCTACCATTCCATCTGGTCTTGCACAGGCCAAGGAGCTTGATGCCATAGTTCTTCATCTCCTGTGCTCCCTGAGCTGATTTCCCTCTCTCATATAGGGTTCTGATGTTCCAGGTCCCTATCCTGGTTTTTTCCTTGGCCGTGAGAAGATAGGTCAGCGAGCTAACTTCCCGAAGGCTTTCGCCAACACCTGTCATAGGCCCCTCAAAAGAGGGATCTTCCCGTCCAGGCTCTCGTTGTGGTAATGTTGTAGTTGTAGTTTCTGTAGCAAGGGTTGTTTTACAGGGTGGGGTTGCTAACCCACACCCAACCCTCCTCCTTCATCCAAGTTTGGGACCGGCAGGTTACCTGGGGGGTTTCCAGGTGGAGTTGATCTGCATCTAATTATGTTAAAATAGTTGCTGAGCTTGTTTAAATTGTTGTCTGCTTTCCTCCAGAGTGCTCTCTAAAGTCCCCATTGCTCTTTTCTCCTTTTTGGTATTATTAAGTTGTTGCTTCAGCATTATAGACTATTTCTCTCTTCCTCACAATAGTTTTATAACTGCAAAAAAAGTCTGCATAATATTGCTGAAACTAGACTTTGACCTTTAAAGATAATCAGTGAATGGCATCCAGGTAGGGGCATCTGCCATGAAAAAATGTATGCCACTGCAAACTCCTTAAGCCAGGCATGTCAAACATCCAGCCCTTTGCAAGCACACTTGCAGCTAGCACAATGGACAGTGTATCAATTTGCAAAATCTGTTATACAGGTCTTTTCGTACTTTCCTGAAAAGTTTAAAAACTTCAGAGTTTGCTACAAGGATTATGGCAATGTTTAGTGCTACCTATGAGTGAACAATTATTTTCCTTCCCGAAATCAACAAACACTTCTCAGAGAACAGGACTGACTGATCAACATCTCTCATCTTTGATAAAAGTAAAAACTGCACAGACATTTCAGCCAGACATAGCAAGAACTGTCATTAAAACAAGGTGTCAAGCCTTAGGACATAACACTAAAAATTGTCATAAATAAATGTTCATTTTGAACTGTTGTAATTTTTGTACAATGTATTTGCTGCTGTTGCACACAAGTCTATGACACCATTTAAAGTTTCTTTTTTCTTCTTTTTTTTAACTACTTTATCACTTTGCATGTATGAATGTGGCTAGCCGCTAAATCATTTGTATGTTTCTAAGTTTCAGTAAAAAAATATTCTGCAATAAATTTTATTAAATGACTTCAATTAGCTGTCATGTGCGGCCCTCATGAAAACACAAATGAAACTCATGTAGCCCTCGGGGACCCTCAGTTTGACATGCCTGCAATTTGAACGTGCCATGATTACAAAAGGCTGATTGCCAGGACCAATCTTTAGCCACAGAGCCCTACGTGATGGATCTCAATGTAAAATTATCAACAAAACTTTACATGTGAAAAAGATTACTTTGAATACACAGTGGGCAGGATTCTTTAAATTCATTAATTTAGTGTACATTAAATCATTAAACCGTACGTTGCTATGTAAATCATATCATTTTTTTAATTTGAATCATAAGTAATGTAAATTAATTAAACATCAGTTTTATCAAATTTTAAATAAATATTATTTTTTCTCGAAAAATCATTAAATGTTTCTTGCATGTGATCGGAGGTGCTGATCGCACTGATCGATACACACGAGTCAACAGTGTTTACATTTTCACTTAACACATCAAAATGCCTACTTACACGTAAAAAGACATGTTGAATCGGCAGAACTTTCTTATGGGGGGATGTGACGTCATAGGCTGGTCTATGTTATTTTTTCAGAGGTTTTTGGTTAGGGTTCGGGTTAGGGTTAGGTTTAGTTTATTAGGTACAACTGGGCAATTGAGTGGAGCGAGCAGACGATAATGCCGCGAGCCATTTCTGTTATGGCCGCCGTGTTCTTCCCCCCCCCCCTATAAGAAAGCGGTTCCGTTGAATCTTTCGCCTGTCAGTCGGTGCAATCATCTACACAGCACGAGCTCACGATTTCTACAAAATCATAGAAGTGCGTGGTTCGTTGTCTAGACGACTGTGAAGCGGAAGTAGAAGATAACTCTTTGTGGCAACTGCTACTTCCTTTTCCGCTCGTGTGTAGGTGACGGTGTGGTGCAGCGTTTTTGGTCGTGCTGATATCAGCTCATCCAACACCTCAAAGCCGTCGTAGACAGTCATCATGCCCCCCAAATTCGACCCCACTGCTGTTGTTGAAGGTATTTATTTATATTTTAGTGTTTATGATCGTCATGCCTTCGAAGAGCCGATGATGCGGGTCAACATAGCGCACAGGTCTGTTTTAGACATGATAAGCAGTTCCTGAATATTTACTGTAGAGCCAACAAAATACGGTATACAAACTATATTTGAGTATTTGGCGTTCTGGCATGTGTATGTGTGAGATTTAGTGACATTTCCGAATTAGAAGGCCTCGTGGCTAGGACACGAGTCGGGATCGAAGAGTGAGGAAACACCAGAAACTGTATACACTTACGGGCCAAAATACTTCGTACTTTTTGTTTAACCAGTTCATAGTTGAGGTGATAAGGTAAAGACCTCGGTGTGTCAGTGTTTTTGTGGGGGGGGGGATGGGGGCATTGTACTTGAATGCGGACTACAATATTGCATTTATTACAGGACACTGGGAACGTAGACATGAGTAGCATTGTGATATGAGAGGTATTACTAATGCAGTTTTGTTTGTGGGTAGGAATAATGTCAGAAGTCATGAACATTGCCCCGTGCTTTCTGAAGCGTCATGACAATGACCAACTTTATTAGTCCCCAGTGGGCAATTTAACATAGAAAGGTGCTCAATTACTATATATATATATATATGAAAAGTTACACAGTAAGTTCTAAGTAAAAAATATGAGCTAGTGGGAACATGAGCAAGCAACACAATCTTGCATCAAGACTATTCACTAAAGCAGGTAGCTGTTCTCTGTACTTCTGCAGCTGTCAGTGTGCATAATGAACAGAGGTGATAGACAGCAGCCTTGTAACAACAGTATCAGGATAAAGACTGTTTGCGTAAACCCTCTGCTGTCAGCAAGTAAAAAAATCCACTATCCACAAAACTAGTTGTGAAAGATTAAAATTAGAAATCAGTCTCAACGCCAGAAGGTATGATTGCACTGTAATAAATGCACAACTAAAATCTGCAAAAAGTCTAGCATGTGTCATGGGCTTTTCCAAATATTTCTACAATGTGTTCAGAATGAACATCTTGGCATCATCAACTTCCCTCTTTCCTATAAGCAAATTGCACTGGGTCCAATTTGCTCTCTGCAGAATTTTGAATGTTCCCTAGAATTTTCATTATGACGGAGGTTCGTGCAATTGGCCAAAAATCATTAGGTTGATTAGGATTGGCTTTTTTTGGGGGGGGGGGGCGAGACAATGCTAGAAAGTTTCCAGAGGGCTGGGATGTGTCCTGAGAGGGAGGGTTGAATGAAGTGTTACAATACTGTACAGCAACGCAAGAATCTAATGTGGCCCCCATGCCTTGTGAGCCCACTTGGGCAGTTCTGTTATATGGACAAGAAATTACTGTTTTCATTGAAAACAAGCAGCTCTTATCAGAAAAAATCATGATTCTCAAAACGTGTGGGAATTATTCAAAACATTTGGCAAGTCCTGATTGTTCAGGCCATTAAGTTTGACCTGTTTTCTAATACAATCCACCTGATTAGTAGCAGAAGGCATAGACTTAATCCCCTGCTGGGCATGATGGTTGCCGGCAGGGTAATGCAGCTCTATCCTTGTACTCTTTTTGTGTCCTGTACGTCTCTATCTGCATAGGTATCACAGAATCAACACAGAAAGATTACAAGAAGAAACATGTCAGCTTATCCAGGCAATCGCATGAATCATAGAATGCATCCCACACTGTAAAATCAAAGCAACCTCGCAGGCAGTACTCTCATCCATCCAACACTTCACCGACTTAATAGGCTTCATGCGTTCACACATAGGCCAATACATGAGTGCCAGAAACAGGCTATGGTATTAAAAGGCCCCAAAAGATGGTGTAGGCATGGCTATGTGTGCTGCAGCGATTAGGCCGTAACAATCCAGTTTAGTATGCTTCTGGGTTATGCTGGTTAAAATCTGTCAGATCGCGGTCATTACCATTATCGTATAATCAAAAAAAGGAATGCTGTATAGTATAACCAAGCTTACACAATGAATGAAGCATGTCAAAGCTTTGTAATTGGAACACTTTGATATTGTTTATATCAAACTGCTCTGAATGCACTGTGAACAGCTCCATAATGCTTCAAAGAGAATTTGGCCCCTATTTGTCCCTTGCTCTTCCTAAAAGTGTTAGCTTCAAACTACTACTAGATACTCAAAAGACTTTCTGTTTCAGTTATCTGCAGAGCTGTTGGTGGAGAGGTGCCTGCAACCTCGGCCCTTGCCCCCAAGATTGGTCCCTTGGGTCTGGTAAGATATTCCTAGTTTTCTAGTGATAAGCCGACCAGTAAAGAGCTTCATATACCTGTTGATCAGTGTTGAGCTGGTTTAAGGGCAAAGTTCATTACTGCTCTTTGTATCTGAAAAATAAAACAATCTCTGGACAATTTAGGTTCCTGTGGTGATCATGTTTCACTGATATTGAAAACTAGAAAACATTCAATTTTCTTAACTGCCAGCTAAAACTTGATTGTGCAGGCGAAAAACATTTTACAGCTTGTTTGTATCTCCTTTCTAACACTTGTATCATTCTTGTCTGCTCTCTTGAAGAATTGGTAAATGCAAGATGTATGCATAATTTCTAAATGTATTTTTTACAGTCTCCTAAAAAGGTCGGTGATGATATTGCCAAGGCCACTGCAGACTGGAAGGGGTTAAAAGTCACTGTGAAGCTAATTGTGCAAAATCGACAGGCTCGTGTAGACGTCATTCCCAGTGCTGCATCTCTTATCATCAAGGCTCTCAAGGAACCCCCACGTGATCGCAAGAAACAGAAAAACAGTCAGTATCTCAACATACATTCCTAAGCATAGTAAATTCCTTGCTTAGTTTATGCAATTTTCATGGCACGTTACCACAAAGCAGGCCAATTGGTGCAACCTTGAATGATTTGTAAAGCTGCACAACATATCTGTAAGTTGTACTTAGGAGTTTGCATATTCTTTTGGTAGATCAATTAGAAGCCTTTTTAATGTGATATGTGAAGATACTGTCTTCAGCTATTATCTGACTGAATGTGTCATGCAAACCATTTAATCGTGAGCTTGTTGCGCTGCATGTTAATGAAAGCTACACAGTATAATGACAACAACCAACTTTATTTGTCCCAGTGGGCAGTTTGAATATGGGAATGTGCTCTAGTTCAACGGTGAACAAAAAAGTGGCAATAACAATCATATATAGATCTTTAAATGTACATCAAGAATAATCATGTATGCACCTACATGCACACACACACACCATTGACGGCTCATCTAAGATTGAGAAGCTTTCCTATTTGTTGGTCACAAAAAGAAGCCAAATCCCTGTTTTATACCAATTAGAACAGATGTTCATAACACTTATGCCTACTTGTAGATTACTACTTCAGAGCACAAAGCATTCATGGCACAACTCAACCAATGACTAATAGAGTACATCAGAATTAACTTTGTAGCCAAATTATCACATAGCTGGTGATGTGGTCGGGTGACTGTGGGTCGCGCTCAGATCTGCAAATGGGTTTTACGAGTAGCCCCCTCAAGTGTTCAGGGTTGTAATTTAGAGTAAAGCTAAAAGAATGTTAACCAGGAACAGATTACAGGTAGGTTATCAAGTGCAGTGTTGTTTAATGGCCTTTTCTTTTTTTAAACTGTCAACAGTTAAGCACAGTGGCAACATCACACTGGAGGATGTGATCAAGATTGCAAGGACAATGCGCTCTCGCAGTATGGCCAGGACCCTGCAGGGCACTGTCAAAGAAGTTCTTGGTGAGAATTTAGGGCTCGTTTTGTTTTGACCATGAGGTGAAAATGGATATAATCTGTACGAGAGATGTGTTTTTGTTTTCTGTAAATTGTGGTTCTTCGGGCAGAAAATGTGATAAGCACTGATCAGTTACCAGCTGCAGGTGTCACAAGTGCTCATAAGCTCTAAAAGGTGTAATATTCACTGGCTCCTAAAATGTCACTTGTTACCGGCATCATCAAAGATTTTGGTTGTCAATATGCTTAAGCTACACAAAATGATTGTGCAGGTACGGCCCAGTCTGTTGGCTGTACTGTGGAGAAAGCCAGTCCTCATGCTATGATTGAAAGGATAAACTCGGGAGAGGTGGAAATCCCAGAAGTGAGTGCTAACAAATCAGTTCTTGCAAGA
Organism: Marisa cornuarietis; assembly: GCA_004794655.1. Lineage (NCBI taxonomy): Eukaryota > Metazoa > Mollusca > Gastropoda > Architaenioglossa > Ampullariidae > Marisa > Marisa cornuarietis. The sequence continues at coordinate 9,978 of SMMW01000435.1, forward strand.
GTAATGTCATTTCAGTACTGTATAGACCAACAGTATTAGGATATGGTTACAGTGGTATGTAAGGTGTCATAATTTTTTGTATCTTTACTTGATGTGCAAAAGCTAATAAGAATTGTTTATATTGCAGGAATAAACAAGTGGAAACGTTATATAAACTCAGAAATAAACGTGAAAACAGCTGAATAGTGTGTGTGATAATTTTTGGTGAAACGTGATCTGTGAGCTTAACAACCCCTGGTGCATGCAAGTTTTCTGTTAGCTTAGTCAATAACAATAGATTTGTATAGCGCATATTCACTCAAAGCATGCTGGATAGAACACGGGGGGGGGGTGCAGGGGAGAATAAGCGACAGTACTGACGACAAATAGAAAACACAACAAGGCATCAAGTAACCGGAACATCGTGATTCTGCAGAGAAAGATGGGAAGACAAGTAGCAAGAGCGGAAGGGGGGAGGGTAAGAAGAATGAGTCATTGTGTGGGCTGTGTTAGGGGTAATGCTCAAGGAAGAGGTGCGTTTTCAGTGCAGATTTGAAGGATTCAGTTGTAGGAAGGTTGCAGATATGGAAAGGGAGACATTGTTTTGCGGGTGAACATAAGTTGTTCTGGTGACAGGAACAGTTTGGATATGGTCATGGATCGAAGAGTGTAGTTGTCTGGCTGGAACATAAGGGATGAGAAGTTCAAAGAAATAGACAGGAGCCAGCAAAGAAATTAAAACACAGCACAGTTTGTACTAGATGCGAGAACAGATGGGTAGAAAACGAGTGTGGTGTAAAATATCTTGCGTGCTGCATGAGTAGGTCTTCTGTCACATGGATGGTGGGCAGGGAAAACATTTTTGCATTTGCTACGTGTCAAGATAATCACAACTGTTACAAATTCTGTGCTACCACAGTTCATTTAAAGGATGGTAACATAAATTCACAGCAACTAGCAGCACTACTATTGAATAACAGGATGGTTACAATTGTGCTACGTGTTTCCTGCTCATTTAAGTGGAACTAAATGTGGTGTCTCACAATGAAGGTATGTCAAGCTGGATGTTTCTGCTGGAATACAAGGCTTGCAGTTTTCTAGAGGTAAAACACATTTTCAAGACAATACAGAATTTTATTCTTCAACTTGCACTTTCATCAGCATATGCTTATATAACAATGGTGGGATGTGGAAAAGGAGGGAAAACTTTATTCACAGCGAAAGCAGATCTGAATATTCTAAATAAAACAAAAGTTGTATATATGGTGGACTAGGGTTATCAAAAAACGTGGTAGTAAATCAAAATTCCAAAAAGCTGGATATGTGTTTACTTTTGTGGAGTTCCTCAGGTTGTAGATATGAATGGCAACACGACCAATATCACACAAGCAACTTGTAACCTTCACTTAGAACGACTATATTTAAAACTGACTTAAGCCAAATATAAATCCAAAAATTTAGGAATGGGAACTAAAAACAATTACACCGCACTTTGAGATCTCAAACATTTCACAGGGTTAGACATCTACCATCAAATTGAATGATTCCTTTTATGCATGTTATTCAACAGCCTTATAGAGAAGCCACTATGGTGAAGGCCTAATAAATCACAACCTGTTAGCAGCTGACTTCTGCTTGAGGAAGCAAGAGGACTTCTACAGCTGCTGAGTTAATGTGTACTTGTAATGCACAGCATCACCACCAAGGCAGATTGCACTCTGCGCAGACTAGTAACAAGTGAATGGTGTGGTACCTATAGGCACACTGAACAATATACTGTATATAGGTACTAGAAACTGTCAAGATGGAGTTGTTACACAATGGTTAGCATGAGAGTATTACAAGGGAGTTAAGAATAGTCATTTAGGGATAGCACTTTTGAGAAGAGATGTATTCAGATAGCGTTTGAATGTAGCCTTTGAGTCGCAGTGGCAGAGGTGATGTGGAAGAGTTACGGTAATCTAAAGAATCTTTTGGACAGTTTGAAAAGGAAGAAGCTGATTTAACACTTCTAAGTATGAATAAACTATAATTATATTACATTAAAATGGCCAGACTACATGTACATTTTAATCTTGTTTATCAATACATTTTTAAGTTTGAGGGCAGGTCACCTGAGATGTGTTGATCTTAAGCAATCATGAAGTGACCATATGCCTAAGTTTAAAAATGCAACAAGTTCATGTACTTTTGTAGGAAAATATACAAAAAGGAGTATATATGTGTGTGTGTGTATATATATATATATCAACACCATAAACATACAGTCCCAATCAGCAGTGATGCTGAAAATGGTGGTGCAGGATGACTCTTCTCCCTCACCCACCCATGGTGTTATGCACCAATGTCTGCAACAAATCATATTTAGACGCCTGCTTGTGTGTTTTTCATCTGTGAAAAGCTGTTCTTCTCAGGTCTTATTTCCAAGTGGCCTGACTGGGTTTGCGCAGGTCACGTGCACCACGCACCATAGCATTGCCTGCACCAGCTCTCACCTTGATTTCTTGGTTCAGAAGATCAGCCTGTGCAAGATCTTCATCGTATCTGTAGACCAGAATGCATGTCTCATTTAACATCCATGTCATCAGTTTTAAGGATCGTTAGGCATTGGGCTTGCTTTGTAAATGTCTGCATGGGTCATTATTTGTTTTTGAGTGGGTATATATATATATATCATTCTCTTTTGGAATGTCAGGCTCAGCGGTACAGTTTCTGCTTTCAAAGTACTCTCCCCTCTTTACTTGCTATATGCAGGGGGTGGGGGAGGATTAATGTTTTACGTTGAGCCAGCAACTAAGGCTATATCACGGCAAAGCAGCCAGCCCTGTAAACAGATGCCACATGCAGAGAAAGAACAGCATGCCCGAGACAAGAGCTGAACCCAGGACAGTCAACCCTCATTGTACTGGTGACAGGCGCTAACCACTGCACCACCAGACCACCTGATTCATGCAGGAGTGCATGTTGGTGATGACATATTTGCAATAGGTAACCCATGGAAATGGCTTACATGGGGGAAAGCCAGAGAGTGGTTGACTGGTGTGTTGGTAACGATCTAGATACAAATGTGCAAATAAAAAGAAACAGCAAAGAAAATTCCACTTTTGCCTCTTGTCATCCATGATGAGTTTCTGGTAAGTCTCAAATGATGTGAGCTGCAATGAGAGCACATCAACCGTGAAGAAATGCCAAGAGTGATTGCCTTTTCTGAGGCTTTTGTGGCACTATGCCTGATGCTCTTGGCACAACTTTATCATACCGTCATTAAAAGCACTTGGCTCCAACTGATCCAGCCTGTTAATGTTTGCGTACACTTGTGGCTATAAACTGTGTGTAGGAATGGGTATACAAGATGTATATACTTACCACACCAAGACAAATCCTTGTACTATCTGGGGAAAAATGACTTTAATAGGAAATAGTAAGATAGAGTTTCAACAAAAGGTGACATGTTAGTACCATACTGCTCTTCTAGTAGTGCACTAACCCTGTACCTGCTGTACTGCTCTGAGTAATGCACCCACACTATATATGTACCTTCCACACTGCTCTTGTATTAGCACACACAAATTGTACCTGCCACACTGCTCTTGTATTAGCACACTCACACAATGTACCTGCCATACTGCTCTGAGTAATGCACCCACACTATGTACCTTCCACACTGCTCTTGTATTAGCACACTCACGCAATGTACCTGCCGTACTGCTCTGAGTAATGCACCCACACTATGTACCTGCCATACTGCTCTGAGTGATGCACCCACACAATGTACCTGCCACACTGCTCTTGTATTAGCACACTCACACAATGTACCTGCCACACTGCTCTTGTATTAGCACACACACAATGTACCTGCCATACTGCTCTGAGTAATGCACCCACACTATATATGTACCTTCCACACTGCTCTTGTATTAGCACACTCACACAATGTACCTGCCACACTGCTCTTGTATTAGCACACTCACACAATGTACCTGCCACACTGCTCTTGTATTAGCACACTCACACAATGTACCTGCCATACTGCTCTGAGTAATGCACCCACTCTATATATGTACCTTCCACACTGCTCTTGTATTAGCACACTCACACAATGTACCTGCCACACTGCTCTTGTATTAGCACACTCACACAATGTACCTGCCATACTGCTCTGAGTAATGCACCCACACTATATATGTACCTTCCACACTGCTCTTGTATTAGCACACTCACACAATGTACCTGCCATACTGCTCTGAGTAATGCACCCACACTATGTACCTTCCACACTGCTCTTGTATTAGCACACACACAATGTACCTTCCACACTGCTCTTGTATTAGCACACACACAATGTACCTGCTGTACTGCTATGAGTAATGCACCCACACTATATATGTACCTTCCACACTGCTCTTGTATTAGCACACTCACACAATGTACCTGCCACACTGCTCTTGTATTAGCACACTCACACAATGTACCTGCCATACTGCTCTGAGTAATGCACCCACACAATGTACCTTCCACACTGCTCTTGTATTAGCACACTCACACAATGTACCTGCCATACTGCTCTGAGTAATGCACCCACACTATATATGTACCTTCCACACTGCTCTTGTATTAGCACACTCACACAATGTACCTTCCACACTGCTCTTGTATTAGCACACTCACACAATGTACCTGCCACACTGCTCTTGTATTAGCACACTCACACAATGTACCTGCCATACTGCTCTGAGTAATGCACCCACACTATGTACCTTCCACACTGCTCTTGTATTAGCACACTCACACAATGTACCTTCCACACTGCTCTTGTATTAGCACACTCACACTATGTACCTTCCACACTGCTCTTGTATTAGCACACTCACACAATGTACCTGCCGTACTGCTCTGAGTAATGCACCCACACTATGTACCTTCCACACTGCTCTTGTATTAGCACACTCACACAATGTACCTGCCATACTGCTCTGAGTAATGCACCCACACTATATATGTACCTTCCACACTGCTCTTGTATTAGCACACTCACACAATGTACCTGCCATACTGCTCTGAGTAATGCACCCACACTATGTACCTTCCACACTGCTCTTGTATTAGCACACTCACACAATGTACCTGGTGTACTGCTCTTCTTTTAAACAGATATTTAATACAATCTCAGTGTTACTGCATATTCCTCATCAATATAAAGTTGAAAAACTCAGAATGATGTGTGTCCATGATTATCCGTCAGTACTTACAAAAGATCAAAGTTCCCATAATGTTCTTTGGCTGGCACTTTAGACCATCGAACACTGAAAAAGAACCAAGAAAAACCATTACATTCTTGAAAATTGCAGCTTGTGAGAACAGTCAAATACTGATTCCAGCTTTCTTGTATTCTAAAAGTGATCTTTAACAAAAAATAATAATTTTGCATTTGGGGAGTTACACTGATCTTCACATCAGTCTGCACATAGCCTGCTCTCTTACACCAGTCTTCACATAGCCTGCTCTCTTACACCGGTCTTCACATAGCCTGCTCTCTTACACCAGTCTTCACATAGCCTGCTCTCTTACACCAGTCTGCACATAGCCTGCTCTCTTACATCGGTCTCCACATAGCCTGCTCTCTTACACCGGTCTTCACATAGCCTGCTCTCTTACACCAGTCTTCACATAGCCTGCTCTCTAACATCGGTCTTCACATAGCCTGCTCTCTTACACCAGTCTTCACATAGCCTGCTCTCTTACACCAGTCTTCACACAGCCTGCTCTCTTACACCAGTCTGCACATAGCCTGCTCTCTTACACCAGTCTTCACATAGCCTGCTCTCTTACATCAGTCTTCACATAGCCTGCTCTCTTACACCAGTCTTCACATAGCCTGCACTCTTACACCAGTCTTCACATAGCCTGCTCTCTTACACCAGTCTGCACATAGCCTGCTCTCTTACATCGGTCTTCACATAGCCTGCTCTCTTACACCAGTCTTCACACAGCCTGCTCTCTTACACCAGTCTTCACATAGCCTGCTCTCTTACACCAGTCTTCACAGCCTGCTCTCTTACACCAGTCTTCACATAGCCTGCTCTCTTACACCAGTCTTCACATAGCCTGCTCTCTTACACCAGTCTGCACATAGCCTGCTCTCTTACACCAGTCTTCACATAGCCTGCTCTCTTACATCGGTCTTCACATAGCCTGCTCTCTTACACCAGTCTTCACATAGCCTGCTATCTTACACCAGTCTTCACATAGCCTGCTCTCTTACACCGGTCTAAACATAGCCTGCTCTCTTACACCAGTCTTCACATAGCCTGCTCTCTTACATCGGTCTTCACATAGCCTTCTCTCTTACACCAGTCTTCACATAGCCTGCTCTCTTACACCAGTCTTTACATAGCCTGCTCTCTTACACCAGTCTTCACATAGCCTGCTCTCTTACATCAGTCTTCACATAGCCTGCTCTCTTACATCAGTCTTCACATAGCCTGCTCTCTTACATCGGTCTTTACATAGCCTGCTCTCTTACATCCAACTTTTCCTTACTCTGGAAGCTCTCCAGGAGGGATGACAATGTTGATGACATCAGAAATAAGTTTGTATTTCATAATGCGGTCACTAGATGTTGTGGAGGTAAGGGAAGGAGAGGCATTCACCTGCACACCAAATATTACTGATGTCCTGAATGATGTCCAATCAAAATTTTAGATTGCAAAGCAATTGTTTACTTTTAATCATGTCTAAAACACAGGTCTGAGGCTGTTCATAAATGCCAACATTTTTGCATACTCTTTCAAAATAAAAACTAAACCAACTCATCTAAGACAAAAAAAAGTGTCAAGTATCGCTGGAGCAGTGTCAGAACTATTTGACAAGAAAAATGTCGAGTGATGCAAGACTTTTAACAGTTTTGAGGACTGGCCAGCCTCTTATAGAATGCAATCTGAAAGAATCACAGAAAGGTTGCAGTCTGTGGAAAGGCATAGCTTACAAGAAAAGTAAACAGACTTGACTGAATCTTCCTTTGAAAAAGCAGGATGTGTGCAGATCACTGACTGTTTGCAGGGATCTGCAGCCATCTTAATGCCAAACGTGAATCATTCAGTATTGCAACAAATTGTTGGCCTTACAACTTCCACAACAGTTGTCATATGGAAGCATGTGGTAGCTGACAATATCCAAATTTATGACACCGGCATTTTAATGACTCCCTACCCAGGAGACTGAAAGCTCATACACGACAGTGTAAAGATGTCATTTGAAAACACAATATGACAGCTCTCATGCATGACCACAGTTTAGAAAGGTCACTTGAAAACACAACATGGTAGCCCTCTTGAACCGCTTCAGACCTGTGTTTTAGCTGCAATTGTAATGTAAGTAATTTTTCTTCCACAAATTGTGCTCATACATGATTCAGAACATCAATCAGTATCATTTAATCACAACTGACTGTTTAACTTGCTTTCCCCTTTAATAAGCTCAGCCTCACATATCTTCTAAACATAAACAGATCACAGTTACCTACATCTGCACACTTAACATAAAGAAGGTAGACGGTAGACCACAAACATGCAACATTTCTTTGTTTCTTTGAATAAGCCTATGTCTGATGTTTTCTCAAGGAGCTTCTAACCAATGACCTGTTCTGAAGTCACATGCACTAACACTAACTACCATGTTACACAAGTCTACTAGAATTTCTGCAACATCAGTGCCTGACAGCTGTATTCACAAGCATGTCTATGGTGTGAGAATCTACTGATGCACAGGACAGCAATGTTACTATATGAGTCCAAGCAAAGAGTATACCAAGAGCCACCATTTAGGCAAGAAACTGAAGCTGCGCGGACCCTATGTGAACTCGGCCACGCCCCCCCCTGTACCGATGATCGGTGTTTGCACAAGGAGGCCTAGTGGTACATGGTGCGCTGCGCCCAGTTGTCAAAACTCTCGAACTAAAGGTTTCCGATTGTTTTCTTCTCTGAAAGATGAAGAGATGTGAGTTAAGAGCTTTTCACAAGATTTAACAAGTCGCATTTATCTTTGGTTTTGCCACATCTACTGCTGCTTAGTAGTTTCACTAGTCTTGTGTTGTCATTTCCAGAGATGTCAGAAGTGGGTGCAGAAGTGTACAGTTCCAACCATCTTTGATCTACCGAATCCACCGAAATAGAATATTTTGTTCAGGATGGATAGAAAGAACTGTATCCGAATGGCTTCATGCCTCAGAGAAACACCTAAAGTTACCAGGCTTTTCAGCCCTTCGGGAAAAGTTTGCCTGTCAGGTTCTGTGTGTCAGCTGACATATCAACGATGGTAGCTTTAGGAGTGGTATCACAAGAGGCCTCTGAGACTGTTTTCTTTGTTGAACCCACTGATCAACTGTTTAATGTGTTCAACAGACTTCCCAAGTTTAGCAGCCAAACGATGCGTGATGCCATCTCGGAAAAGTCATGGCTGTCGACATTTAAAAGCAATTCATCCAGTAGGATTGGATGGGAAATTGCTATACAAAGCGTGCTTCAACTCTGGGACGATCTTTGCAAAATGAAAGAGGTTAAATTCTTCCACCATAGCAGACTAAACAAACACTAGGTAAAAAAAACCTCTTTTTCTCTAACACAAGGAAAAGGACATGGAGATAATCCAAGTCCCCGGCAATTTCAGTTCTTTCTGTGCCAGGTGATGGTGGTTGGTCTCATCATGCAGTGACAGAAGCAACTGCGTCGAAGATGGAGATGACTTTCTCTTGAGGCTGAGCAACATCAGTACTCAGTGCACTCCAGCGATTTCTGATGCAAGATATGAGCTAAACAAAAGATGTGAAATCTCCCAGTACGCTTTTACCAACTCTGCAAAGGAACTATTCATTCCTGAGAACACTATTTTAACTTACATTGCTGGTTACATTGCCAAAAAGCTACAAAGGAATTTGTGTGCAGAATGTAAAGAAATTATTACGGGAAAGTAAGAAGGAAGTGTACGGGAGACTCGACTCTAATCAGTTGTCAATTAAGCAGGAACCTCATGCTTACCGGCTGGAGGGGACGAGCTCTCTCTCCTCTTTTTCTTTTATTTCGTGTAGTGCCTTTGGATTTTTATCGTATTTGGTGTTTGCTGATAACTGTTAATCTGTGCTTTTCGCTGCGTTTCACCTGTCGCTGTTCTGGACTATTTTCTGAGCCTGTGCCCCATTTTTGTCGTCTTTATCGTCTAACGGTCGTGAACGCCATATCTACATCATCTCGACTCCTGGAGTTTTGTTTGTTGATTTAAATCATCACTACCCTGCAGATTGCTCAACACTTTCTGCTCTACTTCGGTACATTTTCCTCGCAACATTCTTTCCGCTGCTTTAGATTGTGGATGTCCGTGAGTCAACAAGCATGGACTTGATTCTCTCATCTCTTGTCTACATCGCTGCCTCCTGCTTCATCTATTTTCTTCTATTCCGCTGTACGTGTTGATGTGACCTCCGTGACAGTCGTATGTGCGCTAACAATGAACAACTTAATGTATATGTTATATGTGCCGCCACCTCCACCACTAACTATTCCACTGATACTACAACTATAAATCTCAGCTGCAGCTGGTAGTTTACCTGAGCTGTTGTCACTGCATCTGTGCAGACGGCATTCACTTTGAAAACACAAGGAACTCTTTGTTTTGATACCATTATTATCCTCATGTCTGTGTGTTTATATTTTAAGCGCCTTGAATCTGCCTATTGCTGGAAAAAGGCGCTGTACAAATGTTCTATATATTATTTATTATTTTTATTATTATTATTACTTAACTATGGGCTAGTAGTCCCAACATCTCAGCTGGTGACGTTTGTGGAGGAACTTGAAATTATATTCAGAAAATATGAACATGCAGCTCCTCTACATGGGCCAAGTGAGAGCTCGATTTCTGGAACGTTTTGAACAGAAATCGTTCGCTCATATGTCCCTCTGGGCAGTCTTGTTGCTCAATTGTTTTAAATAGACTGCCCTTGTGTGTTCCAAGATGGCGGCGGGGTATAGTCTCACCGTCACTTACGTCTCTATGTTCACCTTCTAACCGGACTCTGTGGCTACAGCCACCTGGTAGGCAACTATGGCCCCTAGCACGAGGTCCCGCCTCGCCCAAAGTCTCCTCTACATTAAAGACGGCGCATTCGGGGAACAGATACTTAACACCCTTGATCCCATCCAAAAAACATTTAAGACCCAACAGCGATATTTAGCAGCCTGGCGCTTTGTTGTGTATCAACGTTACGCCGGGGAACATCAGCCAAAAGGCCTCACAGCGCAGTGGACTAATTATGGACCCCTTCACAGTTCTCTACCCTCAACCCCCATTAATAGCCATAATGACCAAATTCCCTCAAGCCTTCGGCAGTCGACCATCGATCTACGCATCGGCCACAAAGAAACTAAGAAGACAGTGCTAAAAATCCACGTCTATTATCCAACGTGTACTGTCCTGATTTAGGGCAAAGCATGCCGCGAGTGGGTAGACGAGGAGTTCAACACGCTCGTAGCAATTGTCCACACACTGGCGGACACAAACATGGATGTGCTGTCCCTAACGGGGACTGCCCTAAAGGCGCTGACTGATTCAGAATATCGGGCGATCGCACTTGAGCTTTCACATCCCTCTCAGGATGACCTGTCACTCCTGACATGTATGACCCCCTCGCAACGCCCCCAGCCATTGGAAGGGACACGTAACCAGTCTCCTACCCTTCGAGCCTTGCTGGACCGCCCGCAGTACACACTGCGTTGCCCTCCACCCACCCCCCTACGACTGTCACACCCAGAGCCACACGGCGAGAAACCCCCCTCCCCAACTGTCTCGGATTACACCTCTTTCCCCCCCCCCCAGTACCACTATTGCCCGGACCAACGCTACCAGCCTAAAAACAACTTCCCCCACCCCCATCCCCATACCGCAGCAAATCAATCCAGTCATGGCATAGAAATCTCCTACTGCAACACGGAGATACATTGCCACAATAACTGTGTTCCGCGGGATCTGTTTGAGGCGATCACAACTAGTCTCCGCGACGAAATCGCCTCCTTGCGCGCATCTCTCCTCCAAATAATGGAGCAGGTTCAGTGCCATGACGCAGCGCTTCAGACTCCAACGCGCCGTCACGCTACACAGGACAGCGGAACGACTGCTGACAACAACGGTAAGCTGGCCATCTGCCCTCACAGCCCTAATTTAAGTCATCTGACGTAAGCGAATCGCCACCTTCCCTGCCTCCTACAAGCCCGAAGCCGAGCGCTCGCCCCCTTCCCTCCCCACGAAACAATCCTTCCCCTTCCGCTCACTCCCCCAGCTCGTGCCGGAAACAAGACAGCCGCCCCACTCCCGTCCCCCGAACTACACTGTAGTGTACAAGGGGGTACAGCAGTTGAGTATTGTTTTGTTCTACACACAGGTGTGCCTTGGTTTGACACTGCCACGCTGGAAGTCACGAGAACTTGAAAGTCTCGGTTTTTACCTTATTTCACGTGCGAGCAGAGCAGAGCTCCATCCGTCCAGGTGGTTAGGGTGTCTTGTTTTTCTGTCGCTGTCATGCGAGTTGCATGAGAAAATTGAGGTTTTCGATATTTTAAAATTTTATGTGTGGGGCGGGCTTAGCTCACCTTGTGGCGATGTAAACAAGGGTGGGTATATTAGACCCGACATTTAGCAAGTAGGATAATGCTCGATTTGGACGATGGATATTCCGGCAATCCTGGTGTGTTGCTTGCTGTGTGCTGTCACTGACGGGGGGTGCAGTCTTCATTCAGGCCTACCAGTCGTCATAGTGTATGTCGACGTGAGGCGCTAGAGAGAGCGCTGGTTAGTGACAAGAGTTGTCACCGTACTTACTGGTATTCAAGCCGAGGGCTGTGATTCTACTACCGGTACAGTACAGAAAGAACTTTTGCTGAAATCTGGATACAGGCGTCTGAGAACTTATCTGACGTAAACAGAGGGACTCCGCCGAGAGCGAGGAAGGCTGTGGGAAACTACGGGTTTTGACGGCTGGAGCTGGCGCATAGACGGCCTGGGGTTCGGCAAAGACGAGTGAAAGGGTGTCCGCGTATCTCCGAGGTTGGGGAGGAGCATCCGATACAGAGAGGCTGAATGACTGACTTGCGTGGGGGGCAATATCCTACAGACGATATCCGAAGTTTCCGGAGGTCCACTGACGTGAGGCAGAGGCATGAGCTTCCGATGATCTAACACCAGAAGAACATCCCCAACGAAGTAAGACTTTGATTAAGGTAGAGTGACGCACCAGATGTCCTCCCTGTATAACTCATACGTGAGGAGTTGCTAAAATATTTGTAAAAAGAAATAACTTGAACTTTAAAAGAAAAAGGGTCAAGTGGAGAACTTTGTGTTTACGCTTCGGGTCCAGAGTGGGAAGAAATTAAGCACGCGTAGGAAGACGGATAGGTTATCCTTACTGAGGAGGTGATAAGGCCTAGGGTGTGCTACCCATTCTGACTCTGTTGTTAGAACCAAGTATTTGTGTGTTGGTGCCGAGGGCACTGTCGCTGAAAGACATTTCTTCATATTTTTGTTTTGATATACCTGTTAGACACTATTGTTTGTCAACAATTGCTCCTTGTGTATGCCTATTTATTGTTTACGTCAGCTTGAGCGGCGTAATAATTACAGAAAGAGAGGGATTTTCAGGCTACGTCTAGCCGTGAGAGTTTAAAGAAATGCTAAATATCATGTTTGACTAACTGCTCGTGTTAACTACTGATGCTTTGCCTTGTATAGAGCAGTACTGAGCATATTTCTTTGTGTATTTAAATTGTGAATTTTGTGGTCAATAAGTATTTGTCTCTTTGAGGGACGTTCTACACCAGAGTGGTCATTTGTTGATTGTGTTGAGTTAACGAATGCGCGTGTCTGCGGATGACTCGTCGTGTGTATGCGGGTGATCCGTGACATACACGAAATCGCCAATCGCCTCCGGACAAACAGCGACGGTCAGTTTCTTCCCCCTCATCGCCTTCTCATAAGGAGGTTGACGTAGAAGGAAACCATAACAAACCCAAACATAGTCTGGGCAGACATCCCAACACAGCGACTCTCATAGTCGGTGACTCTGTCGTCACTGGACTGCATCAAGGTAAGATGGCTGTGGACAGTGAACCTTGTCAGGTGCTATCGCTATCTGGCCTAAACAAAACAAAACTGTTGGCGGCCCTACGAGACATCAGACAACAACAACAAATAACAACCGTAGTCATTCACGTCGGGATCAATGACTGCAAAAGAGGACAAATTGTCAGTTACGAGTCTTGGCAAAGTGTCCTTGCTAGCTGCCAACGGTGCTTCCCAAGTGCCAGGATCATGATGTCATCCATCCTACCACACAAGGACAGTCACCCTCATATAACATCTTGCATCGTCAAATCTAACAAAAACACGCAGGATGCCTCAGAGCAGGCTGGGTGCCACTACATCAACAATGACCTAATGTTCTTCACGCTATCAGGACAGCTCAAGACGGGATGGCTGAGAGACTGGATACACCCCAACACCAGAGGGAGCAGTGGTCTGGCTGTGAACATCAAGCGTCATTTTTCTGCACCCCGGACCATGGCAAGACGAAACAAGACAACACCTCCCAAGAACTCCACCCTCCCGGCAGAAAGAACAAAAACCCCACCCCTCAGGAACTACGACGTCCAGCCCCCACCCTTGTCCCCTCCCTGCCCCCCTCTACGACCCCCACAGACAACCCTATCTACCTTACCACAAACCAGCACAATCGCCCAACACAACGAGGACAGAGCGAGCTACTCCTAGTCGTCCAAACACTGGATGACCGCTTTACTCAGAGGTTGTGGCAAAGCAGTGTCAGCCGACTAGCCACTGGCCGGACAACGCCTCCGGTACTCCCCCGGCCACGCCTCCGAATGCTTTCTCAGCCTCCAGGGAATCTCCAGATCCGGCTGCCTGCAGGAGACAACAGGCAGTCCTGGAGCTACTCAACAATCTTCTCGAACTATAGTTGCCTATTCAGTGGGGCTATTGCCCGATCTCCAACGAGTTGAAAAACAAATTATATCACCGCGTGAACTGCTCTCTGAAGAACTCAATTCTGTGTCTACCAGCTGCATTAGTCGGCTGCAATCCTTTATTTGCCCTCTCCAGTTGTGACAAACTGGAAAGAAACTAATTGTTGTTCTTTTTCATTTTTGCCATTATTTGCCAGATATTGTTTTCAAGTAGTTATTTGTTCCATTCATTCCCTGAAGAATAGTATCCTGGATATTAAGTACACTATAGACTTTAAATAATTAGACGTATATTTTGTTTGTTTGTTTGTTTGTTTTTTTTTAAACTTCATCATTTAAAATGTTTCTTAACGGATCTCACAAAAAGTGGCCTACAAAAGATGGGCTTCGCATAGGTCACCTAAACATTAACAGTGCCCTTAACAAAATACCCGAGGTAGAAACTCTCATGTTCAACTTTGGAACCCCCTTCCACATCTTTACCCTGTCCGAAGCCCGGGTAACGGAAGTTGTATCACACAACGATATCTCTACCCCGGGTACACACTAGAACGTCGGCATCCAGACCGTAAACATGAAACTGGTCTTGTCACTTACATCAGCACCGCACTCAACACTAAGCGCCTGCACCACCTCGAAAACTACAACCTAGAGTCAATCTGGCTAGAAATAAAACTAAAGAATACTGCTCCAATTCTTGTCGGATTTATTTATAGGAACCCAAACGAACGGGCTGAATGGACAGACCACTTCAGCGCCATGTTAGATGCTGTGCTTCTTGAATCTAAAGAATACATGCTACTAGGGGACTTCAACATTGACCTCCTGAAACCGAATAAACAATGGATCGAAAAGATTAGTCTATCAAACCTCACCCAACTAGTAACCACCCCAACAAGAGTGACTATCACCTCACAAACACTCATTGACCACATCTACGTCAGTAACCAACGCAACATCCTAGAAGTCTGTGTGCCCCCGACAGGCTGTAGCGACCACTTCCCTGTCTGCCTGACGTGGTGCAAAAATGGAACCAAAATTCACAGAAGTTCACACAAAACTATCACATATCGCTCCTTCAAAAACTTTGTGGAATCTAAATTTCTAGCTGATCTGTACAACTCCCCCCTAAACAAAATATATGATATTACTGACCCAGAGGATGCCATCGCCTACTGGCACAACCACTTTTTACTAATATACAATAAACATGTACCGCTACGAACCAAACGTGTTAAACACAACATTAAGCCTGCTTGGTTCGACTCGGAACCCCAGACGGCTATTAATGTCAGAGACACCCTCAAAAAGAGAGGCCAAGAAACAGAGTTCAAAAAACAACGAAACGTGGTCACCGCTATGAAACGATGCAAGATGAAAAACTACTTCAGCAAACTCATAGAATGCAAGAGTAACACTAAACAGATCTGGAAAGCCATTAATCAATTAACGAACAAGTCTAGACAAACCTGTCCCACAATTACAATACCCCCTAACGAACTGAACGCACATTTTGCAGGAATTGCTACTAGGGTAGTTTCAAACGACAAGTCACAAGAAAACAAACTAGACAGATTACGAAGCTTCTGTAACTCTAAACAAATTAATACCTCTCTTTGCATTCCCCCGATGAGTGTATTGGAAGTATATCAAGCACTTACCCAACTCAAAGATACTAACACCAGAGGGCCTGACAACATCGACAATAAAATTCTAAAGCTCTCAGCACCGGCCGTTGCTGAAACTCTTACCTACCTGTATAACCTCTGTATTGATAAATCTTATTTTCCAACACACCTTAAACAAGCAAAAGTAATCCCTATACACAAATCAGGTGATACAGGTGACCCTTCAAACTATCGCCCAATCTCAATCCTATCACCTCTCTCAAAACCCCTAGAAAAACACATCCACAAGCACCTACAAGAACACCTTATAAGGCATGAGCTTCTCCACCCGAACCAATCTGGCTTTAGGCCCCGTCACTCTTGTCACACAGCACTAACATCCATGGTGGAACAATGGCTACATAACATCAACGACAATCATTTTTCTGCTGCCTTATTTGTTGACTTTGCCAAAGCCTTTGATGTTATAGATCACAATCTGCTCATCAGAAAACTTGAGTTATACAAACTAAGTACTGGGAGCACCAAACTCCTTACCTTTCTTGACAATCGAACTCAGAGAGTCGCTGTAAACAACCAAATGTCTGATCCTCTTGAAGTTAAATTTGGTGTCCCTCAAGGCTCAGTACTAGGACCTCTTCTTTTCTCCATATACATCAATGATCTTCCTCTCCACCTATCCCATTCATGTGACATGTTTGCAGACGACACCACAATACACGCACACCACCAACAGATTGAGCCACTTGCTTCCCTCATACAGCTGAGCGCTGACGAGCTTCAGACTTGGACGGAATCAAACCACGTCACTCTACCCCCAGAAAACTGAAGTCATGCTCCTCACTACAAGACAAAAAGGCAAAACCTAGTCACCCCATTCCCAAGTATCCATATTGGCACCCAAGCAATAACGGAAGTTCAGTCCCACAAACTCATAGGGGTTACCATCGACAACAACTTATCGTGGTCCCAACACATCTCTGCTACAAGCAAAAACATTTCCAAGAAAGTCTACCAGCTGTCAAGAATTAAGCATTTCCTAGACCCACACACAAGAAAACTCTTCTATACAACCCACATTCAGTCAATCATTGACTACGCCTCCACCCTTTGGGACTCCGCTAGTGGAGTTTCCATGAAACCTCTAGCAAGTGTCCAGAGGCGAGCAATAAAAGCCGTTCTACTCAAACCGACAATACAGCCGAGTGACTTCACCTCTCTGGGTGTCCTTCCCCTAACAAAAAGACTTAAATTTAATAAATGTATATTCATGTACAAAATACTGACCAGTAAACTGTCCCCCAGACTAGCTTTGTTGTTCTCTTCCAATTATACTCGGACTTCCCCAAAACTAAATACTCCAATCCCCAGAATAGACCTCTATAAATCTAGTCTGAAATATTCAGGGAGCGTGTTGTGGAACAGCCTCCCTCTCCATCTCAAGCAGATGAACTCCCTGAACTGCTTTAGAAGCCATCTTCTCAAACATTTACAAGAAAATTAGATGAGCCCTCTAGAAACACCTCTCAATTCCAGGATCCCTGTAAATATCTGCTTTTTTGTTGTTGCTGTTGTTTCTTGCTTGTACTTTTTTTTCTTAACAATCACCTTGTACATACTCACCTTCCACTCTTATTTGATGTTATCTCATGTTTATTACTAATTATTTTGCATTCTTTTAATTATTTGTTTATTCTTTCCCCATACGGGGCGAGGGCTAAATGAAAAAAAGCACCTCTTCGCTTATTTACCTCTCGTTAATAAAGAATTGTCATTGTCATTGTCATTAAATACACGGCTGCACTTTGCACTGAAAAAAAAATAGACATTTCTCTGCAGCGTCCGCAAGGAAAAATAGAAAAATGTTAAAACTGCAGCATCTGTAAATATACGTGTACATATTTTATAATTTTGCAAAGGCACTGGGTGTTACGAGGTTTTAGATA
The DNA here is from genome assembly GCA_004794655.1 of Marisa cornuarietis. Taxonomy (NCBI): domain Eukaryota; kingdom Metazoa; phylum Mollusca; class Gastropoda; order Architaenioglossa; family Ampullariidae; genus Marisa; species Marisa cornuarietis. The sequence goes on from SMMW01000435.1 coordinate 27,552, forward strand.
TGTAACAACCATAATGTCTTCGTGTTAAAAAAATCTGTCCAAGTAGAGTTACTTGCATAACCTGTGTTAATGTAGACTTGAAACGTTTCATTTTATTCGTTTTCTTGTTTATCTTCTAAATTAGATAAGCTGCACCTTTGAAATATGTTTTCAAGCTCTATTTCCGAAAAGTATGAAAGAATGTGCGCCTGATTGTGTGTGTGTGTTGCCAGTACACGATAGTCGAACAAAGGTGTGGCATGCCCGAGGCTAGCGATGTTTACTTCCCTAAAAGAGGAGTGGCCTGACTTCAAGCTCTCATATAACAGTGGTGGCTCTTTGTATTCTCTTTGGTCCAAGTCTGCAGAATAACCATGTCATGAAGACAAGAACTTGCTTATATCAGTCCCAGTTACTAGGGTAATTATGACAAGAACTTACCTCAATCAGCCATGGCTTAAGGTTGTCATCGATGATGATGTCATACCTGATAAGGAAGAAAATAAATAGAAGAAAATAAAGATGTTTAAACTTGTGCATCTGCTAACATACTTACTGAAGGGTGGTAATAAAGTTCAAGTCTGCAAGTAATAAGAAGCTTAGTGCAAAAAGCAGTACTTGTGGCTTTTTGGTGTTGTAAATTGTCGTCACTTTATTGAGTAATAATTGGACTCTTGATGGTGTTGTAAGTTACTGTCAGGTCACTTTATTGACTGATAATTGGGCTCTTGATGGTGTTGTTACTGTCAGGTCACTTTATTGACTGATAATTGGACTCTTGATGGTGTTGTAAGTTACCGTCAGGTCACTTTATTGACTGATAATTGGGCTCTTGATGGTGTTCTCAGTTACTGTCAGGTCACTTTATTGACTGATAATTGGACTCTTGATGGTGTTGTAAGTTACCGTCAAGTCACTTTATTGACTGATAATTGGACTCTTGATGGTGTTGTAAGTTACCGTCAGGTCACTTTATTGACTGATAATTGGGCTCTTGATGGTGTTCTCAGTTACTGTCAGGTCACTTTATTGAGTAATAATTGGGCTCTTGATGGTGTTCTCAGTTACTGTCAGGTCACTTTATTGACTGATAATTGGACTCTTGATGGTGTTGTAAGTTACCGTCAGGTCACTTTATTGACTGATAATTGGGCTCTTGATGGTGTTGTAAGTTACCGTCAAGTCACTTTATTGAGTGATAATTGGGCTCTTGGTGGTGTTGTACGTTACTGTCAGGTCACTTTATTGACTGATAATTGGGCTCTTGTTGTTGGGGTCTTCAGATAATGTACAAGCATGTTCATGATGGTGAATGATATTGTGTACAAATGCTAATAAACAATTGGCGTTTGTGTGACACATGATGGTGTCAACATAGTGTTTGACTTATAATGAAGGGGCATTAGTGTGACACAGCATAAGGTGATGTCATTATTGCATCAGTCTGATAGAAATAAAAGGTATCAGCATGGTTTTATGTGATGTGGATAAATGGTGTTTTCTGGCACAAGATGATGCGTCAGTATGGTGTTTTTATGATATGGTGGTGTATGCACGGTGTTTGTGTGAATAGCCTGGTTCAAGAAATACTGCTGTGAGAGTGATGTCTGTTCGCCTATACCACCTGAAGCCGACGATAGTGTTGAGTTGTTGTGAGGATCGCCCCTGTTAAACTTGTGTAGTTGTATAGCGCTGTGAGTGATGCTGAATTCTGTGTATGTAAGGTGTTCAATTGTTGTTAGTGTTCTGCTGTTGTTGCTAGTGTTATTGTATCAGTTTGAATGTTACGTGAAATAGAGAATTATAAGCAGTACATCTTCAATGCTTCATGTGGTCTAGAATGCTGTACACAATATCGCTAATTTCTAACAACCAGCAGTAAGTACAGGCCCATAATATATAGTAGTCAGACCCATAAGATCTAGCAGTCCGTAATGATCCATAGCAGCTAGCAGCTAGTACTCACCCATAACACTCAAAGCAGTGCCTATCATTGGATATCACACCCTGAAAGAAAGAGTTCCATGAAACATAATCTCTAAAATAATGCAGGTTGTTAAATACAAGAGTCTTATACACCGTCTGCCATGGTTACAAAACTCTGACAAATACAATGACAGAAATTAATGTAATTAAATATCCACACAAAATTTATCATGCTCACCAAGGCATGGATGTATATACACACACATAAATACACATATATACAAATCCACACCTATAAGCACAATCACATCTTTTGGTCAATTCTGAATCAAGAATTCATTAATTTATTGAGCAAGTGATAGAACACGAGGTATTTGACATGATGATAGTCACCAATTATCAGACAATACTGATCACACTCACACTCATAGATGCTACTGCTTGCACTTTGAGTTATACACTCTCATAAATATCCTTCACATACATATGCACATACAGACTACCCCTCTTTATCACTTGATCTCTCTTCCACACTCCCTTTCTAGCACATAAACAGACACTGCCCACATTGACTGGACATGATCCACACATACGCAGACACTACCCACATTGACTGGACATGATCCACACATACACAGACACTACTCACATTGGACAAGAGCCACACATACGCAGACACTACCCACATTGACTGGACATGAGCCACACATACACAGACACTACTCACATTGGACATGAGCCACACATATGCAGACACTACTCACATTGGACATGAGCCACACATACGCAGACACTACCCACATTGACTGGACATGAGCCACACATACACAGACACTACCCACATTGACTGGACATGAGCCACACATATGCAGACACTACCCACACTGACTAGACATGAGCCACACAAAAGGTACATAAAACAGGCTTACAGCTACTGCCTTGAGAGAATGTACAGTCAGCCAATTGATTTCATCAAACAGCTTGTCAGAGACCTGCAGAATCAAGAAAGTTTGATTTGCCATGTTGCGTTAGCATCAATAATGATCTGTCATGTTAGCATAACAAAGTTTGATCTATCAACATCAAAAAGCTTAATTTGTCAATATCACATTAATATCAAAAAGCATCATCTGTCATGTTGATATTCTGCCAGCCTCAAAAGACTTCATTTGTCATATCAGATTAACATAAAAAGCATGATGTGTCATGTCAATACAAATGTATATGCAGGAACACAGACAAATAGGAAGCTACATAAGAGAAAAGGCAATGCACTACAACTTCTCACATAAGTGAACAGCATTCTCAGCAAATTCACCATGAAGAAGATCAAAACTGCCTGTATATAGATATATATAGAATGAAGAACACTTTGCTAACATTCATTCATCCCTTGATGATCAGTACCAACTGATAAACTGTTATGCTGGTATGTTGGTCCACTGGTCCTGATTGTCACTGGGAATGACTGGATAGACACAGCAGGTAACAAGGCTCTCTACTTAGGCCTGTCTCATGCGTTAGTGAGCAGGTCCCCCAGGTTCACTTGCCAGCGTTAAGCCTGTTTCATGCATTAGTGAGCAGGTCCTGCAGATCCACTAGTCAGCCTTTCTTGGTGCTGACCACCCACCAAAGCCCCCTGAAGGACAGTCTTTGATGGAGTGTCATGCCAGGTCACATGGCTAAACAAGACTAAGCTTGCACTGCTTCACTATGATGAGAAGGCCAGAGCTCCTGCTGCCTGACAAGGGTGGCAGCTGTGCTCTGAACAAAAGCCATTTCATTTGCAATCCATACATGAGATCTGGAGCAGCACCCTCAGGCACTTGTCTCCTCTCCTTATAGCAATGACGGTGCAGGTTTCTGGCACTTGTCTCCTCTCCTTATAGCAATAACGGTGCAGGTTTCTGGCACTTGTCTCCTCTCCTTATAGCAATGACGGTGCAGGTTTCTGGCACTTGTCTCCTCTCCTTATAGCAATGACGGTGCAGGTTTCTGGCACTTGTCTCCTCTCCTTATAGCAATGGCGGTGCAGGTTTCTGGCACTTGTCTCCTCTCCTTATAGCAATGACGGTGCAGGTTTCTGGCACTTGTCTCCTCTCCTTATAGCAATGACAGTGCAGGTCGCTGTCAATGTCCACTTCAGTTGTAGATCTCTGTTGTGCAACTGCCACCTTTGGAAAGCACGGTTTCAAGCACTTCATGCTGTTCACCTTCTTCTAATCTCCACATATCTTTATTGTTCCGTTGCTGTTTATGTTAACCAGGAATTTGATCTTGGGGTGCTCAGTAGTGTAGTGATTAAAGCACTTACTTGTCCCCACTGCAGTCAGAAGCCTTGGGTTCAGATCTTGTCTTGGAGCACTGTGTATGTGACACCACATCACCATCGGTGGGTTTCTCCACAAACTCCCGTTTCCCCTTCCCTCTCCCTTCATAGTGCTCAATGCCTTCCAGGTGGAAGTACTTTCCCGCAAAAGGAACCAACCAACCAACCAACCAACCAGCCTTGGGCTATGCTATGTGGTACTGTATTTAGTATCTTTCATTATCTTAATCATAATTAATTTTATTGTTCTTCTTCAAGCTTTAAGGCAGGGCAGTGATGCTGTATCACTAAGCACATTCAATTGTGCACTTACTGGGATTACACATAATATTCTTTATCAATATATATTACAGAGGTAATTCTAAGATTTCAAAAAGAGGGGCCCTGGGGCCCTCTCAATGGAAAAAAAGGGTCCCTTCAAATGAAACAAGGGGTCCCTCGAAACAAACACATTTTCACTGTTTTTTCCTATAAATATTTGCTATACAACAGAGTACCTTATTAATCACAAGAAATTGAAGATTAATCACATAGATATCTTTTTCTTTTGTATCGATAAATGATCTTTCATCATCATTAGTGTGATCATAGCATCCTAAATTTGCAAACCAATTAGTCTTTATGTCCATCTCATTGGGCTATGAGCTAATGTTTAGACACTTTTCATATGTCTCATTAGTGCAGGGGTTTAAATGTTTCTCCTTGAGGCAACTTCTACGAGAAGACTTTATTAGGTTTTGATGGCCGAAGCCCCCTCTCACAGCCTGCATTGTGGCATAGCATAAGGAGGCACAGCTTTCCAAGAACCAGCAAATTGGGAAATGAATCCCTGTAAAAATCAAATAACAGTTTAAACAGTGGAATCTCTCCGATATGCATTCTGCGTTACAGTTTCTTTGACCACAATCCATTCCTCTAAACATGCTGCTTTGTCAAGCAAGGTTTGACTGAATTTGGTGCCCACTTGTGCTAAGATATTTAATTCTTTGTCTCCATAGGTTATTCTGTCTTCTGCAGACAGGAAAAAGATGGGGCGCATGGAAAGAACTCAAAATCCAGAGGCAACATCACCTGCATCTTTTGGGAACCTGTCATTAATGTTCTTCCACAGATTGTTGCAAAACAACCCTGGTAGCTTCTATGTGCGGTGATGTTGTATCAAGTTCCCAACACGTTATTTTTTTATATAATACCGCCGGCATAAGTTCCGAAAAGGTCACGAGGACAGAAATAAATTAGAATTGAAAACAGTTGACGTGGCTGAAATCTTTCTGAAGAATTTCAGTCTCAAAAGAGTATCAGTCTGTGGTCGGAAGTCTGAATGTCTCGATCTGCGGCGTCCTCGTTCGGTACTTAACACACCCGGGGTTGTAAACGCGTTATTCTGATTGTTTTATGCACACTTTACATCTCATGCCTTCGTCCTCGTTCATTAGCCAAGGCCATTACTTCAGCCATTCACATTGACAGGTTCTCTGGATGCGTGTTTTTTTTACGTGCGGTCTCTTGTCTCAATTTGTCTATTTCGTTGTCTACATTTTAAGTTCCAACAATAGGTGCGGCACACTCTGACCAGTTTCTGTTTCTTTCTGTCCTTGTCGATTTCTACTTTCCGGGGCATCTTCTGCTGTTCATGTCATGAACGAAAAGTCAAACAGAGTTGACAGTCGCGTTCACTTTGTTTTCAACTCGCTTGCTTCCGATAGCCTTTGATCTCTCCCGTCCCAAATGTTTTCGCTGTGGGCGCGTCAACAATTTACTTCCTGGCGCAAAATTTGGAGCAGGTTGGATCAGATGGACAACAACTGTTCAGTTTGAAAACTGTCCAGTCATTAGCATCGATTCTAGTGGGTCGGTTTCAAACCAGCGCGAAGAATGACAACAATTATTGTTGAAGTGCCGCATCGCGTGTTCAAAAGTGCGCCAGCCACGGGATTTTTGCGGGCGCATGGTCGCGCTGACTTTCAGACTATGCGCCCCTCAGCGAAATTTTGCAGGAATCCCGCAAGGCCGCAGCCTAGAACTACCTCTGTATATGCTTTATTTCAAACAATATTCCACTTTTATCTTAGATTTGATGGAAAATGTTATGAATGTATATACATTAATATACCCTGAACTATATGGAGAAGACGGACATGTACACTGTATCATTTAGCACATTATGCCATTTAGTAATGTCTACCATGTGGTAGTTGTGTACAATGCAGTGTATGTATATTTATATACCATTTAGTACAGGCATACTATTCAGCACACATGCACCATGGAGCAAGCTATACCATATAGTTATACATACCATTTAGTACATGCCTGCCATTTACTGATGAACATCACAGAGTACATGTAAACCACTGAGTAATTTATACCATTCAGCAATCTCAATTCTTTAGGGTAAAAGGGGAAATTATAACGCGGGAGCTCACTTTTACCACATCTTTTATATGTCAGTTAATCTGTGAGCTTACCTCTTTACCCCTAGTGCCCTCCAAAAAAAGTCGTAGATTTTCAACAGTCCATTTACCACCATGAACAGCATTGTAATCTTCCTGCAGCAAAAACAGATATGTGCATTTAATACACTTGTCCAATACCTGTAAGTATAACACTTTTAAGACCCATCCTGGTTATCATTAAATACCTTTTCAAAACATCTCAGCGTAACTTACCCCTAGCTCACACGAATGGATACTATGGTTAGGGAAATACCCCACCACCACAAACAGAAAGAAAACATGATGTAGCCACCACTGCCCCGAGTTTATGTCTTGACTCTCCGTCTATGTGTTTGTGAACATGTAGCTCCACTTTGCCTGTATGATGTGGCCACCACTACCCCAAGGAGTATATGCCTTCTCCTCATCTTTGTGTTTGTGGGAAGTCGTCCCAATGACAGGGGCCTCATATTCCTTGAGTTTGCTCAGACAATTGACTCACTTTAGTCAATAGCATTCATCCTCATGAGAAATCAAGAACAGCAACTCTGTACTTAACTGCCTGTAGTGTGTCATCACTGAAGCTTAATTTAGTACTGTTATGTGCACAGCTGTCACAAACCTGCTGTTTTTTTTTTAACTGAGAAAGGGATGGGAAATGGGGAAGAAGGGGGGAGGTGCGAAAGGCGTGTGTGTCAATCAGTGTGTGTGTCAGCGTGGGAGTCATGAGATGGCTGACAGTTTAATTAAGGGCTGTTGAAAGGATGGCATGGAAAGAGTAGAGAAGAATAAAAAGAGCTTTTGTTGTGCTTTCGATTTTATTCCTGTGCTGGTCTCCTCCTTGACGGGAGCGGGGAACATGACAGTCTCCTGGGTATGATTGAAAGTCCTGACCAGACATTTATTTGTGTAACAAGTCCTGACCAGACTTCGATGGGGGGGTTGGAACGTACCTTCGGAAAGGACAGCGGCAGGAGCAGAGACTGTTGTGTGTGATGTGTGTTTTGTTTTCTTTTGGAGAGACTGGGTTCGTGGAGGACTGCCGACTGCACCTTCAGAAGTGAAGGAACATTGAATTTCTGACTGGAAAGGGAACTGCATGGGTTTGGGTGTTTGCCTTGAATTTAGATTTTAGTTTTAGTTAATTATTACTTCTTTTTTTCAAATTATATTTATCTTTAAATTTAACTGTTGTTGTTTTATGATCTCGTCTGAAAGCCTGTGCAGAGTGCACGTGACAACAGCAAACATGTTAACGTTGCTTAAGCCATTGTTCCACTGTACATGCTAGTGATGATTGGTAAGAGTGGCTTGCTTAATCCAGTCTGATTTGTATGGTGCGATGCATGTGACAAGGGTTTGTATTGCGCAATTCATGTTACAAGGATGTGCTTTTCTCAGGGTTTGTACCGTGCAATCCATGTGACAAGGATTTGCTTTTCTCAGGGTTTGTACCATGCAATCCATGTGACATCAAAGCAGAAGAAGACCTAGATATCAACACTGGACCCATTGCACTACAAGAAGTTAAAGAAGCCATTCACAAAACAAAGAATGGTAAGGGGCCCCAAGGGGATGGTGTATGTGCTGAAATCTTGAAAGCAGAAGAGGAAGAGACACCACGTATCCTACAAACAATCCTCCAGGAGATCTGGGACAGTGAAGAAATCCCTGCCGAGTGGAGAAAATGTGTTATAGTCAAGATACCAAAGAAAGGAGACCTTGGTGACTGTAATAACTGGAGAGGCATCACACTGCTATCCATCACCAGCAAAATTTTTAGCTGTATAATCCTCCAGCGCATTACAACAACAGTAGACTCCATACTCTGACAAGAACAAGCTGGCTACCGAAAAGGACGATCATGCATTGACCATATCTTTGTGCTGCAACAGATCCTGGAACAATCGCAGGAGTGGAACAGTCTCCTGTATATGGCCTTTATTGACCTTGAGAAGGCATTCGACAGCCTACATCGTGCCTCTCTATGGAAGATTCTACGTCACTATGGCATTCCAAGGAAACTGGTTAACATCATCAAGTCCTTATACGAAAATTTTGAATGCCAAGTCATCCACAACAACCAGCTGACTGAACCCTTTAAAGTAGACACAGGTGTCAAGCAGGGGTGCATCCTATCACCAAAACTGTTCACACTGGCCATTGATTGGCTCATGCATCAAGCCACACAGGGAAGTCAACAGGGCCTACAGTGGAGTCTAAACACAGTCTTGGAGGATCTAGACTATGCCGACAACCTAAGACTGCTATCCCATAGGCACCAAGACCTTCAAGATAAGTCCGAAAACCTTAGTAAGACTGCCAGCATGATAGAGTCAACACTAAAAAAACACAAGTTCTAAGGAACAACAGAACAAACAATAACCCTATCACAATTAGCAGGAGTCCACTAGTGGACATACAAGATATTGTGTACCTAGGCAGCAAGGTGACAGCAGATGGTGACTGTGAACAGGAGGTCAACACCAGGATCAGCAAAGCCAACCAAGCTTTTGCAATGCTCAAACCCATCTGGAGATCCAGCAGCCATACAAATATGCCTCAGCAGCCATACAAAGATCAGGATCTTCAAGAGCAACGTCCTCAGTGTCCTCCTATATGGATCAGAGTGCTGGAAGACCACAGCCTCCATCGAGAAAAGATAGAAGTGTTTCAAACCAAGTGTCTGCGGTGCATACAAAAGATCTTCTGGCCCAACGCCATCTCAAATTAAGAACTGCGCGAGAGGGTGGGGATGTGCACCTTGGCAGAAGCGATCCAACTGTGGGACTGGCGATGGTTGGGTCATGTGTGCCGCATGCCTCCAGAATCAATCCCCAGAACAGCCCTGCGATGGACACCACAGGGAAAGAGGAACAGATAGAGGGAGGCCCAAAGAGACGAGGCAATCCATTGAAAAGGACCTCAAGAACAGAAGCCTATCATTCAAGACAGCCCCCAGAACAGCAGAAGACAGAACCAGACGGAGGTCCCTAGCTGTCGCCTCACGTGCCAGACGGCAGAAGGAGGACTGATCCATGTGACAAGGATGTGCTTTTCCCAGGGTTTGGGAGCATTTATAGCTTTGAGATCAATCAGTAGTTTGTAGGGTTACTGCAATCTTCCAAATAATTTATGCAACTCTGGCTTATTTTTAGAGAGAGACGAAAAATAAAAATTTTCAACACACAGGTATTATGTATAAATGTAACAAAAACTAACAATAATAAAGTTACATATATATATATATATAAGTAGATATACTAGGAAGGGGTCCAGAGAATGACCCCTTCTCCAGTGTGGGTTAGGGTTAAAAGCTGGGATACAGATAAGGTGTGTCAGCAGGGAGAACAATAAGGTGTCTCCTTACAAAAACAACAGCAACAAAATAAGAGACGTACACCTTGTTTCTGAATGGAGACGTTGGTGAGATGTACAAACATGTTGTCCAGCTCATTAACACTAGCATTGTACTTGACCGTGCAGAAACGACAGAATCCAAGCTTGTACCTGATGACAAAGAGTCATTTGTATTTCTTATAGGCCAAAGGCAATTTGCTTAAGTCCAAAGAAAATTACTAAAGCAAAATCAATAGCCAATGATGTCAAAGCTTGTGATACTATTACCAGTGGTTACAAGTCGACAATACTACACTTTCTGTTTGTAAATGTACTTAAATATTCTTAGGTTATTAAGAATACAAACAGTGAGCCAGCTGGGAAAATATGATAATTAGACATACTAAGGTCTTAGTCACATTAATGTAACTAAAGCATAATTGGACATGAGAGAAAGAGCTGAAAATGTAGATGGTAGAGTGCAGTCAACTAACTTGAGTACATGTATTCATAATCATTGCTTGACTTCTTAATAAGACAAGTCAAGACCTGTCAGTAAACACAAAATAATTGACATTCAGGCATTGTCAGTGTTCTTTGATACTTTTGAGCTGTTTGATGCTTTCATAAGACACTGTCAATATTGTTTGATATTTTGACTGGCCATTGCTAATGCTGTTTGATAGTTTTGTAGAATTGTTTGAACTGAACACTGGTAACACATTTCAGACTTGATGCCTTCACTGTTTGTATAAGGTAGTCAACCCTTGATGCCATGACTGTTTTATAGTCAACCCTTGCTCAGAGGAATGTCTGCCATGTGGTCCTTTGTCACTATTTGAATCATGTTTCCAGGGCAGTTAAATCATCTACTGGTGAGTCTAGGGTCTGCACCACATTATTTGGAACATAGTTGCTGTAGTAACTGTACTGTCTTTAGTACATCCTTTCAAGAGTGTGAATAGTCACTGGTTGTGTAACTGATTGAGAGACAGAAAAGTAAACAAGAGAAATTCACAGCATTTGTTCTGGGTTCAGCTTCAGAATAAAATTAATTGGAAGCTCAGTGGCAGATCTCTGTGTTTTGTTGAAAGAGAAAGAATACATGCTATTGCATGCTGTCTGTCACAAGTGAGACTTGAAGTTCACTCTATAATTATACATCACTCTCAGTTTGGGCTGCTGAAGCCAAACCTGTTTTAATTGTCTGGAGAAAGAACAGCAAAGAAGGCAAGATGATTTGTTCATTAATTTTCATTTCTTCATCAAGGTGTGCATTTGTTCTGGTGTACAGGCACACAGTTGGATCAACTATATCCATAATTATTAGTGCTAGCACAAAGGCTCACACCAAGATTTTTCACTTTTATTATTATTATTTCACTTTTTTAAATCTGCGTAAATATATGTATGATTTTGCAAGCGGTAAAATTAAGTCAAATACAGCATCTGTCTCAAAGTTATTACTTCGTCCAAATAGGACAAGATGTTCACTGATAGTTATCCTTGGAGCATTTTTACATTTGTCTAATATACAATTTTGCAAATTTCTCCAAAAATCCATAACATATTTACAATTCCAAAATGTTTGCTGAATATTATCTTTTTCACCTCTGCAAAGGTCAAAAACATCATCATCTTCTAGTCCTATGTACGTGGAATAAAGTTATTTTTTGTCCCCAGTATTTTTTTGTAGCACTCGGATTTGAAGCCATTTTAATTTGATATCTTTTATATTAGCCATTGCTTTAAATATAACATGTCAATCAACATTTTCATATTCATGCTTAGTTCTTTTGTTTATATTTGAATAGGACACATCAATGCTGATAGGTATTTGAACAAGAGTCGTCTCAATGCTGATTGGTATTTGAACAGGAACATATCTGAATACTGATTGGTATTTGAACAAAGAACATCTGAATACTGATTGGTATTTGTGCAAGGGATATCCCAAAGCTGACTGGTATTTGAACAAGGAGCATCTCAATGCTGACTGGTATTTGTACAAGGGATATTCCAATGCTGACTGGTATTTGAACAAGAGACATAAATAAATACTGATTGGTACTGCTTAAGAGAGATCATGCTTACACTAGCTTTAGTGAGGTTTTTGGCACTAAACAGACTCACATGTAGCACTTGAGAGGTCTGAAGGATGTGACCAAGACATACAAACGAAGGTCAAACTTCTTGCCTCCAATCAGCAGGGGGTTGTCGATGTATTTGGAGATGACATACGTCTCCTTGGCTGTTGGTGCAACAAACCTGTACAAACGCCTACTCCATAGAAGAGTGTCAATGGCCCCAATTTTACAAACGTCTACACTTAGAGAAGTATCAAGTGTTTTGAAGAATCTTAAGAAAGTGTGGCAGGGTTAGTGCTACAGCTTTCAAGCAAGACCTAAAATAAAAAGTATCAGGAAAAGATGTTGATCATAAAGAGACTGTTTTTGTTACATACAAATTCTGTGATGTGCTATAAACGGCTGTTTGTGTCATACTAAGGCTGCAACTTAGCTGTGTTGGAATGTGAATGCAAACTTGTCAGGTGTTAGGGGAGTAGCTTTTGTCATGGGTATCTTTTGTCAAGGGACGAGGAATCAGCTATGTCAGAACACTGGATGTAATGCTGTCAAAGGCTACAAATGTCACATGTTAGAACGTTGCGTGTATTGGTGTCACAGACCACAAATGTCACATTTAGGAACATTGGGTGTAATGCTGTTGCATGCCACAAATGACACACACCACAACATGGTCCCACAGGCCACAAATGCTACATGTCAGAAGATGGGTCCACTCATAGCTGAAGCATTGTGCACTAAAAACTATTGTTCTCCAAGCAGTATCAAGAGCATTTTTCAGTCATATCAAAGTAGGTAGGCTGAATAAAAAGCCACAAATCGTATCCTTATTATTTTAACTTACACTTAGGCTTAATAAAAGGCAATAAATGGTATCCTAATTATTTTAAAGTCAACTCACGAGTTTCCTTTGCCATCACGGGACCACTTTTTTAGTTGACTCAATTTGTTGACAAGGAAAATTCCTATACCTCGAGCTGAAAGAAGACCGATATGGTGTCCAGCATTGATCACTAACATGGAAACATCATGCATCATCCTGTTACAAGCAATGAAATACTGAAACCTTAACCTGCCTTAAGAACAATGCATCACCACTGACCGCTCACAGTTACCTAGCTACATAAAGTTATGATTTGGTTAAACATAATTTATTAGTGTAATAACACTTCATTTATGTTACTGAGTCATAAAAAATGTTATAATATGCTGATATGTGATTTGTTACCTAAAAGAAGTCAAAATTTACACCATACAGTTGGCTTGCCTCTGTCTTTAATGAGATCAGGCCATAAAATATCCCCACTTGTTGATGAAACATATAGTTACCTCTCTCTTTAGCTATGCAATAACCTCACTTATTGATGAAACATAGTTACCTTTGCCACAGGGCTTCATGATCCACGTTGTATTTGGGTTTTTACGGAATTCCTCAACAAACAGATTGTAATCAGCCGGAAGCATAAATGTCAGGGGAATAAAATCTGCAGAAAAAAATCATTTTTTTTGTCCATGACATTTTTTATGTTGCCTGGTTTTTCTTATCTTGGTTTGTAAAATTTCTCTGTGCATCTGTGATTACTATTTACAAGCCTATTGTATGCATCTATAGCAGTCTTTCCATGATGCTTGTTTTTTTTTAAATTTTTGCGAGTAAAACTGCAAAGGCCAGGAGGATGTGAAAAGAGAAGATATGTGAGACTGTTTGTGTGTGCATTGTGTGTGTGTGAGACTGATGTCCTCACAGTCATTATAACCCCAACTCTTCTTCCGCTGTCACTCATTCTCCATCTCTGTTTGGTGTCGATTGCTGGAAATGTTGCAATTGGTGTACTAATGTGACTGAGTACAAGGAAGTGAGATTTCACAGGGCTCCTTGATTGCTGGTGGGAATTGCATACTTTATTACCGGATAATTAATGGATGGGTTTTAGAGGCTGAAATTAACACGTTCCTTATATATCACCTGTATCTCTATCAATATATGCAAAAAAAAAAGCAGAACCATTTGGGTTCGTCTTTAACGACCGTATCCTAACTGTTCCTGTCACCAGAACAACAACATATGGTCACAGGACTTTTGGCTACTGTGCTGCAAAACAATGGAACTCTCTTCCTTTCCATATCCGCCACCTTCCTACAACTGAATCTTTCAAATCTGCACTGAAAACGCACCTCTTCCTTGAGCATTTCTCCTAACACAGTCCACACAATGCTAGTCCTTCTTAACCCCGCCCCCTTCCCTCTTGCTACTTTACCCATCTTTCTCTCAGAATCACTATATTTCTCTGTTCCTGTTACTTGATGCCTTTTGTTTTCTGTTTCGTCAGTACTGTCGTTTTCTTTCATCCCCTTTGTTCTGTGTCTACTTAGTCCACGTCTCTTCCTCGTTTTAAGCGCTAAGAGCATGCTCTCTATGAGTGTGAATATGCGCTATAAAAATCTTCACTATTATTATTATTAACTTGTCCCAGAGGTTTGAGCCTTCCTTTAATGGAGGGGAAATGCGCTATACAAATCAACTTCATCATCATCATCATACCAGTTGTATGGGAGACCAGCTCTATTCCCCCCACCCCAAAAAAGTGACGAAAGACCACCTTACACTGATATTCCTCCTACCTCCATATACAAACAGACACCTAGATGATTGTTATGTTTCTTAAATCAAAAGTCTTTTACATATGTTATCAAACTGTGTTATAAAAAGGTGGACTTAAGAATTCTTGAAACACCAGCCATGCTGGCTCTCATCTTACATCTTTATGTAAAGTTGTTCCTGCTCTCATAACCATAAGAATTTCATATTGATTTTCTGGAGTTGTGAAACTCAATATTGTTCCTCTCTTTCATAATGTGGGATTATTATCAGATTTACTTTACATATATTTGTGAAGATCTGATATCACTGTCTACAAGAATCTGTGTGAAGGTGAGTGACTAATGTCTAGGAAAATCTGTGTGATAATATGTGAACACTTTTTACAAGAATCAGTTGGATTGGATATCCTTGATTACTTTATACATAGGAATGTGTGAAGATCTGGGATTACTTGCTTTAAGAATATACGTGATAAGCTGTGATTACTGTCTACAAGAATCTGTGTCAAGATCTGAGGTTATACAACTGCTTCTACAGTCACCCATTTTCTCACTTTATGACTTCCCATGTTTTGATCATGATCAATAATAAATACTAATTTACCAATCAGTCATTCTTTAACTCTCTGCATCTGTTTTCTTATGACACAGGGGAAGAGTGTGAACTTTGTAGTTCACATGGAATAACTGTGTATATTATAATACAGTAGAAGTGTAAGCTTTATAGTTCACCAGTGGATAGCTGTGTGTCTTATGACATAGTAAATAGTGTTTTGTGATAGATAAGATTTGATAGCAGTGTTTTGTGATAGTGTTTATAGCAGTGTATCTTATGACACAGTGGATAGCTATGTCTTACAGCACTGTATGTCTTATGACAAAGTGGATAAATGTTTAATCATACCAATACACCCGCCCACCCACAAAAAAGTACACATTCTAATATACAAATGAACCCAAGCACCCATATACAAAAAAACACTAACATACCCATGCTACCACCCATTATACACCCAGTCTAAAACACACAGTCTAACACACCCAGTCTAACAAACTAATGAAAACACAAAATAAACACTTAGTAAAACATACCTAGATGCACAAATCTACCAGTCTCATCTTTCTCTGCCAACTGTGACCCATCCTTTTCCAACTCTTTGCGGTAACGTTTAATGTTTTTCACCATCAGATCCTTGCGTGTCAGCTCTACATGGTTGGGGAAATGGTTGATCACTCTTGGTGACAAAGTGCAAGTTATAAGTTATTGCTTCTTCAAGACTGGCACTCATCTATAGCAATAACAGTCAGTAAAAGCAATGAGCTAACAATAATGATATTGTTAAAGCTTGCAATAGGTAATTATTGAAGCAAAATTAAGATGCAAAAATAATACTGATGAGACTAACCATTGTTGATATGTGGCTAACAATTTGCAGAAAGGCTTTCCCTTACATTTTTTGGTTTGTTATTTCAATTCGTAAAGTATGCATTGATAAGATATAATGCTCACTGTTTGAACAGCACATAATAACAAGCTGGGTGGCAAGGGCCTTTAAACAGTATAAAATTAAAGAAAAGCATCCTTGCTTGGACCCTTACGAATGACCACTTCCAAAGCTCTATTTTATGTTGAGTTCAAGAAATGTTTAATGTCTACTTGATATCTACAGAATCACTACTTTCTTCGCTCCTGTTACTTGGTGCCTTTTTGTGTTTTCTCTCTTTGTTTTCTGTTTGTTGTCAGTACTGTCGTTTATTCTTCTGTCCCTCGTGTCCTATCTATTTAGTCCATGTCTCTTCCTCGTTTTAAGCACTAAGAGCATGCTCTGTATGAGTGTGAATATGCGCTATAAAAATCTTCATTATTCTTATTATTATTTACTTCAGTGCAAAACATTTTTTAATGACTGGGTACAATTCAGTACAAATGCTATTTCTGGTTACTGTGTCTGGTAATATCTACAGACACATCTTGACCTCTTTCTGTGTCTGGTAATATCTACAGACACATCTTGACCTCTTTCTGAGCCTGGTGATATCTACAGACATGTCTTGACCTCTTTCTGTGTCTGGTAATATCTACAGACACATCTTGACCTCTTTCTGAGCCTGGTGATATCTACAGACACATCTTGACCTCTTTCTGTTCCATTGATATCTACAGACATGTCTTGACCTCTTTCTGTGTCTGGTAATATCGACAGACACATCTTGACCTCTTTCTGAGCCTGGTAATATCTACGGACACATCTTGACCTCTTTCTGAGCTTGGTGATGATGGCTTTATAGTGCTGTGAAGTGGTTGAGAGAAGGAGAAAGCTCAAATATTAGAGCAAAAACTGGAGGTATAGGCACCAGGCAGTTTTACACACAATGGCACATCATTGTTCCCCCAGCTGACTCAGCCATTGATTGAGTTTCTGACCCAGTAAAAGGATTACAGAAAGTAAGGGAAAAGAGATGGACACCATCATAAAAATGCTGGGCCTAGAAAAGTGTAATCTGTAACACCTCACTCAATTATAAAGACTGAAAGGAACAGGACTATCTTTTACATTCAGTTCCATTCCAATATAGCACAAGAAATGTTCCCCTAGTTGACCCAGCTGGTGGGAATGGGTACCTGACTCGATAGAGGATTGGGGAAGGTAAGGCAGAGATGGGGAGGAGATAGGCACTCCCCCCCCACATAAAGCTGGCCCCAAGAAAAGTGAGATCGCTAACACCTTACACCCCAAAGACCTGAAAAGGTCGAGTGATGACCTTAACCTTTTTAGTACCCAATTGTCAAGAAAAATGTGTAGAACTATTTATGGGACTGCTGTAGCCAATTGTCAAAGAAGCAGCAATGCAACAGATTCATCAGCAGTCTGCTGAAATAATGATTTATAGTGATATGTTTCACTAACCCTGACTTACCAAATAACACTTCATACTGTAATGACATAATCATTTTACTATTACATTCATCTGATCATCCTAATCAGTAATTTTGCTGTTATATAAGCACCTGATAAAACCATCCCATTATTACATAATCACCTAATTAGTATATCACTGGTATATGAGTACCTTATAAAACATCACATTATTATATGACCACTGCAATTAGTATTTTTGCTGTTGTATGAGCACTCTGTGAAAACATTGCATTTTATTAGATGATCAGCTTAATTAGTATTTTCACAGTGATATGAACCATTATATTATTACATGATCACCCTAACCAGAACCTTCACTGTGAAATGATTACCCTAAAGAACCATCACAATATTACCTGAGCATCCTAACCAGTATATTTCATTGTAATAACTATTGTTCCTTCCTCTTTAAATGATTCATAAAGGTAATAAATAATATGGCAATATTACTGATTTCTTACTGATCATCTCCCATTCGAAATCCAGATTCTACACCGAAAATATTTCGAATGTTGTGTACACCAGCCCTGAAAACACATGCATGTAAAAAATAATTATTATCATATAGTGATATGCCTTGTCATCTTGTACCAGCTAAAATCTGAGGTATTAACATTGATATGGAAAACTCATGCAGTAAAGGGAAATAAAACTAGGTAGGAAGAGAAAAACCAGCACTACATATGGTATATATGGTCAGCCCCGTTCTTAGCCCTCGCGGGGCCTGAGGCTTAGGGCATGTGCGGGGCCCTCGATGCCACGATCACCACGGTTTTAGTTGGGATCTAAAGACACTCAAAAGTGCAGGGCCCTAGGCAGATGCCTTGTCTGCTTGCCCCTAAGCATGGCCCTGCATATGGTAAACAGTGATGTATTATAGTGAGCAATACATATGGTATAGTAATCAGGGATGTATTATAGTGAGCAACACATATGATAGATATAGTAAACAGGGATGCATTATGGTGAATAGTACATATGGTAGACATAGTAAACAGGGATATATATTATAGTGAGTAATACATATGGTAGATATGGTAAACAGTGATGTATTATATTGAGCAATTCATATGGTAGATATGGTAAACAGGGATGTATTATAGTGGGCCAGATGGTAGCTATGGTAACCTGGCGTGTACATATAATACATATTGTATAGTGGGCCAAATGCTGCCGCTTCTACAGCTGCTACATTCATTTAACTGAAGGTAAGAAATATTAAGGCAGCAGAGAATAACATGTTAAAAAAACGCAATGAGTATATCAAACGAAAATTTCATATCTATCCCTCTTAGGTTCTCAAGTTCTTTTTGATGGGATTTGATATGATGTCCACCCCTAACAAAATCTGTTCCCCATTTTTCAAATATTTGCAAGATTTCTATAAATGTACACAAGTAATCTTCACCAATAGAAATTCCAGTCATCATCTGGTGTTACTTGAACCCAGCCGCGAGCATCGAAATTGTTTATTAAGACTGATTTGTCAAAATCTGATGCATATTTTAGCCGAGCCATTCCTGCATCGGCAACAGCTAGGTTTGTATAATACAGACGTCGACGATTCTAGCACATTAATGTGTTTCTTTTGTCAGAAAGATCCTATCACACTGACTAATAACCTTGCATCTGTGACTTTATAACATTTCTAAAATGTATCATGTCTTCAGGATTTCTGGAATGTCTATGTTTACTGCTCGGCTTCATGAAGGCCTCCGACGGCGTCCTGTTGCTAACATTCTCCCACGAGATCTCGCCTTATCGTGAAAGTTAAGAGCTAAATCTGCAGCTTGTCTTATAACTAAACTGAAGTCTTTTTATCGCAATAGTTTATTTAAATTCGAAAATTTCAGTAGCACTTTAAGAAAAGAAAATTTAAAGAAAAAAATTATACATGTACTACGAAAACATTTTTTTCTCTTAAAAAAACCCCATCAACTACCATTTTACAGAATGATTTTGTGTAACCCTAGTGATTTAATATTTATGTCTTGATACAATATTTATGTGTTTCATTTCTTTACATTCGAAAAGGTGGTTTCCCTAGCTCTGCCTGTGTTGATGGTGGCTGTTGAGTATGGCAGGTAGGACACCGGCACGTTCATCAGGAGCAAACTTTGCAGGTAGCCTCCCACCTAGTCCATTAGGGGCTACTCCACGCCCCCCTCTGAGACAAGTGTATCCCAAACTACCTCAGGGCTCATTTGTGTCCGAGTATGAAATAAGTGAGTGTTTTGTTCGTCTGCTGTTCACTTGCACAGCGTTTCCAAAACGGGAACTAGTCCAGTAGTGTATGGCGTACAAAGAATGCTCGCCAGTTAGCTGTTCTAGTTAATGAAGTGAATGAAGGAAAAGCTCAGGTTGAAAAACGAAAATACAAATCCCCTCAAACATGCGTTTCTCGGGTGGCACGTGATGCGATTAGATTCACCCGATGGACTTAATTTTAACCGCTGCATAAAAACCTAACACATCACTCGGTTAATTAAATTAAGGCAGTTCTTTACGGGCAAATCCAGGCCCCACTGATCCTTTCATCAATATTGTTCAGGCTGCTGAAATCTACTTCCTTCAGTTCTATGAGATCGTAGTCGCTACCTCTGTTGAAGCATGGCGTTGCACATGCCAGACAAGTGAATTTGTACTGAACAAAAATTAAACATTTTGTTAATATCAGTTAATCCTATAATTAAGACTGTAGTATTGATCACCTCATTAAAATGCACATAGGCAAGAGTACAGTACACTTTGGGTTCTAGCAGAATGAATTACTTTAAAGAACCATGAAAGTGCCTTGTTCCCTTTAATTTCTATATTTCCATGTAAGTTTTGTATGCAACCCTAAAATCTCTTCAGGAGATTTGTATTTGTCAAATGCTTACATGTTTTATCAACCAGTAAAGTTTGCTGTAGCAGTTTTTTCAGCTGATGGTGATGTAGCCCATGTTAAAGGCGGTCCAGTGGCGCAACGGTTAGGGCCTGTCACCAATACAGTGAAGGTTGGCTGTCCTGGGTTCAGTTCTCGTCTCGGGCACGCTGTTCTTTCTCTGCATGTGGCATCTGTTTACAGGGCTGGCTGCCTTGCCGTGATATAGCCTTAGTTGCTGGCTTGGCGTAAAACACCAATTAAAAAAAAAAAAGCCCATGTTAACATGGTGTTATGCCACAACAACCAGGAATTGTCATTTTCAAGATCTTATATAATTTTAGAATGCTGCATGGGCATTCATTGGACAGTGTTATTTCAGGTATAATTGCCATAGGTATTATTGCAGGTATAATAGTTCTCATAGGAACTAGGTAAAAAAAAAAAATATCTGATTTGGTTATTGTTTAGATTGTTGATAATTGGATACTGTTAGATATGTGGGAGAAATCATTTCATCTGCATGCATAAAGGGACTGTGCTGTAAAAGAGTTTCATACTTTCTCACACCCCATAGTCTGCACACAAGTCTGACTACCTGGTGTTTAAGATTTTTTCTCTTTTCTTAAAAGATTGGTGTTTTAGATGTATATAAGATAACATGTATATGAGTGTGGACATACATGTATGTCTGAATGTGTATATGAGATGCAAATGTTGCTGCTTTGACTGCTGCATACCTGAGGAGTTACTCCTATATCTGTGCAGATGCCAGTACTGACGGTGATTATGTTCAAGTGACGCGTACATCCAAAACCAGTTATTCCATGAGTGAGCAACAAGAGCCAGTGCTTGTCCCGCTCTCCTCTGATTCTGGCAGCAGCACCAAGTCCTTGATCATACTCGGACTCATTTTTGTGGCATCTTTGCTAGCCCTGGGCGTAGTGTACCTGGGGTTTCCTAAATTAGACCCGTGAGTATTTCCCCCTTAGCTTGCTCCTCCTTCCGTCCTGACTGTAGGTTGTGAGTCCTAGTGTGTAGGTAAGTTTGAAAATTGTTAGATTTTTTCAATAATTTTCACACTTGGAATTTGAGAAGAGATTTTTTGACAGTAAATATATGTAATGTTTGTACAAATTGGTGATATAGCCAATAGCTATATAACTAGAGTAAGTGGTATTGTCTTCTATTTGTGACTTGTGCTGTAATTATAGATATTGTTAGTATTGCTGTACTAGGTAGTTCTGTATATTGGTATATGAATATTCCCAGTAAATGTCATGAAGAAGTTGGTTCTGTTTCATCAAATTGTTTATCTAGCTGTTAGAGGTAGATAATCCTGCTAATCTTACCCGTAAATAAATTGGTTTGGTAAGTGCCGTAGCACCGAGTGACTACTATGTTCGGGAAAAAAATCAAATGCATGTGGAAGATAGTAGTGGATGCACAGACAAGGATGGCACATGAAAGATAATCTGCAAGCCTTCAGTAGGTAGAGTGAATTCCCTCTTTCCAGATTGGCTGTCTACAGGCAGGCCTATATACCCACCCCTGTCCACCTGGACAGAGGGTGAGCTCTGCCCGGACAACATGTGAAGCTCAAGAAAATGGAAAGCTCACGAATTTTCCTATTCCCTATGTGGCAGAGGTAAAACCACAGACGCAGTATACCCCCTCCCAGCCTATACCAACCCTGAACGTGACAAATACCATATCTCAGCAAAGCGAGTAACAGGCTTTAGTTGATAGAGCCAGATAACCAAGTCTCCAGGTCTCAGTAACATAATGAAAAGTAAAGTTTATTAAAGTTAGAACACATCGCACATAATCACTAAAAACAGATCTGCAGAAGTGAGCAGCTTGCGAAAAGTCAAGTTTTTCTGTGATTGTTTCTTTTTGTTGTTCTAATGTTTGCAGTAGTCCATCCTCAGTCTCAGAATATCAGAATATAAAGTTATTACAGGACACTGAGGATGCGAAAAAAGTCCACATTGTATGTGTGGCAGCTGGTAAAAGATGACAGAAATCTGCTGAGTTGTGACACTTTGTGCTGATGCTGCATTTGACCAGACCAGTGTAGAGAGCTGATGAAAGTCATCAGAAATGTCTAAAATGTTTTTAAAATGCAATGTTGTGTTGCAGAAATGAATATCAATATATCAAGGTACCACGGGACATCGAGGATGCAAAAAACCTGGGCCGAGTTTTATATCGTTACAAAGACAAGTACTTTTACCAAGTTTTAGGTGGCTATTTTATAACATATATATTGTATCCTTTGCTTTGGCAAAAAAGACAGGAATTAATTTTTATATGGTTTTTAACTGTGATTTTTTTATGACTGCATGCTAGAAGCAAAGCCTTGAACTGACAAAGATGATCAGTTACATGCTTGAAATATCAAGCACCTCACTTTGCAGGGGGAATGGGTTCTAGCATTTGCATCTGCATGTAAGACACAAAACACAAATTGCTGCTTATATGCAAGTGTATCTGCATGTTTTGTTTTGGTTTTTTTTTGGGTGGGAGGGGTGTATATGAGAGAGATGGGTAGAGATTGTAGTGTTCTGAAATAATGTACCATTGTTACCTTGACCCTATTCAAGTTTACAGACCTTTGCTATCCCAGGCTCTATATTCCTTAGCATAATCTCTGGCTTCTTGTATCCTTTTGCCTTAGCTTTGCCGCTTGTGTGTTTGGTAAGTACAGTTGTCATTGAACTGTAGTATGTAGTTAGTGTGATCTGGAAGTGCCAAGAACAGTGTAGCCGAATGAGTTGTTTACTATGTTTTCTGTAACATTTGTGTGTGAAAAAATAAGACGGACTTAAACTTAAACAACCAAGCAACACTTCTGTCTTTATTTTTTACTTTCCTGGTGTTTATCTATTTATTTTGTTTTTGCTGCGCAATGAGCATTCTTCCGAATGGATACCTGCGCATTACAAATGGACATCATCATCAACCTATGATGTTAATGAGGCATTATGCAATCTCTGCACTCTGTTTCTAACCAAAATCTAGGCTCTAGATATGCAGTCACAGTATCAAGGGTACTGTGACGTTACAGGGGCGTCCTTTAATGCCTGCTTGCTAGCCTCTGTAAATAGTGGGCTAAATATTTGGTCGTGTCTGATCTGTTACTTGGGTAAAATCCTTGTTTTAGGAAATGTTGTATACTTGCTGTAACTGCACAAACAAGTGAACTGAATATTTGCTTATGTCTGATCTGTTACTTTTAAGATGTTTGTTTTAAAATTTGTCGTATCCTTGCTGTAACTGCACAAATAAGGGGAGTGCACATTTTTACTGGATGAGGCATTGTTTCAGTGTTCTGGAGTTGGGGCCTCCTTCTGTTACCTGTTGTCCTTCATGGTGGGCAGACGCATTGTAAACAAGTACATACCTCAGAAAGTGGCCGAGTGGCAGCTACATGTAAGTGAAGGGTCAGCTGTAATCACAGCACAAGCAGCATAGCCAGGCAGAATAAACATAATTAAGATAAGCTATAATATTGAAGCACAAGGGATGTTCCACTTTCACCGGCCTTCGCAATAAAACAAACCCGAAGAATTTTTTCTCTTATTCTTCAACTCTCTTTAAACTTTTTTCAGCATGGTCACTGCCAATTGCAACATTTTTTCGGCCTTATGGATCTATTTTTGAAAACACTCCAAAAATGCAGATTTTGGCATTGATTTCAGCTGTTTCCTCACTCCAGCAATGATCAAATCATTGACTAAGCCTTCATTTCAGGGTCCAGATTGTACAACATTCATCACTTGTGATGATAGCGCTTGAAGCCAGGAGAACACCTGTGATTGAATGTTTCCAAGAATTCCTTGCACCAGTCCACACGGCTTTTCTTTTACTGGTCCATCAGCAACCTTGGCACCCAGCGAGCTGACTTCTTGCTGAAGCCCAGATCGTGATGGATGATCCTATGAAGACTTGTAGAAGGAATTCCCAGCTCCATCTCCCTAATAGTCACACGGCCATCACTTTCCAGAATTCACGAACTTTGTCGACATTGTCTGGGTCTCTTGACGTCCTAGGCCTTGGTTCATGGTGTTCGTCATCACAGCTGAAATGACCATTGCCAAATTGCCGTAACCAGTCTGCGACAGTTGTTTTAAATTGAGCATCATCGCCATAAGTTTCTTTCAGCTCCTGCAAACTGTCAACAGCCCGAAAGTCACGCCAAAAGTGATGCAACATGATCATTTAAAAAGTCAGGCGGTGAAGGCGCTGGTGGATCACTTGGTGGAGCGTGTATCGACTTGCTTCTCCTATCCATCCTGAGAAAAAAAGGATGATAAAAATTATGAAAAAAAGTGGAAATGCCTTGAAGAATCATGGTATTGAGGCCACATGGTCTACATTCGATGAAAGTGCATGGATTACTGAAGTCCGGGGGGAACTGGAACATCCCTCATACTTGCCACAGAGCCAGAATAATATGATAAAACATTCCTATTAAGACTCTAAAATCCACCAAAATCAGGTTGTAGCGTAGAGGGGTTGTAGTAGGGAGATCAACCAGTCTGCTTTCATTCAACAAACCATGACTTCAGATATCTATAAATTCAAGTTCATTTATGTAAATGTTGAAATGATGTTAGTAAAAACCATTTACTGCTTTTTTGTCATGTTCACTTTCACTTGGTCATGCTTATTTTGCCATTGTTGAGTGTACTGAAGATTTATAAGCGAATTAACGCGACAGGTAAGAGCAATCAGTAGATGCCTATTGACCATGGCAGACAAAGATTCTCTCTTAAAATTCACTGTTTATCTTTTTGAATGTGATTTCGCCAAAATGTCGCTGTAAAGCAGTCACATCGATTTTACTTTTATAGAGATGTTAGTTCTGCAGAGATCATTCATGAAGCACAATCAACTGATTACGCTGGTAAAGAGAACAATGATCGGGGAGGGGTGTGGTAATTTCAACCAAAAATCATATCACCTTAACTATATTGACCTTCCACCTGAGTCGAATCGACTTTGCTATGGCCACATCGTCCTATATAAGACCACATCGTCTAAACACCTAGGCTAAATGAATACCTGAGGAGTAACACTTGTTCCATATTAACTCTTTCGGTCGGGCCAGCAAGCTAACTCGTGAAGGGTTTAAGGTAACGGAACAAACAAAAGCTCATTTTAAAGCTGAATCATTTCTCTACAAGCTCCTTCCCTTGGTTTGTATGATATCTTTTTTTTTTTTTCCAAGTATAAGTTCTTTGTGGTATAGTGAGCAAAACATGATAGAATACACAGGTCGATGTTCCCCCAGTTTTCTGTCAGGTTGGTTAGCAAAATTCAGCTGAATTAATGTGTATCTTGTGATTTTCATGATTTTGGATAATATGTATTCACAGGGCAATGTAGTTCTCTGCAATTTTATTTTTTACAGTCCATTTTTTTTTTCAGAGCAAAATCTAAGCTAAATTAACATCAAATGTCAACAGGTAGAAGATGCTAGAATAATCTGAGCTAAATTAACATAATGTCCACAGGTGGAACGTCACAGAGAACATATTTTCAACTATATTATCTTCCTACGAATCACACCTTTCCTTCCAAATTGGTTCATCAACATCGCCTCTCCAGTCATCAACGTCCCACTGTTTCCCTTTTTCCTGGGAACTGCTCTAGGTAAGTACATGAGAGAGATCATGATGTGGATCTCTTCTAAGTTAGTAATGGGAGAGCATGATGTGGGCTAGTGCCAGGGGCTGGGCTAACGGTGTATGTGATTGTCACAAACTATTTATCCAAGGTCTGTGTAAGGTGTGAGGAAAGAGAAGATAGCAAAACAGGCATTAGCTTGTCAGAAAGTGTTTATTGCTTCAGTGTGGTCTTTCTGACTGTTAACACCCTTATTGCTATACTTGTTATATGCAGCTACAACAGTAGTAATCAGCATTTTGTCAGTAGTCTTGCAAAACATCCTGACCGTAACCTTATATATATGTTACTGCAACAGAGCTGCATGTGGCATGTTTTTCAATGATTTTATGTTGAATTTGTGTGTGTGTGTGTGTGTCAGAGTCGCATGCAACATGTGCCTGGTGTTGAAACTGTTTTGTGGTGTCTCCTTTTCAGGAGTAGCACCACCTTCATTTGTCGCCATCCAGGCAGGTACAACTTTACACCAGCTGACCTCTTCCGGTGATGCAGTGTCGTGGACATCAGTTGCAGTTCTCACATTGTTTGCCTTGATCTCTTTGCTTCCTGTTGTTTTCAAGCGGCAGTTACGAGAAAAATTTGATTAGGCCAATTCCTGCACAGCTGAAGAACTGTATTAAGAAAGTGAAATGTGATGAGGGATGCTGACTGTTTACTTTTTAAGTTTGTCAGTTTGGCTTGCTTTATTATGATGGAAGAAACAGGTCTGTATGGCAATATGACAATAGATTGTGGTGCAGCAAGATTTAGCTCGTGATTGTTTCTTAAGAGCTTTTACATTGCTTGACCAGGGCTCATACTCAAGAAGCACATTTAGCCAACCAGTTATTGGCTACCTGCAGATGGTGGCTAAAACCATGTATTCATGCACAAAGGGTAGACCTACATAAGTCATTTTACTAGCTGGCAATTTATCCAAGGAGCCCCCTTCTGATAACTTTCTCCTATGTTGATTAAATATGATAGAGATCATGGCTGATTTAGTTCACTTAACACCTTAACAGAAGATTTCTATAACTCAAACTGCGCATAAAATGTAATGGTACCCAACTGTTGGGTACCTGCTGTTTTTATTGAATTCATAATCTGAGTGTCACAGAGAAAGCATGAAACTTCAAACTCAACATTGTAATTGACATGGTGCTTTTTGGTTTTCTTTATCATTGGTTGTTTTGTTTCCTAATGACAATAATATTTTTTGTTGTCTAATACATGTACTTGCCTAAGGAACATTTGGTCAGAATAAGTATAATACAGAATAAACATGCTTTCTTTTCATTGTTTTAAATGTTTTGTGTTCTAAGTTTCCCTCCTCACCTTCTGACCAGATAACTCATGTGCAATGGCAACCTTCTGGGGGAATTTCTGCTATGGTGGTTAGTTAGGTAACTTCACCTTCTCAGTGGTTTATGAATCAAAAGTTAGTTTGCTTGTCAGGGTAACTTAATCAGCTTGTTCCCTCTCCAAGTTATGGTCGTGCCGATGCCCATGAATATGAGCCCTGAGCAGTGATTGAAACAAAAGTCACATAGTATCAAACCCAACACCAGAGATCAGAATAGATGTCAGGTTAACGAGCCAAACACCAGTGATTAGAATAAATGTTGCAGAATAGATGTCATAGGGTAACGAGCCAAACACCAGTGATTAGAATAAATGTTGCAGAATAAATGTCATAGGGTAATAAGTCAAACACCAGTGAATAGATATTACAGGTGATGTGCAGAACACCAGCAAAAAGGTGTTACAGGTGAACACTAACCCTAACCCTGATCAAGTGTTGACATTTGATGCAAGCTTTCATGGGGTGTTTGCTGGCAATCGATCTGCTTCTTGTTGCCTTAATTACGCAGTTCCCTCATTCGCAGTGTTATGTCACCACGTCATACCTGCAGCTAGGAGGAAGAAATGTGTCTGTCATGAGAAATGTCATTACTAGTATAAAAATAAGTGGTTTTTTTTTGGTGCTTGAACAGCTTCAAAAGCTTGTAAGAATCTAACTGGTAATAAGCATGATATTTAAAGAACTTTTTATGCTATCAGCTGCCAACAAAATATGTGATGAATATAATATCGAACAGGAGAACATTCTAACAGCGACCAACAAAATGTGAAATGTACATAGTAATTAAATAGAAAAATGCCAGTTTCTGTATTGACCTTTTCTCTGTGTAATGTGCATCAAAACAATGAGCAGTCAATTGAAGTCTGAAACCAATAATTTTTGTTTATATAAACAAAGCAGTGCTAATGTGACAAAAGGGACCTAATTTTGTCTGCAGTATATTCTTTTGCTTGGCTTTTTGAAAATATGGGCTGTCCAAACGGCTTGACTGTGTACATATATTTGTATACATGTACATGGCTTTGCATAGCATGTTCACAGACCTGCTAGTATATCAGCCAGGTCAAAGTCAAGGAATATACTGTCTATCGAAAACCATTGTGTGGTCAGCAGATGTGCTACATCAGTGTGCAGTCAGTACAGCCGCTAGAAGCTTCATGTGGAAATTGGAAACGTGGTGATTATGGGTAAAGAGCTGACTTTGTTTATAAAACTAACCAGAAGCTTCACACTCTATCCTACACATACCAAGCTATAGTCAGTTGAATGTTTTTCCTGTCAGATCTTTTGGTAGATGAATGTAACTACATTTGTAAATGTTCCTTGGATTTGCCAAGTGGGTTGTTGACAAGTGTCAGAGGGTAAACATCTGGCTGTAGGCCTGGTTCATAGCATTTTCAGGCTTTATGCAAGTCGGTACTTTTCTTGTTCTGTTCTGTAATTGTCATGTCTCTAAGCACTATTTGAGGCTTTTTCTTTAACTTGCGTCAGTTTGCTTGTTGTGATTTTTTTTTTTTTTTGGTGCTACGATCTTGTAGAATCAGGAATGTATCATTAAATATTTGACCAATCTGGTGGACCAAACAGGTGCACTTAGAAGCAGTCTGGCTTCCCACTTGTTCCGGTGTTTGCAATTGTTCCTTTGTCAATGTCTGTTACAGTGACCCTTAGGAGGTCTCTGGAAATACAAAGTCCATAGTCATTGCTTCGCTGTACCCTGAACATACAGTTTTATTTCCATCATTGCATTTCAGGACATGAATGTGACCTGCAGAGCTTGAATGTGTACTGAACACAGAAATGTTCACCAAGAACAGTATAGAGTCAGCCTGTACAAAGTTTGAAAACTGAAATATTTAAGTTCCTCTCATCAAGCCATGTTAACTTAATGAAATCATATGCCAGCATAGACCTTTGAATCCCATATCTCAGAATGAGAAAAGTGACATTTTGTCAGCTTTGAGGCAGGAGAGAGAGGAGAAAACCAGGTGACATTTTTGATGAGGCATCTGTCAAGCTGTGTGACCTGGTGACCTCTTGCGCTGAACCCTCTGTATGCTGGGAAGTTACTTTTGTGACAGTACAGTGCATGATCTGTTCTCTGTTAGATTAGTCTGTCATAAATGTTGGCACGTTGTATAAATGGTTTGTGTCATAACTGTTCCTGATTTTCTCTGTCATAACAGTTGATACTATGCTGTTAGAATGGTCTGTCATAACAACTGATGATTTGTTCTGCTACAAGTCTGTCATGACAGTTAATGATGATTTATTCTGCTAGAAGTCTGTCATGGCAGTTGATACTATGCTGTTAGAATGGTCTGTCATAACAACTGATGATTTGTTCTGCTACAAGTCTGTCATGACAGTTAATGATGATTTATTCTGCTAGAAGTCTGTCATGGCAGTTGATACTATGCTGTTAGAATGGTCTGTCATAACAACTGATGATTTGTTCTGCTACAAGTCTGTCATGACAGTTAATGATGATTTATTCTGCTAGAAGTCTGTCATGGCAGTTGATACTATGCTGTTAGAATGGTCTGTCATAACAACTGATGATTTGTTCTGCTACAAGTCTGTCATGACAGTTAATGATGATTTATTCTGCTAGAAGTCTGTCATGGCAGTTGATACTATGCTGTTAGAATGGTCTGTCATAACAACTGATGATTTGTTCTGCTACAAGTCTGTCATGACAGTTAATGATGATTTATTCTGCTAGAAGTCTGTCATGGCAGTTGATACTATGCTGTTAGAATGGTCTGTCATAACAACTGATGATTTGTTCTGCTACAAGTCTGTCATGACAGTTAATGATGATTTATTCTGCTAGAAGTCTGTCATGGCAGTTGATACTATGCTGTTAGAATGGTCTGTCATAACAACTGATGATTTGTTCTGCTACAAGTCTGTCATGACAGTTAATGATGATTTATTCTGCTAGAAGTCTGTCATGGCAGTTGATACTATGCTGTTAGAATGGTCTGTCATAACAACTGATGATTTTTTTGCTAGAAGTCTGTCATGGCAGTTAATGATGATTTGTTCTCCTAGAAGTCTGTCATGGCAGTTAATGATGACTTGTTCTGCTAGAATAGTTTGTGTCATAACACTTGATTCTACATGAGAGCTAAAGACATTTATATTTGTGGATGTCATGTGATGCTCTGTTTGCTTGGCTTGTCAGGGGTTCATCATAGCTGTCAACCATCGTCATGAGAAGTGTTGACTTTCATCACAGCTGATATCTTTATGTAGAGTTGTGACTTTCATCACAGCTGATATCTTTATGTAGAGTTGTGACTTTCATCACAGCTGATATCTTTATGTAGAGTTGTGACTTTCATCACAGCTGATATCTTTATGTAGAGTTGTGACTTTCATCACAGCTGCATTTGCCATTTGATGTGGTTTAAACTTTTATCACAACTGCAGTTACCATTTTCACATGGAGTTTTGATTTTCATCACAGCTGCATTTACTGTCTTCATGTGGAGTGCTGATGACCTTCCCAGTATCTCTGAGATGCGGAAACTGGCGCATTGCAAGACGACATCATTATCATCATCACCTAAGGCAGCTAGACAAGTTCTTGTCCACAATGCTCAGTTCTCATCTGTTGGCCACCTTATCTTTGTTGTAGCCTATTTGTTGGCCATGTGGCGAGGTGTCTTTTGCAGTGTGAAAAATGCTGTTAGTGGCATTATCTTTGCCTCCAGCTTGTTGACATCAGCTTTTCATCTAAACTTGTTTCAGACGGTTAGTGACTCCTTTCTTGGATGGTGGGGGGGGGGGGAACCATCTTTGGCACAGTTGGTATTTCACAGAAATGATGCATAGCTTTTAATCACCCTGCTGATCACTGGTTTGGAGAATGTGCTGTGATTTCTGATTTCATATAGCCATTTGGGAAACATGGAGATGAAAGTTCTGCCCCTACGTTCTATTTTGACAAGGTATGACAGTGACATTATCCTGGAGGCTTCTTAACCATGTTTTGAAAGCTTCAGATAGATGTTCTGTGCGTCTTCACATGTATTACCACAGTTGGCCTTGTGCACTTTAGAGTGCAGTGGGAGTGGTCATTTAAGAGGGGTTGAAAACTGATGATATGAAACAGAGTTGTGGGAGTAGGTACATGTAGACATGAGTTGTGGCAGTTAAATATGAGACTCACTGTGGGCTGAGCAGCAGGGATGTGTGAACTCAAGTCTGTGGGCTGGCAATAGGAACACAAGTATAGCAGCAAGTTGCTTGGCAGACTTGTAGTGTGCCGGCTAGCATTTGAAATTAGTTTTTGATCTCTGCCACGTATTTTGCATCACTTCATGGTATGCAAGCCTCTTCTTTGCTGCATGTAAAAATATTCTTGGTTGCTGTAAGTGTTAACATTTCCTCCTTGATTCTCGATGTGAGCTACTGTTTGCTGTTTTATTGACAT
This sequence comes from Marisa cornuarietis, assembly GCA_004794655.1. Taxonomy (NCBI): domain Eukaryota; kingdom Metazoa; phylum Mollusca; class Gastropoda; order Architaenioglossa; family Ampullariidae; genus Marisa; species Marisa cornuarietis. The sequence goes on from SMMW01000435.1 coordinate 59,518, forward strand.
AGATTCTTGATGTGAGCTACTGTATGTTTTACTGATACAGATTTCCCAGTCGCTGCTTCACCACCATCAGGTCATCCTGTTGGTACAACATGTGCAGGCTTCATCTGGACATGTTTTTCACATCAAGTAGCATTAAGCTCTTTCCCCCAGTGACAGTTGCTGGTCAAGGGATGACTGAACTTCTTAGTAATAGTTGATGCAGCACCTACTGGCTTTATCTGGACATGTTTGTCACATCAAGTAGCATTAACTTCTGGGTGCACTAGTCAGCATGCATTCTGTCAAATACCTGGCAAAGTGTATTTTTAATATCGATTGACATGCCAGAAATCTGGATATTTTCACTATGTTTTAACATTATTTTTTATGTTTGTTTATGCAGAATATTAGCACTACAAAAAAATTGAATTTGTTCCCATACAAATGCAACTGATGTTAGCCTGACCTCGAGACTAGATATCCTGCTACTGGGCAAAGTTGTGACAGGGTTAGACCCTTGTTGCCTTTACTAAAAAATATACAGCATAAGAGCAAAGGGAATTGTACTTTTGTGACCCTTGCAGAGAAATGTTGACCTGGTTCTGAGATAATGGCAATCATCAGTATATAGAACATGTCCTTCCTTTTGTTGAGATGAATGTAGCCTACAGATCTAATGAAAGCAGTGGTTACAGTGATCTAAAATCTAAACCATTCATCCACATTCATAAAGTGAGTTGCAATTCATTATGCAGGAAAAAGAAAACTTATGTAAGAAGGGTAAGTTGAACAAGCTTTTATGATCACTCCTTACACCAATCAACATAGTTGTGATTATGGTTATTTGTCTAGTTCACCTGCTCGTCTTCCTCTGTAGATTTATGCATCCTTACTGTTTGTTTCCTGATTCCTTTTTGTGTCCTCTCTGTTTGTCTTTTATTTTCTCCTTCGGTTCTTCGTATTCTGTCCATATCTTCTACTGGTCTTAACCACTGAGAGCTTGCTCCTTCACAAGCCTGATTATGTACTATATACATCAGACTTTTATTATCAACTTGTATCATCTTTGTGGACTCTTGCTTTAAATTCCATTGTCTCTCCACATGGCAATAAAGTTTGGTGTACATTAAGCATTGTTTGTGATTTGTAAGAGCAGGGTTAGGGTTAAGATTTGTATAGCAACAAACAAACGAGAAGAGGTCTTGAATTTAACGACATTGTCAATTGTGGTAGACTCAATAGCAAATAGCAGACGGAACATTACGAAGAAACTGACTAAGCGACGAGTAAAAATAACGGCAGGGATAAGAGTACGCGATGTAACTTATCTAAAAACCATAGCAGACGAACATTTACAAAGAAACCAACTAATCCACGAATAAAAATTAAAATGTAACTTGCCTTGCTATTTTTGTAGAGCTGAGATTTCATTGAGCTGCATCACAACACATCCTCGATCCGTGAGTCTACCACAATTGACGTTAAATTCAAGACCTCTTCTTGTACTCATGCTCCTCTCACAGTATATACAGATCGCCTTTTACCATGTGTCACCTGTTGACCCCTGCGCCTGCGCACTGTGAGGCAAACTGGTTGCTTAGGCAAAGCCATAGATTGTGACACCAGCAAAGCCAGTATTAAGAGGGTTAACACCAGTGACAATGGCAAAGCAGAGATTCACATAAACAGAGTACAACTTGAGGTGAACAGTTTTAAATACTTGAGAGCAACCCTTTCCAAAGATGGCAGTAGTACAGCAGACATCTGCATATCAGAATCGTAACAGCACAACAGCAAAGGCAAAGATGGACAGGATTTGGTGAAGCAGCACCATCAAATCTGCTATCAAGTACAGACTGTACAACTCTTGCATAATTCCCATCATGCTGTGCTGATGTAACACGTGTTCTGTCAACACAGAGAGGAGATTACCAGCATTTAAGACAAAGTGCCTGAAGAGGCTGCTCCACATCCTGCCCTGTGAACACAAAGCTGGTGACTTTGTATCGAGCTTGGCTGTCACCATCATGGGACATCAGGAATCCATTCTCACAGTTGTAAATCCTTCAGCAGGAAGTGACATGAGGCCAAGGTGGACAGAAGACGAACTAGTCAGTGAACATGAATGGACTGGCCATTTCATGTCAGACCTGCTCACAACCAATCGAGACGTCTGTCACATCCCTGGTCAGCAGCTGCATATATATATATATTGCTTTCCATGACAACCAGCATAACTGGTCATCAGTTGGTACCAGCCTAGGGATACGTGGGTATAAATACCAGAATATTTCTTATTAACAGCATAAACAAATTTACACAAATTATTTGGAACACCATTGCATAATTGGATTGTGAAGAATTTGTTCGGATAGCAAGTCTCTTCTTTTTTATAACTCACACTATTATTATTATTATTATTTATGTAAAATGGGATAGCTTAATCAGCCTTCCATTTTCTAATCTTATTATTGACAAGTGTTGCTGACATGGTTGCTCTTTTTCTTTCTTCAAAGCTCTCCTTTTGCTACCTGGCAGCAAAACTACCTGTAATTTGAGGTAACTGAAATTGTCAAATCAAATGAAAGTAAATAACATACTCCTCTCTGCACAAGAGCATCACAGTTTATTGGAGAGTATGCATTTATATATACATTATAGAAAAAATATTGATAACATGCATTCTACTCTATGTTTAATAATACAATTAGATGTGACTGTCAGTCAGTGGGTACAAGACATCCCTCCACAGTCATGAACATCTGCATTAATATAAAGATCCATTTATTCAGTGAGCTGTATAATCTATTCTATGCTACAGCAAATGCAATATTTCTGGTTTAAAAACACAACTCTGACATCTAAACACATTCAGCTAGCAGATACTGCAGGATGATGCAGGTCACTTCTAGCAACTCAGGCATGCCATGGCATACAATAGCATATGCCACAGAACCTGCCCAAAATTGTTTAAATTCCATTTCACTTGACAAATGCAAAGTTCTGTTAGCTATGGTAAACTAATGATATGCATACAGCTCTTAATAAAGACATAAATACTGAAGACCATAATTATATAAAAAGCTTCCATGCTTAATAAAGACATAAATACTGAAGACCATAATTATATAAAAGCTTCGATGCTTATATGCTATATATATATTAAAAGGCTGCAATGGTGGGTGGTTTGTCGACTTGGCCAACTCACTTCTGACACTTCAGTCATGATGCTTAAATTGTCGCTGTATCCAAGAGCTTTTTTTTTTTTTAAATACTATTCTTACAGTGTTCAATGGCTTGTGAGGGGGTCACACTTCACCACTATTGCTATAGACCCAGGGTTTGCTGAATGAATACACATGACAAGTATGTTCTACTTACATCCTGAAACACATGCACTCCACCTTCCACAAGACCAGCCCCTCTTGCTTCGTTGCTAGCAGCAACATTTGCTCCACTTTCCTGGGCACTATGCCCTCTTTCCCATGTTTCCTACTCTCTTCATCAGCTCTTGTATATTTTTGATGAAAAAACAATTAAGAAATCCAGGATCAATCAAACAAGGTGTGAACAAACAACTGTTGTCAGGACTAGCCATCTGTTGTTGGTTTTGCAAGCTTGACTTGCTGTTATGTTTTCTGAAGATTTGGCTGGTGAAAAAGATTAAATTGGCTGCATGTGTTGCATGCTTGTTGCTAGCCGACAAGATCAAACAGGGATTGTGGGCACCCCTCTTCTGGCTGTAATAACAAGATATAGGAACATATCTATTGGCTGTAACAGTAAGATGTGGCACCTCTCTGTGCAAGCCAAATGTGGGCTCTATCTACTGGCTATAACAGTCTGATGAGGGCCCTTTATGCTGGCTATAACAGCCAAATGTGGGCACCATTTACTGGCTATAACAGCCAAATGTGGGCCCTTTATGCTGGCTATAACAGCCAAATGTGGGCTCTATCTACTGGCTATAACAGTCTGATGTGGGCCCTTTGTGCTGGCTATAACAGCCAAATGTGGGCACCATTTACTGGCTATAACAGCCAAATGTGGGCCCTTTATGCTGGCTATAACAGCCAAATGTGGGCTCTATCTACTGGCTATAACAGTCTGATGTGGGCCCTTTGTGCTGGCTATAACAGCCAAATGTGGGCACCATTTACTGGCTATAACAGCCAAATGTGGGCCCTTTATGCTGGCTATAACAGCCAAATGTGGGCTCTATCTACTGGCTATAACAGTCTGATGTGGGCCCTTTGTGCTGGCTATAACAGCCAAATGTGGGCACTATTTACTGGCTATGTGGGCACCATTTACTGGCTATAACAGCCTTCTCTCTCATGTGTCAGTCTCGCTGCAGTCCAATGTAAGAACTCCTTGGTAGATCAGACACACACTCGACAGCCATGACAAACCTTCAACAACCTTAAGCTGTGGTAGATCAGACGGTGTCTTGATAACCTTGTGGTGTCTGGTCTGGCTACCTGCTGCACACTGACATTTAGTGACTGCAGTGATTTAGCATTCAACACAATGCAATGCAGGTTGGTGCAGAGTTACTCACACAAGCATTCAAAAGATAATGCTGGCAAAATGCCACATAAATATGAGCCAATAAATATCCATTGGTAAGCTAAAGAGATGGAGGATCATTTAAATATCTTTATCACAAATCAGGGTGAGGCAGGACCAGACAGACCACTCAAGCACTGTCCAGGCTGATGCAAAGATGAACACAATTGTTTGTCATGTCTAGCAACCTCTGCAAACAAAAGCACATCAATGACTCTTTCCAAAGTCACAGTAAGCAGTGTGACCCTTAAATACTTCAAGAAAAGCCACCCCAGTCTTTCACAGCACTGACAAAGTCTAAATTATAACACCAAAAGTTTCTCAACAAACTGAGACACTGTTAACTACACAATAAGAACAAACTATTGCACTGAAGATGTACAATTGAGAGATTTAACAGAGGTATGGCAAACAATTTTTTTTAAGCAGACACAGGATTCCCTTCCCCTCTCAGCATGATTCTTTCAAAGCAAAGGACATTATTTTAAGAGGGAACTTTTTGGTGGTTTCCATGCAGTCAGGATAAGCCACTATGGTAGAGGCTAATCCCCACCTGAACAAAAAAAACTGTCATGTGCTGCCTTCCTCAACCCCTGGGTGCCCATCTGTGGAAAAGCAGATTGCAGAACACATCCTGTAAGACTGCAAAGTCTCCAAGTTTTCACAAGGAGATATGGCCAAGACCAGTTTCCCATCAGTGAAAACTGTATGGGCCAGTGAAGACTGTACAAGAGAGCACTCAATTCATGTCAAAAACAGACTCCCAGTGTCATTAAAAGGTGGGGAAAACCAAAGAAAAATAATAAGATAGTCTAGATAAGCTACTACATGCCAAGAGATGACCTGTAGGTGGGATAAGCCACAGCATCTACACAACATCTAATTGTTGTAGGTTATCTTGCAGCTGGGATAAGCCACAACAGGCACAGTTCAGCAGATGGCAGTCAAATGACATACTAAGTAGCTAGAGCATTCTCTTAAGTGAAGCATGAAAAAAACATTGCACCAAGCTAAAATATTTGTTCAGATCTCAAGTAAAACCTGCTGCTGGGGTCTCTGGTAGAGTAATATTTGAAGTAAATCTACAAGCAGCACATGACCAATATCAGCAAAACTAAGAAACTCTTCAGTAAAGTGAAGTCACATTGTGTCAGGGTCTTGGCACTAGTCAGCATGGAACCAATCTCCAATCTCTTGTTCTCGTGACACATCAGGCGTTTATTTCCTATTCACCCTCTTAGATCTACATGGACATCGACATAATAGAGGCCTGCGCTTGGTGGAGGCTTCTCAGCCTTTTACAGCAGTTTTCTCAGTTGTTGTGGACTAGATGTGAACACCAGCGCTTGAGGTGTCTTCTGACAATTCTGTAACAGGAGGTATCCCGACAGTGCTTGCTACAAAAGAAGCTAACGTGAAAATGTCTGCTAGAATCTTGACAGTGCCTACTATGCAGGATCTATCCTGACAATGCCAGTACAGCCAGAGTTCTCTCAGAGAATAGGAGTATGTCAGATATGACCTGTAACATGCTTGACAACTGCCATATCACACATGAGCCTAAGAAGGCCAGAGATCATGCAACTGCTGCCATGTCACTGTCACATTTGCTCCAACTGAATGACATCTACTGTTGTTGAGCTGGAAATGTCAATACTGAGTCCATTATACTGGTCAGACTGAAGCCACTGCATGGTCAGACTGTTGCCATCGTTACGACTCAGTTATTGTTTTACCCGAAGAACTTGACTGCGTCTCTCTTGCATGACTATCTCAATTTGTTTGGGAGTTGGCCTGCAGAAAGCATCTGACAACTGTTTATGAATGTAACTAACCCTGTAACAACTAACTCATTCTGCCCTTGTCACTGTCTATCCTGAGCCTCAAATAGCACCATGCATGGTAATCAGGTGTGAGGGTTCAACACCTGCTGTCTTGCAGCGTGATGTTTACGTGTACCAGGGACGCTTGCGCTGCCAGCGAATGGTGTAGCCGGAATCAACTCTTATCTTGATGGAGGCGGCCTCCGCACTGCGCACTGTCTCTTTCACAGCTTGCATGAGGTTCTGCGCATTCCCCACCAGCATCTCTGTGGCTTCCTGGTCCTCTTCTGAACCTGCACATGATAATGTGCCAAGAGTGAACATGACTCACTCCATGGTCAACAGTCAGGAGTATAACACTACTGAACAAGTGGAATGACAGTGACGTACAAAATGGGTCATAGGTCAGCGACATGCTTCTGCAGGTATTAAGAAATCTTAAATGACAGAACATTCAGTCACAGCCTGAGGTTTCCACTACAGCGTCAGGTTTACATTTCTTGGGCTTTGTCATAGATGTTGTGTCTAATGCAGTCACGACTAGTCACCAGCTGATGTCGGACGGTATGTACTGCTACAAGTATAGTCACCAGCTGATGTCTGATGGTATGTACTGCTACAAGTATAGTCACCAGCTGAGGTAGGATGGTATGTACTGCTACAAGTATAGTCACCAGCTGATGTCTGACGGTATGTACTGCTACAAGTATAGTCACCAGCTGATGTCGGACGGTATGTAGTGCTACAAGTATAATCACCAGCTGATGTCTGACGGTATGTACTGCTACAAGTATAGTCACCAGCTGATGTCTGACGGTATGTACTGCTACAAGTATAGTCACCAGCTGATGTCTGACGGTATGTACTGCTACAAGTATAGTCACCAGCTGATGTCTGACGGTATGTACTGCTACAAGTATAGTCACCAGCTGATGTCTGACGGTATGTACTGCTACAAGTATAGTCACCAGCTGATGTCTGACGGTATGTACTGCTACAAGTATAGTCACCAGCTGATGTCTGACGGTATGTACTGCTACAAGTATAGTCACCAGCTGATGTCTGATGGTATGTACTGCTACAAGTATAGTCACCAGCTGAAATACGATGGTATGTATTGCTACCAGTATAGTCACCAGCTGAAGTACGACAGTATGTACTGCTACAAGTATAATCACCAGCTGAGATAGGATGGTATATATTGCTATAAGTATAGTCACCAGCTGATGTCCGACGGTCATGCTAATACAAGCTAATGTGCAAGGTGCATGTTTGCACACAAGATCAGATGCGTGTGGTGCTGACCTATCTCTCCAGCTTTGCTAATCAAACATTTGTTTTCTTTGTGCAAGTTCATCATATTCTCTTGTGCTTGTGTGTCATCAGTTTCTGTGTTTAGCTAACAGTACACGTCAGTGTCATCCGTTCTGTACAATAAAATTTCTGCAAAAAGATTCTACATAAAAGTTTCCTTTATAAAACATATCTTTTCTGCCATCAAGTTTATAACTGTAAAAGACTACAAGAGTGAATGCAGCTAACTTTCACAAATATTTCAAAACATTAAAGGAATTATTTCTTCTCGAAAATCCAGGGAAATGCTTGGACCAATTAATGACAAATTCAAGAAGTTAGGGTTAAGTCTAAGGATTCTGAAATACAATTGATATGATCATTAAATATTAACTGATTCCTACATCACAATTTGAAAAATAAAACCAATTAAGAGAATACAGAAATTTTAAAATCTATATTTCAAAACACCATCTAGCTCCACTACACTTAAAGATGACAATAAAAACAGTTAATGACACTAAAAATCCTCTCAATTAGCTTAATAACTAGATGTTATTCAAACAGGCACATGCTTCAACACATCATTGAAGATTGCAGGTAGTTTTCATTCTTGCCTATTTAGCAATGAAGAAATGAGTGAAATTATTCACATAATAAGAATTCAATCATTAACGACTGAAGGTTCTAATTTTCAAACAAAATTTATAGTTTATTAATGCAGCTACTGTTAGTATGTCAAAGGACTGACATCAACTCCTCAGAGATGCATGTATCTTTCTTCAAGCACACACGTTCAGGCATGTCCATACCTTACAATGTTCCCCTTGCTGCTACCATGATGCATGCTCAATGCAAAAGGCCTAGCTATAGTGTTCGAGATGTATGCGAATACATAAAAACACTGTTTCATGTAACTATAGGGGGCGTTTCATAAAGTATGCAGTTTTAAAAAGTGCAATAAATCAGCCAAATTCAAATCAAAATTCTTATTTAATTTCATTCAACATGTACTTTGATTTAATAATGAAAAATGATATGGAGCACATGTCCACCTCCACTTTCTCTGCAGGCAGTCATCCAATCGTTGAAATTAATAACTCTTTCGCAGACATTCCTGTTGATTTCTCCGATGACCCGTTGAATTTCCCTCTTCAATCGTTTGAGGTTTATTCACCTAAACTTGTGACTTCACATCTCCCCATTAAAAAGAAGTCACTAAATGTGAGGTCACCCGACCTCGGAGGCCATTTTTCATCGCTGCCAAGAAGCAACTTCCTGGGATTCACTTTCACACTTGTCTTGCACTACCACAATGTTTTGTTGCGTTCGAACATCACAGTTTTGACCGGGTGATTTTCTGGTTGCACTTGACCCAGGTTCTTTGAATTTCTGCATCAGCCTCACATCCTAAGATTGCACAAAGTTTAGGGACAGTCTCTGCATATCACTCCGTTTTTGTAACGAGTTTTCACAGTAAGAATGTGTCGCTCAATGCTGAACCGCTCCATGGATGCAACATGGAAAAACAAGAAATGGTCTTCTACTCGGAGTGAAAATAGGTAACGAAAATAATAGGAACAGTGCTAACAATCTGCAAACAAACAAAAAATCATGTGAAATTAAAAAACTGCATAATTTATGAAACACCCTGTATTTTGGCAGTGGTTCTGGGCTGCAGGATGCATCCAGGTCTGTGTGTGTATCTGTGGTTTCTGTGAGTTACTTTCAATCAAACATTTTATGCTGTCTGAATGTGTGATGCAAGTAAAAAGGGAGACTCCAACTTTGTACATTGTGCTGTCTGGGTGGGTGGTGCATGTAGAAGGGGAGACTAAGGAAGAGGACAAGAAGGGATGAGGTGCTTTGTCTAGGTGGGTGGTGTGTAGTTGTAACGTGGGGAGGTAGGTTGTGTAGACAGTGATTTGTATGTTTGTAGAGAACAAGTCTATAGTATTCACAGTGCAAGGTAAGCTGACTGTTCTCATCATGCAACAGCTGCTGAGAGGAGGAAAGTATAAAGCAGGAAACAGGAGGAAAGGATGAAGTGTGTTTGTAGCAAGGATATGGGGGACGGGTTACTTTCAAAAACTCACTTGACGCTGTACCCCAGTTCCATAGCAGCACCAGCAAACATGAGAAAATTCTGTGAGTCTTACCATGCAGTAAAAACAGGCTCTACATGCACACGTTCTTCATATCAAGTAACCAGCACTCACAACTACACCTGTAAGCTGATGTCACAAACCTTGTCGTTTGCTATAGCACATGCTCTCCTGCTTGAAACTCACACAGTCTGCTGTTATATCCTGACCACACAGTTTGATTGTATTAGACTCACATTCACCACACAGCGGAAACACATTGGATGCACCAATCATGCATATAAAAAATATAAACAGCATGCTCACTTACTCTGAAAATAAAGTGTTTTTAACACAAGATAATGGCTGGTGCTGCTGACTGTGAAGTGTGAGTCTAATAAGTGGGGGCATTTGGTGGTGTAGTGGCTACAGCACCTGGCACCACGATAGTGACAATTGCATGTTGTGGGCTCAAATCTTGGCTGCCATATACCTCGCTCTGAATGTGACACCTGTTTAAAGGGTTGACTATGTGGTTTTCTCTGGGTACTCTTGTTTTCTCTGTGTGTGTGTGTGTGTGTGTGTGTATGCAGTACAACTAGTTAGTCTAATGCCTCACATATACTCTCCAAGTAAATGATTGTCCAAATTAATCCCCATATTACAAAATGAGTCTTACAAAATGTTCATGTATGCCTGCCCTGACCAGTAGCCTTGTATTGTGACAAATGAGTTCTTTCCCCTGTACAGGGCCCTTGAGACAGTCCGTAAAAGCCCATTTCCTCCTACTGTGCTAAGCTTCTTATGTTTTTCTAATTTTTTTATATTTTTTGAAAGTGCTATGAATGTTTGAATGTATGGCTAACCCTAGATCTTACCCACAGTTGGATAGAGTTGTCTGGGAGTGATAAATTAATTTGCATGTGTGCATGTTGTTTGTGTGTGTGCATGTGCGTGTGTGGAAGTATTTACATTTATTTTTGTCAATTGCTATGCACATCTAAATGTATGAAAGGAATAAAGTGTTTGGGTTCAATGAATTTTTGGTTTTTGTTGTTGTTTAAATGTCCTGAGCTGCCTCATCAGGGGAAGGTATGTGTGTACAAATATTCATCATCATGATTATTATTACTCAAAACAGATGTAGGGTACTTTATTGAGGATGATAACAACTCCCAACATGGAGGTGAGCTCAATGGACTTTACAAATGACAGGGAAACAAAGCAAGCATGACTGAGATGGATGTCATGACAGAAGTGATTAACACTCACATCTCACACCAACACTGGCACCAAGGGATGAGGGTACACATTACATGAGAGAGGGTAGGGCTAGACTGACCTGGGAGTACAGTTAGATGAGACAAAAGGTATTTCTAGAGTGGACTGAGTGTTCAACAAGATTAGAATGCACAAGCTGTCTTTATTCATTAGATATCAGGCTCACTACAAGAAGTTTAGCTGAAATCACAGTTATGCTTACTAGAGGCACATGTTGTAAGGGTGTAGTGCGAAAGACTTGATATGTGAGCATTAAGCACTGGCGATGATGTGAGTTGGTCCATGACATGTGTTATCCCAGGTTAGAAGGCTACTATAGTGGTCAATACATGCCACACGTTGGTATCAAACAGTAGTATTGAAAAAAATGAAGCCATTTACCACAGGCTATTTCACTTCCGTCAGGTGCTGGTACAGGCTCTGAATGTCGATGGAAGTGTGTTTGTAAGGTAATTCAAAATAGACTGACACCCAAGTCAACATGCTCTTGAAACACTTTTTCACAAGACCATCATGTCAAACTATATTAAACACTGACAAGACCCTGACCAGCCATCAAATGCTATACAGTATGATGAAAACATCAAAACAATAACACAGACACTCAATTAAGAAAATGTAAAAGTTGGTATTATAACCAATAATACAAATAAGAAAATTATAAGACAGTTATGGAAAATACAAGAAAGAATACAAGGCAACAACAATGCATGACAAACTTGGCAGCTGCTTCCTTGGTAAACATGAGAATGCAGACACTCGAAAAGCCTGTAACATGTTGAGACAGTGACAAGCTGTAAGACACATCTGTCTGAGAGCAGAATAAAGATAGATATGTGTAAAAATAACACAGCTAAGTGCAACAGAAGCCCAAGCAGACTGAGAGTTTTCTCTGAGCACCATGGTAGTACAAGATCAGCAACTATTCCAGCGATGCAAAGATCCCATAAATTCCAATCAAGAAGCACAGAATGTTCTTACTTTCTAAAGGCACAAACACACAGAACCTGTGCCAAATTGATTCTTGACTCCCTTCTGGCAGTAGTTTGGCATGTCTCAAATACTCTGAATACTGACCGGCATTCACTGCATGACACCAACATTTGCATTAGTCCCTGCCATGTGTATGTTCTCTGCTTTCTGCATTGAGCATTTCTGTGTTCTTCCAATGCTGTATGCCTGAGCTGTGTGACAGGTATATCAGCTGTGTGACAGGTATGTCAGCTGTGTGACAGGTCATGATGTATAGTACCATTAAGACAGACAATAGCCCATCATGAAATAATGATAGGCCCATTAAAGACAACAGCCAGTCATGAAATAAGGATAGTCCCAATAAGACAGACAACAGCCCATCATGAAATAAGGATAGTCCCATGACAGACAACAGCCAGTCATGAAAAGAAGACAGACCCATGACAGACAACAGCCAGTCATGAAATAAGGATAGTCCCAATAAGACAGACAACAGCCAGTCATGAAATAAGGATAGTCCCAATAAGACAGACAACAGCCCATCATGAAATAAGGATAGTCCCAATAAGACAGACAACAGCCCATCATGAAATAAGGATAGTCCCAATAAGACAGACAACAGCCCGTCATGAAATAAGGATAGTCCCAACAAGACAGACAACAGCCAGTCATGAAATAAGGATATTAAAGACAACAGGCAGATGGATAGTCCCAATAAAGACAACAGAACCAAATTTAAAAAATACTGTACAATGATTTGATCATGATGGAGATGATCAAATGGATATTTAGCCAGATGCGGTATCTACTTGATACTTCATGTTGACACAACAGCAACCAGCATAACACAGTAAAATTCCCAGGTTTGGTATGTTAACAGAGGGGACCTGCTCAACTCTGAAGTTCTCCACAAACAGGGTGTGATGGAAATGACTCATGCATAGTTCTAGCTGTATTGTTTGTAACAGCATTGACACCATGCCAGTGATCAACCATTGTTCTAGCTGTTTTGTTTGTAACAGCATTGACACCATGCCAGTGATCAACCATTGTTCTAGCTGTTTTGTTTGTAACAGCATTGACACCATGCCAGTGATCAACCATTGTTCTAGCTGTTTTGTTTGTAACAGCATTGACACCATGCCAGTGATCAACCATTGTTCTAGCTGTATTGTTTGTAACAGAATTTGACACCATGCCACTGATCAACCACAAGAAGCACCATCTGCAAAACCACCCCACAGGCAGAACCATTCCACAAATACCATACTGTGCACATTTACCAACGGCAATCTCGCTGCCATCTGGAGCAGGAATAGGTTCTGGCGCCCAAGATAGAAAAGAAAGTGGTAAGGTCATGAAGACTTGCGTACATAACTTTATGTCTCAATTAAGCACATTCTGTAATGTGTTTGATTCCTTCTTCATCTACAGGATTCCTTGTGCATATATCTTAATATCTCAAACAAACACACACTTTTATACATTTGATTCGTTCTTCCTTTACACTCGTCATCTTGGGATATTTCCACAAAACTTTCTGAGAGATGGAGCAGTTTTCTTGTTAGAATGATATTTGATTCATCCTTGTATTTGACTAGATACTGTAAATTCTTGATTAAACTAACAGAAAACAGGAAAAGCATACAATAACACTGAAAATAAAAGGACTCATTCCCTGATTAGCTTATAGTTTAGAAGAGACTGAAAGCTGCCACTGCCCATTGTAACTCTGGAGTTCAGGAAATTTGATGCAAGCAATTCAAAGAAATGGTCAAGGGTTAGTGTATCTTCAACTGAGCTAGTCTGTCTTCAATAGAGTATTTATCTCATTCCATCATCCTGAATACAGATTTTCTCACTTTCACGACTTAACCAAGATTTTCATCATGACACATTGGTATCACTCAGTTTTTAAATGTCGCTTTAAACTTGAGAAATCTCATTAATCTGAACATATGCTGATCACAATAGTCAGCTTTGTTGTATGCCATGACATACCAACAAGATGCCTATTTTATACCTGATCACAATAGTCACCTTTATTGTATGCCATGACATACCAACAAGATGCCTGGTTTGCATCTGATCACAATCGGCAGCTGTGGTACTAGCAAAAGCAGATGTACAGACTGATAAGACATCTGAACTTGAGAAAGCAAATCTTAACAAAATAATTAACTAGCTCACATAAAAAAGAAAGCAATTAAAACAATTAAGTCTATACCAAACTATAAGAGGGCTGAGAAAATTCAGGTGATGATATTTTGTGAACCCCTAAAGGTGAAAGGTTATGTCTGACAAGCAGCGGGATATAATAATTACTCAACACTATCCCTGAAAAAAAATCAAACGTATTAATGACTCAAATAAGAAATGACAAACTGGCATTAAGAATTAAGACACTGTGCCAGCAACAAACAGATATCACACTTCTGCTATGTCACCGTCTTAAAGCTTGAGAAGAAAAAAAATGAATTTCAAGAGAAGCCTCTTAAAACATAATCTGACCTTGCGCTCCAAGCATTGTGGCCTTGACGGTAGAAAGAATCTTCAGCTGAGTACCAATTGTTGGTATGCGCTCACAGACGTTAAGCAGATTCTATCAAAGAAAAAAAGTTACCATCATGCAAAATATCAGCTTGACTTAAATGAAGAGGTAGATCAAACGTTGACAATAAATCACAAAAAGCTGCAAATTCAATGGTAAAAGAAAAAGAAACACCAAACATTACTGCTGGATGCTGTTTACAGTCATTTGACAATGAGAGCAGGTTCCATGTATAAATATGCAATAATGACAAATGATCGTTCTATTACTAAACATCTTAACAGATGGGTGTGGAGTCTGTGAAGAAGCAGAGAGTGGTCTATAGTGTCGAATGCAGCAGACAGGTCCAGTAGGGTTAATGGAGAGACATCACCACTGTCAAGAGCAGATAATACGTCTGTCGTTACTTTAATAAGAGTGGTCTCGGTGCTGTGAAAGGGTCTATGTGCCGACTGAGCTTGTGGGATAAGATGGTGCTCTTGTAAGTAGGCCCAGAGCTGTGTCAAAACTATTTTCTCTATGATCTTCAGGAGAAAAGACAAGTTGGAAACTGGGCGGTAGTTGTTCAGCACATTGACATCAAGCGTGGATTTCTTACTTGCTGTGTGTTAAATATATTTGTGTGTCACTCAGAGCAGGGATGCCCCAAGTAGAAATGATCTTTGAGTTGATTTTTTGGAAAGAATGCGCGTCCACATGTGGTGTGTGACAGCGAAACTCAATTGACTAGTAAACAAAGAGACAAGAATGAATGAGGGAGGGGGGGGAAGGAGTAGGGGCTGATAGTTTTGACCACAAATTATAATGCCCCAGCAACATCGACCTTTTGCCCCAGTCCATCAATCCCACTAGGAGCATTTGTCCCATGTAAGACTACATGGTCAAAACATCAAAAGTCAAATCAACTTAGGCCGAGGCTAAATAAATGCCTGTGAAACGCTACCTGTTTGTGGTTAACCAAACATCTGAATATTTAATTACTATGAATCTCCAAAATAAAGAATAAATGATGACAAAGGCATTAAAAATTGATTTAAGAAAAAAATTGTATTTATCTGCCATTATGAAATTTGTTCTCTGAATGTGTATTGCCGTGCAGCCATTTTTGTTTAGTAAGATGGCTGAACAATGCACAGCTCTGTTGGTAATATCTGATTTTATTAGCTACTTGTGTCATCGGTGATCGTGTCCTCTTTTGGGCCTGGGTCAATTCAAGTTTTAATGTTGGGATGATGTATACCTACGTGGGACAATAAGGTTATGGCAGGGTCAATTGGACTTTTGGTGTTGGGATGAAGGATACTTACATCAGACGACATGTTCATGACAATCAGGTGGCTGGTGATATGCTTAATGTATTTTGTCATTTCGGCAGTACGTTATAATATAGGGCAAACAGTTGGTCAGAGTCTATTTTAAAATCTACTCAATACTTTTCAACACACAACTTCTGCAAAAAGGTTGTAATAGAGCACAAACTGTCAGTCGTAAGTCACACTGGGCAGGTAGTAATAACAGAGATGATGTTTATCAGCGAAATATGACTGAAAATGGTTGGGTCGCATCTAAGATGGCGTTGCAATACAGGTCTTAATGAGGCTTTACTGTATAATATACAAAAACACTGCATTAGACAGATGGCATTGCTAACGCTGGAGTCCATGAGCACTGCTTTTGAGGTAAACAGATAATCTGTTAAACAGTGTTTCTGTGACATAAGAAAGAGATGAATGATGACGGGCCTTGACTTACTGTCCTCATTTTCTTGTCAGTGCAATCAGCAGCCAGTTTCTTAGCGAGACGAGTCACTTCTTCTGAAGCCTCTGCGATGGCCTTGGCTGTTGCAATCAAGTCCTTCTTTGTTCCTCCCTCACCTCTGCCAAATACAAGAAAGATGATGACACAGTGGGTCACTAGGAAATCTGCCACACACAGCAGTGACAGCCAATAACAGGGTCCTTAGGAATGATGAGCATGATTACAAAGTGCAGATAACAAACAAGCAAAATGTCCAGAACTGAACAATGATGGACAATCTATATCACTTTAATAAGAATGAAAATGGAGATGTTAAAGTAACACAAGTTGTTTTACAGCACTTTTCACCAGCACCAGCCTTCCCTCATAATCACACCTGCCAGGTGGGACCAAGTCTGGCAATTATACAGCAAGACAACCATGAATATGAATCAATTATGTATTACACATAACCAGTAGTTGCAAGGTTCTTATAAAAGTAACAAAAGGGCAACGTGTCATTAAAATGTAGCAGGAAATTGTTATGGTATTCAACAGAATAAAACTAACAACATGGGAGCCATACATCAGAAGTTGCATGCCTAAGAATACAAGATCAAATGTATTGTAAGAAAGCAAATAATTTCAGTTCAGACAAATCCTTTTGTGCTCACTCTTTCAAGCCATATCACTATAATGTGGACTACAGTTATCTATCGAGGTAAGCACAACCAATGTGTATCACACGACATTAACATATTCTTCACCACATCATCAATCTCTCTGCTAGACTTGAGACAAAGCAGGTCAGTATTATGGCAGCACACTGCAATCATGCGATTATCTGGGATAGCAACAAGTCGTCTTCAGATGCAGATTCCTCGGAGGTTCTAAACATGCTAGTGACAAAAAAATGTAAACAGCCTGTGGAAAAAGCTTTGACAACTTGTTCGCAAAGTCAAGCAAAGGTACAAGACCGCAATTTCTGACAAAAGCCAGCAGGCATGAGACAAAGCATGAAAGGTTAGAAATTTGACAGAGGCCAGCAGGCGTCAGACACAAGGCATGAAAGACTGCAATTTCTGATAAAGGCCAGCAGACACAAGACACAATACGCGAAGGACTGCGATATCTGACTAAGAAGTGGCCTGGAGAAGGCAAAAGAAGATATGCATTGTTTGTAGATCTGTAGATATGTCCAGACCATCAACAACCCAAAAGGAGTTTATTTCAAATGCATACTGTACAGTGCACATGTAGTGGAGACCTGAGAAATAATTGAAGATATATCAGCCCAGAGGATGATTAATGCATTCAGATGGACATGACAAAATTACACTTACCCGAATACATCTGGGCTGGAGACAGAGTACATGTCTATGTAAGTGGGGGTGGTACTTACACGATGATGATACCAACCTAGCTGAGGACTGGCACTTCATTCAAAACAAATGTTGGCTGTCCAGGTAATTCAACAAAGTGCCTGGTACTTAAAGGACAGTTATAGTTGGCTGTGGGCTGGTACTTATGTGACAGTGCTAGTTACCCATGAGCTAGTACCCCGCAAAGATGTTGACCATGGGCTGGTACTTATGGGACAGTGCTAGTTACCCATGAGCTAGTACCCCACAATGATGTTAACCATGGGCTGGTACTTATGTGACAGTGCTAGTTACCCATGAGATAGTGGGCTGGTACTTATGTGACAGTGCTAGTTACCCATGAGCTAGTACCCCACAATGATGTTGACCATGGGCTGGTACTTATATGACAGTGCTAGTTACCCATGAGCTAGTACCCCACAATGATGTTGACCATGGGCTGGTACTTATGTGACAGTGCTAGTTACCCATGAGCTAGTACCCCACAATGATGTTAACTATGGGCTGGTACTTATGTGACAGTGCTAGTTACCCATGAGCTAGTACCCCACAATGATGTTAACTATGGGCTGGTACTTATGTGACAGTGCTAGTTACCCATGAGCTAGTACCCCACAATGATGTTGACCATGGGCTGGTACTTATATGACAGTGCTAGTTACCCATGAGCTAGTACCCCACAATGATGTTGACCATGGGCTGGTACTTATGTGACAGTGCTAGTTACCCATGAGCTAGCACCCCACAATGATGTTGACCATGGGCTGGTACTTATATGACAGTGCTAGTTACCCATGAGCTAGTACCCCACAATGATGTTAACTATGGGCTGGTACTTATATGACAGTGCTAGTTACCCATGAGCTAGTACCCCACAATGATGTTGACCATGGGCTGGTACTTATGTGACAGTGCTAGTTACCCATGAGATAGCGGGCTGGTACTTATGTGACAGTGCTAGTTACCCATGAGCTAGCACCCCACAATGATAATGACCATGGGCTGGTACTTATATGACAGTGCTAGTTACCCATGAGCTAGTACCCCACAATGATGTTGACCATGGGCTGGTACTTATGGGACAGTGCTAGTTACCCATGAGATAGTGGGCTGGTACTTATGTGACAGTGCTAGTTACCCATGAGCTAGCACCCCACAATGATGCTGACCATGGGCTGGTACTTATGTGACAGTGCTAGTTACCCATGAGATAGTGGGCTGGTACTTATGGGACAGTGCTAGTTACCCATGAGCTAGTACCCCACAATGATGTTGACCCTGGGCTGGTACTTATGTGACAGTGCTAGTTACCCATGAGCTAGTACCCTACAATGATGTTGACCCTGGGCTGGTACTTATGTGACAGTGCTAGTTACCCATGAGCTAGTACCCCACAATGATGTTGACCATGGGCTGGTACTTATATGACAGTGCTAGTTACCCATGAGCTAGTACCCCACAATGATGTTGACCATGGGCTGGTACTTATGGGACAGTGCTAGTTACCCATGAGCTAGTACCCCACAATGATGTTAACTATGGGCTGGTACTTATATGACAGTGCTAGTTACCCATGAGCTAATACCCCACAATGATGTTGACTATGGGCTGGTACTTATGTGACAGTGCTAGTTACCCATGAGATAGCGGGCTGGTACTTATGTGACAGTGCTAGTTACCCATGAGCTAGCACCCCACAATGATAATGACCATGGGCTGGTACTTATATGACAGTGCTAGTTACCCATGAGCTAGTACCCCACAATGATGTTGACCATGGGCTGGTACTTATATGACAGTGCTAGTTACCCATGAGCTAGTACCCCACAATGATGTTGACTATGGGCTGGTACTTATGTGACAGTGCTAGTTACCCATGAGATAGCGGGCTGGTACTTATGTGACAGTGCTAGTTACCCATGAGCTAGCACCCCACAATGATAATGACCATGGGCTGGTACTTATATGACAGTGCTAGTTACCCATGAGCTAGTACCCCACAATGATGTTGACCATGGGCTGGTACTTATGGGACAGTGCTAGTTACCCATGAGATAGTGGGCTGGTACTTATGTGACAGTGCTAGTTACCCATGAGATAGTGGGCTGGTACTTATGTGACAGTGCTAGTTACCCATGAGCTAGCACCCCACAATGATGCTGACCATGGGCTGGTACTTATGTGACAGTGCTAGTTACCCATGAGATAGTGGGCTGGTACTTATGGGACAGTGCTAGTTACCCATGAGCTAGTACCCCACAATGATGTTGACCCTGGGCTGGTACTTATGTGACAGTGCTAGTTACCCATGAGCTAGTACCCTACAATGATGTTGACCCTGGGCTGGTACTTATGTGACAGTGCTAGTTACCCATGAGCTAGCACCCCACAATGATGCTGACCATGGGCTGGTACTTATGGGACAGTGCTAGTTACCCATGAGCTAGTACCCCACAATGATGTTAACTATGGGCTGGTACTTATATGACAGTGCTAGTTACCCATGAGCTAGTACCCCACAATGATGTTGACTATGGGCTGGTACTTATGTGACAGTGCTAGTTACCCATGAGATAGCGGGCTGGTACTTATGTGACAGTGCTAGTTACCCATGAGCTAGCACCCCACAATGATAATGACCATGGGCTGGTACTTATGTGACAGTGCTAGTTACCCATGAGATAGTGGGCTGGTACTTATGGGACAGTGCTAGTTACCCATGAGCTAGTACCCCACAATGATGTTGACCCTGGGCTGGTACTTATGTGACAGTGCTAGTTACCCATGAGCTAGCACCCCACAATGATGTTGACCATGGGCTGGTACTTATGTGACAGTGCTAGTTACCCATGAGCTAGCACCCCACAATGATGCTGACCATGGGCTGGTACTTATGTGACAGTGCTAGTTACCCATGAGATAGTGGGCTGGTACTTATGTGACAGTGCTAGTTACCCATGAGATAGTGGGCTGGTACTTATGTGACAGTGCTAGTTACCCATGAGATAGCGGGCTGGTACTTATGTGACAGTGCTAGTTACCCATGAGCTAGCACCCCACAATGATAATGACCATGGGCTGGTACTTATATGACAGTGCTAGTTACCCATGAGCTAGTACCCCACAATGATGTTGACCATGGGCTGGTACTTATGGGACAGTGCTAGTTACCCATGAGATAGTGGGCTGGTACTTATGTGACAGTGCTAGTTACCCATGAGATAGTGGGCTGGTACTTATGTGACAGTGCTAGTTACCCATGAGCTAGCACCCCACAATGATGCTGACCATGGGCTGGTACTTATGTGACAGTGCTAGTTACCCATGAGATAGTGGGCTGGTACTTATGGGACAGTGCTAGTTACCCATGAGCTAGTACCCCACAATGATGTTGACCCTGGGCTGGTACTTATGTGACAGTGCTAGTTACCCATGAGCTAGTACCCCACAATGATGTTGACCCTGGGCTGGTACTTATGTGACAGTGCTAGTTACCCATGAGCTAGCATCCCACAATGATGCTGACCATGGGCTGGTACTTATGTGACAGTGCTAGTTACCCATGAGATAGTGGGCTGGTACTTATGGGACAGTGCTAGTTACCCATGAGCTAGTACCCCACAATGATGTTAACTATGGGCTGGTACTTATATGACAGTGCTAGTTACCCATGAGCTAGTACCCCACAATGATGTTGACCATGGGCTGGTACTTATGTGACAGTGCTAGTTACCCATGAGATAGCGGGCTGGTACTTATGTGACAGTGCTAGTTACCCATGAGCTAGTACCCCACAATGATGTTGACCATGCGCTGGTACTTATGAAACAGTGCTACCTAGCCGTGGGCTGGTACTTAAGCATAGCGCTAGCTGTCTGATGATGTTATAGGTTGGTGCCAGCTGTTTGATGATGTTTAAAAGCTAGCAGTGAGCTGATGTTTACAGGATGGTGTTAAAAGTCAACTGGGGGTTATAGGATGGTGCTAGCTGGGAGCTGGTGTTTGCAGGATGGTACTTGCTGGTGTTTACAGGATTGTGCTAGCTGTGAGCTGGTTTTATAAGATGGTGTGCTAGTTATTTTTTTAGCTTGACAGACTAACAGCTAGCTGTGGCCTGGTACACTATCAGTAGTGTCATGGTGCCTTGTACACTTGTGTTGTTAGATCCTTAAGGTTGAAAAATATCTCAACAATACCAGCACACAACTAGTACTAACTGCACTGCTCCTCAACCCACTTGAGGCCATGTCATAATATCATCGATACAGCCCAGTGTCACTAGTGTCATAATGACTTCAATACAACCTAGTGTCACTAGAAGACATCACATGATGGCATCAATACAACCCAGTGTCATAATAGCATCAACATAGCCCAGTATCAAAATGACAACAATACAACCCAGTGTCTTAGTTTTCAGAAAGGAGCCATTGGTGTTGTGGAGACAACATGGGTCTCTGGTTAATAAGGAGCATTACTAGTGTCATGACAATTTTAGTGTCTTAATGACATGCTTGCAAGAATTATAATTTTTTTTTGTTTGTGCTTAACGCCGTGTCAGCAACTAAGGCTATATCACGGCGAGAAAAGGTATTCTTATTTAAAATGTTTTGGGACCAAAAACTCTCAAGTAATATAAATATGACATCGCAAAAATTAAGAAGCCACACAAAAAGCAGTAAACACATTTGAGAGGCGGGAACATGTAAGAGGAGGGTTGTGGCCCAAAAAAGCCACCAACATTCCAAAAACCAAAAATATCAGGGCATAAAAAGCTTAAATCTTATGATAAAGCCCTATCCGTCTTAAAAAGGTAAAAATAGCTGCCGATGGGACTGACCTAAACAAAGAAAACAAAGAGCTTGCAGTAAAAAACTGCCGCGGATACTCTGGAGTCCAGGACAAGTAAGTAAAACATGTACAACATTTGCAAGAATTATAAACGTAATCAGCTAACAACACATGGAGATCAAGAAACACACTACACACAAAATTCATGGAAATCTGCAAATACAATAGAAAGACACATACACCAGACTGGTGCATACAATTCAAAGTCAAAAACATGACAAAGGCACATAAGGTATCAATAGAATGGCACATGCGACGTAAGCTGGTCTTCTCTGGCCATGTGACCCGGCACGACACCTTGTCGCAGACTATCCTTCAAGGCACCTTGGAGGGTGGCTGACACCGCGGTGGTCAGAGAAAGAACTGACTTACGAACGTCAAAGACTGGACTGGTCGTCCTGTACAGGACCTGCTGACTATCGCCCACAATAGGCAAGAGTGGCGGGCCCTGTCAGCTGCGTGTCTATCCATGTGATCCCCCCAACGCCAGGTGCCAGGCAAGGGATGACCGAATGAGCGACTGACATGCAATGAATTGCTAGACGTTCCACCTTCTTTTGTGACATCATGACCAATCACTGAGTAATCTGCAGGAAAAGTTTTTGCAGGAACAGTTACTTCCCTTGATTTTGAACGAATAATGTGTCTACCAGCAACATGTTCACCGATTTCCATAAGGCAATGAGATGAACTTGGGCTTTGGTTTGTGCAACTCCCATTCGAGGTAACCTAAAAGACTTGAGAACCAACAAGTAACAGCTTGAGGGCCTGCTGTCTTTTTGTCTTGCTGGATGTCTTCTGTCACTGGACTTTCTTTTGATGTGTATTCTGGGTCATGCCTACCACAAGACATTTGGATGTGATGCCCATTTCCAGCTCACTGGCAGTTTCTTTAGACATAATGGTTACAATCAAGTTTTCTTTTGACCTTCATAGGTGTGTGTGTGTGTGTGTGCGTATGTGTGCATGCATGTGTGTGTGTATGTGTGTGCAAGTGATAGAGAGATACAGCTGCTTAATTCTGTCTGATTTAGTTTAACTTTATATGAACCCTTTTCTTTCTTAAGGCTTGGAATAAACAGTCCCCTCAATGTATAGATACCTTTGTAATATCATTACCTGATGATATCACCACATTTATGGAGTACAAATCTGAACCAACAAGAGGGTTGCTTTGATAAGAAGCCATGTTTGTCTAAGATTAGTCCCTGTAGTACTATCACCATGATATAGCCTTAGTTGCTGGCACGGTGTTAAACACAAACAACCAACCAACCAACCCTGTAGTACCACTGGGCAGAGCGAGCTAATACATACACGACAATGGAACAAAATATAAAAACATACACTAGAATGGAACAGACAATACAAAGGCACATACACTAGAGTGGAATAAAAAACTCTACATGGGCAAAGAAATGCATCAACCTCCACGCCACATACTCTCATTCTTTTTCTTCTCTCATTCACACACACACACACACACATGTACCCCCCTACCACCACCACACAAACACACACAGAGCAACATATCTGTTTGCAAAGCAGAGACAGACACTACTCCTAGGGGTGGGTGGGGGAGAATTGTTGTTTTACATGGAGCCAGCAACTAAGGCTATATCACTATATATCACAGTTAGCCAGCCCTGTAAACAGATGCCACATGCAGAGAAAGAACAACGTGCCTGAGACAAGAGCTAAACCAGGACAGCCAACCCTCCCTGTATTGGTGACAGGCGCTAACAACTGGAGAGCACACTACTGTTAAAGGCTAGCACTACCAGAGACACTGCTGTTACAGGTTACCACTAATGCACTACAGAGGTATATACCAGTATGTCTCCATCATGACTACAGTTACACCAGTATTCTCACCCATGGTCTTGGAAAATGGGCCACTAACCACATTAAGGCATGAAACTTGGGCACAATGCACACAAAGGCATGAAAAATTGACAATCTGACCAACATCCAAAGATAAAATTAGAAGCCAACTACCTGACCAGCTGACTCAGTTTGGCCATCAGCAATGCCATGCGTTTGGCAGCTGCAATAATCTCATTGTCCTTGCTGGACCACTGCTTAGCCTCCATATGTAAGGCATGCGCTGCCATCTGACAGGGAAAGAGAAACATCATTGTACTTGAGCACAGGTCAGTCTGCTGGTTGACAAGTATTTGTTACGCTATAAGACATATGTTCTCTAACTGCAATGTTCTCTAAGAGAGAAAAGTCATGAGGCAGAAAGTTATGAAAGGTCTTTTTAACATCATAAAACATTAACATTACAACAAGCAAACCATGCAATATTTCAAGAACTAACATTATAAACAAGCAAAATTTCAAGGACTAGGAGGGTGCAAACCCCTTATTGCATAATGACTGGTTAAAACACAATGAGATGACATTTTCTTGACATCTGTGTTGTTGATCTCTTTCTGTGCATGGTGATGTTTGTAGCTTGAGAATGGAAGATATGTTTTCATGCACAGCTAGGAAAACAGTATCTTGCACTGAGCTTTACCCAATCATTACAAACAATTCTGCACTCCACTAGTACTTTAAGTATGACAGAGGTATAAACTGAAATCTGACATAAATGTATGATGTCAGGGTTTATTGTTCAGGTCAGTGTTAGCATCTGTTAAGAATACTCTGTAAAAAGTCCGCAGCACATTTGATTGTAAAAACTCTGTGTGTGTGTGTGTGTGTGTGTGTGTGTCATTGTCCAAGACATACTGAAATATGCTGAAAGGATAAAAATACAAACACTCCTTCAAACAGAACAAGTGCAACAAGTGTTTATGAATACGACATTATTATCAAAAAACATCCAGGGCCTAATAAAACTAGTTGATAGCACACAGCTCAATATAGAACCCTAACCATTATTGGCTGGTTCGCCTGTGGGATCGGGAAGTCTTCCTCATCGTCTGTTTCTGGGGGCGGGGGTCTTGGTGGTGCCATGTCTGATGGAGGTGGGGGTCTGGGAGGGACATCTGTGAGGACAAGCAAGTCATACATGCTCACAAACTTGGCTTGTAATAAACTCGAGAATCAAGTCAGTGTAACTGAGCCTAGATAAGATCTATTCTATATAACTGAGCCTTGGTATGTAACAGAGCTTAGGAAAGGTCAATCTAAAAGAAAATGCTAACTCATTACTAAATGTTTTTACAGTTTCTGATATGTCTAACAACAAAAAGAAATGCTCTGCTAGTTCATCATATGTTTGCACAGCTCTCTCAACATTCTGTCCATCTCTTGTACAACATCACAGATGAGTCTCTGGAATCTGGAAATCAATCAGGTGCTTAATACACCAACTACCAGAAGAAAACTGAAAGAGAAGCCAGGAGCTGGAAAAACAGAAAATCCTTCTATGTCTTTACACTACAGGCTCCAAAGTTGGCACGCTTAAGTTGACAAAATGGTGTATCACTGACTGAGAAACTGTCAAGTGTTTAAAGTAGCACATGATGACCACAGCTAATGACACCAACACCAGACCTCCAGTACCTGCTTGTTTGTTTAATATATGTACAAGTAATAATATGTGAAAAAGCTGTATATAGAATGTTAAATAATTTCTTCTGAAGCCTCCTAATCTTATTCATGAAGCATATTTAACGTACATTTGTTTCCAGTGCTTTCATTCAGCGTGGATAGACTGTAGTCTACAGGATATATGTTTCCTGCTTTAAACCCTACATTATTACTGATGTTATGCTACAGTTTTACAAAGATACACATCACAAAGTTCCTATCACAGAAATGTATACTCAAGGTAACACAATGTTGTCAATCGTAAATTTTAAAGTACATCTAAATTTTATACATGAACTTAAGTTAAGTGCAGTATGACAAGCACCCCAAATATAATGATAATCCATCATTTTTCTCAGATGTGCACTATTGCACACCCATGCACACATTTCTTGCCTGTAAAAATAAATGTGCCACCCAATCATGTTTGGGGGGCAGTTTTAAGAGTCCGAGAAGTTAGCGAGCTTTAAAAGTTGAAGGTGTTAGTGACTTAATCATCCAGACTGGAGTCAGCAGATGTGAAACGACAGTGTAGGACATGCAGGTGCCTTGACACACGGGAAGTCTTCTTCATAGAAACAATGAATAAAGGTCAGCTGGGCTGCAGAACTTTTCACAATGATTGCTGGTTAGAAATTACAAAAATCAACAAATTGTTACTGTTAAATGTTCTTAACACACAGGGGAAATAACCTCCACAGAAACAATGTATGCTGACCTGCTGGGCCCTGGAACTTTCACAAAGATTGCAACTATCAATCCAACAACTTGTAAAAGGTATACCACACTGCATTTCATTCAAATGACTGGGCCAATCTCAAAAGCAGAGATCAATTTCTAAAATCTGAATGAAAATCACCCACAGCCCTACTTCACTCCTCAGATATAAACATCAAATTTATGAAAATCCCTAGGCACAGAGGGAGGTCAAAAGTCAGGAATCTCTACAGTTATGACCAATTAACACGTACTTCCACCTTTCGTTTGAATGTAGCTTTCTGTTCTTGGCATGTAAGTCTCTGAACATCATCATGCCTAGAGGTAGGTGGGAGCTGTAATATCAGGAACGTCCACCAATTAATCTTGAAAGCAGTCTTGATAAGATAAGTGCACCTACAATTTGTAATCAATTCTTTGTGTGCATGGTCATGTCTGTAGGCTTGTATAACAAAAACAGAATATATTGTTGGACATTGTTAATACTAAGACCCTGGGATATAGTCTGCACTGAGATGACCAAAGTAGTTTGAAAAAATACAGTCTTGTATACCTTTAAGACTACAATATTGGATAAAGGATAAGAGAATGTTAATGAGAACATCTGTCATGCAGCTGATGTTGGCAAGAGATCCACTCTGGAAGCATGATTTATACACAGACAACATCAAGACACTCTTGCATCTTAAAAATGCCCGCTTTTCAAACTCGAGCCAGAGATCAGGCAAAGAAAGACAAGGTGTGTATATTGGAAATGCTATAATCAAAATCAAACTCAAAAACTGGAATCCCAAAAATATAAATCCTTACAGTCAAACAGGTGATGGCTTAACATAAACAAATGAAAAAGACATCATGAGCAACAAAGGACAAGAACTAAATTCAACTCTGCATCATGCACTAGGCAAAACAAAATTAAGAAAACTGTAGTTAACGCAAAGAGAGAAATGCAAAAGTGTGAAAACTAGTGCACTATGTAGAATTTTGCCTAAACAAAAGCAAGATATCATCCAAAAGGAGTAAACATACATGTCAAGTGCTAAAGTTTCTTGCTAAGCTTGCTGGACTGATGGTCGACACAGACACAAGAGTGCACAGACCACGTAAAGAACTACATGATCCAGAACAGACTACAACTGAATCTTTTTCGCTGAGCTTGCTTGACTGATGGCAGGAACACAGGAATGCATACCTGCTGTATATTCCTGGAAGATCTAGAACAGACTACAACTGAATGACGACAAGAGTGAACCGATATCGACTTGCCCCCAAAACAGTCTGTTTGTAGTTTCCCTTAGATCTAGAACAGACTACAACTGAATGACGACAAGAGTGAACCGATATCGACTTGCCCCCAAAACAGTCTGTTTGTAGTTTCCCTTATTTATGAAGTGCTCTGAGCTAATTATTTTGGAAAAGCGTTATATAAATGCTCATATTTTATTAAGGCACATTCACTTCACATTCTCTTAAACCAATTTTTGCAAAAAGCTTTCATCATCATTATTCTTTAGTTTAGACGTTTTCATTAATGTATATATAGAAGTTCGGTCAATATGAAACCGGCTTTAATATTTAATCTAGGCCTAGCTGAAATGAAAGCAGACTGGTTGATCTTCCTACGACCTGATTTTGGTAGATTTTAGCAAGTCTGAATAGAGGGATTTTACTGCGTGCCCAGAAAAA
Source organism: Marisa cornuarietis (assembly GCA_004794655.1). Taxonomy (NCBI): domain Eukaryota; kingdom Metazoa; phylum Mollusca; class Gastropoda; order Architaenioglossa; family Ampullariidae; genus Marisa; species Marisa cornuarietis. Next base: position 87,992 of record SMMW01000435.1, read on the forward strand.
CATTTATTCTACTGTTTTACCGTACACATTCCTTAACTTTCAAGTCTTGTCATCTAAATATTATGATTATTATTTAGTTATTACTAAGCATAAAACTGAATCAACAAATTAAAAAATAAAGATTCTTGCAAATGTCACAATTATTCATTTTTGATTTATATGTGATTTGTCTGATTCATCGAATTGTGTAGATTTGCATAGTTAAAAAAAAAGAAGAAAAGTCATACTACTCCAGCACCAAAGTACTTGACATATATAAGTAAAGACAAGATGCATCCTAAGCAAAACACACAGACACACACACAACACACACAGAATAAGTCAGTGCAGTAAATTCAAACAAATAGGCACATTGTATTGCAGCAGGCCTGTCCATGTTGAACCAGTCCTCTGCTGGGCATGCAGCATTTCATGAGACTTCAATGTCAGGGTTAACTCACACATCAAGATAAAATATGTCAACTAGTCGAACTGAAGATGGAAGGCAAAATCAAGCAATAAATATTGAAAGAAAACTACCGTAGCCATAGTAGCCATAGTAGTCAGGCTGTGGGGGTGGGGGGACTGGGGGTGGGGGAACTGAGGGCGGAGCAGGCACTCGCTCTGATGCCATGTGGTGGTCTCGACTCAAGGATGCTGCAAATTGGGAGAAGAAATACATCCATCACAGCAGTCTGTTCCAGAACAAAGAATACAAGGTAAAATACACAAATAAACATCACTGCACAAGAGGAGAGGACTGGGCTTCTATTATATAAAGTCTTCAAGTGACCTTAGCTTTCAAGCATCTGGATCAGGGTTCCCTTATCTATGCCCAGTAGTGTGATGGTGCCCCTTAGGTATTTCTTATACTGAATGACCTAGTGCACGATGAACTGCAAAGGCACAAAGTTGAGTTTTACAGATTGTTCCCAGGTATGATAGCTTTATGTCATAATTATATCACATAATACAGTTAGTCCAATAAGTTGCATCAGTAAGAATACCCATTCTTAATGACTCATCGAACAAGTCCACAGTCCAAGTAGAACAAGGGTTAAACAAGGAAGTACCTTGTGTAGGTGAGTTCTGGTACCCATCAACACTGTATGAGTCTGGAACTGTGGGATTGAAATGGTTAATGCAAAATGCAGCATGTCTGGGAAGGAAAATTTGAAACACACTCACTTGCCATCAGAATAGTTTAACCCCACATTTGGCAAATGGTACATAAACTACTTTTGTTCACAAATAGCATTCTCAAACTGCAGCAGCTCAAAAGCAAGATACTTCATAAAAAAACAATTCAGAAAATAGAAAGAGCTATTTCTGGACACCACTCTTGTTTTTCTGCTTAGTTGTATCAGAAGAGTTTCATCAGCTTCTGCCAGGCCACTGATTCAGCGTGCCTGCAAGCTGGACCAACAGATTAAGGCTGTCCTTTATTGTTTGGGCCATGCTACTTCTAAATGCTAACAGGTTCAAATGAATGTAGATCCTACGTGAGTCTGATCTGTGATTGTATACGGCTGACCTTTATTGTTGGGGCCGTGCTACTTCTGAATGCTAACAGCTTCAAATGAATGTAGATCCCACACCAGTCTGATCTGTGATTGTATGAGGCTCCATCTGGTGTGGCAGGTATGAATGTGATGCTACTTGTCACACAACACAGGCCCAACGTGGGCATTCTTCCAACAAATTCAAACAACAATTGTTTTTAAAAGGGGTGTCCCTGCCCAAAGTAGCAAAATCTAAATATATTTAACAACAAACAGCAGATATCAAGTAAACAATTAAATATCCAACAACAGACCACACTACTTGCCCCACGGTCATACCACACTGTTACAGTATGCCAGCATCTTCGGTACGATTAAAGTCGTTCCCTCACAACACACAGCTAATGGGAATCAGTTCCACAACAGTTCACAGATTTAAGTTCCGTTAAACCCTCTTTCAGTCCAAAAGGACGCTGGTACACGCGTTAGGTATGGACTAGGCCATTCCCTCTCCCCACCCTGCTTCTATTCCCACAAAGGAAATTTCTTACTGTTTCGGAATGTTACGAGCTCACGGGGTACAGGTGGTTGTCCGACAACAGCTGACAGGGTGGCGGTCCACAGAATCGGACGATGGCGCCCAGCTGGCAATGTGACTACAACTACGGCACAGTGCTGGTCCAAGCTGCTACAGCCCCCTCAGGCTGCAGTTTGTCTTCGTGACCGCTGCCAACTTACGGTGGAGCCACCTTGCTTGACACCTGTTTGCTGGTCTCAGGTCACCTTCCCTTGAACCTGCCAGCTGTCCCGTGTCAAGGCACAAGTTTCAGCTTCAGGCGTGTTCAGCTGTTCGCTCCTGGCACACAGCATCAAGTGGCCTCTCGGCGATCGTTCAGGAATCCAGCAAAAATCAGTCAGCCAACAGGGTGTTCATGGCCTGCCTTAAATACCCGCCCCTGTGTGCTTGGAAAGCTGGTCATCATGTTCATCCCTGTTTTTATTTCACTAGGCAAAGCAATGTCACCTTCGGTGAACCCAGTGAACATCTGATGTGTGAGGATCCTGTCAACCCACTGGAAGCCATATGATGTCACGGTCACCCTACTGTATGTAAACTGTCAACCCACTGGAAGCATTATTTTCCCACATGATGTCACCCCGAGGTCTTGATCCTGCTGTCTTTAAATACTGCCAGGAGATCGCTTGTCAGCAAGTGGGCGTGTATCTCAGTGTGTTACATCAATGCCTTGTGACCCTACCTCCACTGACATCTTTGGCACAGGAAGTTCAGGCCCACGTCCTAGATTAACTAACTTTTATACAATCTAGAAGCAAACATTGCTCAGGCCTAGCCCGACCTCTTACTGCACACGCTTGCATATTAACGACGATTCTCAGTTAAGGAAGGATGCTCAGGCTACCGACCTCACTATTATTCTCATCATATTGCAGTAAGCGTAGATCATGGGAGTTGAAATTATGGGAGTGTTCAATTAAAGAGAGTTTAGGGTGGAACCAAGGGTGTTTTTTGATTCATCCCTGTGAGGGTTGGAATTTGGAGTTTGTTGTAAGCTTATACTGATGTTGTCATTTGTGTTTCTCATCCCCTGCCTGTTACCTTTTCACCTGCATTTCCCATGTGTTTGATTTATGTTTCACACTTTAGCTGTAGATGGGTGTTGAATACTGTTAGAAAGGCGTATATCATATTTTCCTCTCCAAAGTTCTTCTTTCAGGAAATTAACATTGATATAACCTGGAAAAAGGCAACTGCCTTGTTGCTGCTGAAAGAATGTGCAAGTCTCAAATGTAATTGAGTATGATCTGTCCACGACAGTAAGCACCAGCGTGGGGCAGAAGCAGGACAGATTACTACAATCCAAACAATTTTTGCAACTACTAATCCTTACGTGAAGCTTATCTATCATCTAAACATGGCAAGAATGGTGTGCCAGACTCAGCTCTGACCTACATGCACTTTTACACATAGGATGCATGTCTATAAACATCACAGGCTGCATAAATTTGTAAACACAATACAGCAGAGACAAATGCTCTTAAACTTATAACAAGCTGCATACATCTGTAAACAGGTGGTATACATCAGAAAAAATATCTTAGGCCATGTCAGCAGATTAGCTTTAATTATCATTATCATACTTTTGCAGCAACGAATTTTTGGATTTTCCCCCACAAATTGTAGTTTAGGCAGGCGTATCCATGGAAATGACAAGGATGAAATGAAGCAAAATCTACGACATATCTTTAGAATGAAAAGACACCAGGCAATAGACTGACATGCAATAAGGCCTACATGAGAGTGAAGATGTTATGAATTCGGAGCTGATTTCAAATAAAACATGAACATGAGATGGTGATCCGAGCTTGTTTTTATACGACAAGAACTATTTTGCTTCATCCAATGCACTAGATCTAAGGAGTATTAGGATTATTTCTTCAAATGACCAAGTAACACTCACAAAGTCATGTGAATATTTCTGAATGTTCTGACACAGCAATAAGAATGAGTCACACATGCCCTGTGAAAGACACAAAGAGTTAATCATGCTATGAATATGGGTTAGTAAGTGACATGATTTAGTCAAAGTGCGGAGTTAGTGTTTACAGTTATTTCAAAGAATTTTGGTAGTAAAAATATGCCTACTCCTTTCAGGAGAATGAGTACTATGATCTGTGATTCATTTGTATAACATGATTATGTTATGAAATACATGGAAATGATTTTTATGGTGACAGCAAATCAGTTCAATGTGAACCATACTGGTCGTCAGTTCATTGTAACAGGACTAATACAACTTGTTATACGTTATGTTGTAACAATTACATGGTTGTTACCCCTAGCCTAGTGGAACTACATGGGCACTGAAGTGATCTAAAATGTCAAAATTTTGTAGGTATCATTCAGTGGAAGCTTTGCGGATGGCATAAATATGATAGCAGGTACTAACAGACAAATAAAAAGAGGAGAGCCAGAGTTTACCCTTCACTGCCTGTGGAACTCTCTTCCACATCACATTCGCCACTCGGACTACAAGGCTACATTCAAACTCTCTCTGAAAACATATCTATTCACCAAGTACTATCCCTGAATTACTATTCTTAACTCCCTGTCAATACTGACTGTCATGGTAATCCTCATGTAATGACTCATCTCACACTGTGTACATTACCTACATCCCTTCATACCTTCATCACTGCTTTACACTCTACTCTTGTATTTCATCTTTATGTTGGTCAGTGTGTCTATACGTATCTCACCCTCCACTGTCTGTTATCTTCCATTTATCATTATTGGTCTGCACAGAGAGTGTATTCTATCTTGGTTGTGATGCTGCGCGTTATAAGTTCACATTATTATTATTATTAACTACGAGACCTTATACACAGGTAAAATTAAGGTAAAGGTCATCCCCTAAACTTTTCAGGTCGTTAATTTGGGGGCCAGCTTTACATGAGGACAGTGCCCATCTCCTCGCATTCGCTGCCTTACCTACCTCAACCCTCTATGGAGTCAGATACCCATTCCTGCCAGCTGGATTTGGATTGACTGGTTGGTTGGTTGTGTTTAATGTCGTGCCAGCAACTAAGGCTATATCATGGCGAGAAAAGTAATCTTGTTTTAAAATGTTTAAGGACAAGAAACCCCAAAGTGATATAACCATAACATCTTATAAAACCAACACAAGAAGCACAAACAACATAAAAGAGTGAGTAACATGTAAAATGGGTGTTGTGGCCCAAAAAGCCACCAACAAAGCAAAAAAAACCGAAAACTATCAAGGTATGAAAAAGCTTAAATCTTGTGGTAAAGCCCTATCCTCCTTAAAAAAGTAAAAATAGCTGCCTATGTGAAGAACCTAAACAAAGAAAACAAGGAGCCTGCAGTAAAAAAAACTGCTGGCGGATACTCGAGTCCAGGACAAATAATTAAAACATGTACAACATTAAAAGTTCCTTGACACCAAGGACAAACTGGCGGTGGCTCACCTCGTAAAAGGTGCGACTGTGTGGCAAAGGTGTGTTCTAATCTTAGTCTGGAAAGAACTACCTCCTCCCACCGTACAAGCCGGCACGAAGGCAGGTGGTCTGAAAGAGAGGGAAGGGTGGCATGTAACTTATTTTGGCCCAGAGTGGCCCAGTGGCATTGCCACAAGGACTGAATATAGGCCGAGAGGATCGACTGGGGTAAGTTTGCTGTGCTACTCAGGTATTGAACCAGTGCGCTCTCAGTTCGGACGCCAGCACTCTAACCACTCGGCTGTCTGCTTTCACACACACTGACAGACAGTTCTAACCCATATGGAATGAAGACCAGACTGACAAGAGTAAAGTCATGGTGATGGCAAAGCAGATATCTACATGAACGAAGTATGGCTTGAAGAAGTAAACAGTTTTAGGTATTGGAAAGCCAAACTCTCCAATGGAGGTTCACAGCAGATATCCACGTCAGGGTTGCAATAGCAACAGTGGGTATGGCCAGGATGAACAGGATCTTGTGCAGCAATAACATCAGGCTCTACTATGAAAAGCAATGTCTGAGTCCCTCATAGTACCCATATTTCTGTATGGAAGCAGAATGTGGACTCAGCTTGCCAATACCGAGAGGAAACAATTAACCCAAATACTCCTGACAACATACTGTCTTCAGGACACAATATTCCTGAATTAATCATTATTCCGAAATGTAAGGTAGAATATTTTTTACTAAGGAACTGTGACAGATATTGCTCTCACACAGAAATCCAAGAATAAAATATTTTGAATAAAGATTTCTGCAATTTTTAACAAGGGGCAGGAAGCAGGGAGCATGGGGGGAGGGGTAATTGGTGTTTCACACTGAGCCAGCAACTAAGGCTATATCACTATATCACGACCAGGCAGCCAGCCCTGTAAACAGATGCCACATGCAGAGAAAGAACAACGTGCCCGAGACGAGAGCTCAAGCCAGGACAGCCAACCTTCACTGTATTGGTGACAGGGACTAACCAATGCGCCACCGGACCGCCTCCATAATCAAGGGGAACACTTAAGTTAAACGTCTGACACTCTGACACAAGAGTAACAGTGCTATGATAGAACATTCTCAGCAACACCCACCACACATTACTGTCAGTGCATGGTTTAGATTATATAAAACCAGCATGCAAATTCATACAGCCAGGATCAGAAAAGGTACCCCCCCTAATGCCAACATTAAACATGCAAACATGCATTTGGCAATTGGGTTTCAATGTCTGGTGGTCAAACAGAACCTGAAGGTCAAGATGCTAGTTGGACTGAATGGCATTCCAGGCACACATCTACCTCTAACTAAGATGGATCTACCAGCTTCGCTATCAACCATGAGACTGAAGGGAGACCAACTGGAGCATGGGGAGATCATCGCTGGCAGCTCTTGCGTTGGCAGGTGAAAAATGGTCCTAAACTCCGGTGCACACTCTGGAGGTGGGGGATGAGTGGGGGGTGGGGGAATGTTGTGCAAAGGTACAGCTAGGAGCACATCCTGGAAGCTCTGTGGAGCTACAACAACAGGCATATCACCATGACAACAAACACGATGACATGAATGATACTGTCAACTATCTTGACAATGAATATCATTGTAAATGACAGGTGAAAGGACACAATGAGACAGTGATGAAACAGAAAAGCAATTTCTTTAACGAATATAATCATATGAACAATGAAACTAACAATGCTATGGAAAATGATGACCGGTATATGGTTATGACAAAGAAGAAGGGTATACTCAGAGATAACAACAGGAGTCTACAAAGCAGTGATGATGTACAACAACATGAGTATAACATACAGTGTACATGGATAAATCTATAATGATATCAACAGTCAGGTCAACGAACAGTAATTCAATCTTAAAAAATCATAACACTATGAGCAATCTTTGAAACAATGATGCATTATTTATGCCTCCTTCAAGTTACAGGAGCTATGACTACCAATTATCAACTCAATTATCTTTCTCTTAGAAGAACAAAATTTACCTTTTTCTAATCTTTACTACCCATGTCACCCAAAACAGTCTAATTTTACTTGATTCTGATTTTAGAAAGTATTGTAGCAATCTTCCACAAAAGAAAGAGATGCCGAATACACCCATGAATTTCCTGATCCCACATATCACTTGGCATTCCACATACTAGTAGACACCATTAGCACACTCAAATATCTTTTCAACAGCAATTACAAAAATAACCTGTTTCTAATTTGCTTATAAAGACTTCAAACTTAAATACCTGAACCTATACAGAATATTGATGTCAACAATGGAGATGTGAGCTGCTCATGAACAGGAATGGATATGGCTTGGAACATTGGTACGCAAAGGAAAAGTCTCTTATAAGCCTCACAAATAAATACATGAAGGCTACAGCACATATGAAAATCCTAGGAACACATGTGACACACGAGTATATAGGTGACAGATGAATGTACGGGTGATGAGAGATGAGAAATGGGTAAAATGAGTGCAGAGGTGATACATAAGTGCATATGTGACATACGAGTGTAGAATGAATGTACAGGTGAGACATCAGTGTAGGTGAGATGAGTGTAAAGGTGACACACGAATGTATAGGTGACAGCGGTATAGTTATGGCCACGAGAATGAAATAGCGCTCTTAGCGCAAGTCTCATGAATGTATAGGTGGCAATCGCAATGCTATGGCCTATATAATGATAAATCACTCTTGACACAAGATACACATCAAGACCAATACAGATTTTCAAGTGTACAAGACCCACATCAAAAGCGTGTGCAATTATCATATGTACAAGACCATATGTCAAGCATTATTTGTCAGGGTTACGAGGACTATACAAAGTTTTCATTCTCATCATGAGAAAATTAACTTCAGGTGCCAGAAAGTGTATTACGCACGAACACATGCCAACTCTTTTCTAACGCTAATGCAAACAGTAATGTTTTCCAGACACATATCAGCCATTCAGCAATTGGCCTTTCTTTCTAGATTACCTAAAGTCTTTTGTCTTGTCATTTCTCTTAGTGCAAAACTCACTTTTATAAAACCCTCAAATATTTGTGCCCATAAGTACGTCAAACAACCAACACAAAAAACAAACAAAAGGTATACCAAAACACACTTGTCTATCATGTGAGAAATACAACTACAGCACTTTGTTTACTTTGTTTTGTGTAAATGACTATACTTGTTGCAATGTGTAACGAGTTTATCAGGGATGATGGGAAATGTGAGAGAACAGCAAAAGGTATGGTACTTGAGCACACCTCCCAAAGTGAGTGTCAGACTGTCACAGGCAGGTGACATAAAGTGTCAGACCATCTTAGTCAAATGACATGGTGTGTCAGACTGTCACAGGTAGGTGACAGAGTATCAGACTATCACAGGTAAGTGACATAGAGTATCAGACTGTCACAGGTAAGTGACATAAAGTGTCAGACCATCTTAGTCAAATGACATGGAATGTCAGACTGTTGCAGGTAGGTGACATGGTGTGTCAGACTGTCACAGGTAGGTGACACAGAGTGTCAGACTATCATAGATGACATGGTGTCACTCTCACAAGCAGGTGACATTGTCAGAAGTTCATGGGCAGGTTTGTTTGTTTGTGTTTAACGCCGTGTCAGCAACTAAGGCTATATCACGGCGAGAAAAGGTATTCTTATTTAAAATGTTTTGGGACCAAAAACTCTCAAGTAATATAAATATGACATCGCAAAAATTAAGAAGCCACACAAAAAGCAGTAAACACATTTGAGAGGCGGGAACATGTAAAAGGAGGGTTGTGGCCCAAAAAAGCCACCAACATTCCAAAAACCAAAAACTATCAGGGCATAAAAAGCTTAAATCTTATGATAAAGCCCTATCCGCCTTAAAAAGGTAAAAATAGCTGCCGATGGGACGGACCTAAACAAAGAAAACAAAGAGCTTGCAGTAAAAAACTGCCGGCGGATACTCTGGAGTCCAGGGCAAGTAAGTAAAACATGTACAACATTAAAAATTCCTTGACACCAAGGACAAACTGGCGGTGGTTCACCTCGTAAAAGGTGCGACTGCGTGGCATAGGTGTGTCCTAGTCTTAGTCTGGAAAGAACTACCTCCTCCCGCCGCACAGGACGGCATGAAGGCAAGCGGTCTGAAAGAGAAGGAAGGGTGGCATGTAACTTATTTTGGCCTAGATTGTCCCAATGGCGTTGCCACAAGGACTGAACATAGGCCGAGAGGATAGATTTACAGTCTGCTGATACTATCGAGTGTAGTTTATCAGGCGACTGACATGCAGCCTTGGCGGCTTGGTCCGCTCGGACGTTGCCTGGGATACCAGTGTGGCCAGGAGCCCAAATGAAAACGATGTCTTTTCTCCGTTGGACTAGAGCTGCACGGATAGTGTGAATCTGAACCACAAAGGGGTGATCAGAACGTTGGGATAAAAGGGCTTGGAGAGCAGATAAAGAGTCTGAGATGATCAGAAAGTTTTGCTCCGAAGAGCGGTGAACATGCTGTAAGGCTAGCAAGATAGCGTAAAGTTCCGCAGAGAAAATAGAGCAGCCTTCCGCAAGTCGGGCAGAAGAGGCTTGTTGCGGCTGGCACGACGGGACTGCTGCCGCAGCTACAGGGCCACCGTTTGGAATTTTGGAGCCATCTGTAAAGACAGAACAGAATCCAGGATAGTCAGAAAGAAGCTCTTGAAAGCGCTGGAGAAAGATGAGGTCACAAGTGTCACCTTTTTTGAAAGCTGAAAGATTGAGACGGATCTCTGGAACAGGAAGAGTCCAAGGAGGAGCTGGTAAGAGAGGGAGAGTCTCTACCTGCTGAATATCTACTCCGGCTGCTTGTAGATGAGGTGCAACACGGAGTGATACTGGTTTTTGCTCGTTGGTACGAATGGCATACAGGGCAGCACGCTGAGGTTCAAAAACAGCACTGTAAGCAGGGTTTTCAGGATTCATGGGCAGGTGTCACTGAGTGTCAGACCATCTTAGTCAAATGACATGGAATGTCAGACTGTTGCAGGTAGGTGACATGGTGTGTCAGACTGTTGCAGGTAGGTGACATGGAGTGTCAGGCTGTCACAGGCAGGTGACACGGAGTGTCAGACTATCATAGATGACATGGTGTCACTCTCACAAGCAGGTGACATTGTCAGAAGTTCATGGGCAGGTGTCACTGAGTGTCAGACCATCACAGGCAGATGACAGGTTTTTTTAAAATAAAGTGAGCAAGAGTTTGGGTGAAACAAGTCCGCATGTTTTGTTCGTGGCCAAGTAAGGCTGTATATGCATAATGAGGTGGCCTTGAAAAGGCCTAATTTGATCCTAATGAAGCAAACTCTGATGACTTTAAGAGGAAATGATAAGAGTGCTGATGGCTGGGTTATGAGCGCTAACACCAGGAAGATGCACCAACCACATGCTACCCTAATACAACTCAAGCAGCATCATGGAGATGAGGTACAGAATGCAACTCACCAGACAATTTTAACAGTATCAAATACCAAAAAGTAGTCAGTCTTGTTAAATACAGTGTTTGCTGGGCAATGCATCATCCCATACCTGCATGGATCACATCATGAGTGTGCACACTGCGTCTATGTGGATGCTTGGTTTTTGTTCATATCACACAATCTGCATACAATGGGTGCTGATGCTACCTCAGGCATGGATAGTGTAATCAACATAAATCTGATTCTTACGCTGCAGAATATCGGCACACACTTGACAATCTTTCCACATGATGTCTGAGGATATTGTAAAGCTCTAAAAGTTTCTTAGCATTCTATACTATGAGGAATTCCCTTGCAAGTTATCATACAGTCTCTATGCTCTACGCTAGCTGTTACTTACAAGGCCGATGCTTTCTGTATTTACCTGAAATGTGCAACTGGTCCATGTCCAGCGGTGGTGGTGGAAACCTCTCACTGTACCCATCTCTGCGCACAGACACAGCCTCCCGAACTCCTCCCACTGCACTGATTAACTGAAAGACAGTAGACACCACTGTCACAAGCCAATAAAATAAGTCAGACATGCTGATAGACTTGCTGATAAACTGACAAGTAATAACTACACTTGCCCCACACTTGCACTGGCAGACAACAAATGCCATGTGTGCCAATAAACTACTTATTACAATAAAACTTCTTTCCTAAGACCTTTCCAATTATGATCCCCTCTTAGTTACAATCCACAAATTTTTTTACGAATGTATTTTGTGCATAAGCGTCATCTCTATTAAAACTTCCTCCACAACCCAAGTTATGATCGACAGTTTATGCTCTATTATGACTTTTTTTTTTTTTGCAAAAGCTGCATGCTGAAAAATAATTCAGTACATGTTAAAATAGACTACTTCTGACCGGACATTTACCCTACAAAAATCACATCACTTAAGTACATTTTGAAAAAGTCTGTTTGTTCTATGGGTCATCTGTCATTTCAACCCAAACCATATCACTCCAATCATAGCTACCATATCATCCTAACACTGAAAGTCAAATTCATTCAGATAATTTGATCTCCAATGACAGGAGTAGATATCAATAGCAAATATTACCAACAGAGCCATGTATTGTTCGAACAAGTTCAGCCATTATCTTACTAAACAAAAATGGCTGCATAGCAACACACATTCAAAGAACAAATCACACAATGATGCATAACATGATATTCTTTTAAATCATTTTTGATGATAAAAGTCTCTGTCATCATTCTTCTTAGGTTTGGAGCTTCGTATTCAATGTATCTGCAGATGCTCAATTACAATCTCGTGATTGTGCATAAATTTTCTCTTAAATCAATTTTTTCTTTGCAATTTGCCAAGAAATATTTTGCAAGCTACTCTATGAGCAGCAAAAAAACAACAACAAAAAATCATGCCGATCTGCTCCCTTCTATGGAGCTGTGGTGTGGACAGGAACATTTGCGGCTTCACTTACAGTTCTACAACTGGAAATGTGGTGCGGATAGGAGCATTTGCAGCCTTGCTTTCGGTTCTACAACTACAACTGTGGTGTGGATAGGAGCATTTGCTTACATTTCTACAACTGGACAAAACAAGCTAGGGGTAACTACGCGCTACATATCTGTTGTCATTTGATTTTTCACTCTATAAGCATAATGTATGCATGTTATGTTGCATGCCTCTGTGAGTGTGTTTTATTTATTTATGATGATAATTAAGGAAGAGGTGCATTTTCCGTGCACATTTAAAGGATTCAATAGTGGGTAGGTGGCAGATAGGGAAAGGGAGAGAGTCTGTGTGTTTATATTTTTTGTCAAGCACTTTGAGTTAACCTTTTACGGTGGGATAAAACGCTATATAAACTAACTTTATTATTATTATTTATTTTACGTGAATTCCACAAATAACTGAAATATAAGGTAAACGGTCGACCATAAAAATGTATTTAATATTTTCAATGAGAAACTTCTGAAAAAAAAGATAAACAGAGCACTGTCTTAAGACAGAGTAGGGAGATCATCATAACAGAGGTGAAGTTTATCGTTTATATAATGAAATACATCCATGAGAAATTTCTGGGTCATAACTAAGAGGAGGTCATTATAGGGAAGGTCTTGATAAAGAGGTTTTACTGTATTCTTTTTCTGTAAGTCTGGACATGTTTCTGCCTGAAACATACCTATTGATTAAACATACCTGCTGATTAGCTTTCCTCCAGCTGCTTGCAGCTGCACTGTTCTGAGGATTTGTTGACAGGACCTTGGCATTCTGCACCATTGGTGTAATGGCTGTAACAAACACCAACATTCTAAAGAAAGCTGTGTAACAGATTATTCGAGGATTTCATGAACTTGGGCCTAGAAGCACTGTCATGAGAAAATAACGATCTCCTTCAGATTAAATGAAAGGACCATAGAAAACCACAAAAAAAACATTTTGTCAATTTTGCTCTTCTTTATATGTTTGATAGTTAACATAATACAGGGCAAGAGACTTTAATAAATATAGAAAAATAGAAGATGCAGATGAAATTTAGATTACCTTTTGAAATCTGAAGTACACAAAATCTGAGTAAGTTTTAGTGACAAAAATGGAGTTATTCACCCATTATGAATACTCTGACAATATTGTTTATAAAGCACAAGCAATTAAATTAAGATACTGCCTTTCCTAGACTAGTTTCAGGTATGTTTGAAATACCTGGCACGAATGAACAATTACAGCTGTGTTTACCTCGGTCTTTTTTATTATGGTTTGACATGGTAGGATGATAAGGATTGTCTGTTCTATTTAAGATAAGATAGTACTTTATTTGTCCCGGAGGGCAATTCGGTGGCAGCTTGATAACAAAAAACACATTTGTATGCACCAAACAGACTTCCACATTCATGTTTCATTCATTCGCACAGCACCATTCAACAGATGCAAGGCCGAAACAACGAATGACAGCCGCAGCCTGTGAGTCCTGCATGCTGGCACACAACATCGGCAGCCCAATGGGAGCTGGACAAACTCTCTCGACAGAACATGCCTGTCATCACGAAGGATTGCAGACACTTTCAGAAATGTCTGCCTGTTAACAGAGTCTGAAGAGTAGTTTGGGCTGTCCCAATGACTTTTGAGCAGGTGGATACCACACGATGTAGGCTGCTCTTGTCCTTCACCGATAAACTGTTGTAGAAACAGATAAACAAGAAGGACAGCACGCTCTCTATGTGTGATCTGTAAAAAAGCTGAAGAAATTGATGGGAGACAGTGAAAGACTTCAGCTCAGCCTTCTTCACGACAGTTTAAGTGTTGACACCCCACCAAAGTCGCCTGTCGAAGATGGTGCCCAGGTATTTAAACACAGGAACCATTTCCATTACTCACATTAAGTTCTAAGAAATTGTCATTGCACCAGGCAATAAATTTTTCCAAAGCTACACCGAGAGTATCTACGGGCCCGCTGAGGAGAGATAGCAGTGCCGGGTCATCAGAGAATTTGACGAGGTATTGACCCTCATGGTTACTGCGACAACTGTTGGTATACAAAATAAACAGAAGCGGGGATAAAACACAGCCTTGAGGAGAGCCGGTGCACATTGTGATTAAGTCTGAAAAAGTACCATTGACAAGTACTCGCTGCTGCCTGTCAACCAAAAAGTGAATGATCCATGACACTAGCTGATGATCAAAGGAAAACTCGTCGATGAGTCTTCTAGCTACGATATGTGGTTGGATGGTGTTGAAGGCTGATGAGAAGTCAGCAAACAGCAGTCGTGCATGGGCTTGTGGATTCTCCAGGTGTTTGAGTAAAGTGTGGAGGATGAACAGTTTAGCATCATCAACACTTCGTTTGGACTGGTATGCAAATTGCAAGGGGTCAAGACAATTGTTAGTGGCTTTTAGAATCAATGATTTGATGATTGCCTCCAATACTTTCATGACCAACGATGTTAAGGCCACTGGTCTGAAGTTGTTGAGATGCTGAGCTGAAGCTTTCTTCGGAACAGGGACAATGGTAGACAGTTTCCAAGCAGCTGGGATGGGGAATGAATCCACAGAGCGCTGAAAAAGGTGTTGGAAAAGGCCCCCAAGTTGGTGCGCGCAGAAACGCAATGTTCTGCCGCAAATACCATGTAGACCTGAGGCCTTGCGAATGTTTACTCGCTGAAACAGCTCCACAACTTGTTCTTGACAAATCTCAACCCTCTGGACAGGGTGAAGAGAACTGAGCACATCTTTCATTTTTGCTGAGAAGTCATGAGTCTCGAAACGAGCAAAGAAAGCATTAAGAGCATTTGGTATAGCCGTACTCTCAATGCCTGAGATCGAGATTTTGGCTTTCAACCCCTTAAGCTGATCTTCAACATTTGCCATGTTCTTGAGTTCTTAAGATACCAAAAATGTGATAACACTCACCAAAACATCAAACCATATTATATTGCTTATTTAATACATTCTACATTATGTCTACATTACTCCTAAGTTCATGCAAATGTTATTCTGTTCTTTCTGTAACTGTGAGACATGGTGGCTGTCTCTAATGCAGACCTGCTATTTTGACATCCCTCCTACTCCCAGTCAATAAAACCACCTTCCATCAACTCCCTTGGCCGTTTGTTCTTCAAAACTAGTATTTGATCTTGCCTTAATACAGTACCCCTATAGACACCCCTGCTGACTCACATCACAAACACTTAAGTCTTCATTATTTTCTTAAATTGTTGAATTACAAGTTTATTATTTTTAATTACAAATACTATCAATGATTTATCACTTACATCAAATTACTGGAAATCACAACATTATTGGTACCTAATACAGTTAGCTATGTCTATGTTCACCCACCTCTTTATCTCACACATGCAAACTCTCACACACACACTCACTCACACTGTGTTAAATGCACATGCACTGAGCCAAAAGAAGAGAGGGAAGCAAAAGAGCTGGTACTAACATGACTTGAGGTTCTCTGAGGCCTCATTGACCCGGTCCACAAAGAGAGGATCTTCGCTGTTCTGTGCTTCCATCTCAGCGACCTGCAATACTCGGTTAGCTCGCCTTGCAATGCTTGATGCATTTGTCACAATTAGAGGTGAGTCGATATTTCGAATTCCATCTTCTATCCTCTCTGTGTCTCGCAGAATGCCTTCCTCTGTCAACATACAATGTCTGATTAGAAAATACTTTCCTCTGTCAGTACACAACCATACACTGGATAAATAGACCCATGTAAATACGTTCACACACTGGACACAGACCCATGTAAGTTCATTCATACACTGGATACCAAAACCCCCACGTCCACACACTTTACACCAAGACCTGCAGAAGTCATCACACTGGATACTAGAACCTGTATACGTCCACACACTGTATACCCAGATCTGTACAAGTCATCACACTGGATACTAGAACCTGTATACGTCCACAAACTGTATACCCAGACCTGTACAAGTCATTACACTGCATACTAGAACCTGTAAACGTCCACACACTGTATACCCAGACCTGTACAAGTCATCACACTGGATACTAGAACCTGTATACGTCCACACACTGTATACCCAGACCTGTACAAGTCATCACACTGGATACTAGAACCTGTATACGTCCACACACTGAATACCCAGACCTGTACAAGTCATCACACTGGATACTAGAACCTGTATACGTCCACACACTGTATACCCAGACCTGTACAAGTCATCACACTGGATACTAGAACCTGTATACGTCCACACACTGTATACCCAGACCTGTACAAGTCATCACACTGGATACTAGAACCTGTATACGTCCACACTGTATACCCAGACCTGTACAAGTCATTACACTGGATACTAGAACCTGTATACGTCCACACACTGTATACCCAGACCTGTACAAGTCATTACACTGGATACTAGAACCTGTATACGTCCACACACTGTATACCCAGACCTGTACAAGTCATCACACTGGATACTAGAACCTGTATACGTCCACACACTGTATACCCAGACCTGTACAAGTCATCACACTGGATACTAGAACCTGTATACGTCCACACTGTATACCCAGACCTGTACAAGTCATTACACTGGATACTAGAACCTGTATACGTCCACACACTGTATACCCAGACCTGTACAAGTCATCACACTGGATACTAGAACCTGTATACGTCCACACACTGTATACCCAGACCTGTACAAGTCATTACACTGCCTGTATTAGTCCACATACTGGATAACAGGACCTGTATAAGCCCAAACACTGGATACCTGGATCAGTATAAGCCCACACACTGGATTCCTGGATCTGCATAAGTCAGCGCAGGGGATACCAAGCTATGTATTAGCACGCCACCTGCCACCCCCCAACACACACTCACACACACACACACTTTACACCAAGACCTGTATGTCCACAAACTAGATGCCAAGACCCATATAAGTTCACACTGGATACCAGGATCTGCACACACTTTGTGCTAAAACTGGTGCAAGCAACTTTAAACACTTGATTTGGATTATGACCAACATGTGGAATGCTTAGTGTGAACAATGGCTGCAACATGTCAGATCTATGAGACATTCTATTAGTCAAATCTTTCACATTTCTTCTATTTGGCACATCCCAAACTAAACCTTAAAAGAAATAATAACAATAAATGCAAAAATTTATAAAACGCATACTCACACTCTTAAGAAGCATGCTCTTAGCGCTTAGAAATGAGATATGGGAAACATATGAGGGACAGGAAAACAAACAAACAAACAACATATGAACTACAAAAGAAGAAGCAACAGTACTGATGATAAATAAAAGAAAATGCAAAGAGGAACCAAATAACAAGGACTGAGAGTATCAGATTTTTGCATAGGGAAGACAAGTAGGGAAGTAGCAATAACCGAAAAAGGGGGAAGGGTGTGAAAAAGGATTTTGGGAACTGGTGTTATGAGTAATATTTAAGGAAGAGATACGGTGCACATTTAAAGGATTCAACAGTGGGTAGGTGGTGAATATGGAAAGGGAGAGAGCTCAATTTTTTTTTTTTTGCACAGTAACTAAAAATCCTGTGACCAAATGTTCTAGTGACAGGAATAGTAAAGAGACGGTCGTCAGACAAGAAGCAAAGTTGTCTAGCTGGCATGTAAGGGTAGAAAAGTTTAGAGAAATAATCAGGGCAGGAACCAGTACAGAAAATAAAACACAGCACAAACAGTCTGTAGTGGATGCGAGAACAGATGGTGTAGAAAAGAATGGAGAGGAGTGACATGGTCTCGTTTCCTACCTCTAGCACCAGATGTGCAGTAGGGTTCTGTACTTTCTAGCGTTTGTGAAGAACATATTCAGGGCAGCCGGAGTTGCAATAATCAAGCGAAGAAAGAACAAATGCACATACAAGAGTGTTGGTACCGTGCAGGTAGAAAGAATGTGATGGATGGCACTGATCTTGCCTAGCTCATAATCAGCAGATGGACAGACAGCTGTAACTTGTTTATCAAGAGTCAGGTCACCAGTGACAATGAATCCCAGGCTTCTGATGGATGACGCAAAGGTGATCTTGGTTTTGCCCACCTTGATGTGATTTGGTGGACAAACGAGTGAGGATTGATTTCTTCTTCTCGAGCATAGGAAGGCTTCTGTTCTATCATTGTTTAGTTTAAGTTTGTTACCATCCTGTCTTTGACTTCGTTAATACAAGCTTCTATGGTGCAAGTAGCAGAGTGAAACTCAGCCGGTGGAATGGAGCAGTAAAGTTGTGTGTCATCAACATATGGTTGGTGAGAAATCTTGTGAGATTGAAAGTGATTTCATATACAGAATGAACCGAACCGGGCCAAGTACTGAGCCTTGGGGACCCCACAGAAAAGTGGAGTAGGGCGAGATGTTTGACCATCAACGAATACAGTCTGTGTCCTATCAGTGAGATAGGAGTTGAACCATGCTAGAGCAGGACCAGAAATTCTGTAAAAGGTGTGGAGACTTTGAAAGAGCTGAGAGTGATCAATGGTGTCAAATGCAGCAGACAGATCCAGCAGAGTAAAGGCAAAAACATCACCACTGTCAAATGCAGATAATATGTTGGTGGTCATTTTAATAAGAGTGGTTTCAGTGCTGTGAAAAGGTCTACATGCTGACTGAGCTTGGGGGATGAGCTGGTGCTATTATAAATAGACTTGGAGCTGTGTTGTCAAACGTGGATTTTTTAAGAAGTGGCCTCACCAGCGCATTTTTAAACAAAGATGGAAAAACACCTGATGACAAGCTGACATTTACAATGATTGTGATGGAAGAAGTAAAATATCTAAGCACTCAAGAAGAAGGCTTGTGGGCATTGGGTCAAACTGGCAAGTTCTTGGCTTGGCTTTCAGAATAATCGCCTTTATATCGGCATCGGAGACTGGTCGAAATCTGGTCAGAGAGCATCCCAGAAGAACTTCACAAGAGATGCTGTCAGGCACCGACTTCGTCCAAGGATGACTGAATGTCTGATATCTTGCTAGCAAAATAATCACAGAACACTAGCGCCAGCTGTGAAACAGGATAGGCAGTGGGCAGTGGCATTGTCTTTCTAATTCCAGTCATTCGACTGGAGATGTCAAAAAGCACTGATATATTTTGCAACGCCTCGCTTTGCGGCGTCATGTCTTTTTGTGAATGGTGAGTCCACTCTTCTGTCAAACACGCTCAGCTCGCCAGCAACTATACTTCAGGTCACAGAGCTCAACACGGATCTGCGAGTACCAAGGTGCACATTTATTTGGACTGGCACATCAGACGTCGAGACACTGGAACATGATCATCAATAACCCTACAAAAAACAGTCGAGTTGCTCAGCACAGAGTGGCTGGAGCAGCGCCATCTGCAGTTGTGCTTTGAATGGCAGTCTATCAACATTGCGTAACAACCAAGTGAATTTAAAAACTGGTACTGATGATGGGCATTTGTGATCATGTACAAACAATACACAGTAATGGTCAGATGAGAGATCATGAGAAACATCAACTGACTTAACTAATTGGCCATCAGGTTGATGTATGACCCAGTCCAAGATGTGATCTCTTTTGTGAGTGGGCTGCAAAACAGACTGGATGAAATGAAAAATGTGCAACAATTCTGACATTTTGACAGTCTCAGGATGAGACTTGTTGTCAAAATGTACATTAGCATCTCCAAGAAACACTGCAGGTCCATTGAGTGCATTGCTATAGTCCAGCAGATCATGAAATTCTGAGAAAAAAGTAGAACCTGAGTTTGTTCTTGGCACTCGGAGTGAGTCTATAGATACAGAACAGAAGCATCAAGCAATAGGGACCCAAAAAAGAGACTTTTACACATTAAAAAGATGCATGTGGAAACGATAAAGCAGAAATAAAAGAAAGGTATTTGGCAAGTGATGATTTGTAGATAATAGCAATGCTGCCCCCACATGTAGGATGGGGAAACGATTTCAGGCAGTACACAACTGGAGTTAGATCCACACACGTCGTCACCTTGCTGTTTACAAACAATTTCAGCTGACTGTTGATCTGACGATACAGACTGAGCTTTGAAAAGCCCAACATGGAAGCGAGCTTTTAGTTGTCATGTGGGAGAAAGCAGGAAATCTCCTGTTCTCATACAACCATGTTGATTTAGTTGGTCATGTTTCCAGCTGAAATAAGCAATGGATGTTTAATTTCACTATCAATCTTTAATCTGAGATGTTCCTCACCTTCAGCACGAATGAGGGCTCCCGTGTCCACAGCCTCATCAACCAATGAGCGAAGACGTTCCATGTTCTCTGTCCACTGCTTCTTGAGCAGCTCAAAGTGTTCCACTGCTGCTTGATTATTTGGGTTGGTGAACAGCACTCGTGCTGCATTCACAATCTGGGGGGTCAGGTCCTTCACCTTGAGAGTATCACATGACCTATGAATGCTGCAGCTGTAGGCATTATTTTGGCATTTTTACCCATGTACCCACTGATTTCTCCTGCTAAAATTGTTTAACATTTTACCCATGTACTGACTGACTAAAATTATTTAATATTTTACCTATGTACCAACTGATTTCTCCTACTGGCATTGTTTCACCAAACTCCAAAGAATGGTAGAGGCCTTAAAAGATGATAAGAAGTGGTGGACATATGACTGGTGGTTCCCACACACACACACACCCCTACCCCCACAGTTATGAGACAAAGAATTACCAAAGAATATATTTACTGCTATGACACCACTATCAGCCTTGGCAGAAAAGCTGATAAATTATGTCAGATGGGTATAGTTAATTCGGCTACAATACCCGGAACAAGAGTGAAGGACAATGGTGATGTCATGCCAGCTAGGGCAATGGACCATCAGTTACAGCATTAGAGGTTATACAGGCACAAAAGCTTAGGTACATTTACATGATGTTAGCAAGAAACAAATTATCTATGATAAAACATAAAAGAACCAAAAGAAAGACATATAAAGTTAACGAGCTCGCTCCTTGTGTCAAGAAATAAAATTTTCTCAGTCTCACTTGCGCTGAGTTTTTGAAAATGGCTTCCACTGTCTGCTTGTTGGGACAGCCTCCTGCAGTTGCTACAGAATTTGCAGTATCCGCTAAGCGCTGAGCATGAGCCTGGAATTTGCGTGCCTTCTCCTCAAAATTGGCTTCCCTTCCCGGTGTACCTGGACAGATACCTTGTCTTATTGTAATAAACTTTTCACAAAGCTTAACTAGTATTCTTGTTTAGCCATCATTGTAGACATACTCAGAGACACACACCATGTCTCATTGCAATAAACTGTTTACATAGCATAACTATTATTCTTGTGGAACCATTTTAAAACACATCATGGATATACTCAGACAAAGAGCAAACCATGCATCAATAAGCTGCTCTGTCACCTCATCTACAGCATTGGGTCTTGTCACTAAATATTTTCTACTGTTTATATTAAATGTTTTCTACTGTTAACGTTTTTCAGCCATTCATTCTCAAGCCTATTTCAACAGCAGAAAGAAGAATAGCTTTAAGGGAAAAGGCACATAAAAATAAAAGCAAGGGAATGAGAAACAGATGACCAGATGATTAGCAATATTCTCCTTTTCTACAAATCAAAGATATCTATAAAATCATATGGATATGAAATGCACCTGCGGAAACAGACTTAGCACCAGGTGTCATTAAAAACAAACAAGACAATAAACTCAGAAAAGTTTTAAATAAACAAACTGACATTAACCAAAAATAGGGGATCAATAACAATCAGCAAAACACAAGGGAGGACACAAATAAGAGTCAGCAACACCTGAAGGAGGGCATCAATAACAGTCAGCAACACCTTAAGGAGGACATGAATGACAGTAAACATCTGAAGGAGGACATCAATAACAGTCAGCAACACCTTAAGGAGGACATGAATGACAGTAAACATCTGAAGGAGGACATCAATAACAGTCAGCAACACCTTAAGGAGGACATGAATGACAGTAAACATCTGAAGGAGGACATCAATAACAGTCAGCAACACCTTAAGGAGGACATGAATGACAGTAAACATCGGAAGGAGGACATCAATAACAGTCAGCAACACCTGAAGGAGGACATGAATGACAGTAAACATCTGAAGGAGGACATCAATAACAGTCAGCAACACCTTAAGGAGGACATGAATGACAGTAAACATCGGAAGGAGGACATCAATAACAGTCAGCAACACCTTAAGGAGGACATGAATGACAGTAAACATCTGAAGGAGGACGTCAATAACAGTCAGCAACACCTTAAGGAGGACATGAATGACAGTAAACATCGGAAGGAGGACATCAATAACAGTCAGCAACACCTGAAGGAGGACATGAATGACAGTAAACATCTGAAGGAGGACATCAATAACAGTCAGCAACACCTTAAGGAGGACATGAATGACAGTAAACATCGGAAGGAGGACATCAATAACAGTCAGCAACACCTTAAGGAGGACATGAATGACAGTAAACATCTGAAGGAGGACATCAATAACAGTCAGCAACACCTGAAGGAGGCATCAATAACATCCTGGGGCGGGGAAATGTGCATAAGAGCTCTATTATTTTATTATTATTATTGGTTTGAGTTCCGGACAATATACTATCTTCTAAAAGGTGAGGGTGATGGAAAGTGTCATGTTATGAATGTCTACATATATGCCTAATTATTGAATAGTCCCAGCTCTCTCTTTGGTTGCAGTCTTGACGATATATATACAAGCACACTCATCTACATTTGTGACGTCAGGATGTTACTACCTCTACGTTATGTCCAGTGCACGTTGATGTTTGTAGGTTTGCATCTCAACAATAAATGTGGACAATAGTACCTTGTACTAACCTCAACTCAAGAATAAAACGAGGTTCTGTGATACTAGACGATGTGCCCAGCCCAGACTTAAACCTCGCAGCTGCGCACATTGCGGACATATATAACAGAGCCACAACATCGTTCATTTGCTACCCACATACAGACAGCTCCTTAATCCTCTTGGTTTAAGATAAAAATATAACATTACAATGACTGGCTGATAACTGATGATTGCGAAGACGACAGCGGGTGAAGTTTGTATTTTATTATTGCTGCTCTGAGATAAACATTAGACCAAGAAACCTAGACATTTTTGGAAAAGAGAAAACTTGAACTTTGCAATAAAAAGTAATGAAAATCGCCTTGCCCGTGCTACCCGGCAAAGCCACAATCGAGGTTTGTCGAACCAAGAGGGTTAAGCGCAAAAAGCCAATGCTTATATTATGTTTGTATGTAGTGTTTGTGAACAAAAGACAAATTTCTGTCTTGGATTGCCTTGAACAGACGATAAAGTTTGATTTGATTTCTTTCGTGTGGACAATAGCACCTCGTACTAACCTCGATTCAGCTTTTAGCAAAACTGGGCCCTACTACATCTTGAACGCTGAAATACTCTTAAATAAGGAAGTACTCACCTTGACAGACTATAAAATAACTGTCATCTTCACACCCTGACAGAGTATAAAATAATAATCACCCCCAGCCTTTATCCTTGTTCTTCTTTACTCTTTTCAACTTTCCCCTTGCCAAACTATATAAGCTTAAGGGACATCACACACAAGATAAAAAGAGCTATTCCTGAACTC
This sequence comes from Marisa cornuarietis, assembly GCA_004794655.1. NCBI lineage: Eukaryota > Metazoa > Mollusca > Gastropoda > Architaenioglossa > Ampullariidae > Marisa > Marisa cornuarietis. The sequence continues at coordinate 112,053 of SMMW01000435.1, forward strand.
CTTGAATAGGCCAACAGGATGTGATCTGACCCAGTGAAAACAGTGACAAGAATTTAAGTCCATGGACAAGCTGGTAAGAACAGTCTGACCCTATAGACATACCAGCAGGAACAACTGCAGCCTCACTGAGCTGTTTGAGTGGTGTAGAAATGTCAATAAAGTCTTCTGCCACCTGTACAACAGAGAATGGTTGCTAAGCTATATAATTACAATAAGATAAAACTGCAAAACAAGCTGTACTAAAACACAAAACTAACACCTGTCAAACCAAACATCTATATTTTCCAAATAACTACATATGCTCATAAAAATAACTCTTCAACTGAAACTCTCTTTGCATATTCCTAAAATGCGCGATTCTAAGCATTTTCTTAAACACTCCAGCACCCCCTGAATATTTGTAAAACACTTTAAAACTTGTATTCCATGAATTTTCTAGCACACTGTATCACAGACTGGATGAATATTCTCACATTTTAGGACCACAATGGTCTTAGCATATTCTAACATACTCCTCCAGTCCTGCTAGATCAACAAAATGACTTCTAGGCGTTTCTCATTCATCTTTGTAAGCCCTTTGCCTGAATAGGCAAGAAATAAGAATAAACCACAAACCATAATAATAGGCAACACATCACAGATCATAAAAGCAATAGCAGCACTTCACACACTACAATAAGAACAGCAGTAGCATTTCTTCCTTACCTGGCTAACCAAAGCATCCTGGATTTTGGTCTTGAGAGCAGCAAGTTTCTCTGATAAGTTACGGGCTATTGCCTTCGCCTGAGGCCCGTTACCCTGGAACAATGACAAACCACAATGTCATCTTGACACAATTTAGTTTATTATAAGACATTAGTGGCACACATCTTTCATAAATGGAAGGAGAAAGAATACCAACAAAATATAAAAAATTTCCAAATATTTCAACAGCACCATTTTCCCACTTTCAAATATTTTGACAGCACCAGTTTCAGATGTCTCAAACAGATTCTGACAGCATGCCCACCCACACAACCATCCTACGACTATTCTGACAGCACCACTTTCCCACTTTCAAATGTCTTACCAAATGTCTTAGTGTGAGTGTTTGAAGGTTTACATCCCACTAGCACCCATTTTTAGATGTCTTATAAACTGTCATGTTCATGTGTAAAGGTTTACATCACAAGAACATTCATTTCCAACTGTCTTACAAAATGTCCTAATGTCGAAGTTTGAAGACTAACATTCACACAAACACACAGAGAGCACAGCTTAGAGTACTCACCTGGCCCCGTCTGCATAAGTCGGCGAGTTGATTAGTCAGAATTTCTGTCTCATCGCACAAACGCAGCAGCTCCTGACGCTGTGGGCCTGTGCAGCAGTTGGCCACACGACGTCCCTCCTCCACAACCAGGCGTGTAGCTGCCTCACCTGCACAAAAATTCCTGAGAAATGCTCACTCAAATTACATACTTCTCCTGCATCAATCATCTTCGCTGAAGATTGCTCGCTCACAGTACGTACATGTATCCTTTTTACCATTCTGTTCACTTGTGATCAGCTGCTGAAGACTAATAACATGAATTTTCTTTTGGAATCAATCGACTCATGAGCCCAAAATAATGATAAATACAGTTAAATACAGTTAACAAACTGTCAACTAGCCCCTAATTACTGAACGCTTACCTAGCCCCTTATCATCCAAGCCTGGGTTTGCCAGCCACTGCCGTGCTTGCTCCACCTTGCCGTCCACAGTTGGGGCTGGCTTGCGGATGCCACTGCGCTCAGTTGAAGTGATGCTGTTTGCTGTTTGCTTTTGTAGTTCACGTAGCTTGTTCTGGATCTCCCGTGCCAGTGACAAAGCCTGGGGACTGCTTCCCTGTGACAATCAGAGATGGAAAAATGTGCCTCTATGTAGGGAAATATTAGTGATATAGGTACTTGCTACCTCTTTATTGTTATAGTCATCATGGCTCATTGCAGTGTATTGTGATGTCATGGTGAGACAGAGGCTTACTACAGTGTATTCTGACATAATGATGAGACAGGCTTACTGCAGTGTAATAACAATAATGAAGATTTTTATAGCGATTATTTGTTCACTCATTCACTTCCTTCTCTTGTCAAAAAAGAGTATTAGGCATTGAGGCACTGACTTCATGTTTCTTGCATGCACAAACTTACCTTCCCTTGCTGTCGAAGTTCTGAAAGAGCATTGGCCATAGACTCAATGTCACTGACATTTTTTAAAATGCTGTCTCGCTCCTGCCGGTTGGTACACCGGTCTGCAATCCTACGGGCATCATCTAGAATCTGCTTGAGTGCTTTGTCACCTTAAAAACAAATACACATGCATTGTCTAGAATCTTCATGCATTTTTGTCACCTTAAACACTGATATCCATGTATGTGCATGAAATAAAGACCTGTCACAGCTTTTTTTTTAAAAGCAGAAATAAACTATCTCTGACTGATTTATGACTGTCACTGAATTCTATGTCAAGGAGATCATCTTAAACTCTCTGAAATATCATGCTCTCTCAACCCAAACCTGACTCACCCTCTTGCACAAGTGCCTTGACTTGACATTTCCAGTTATCCCTCATGCTATTGATCACTCCTTGTTGCCTGGTGCTGTACTCTTATTGCTTAAACATGTGGTTGTTGACCCATTAAAAAAACCCAGCCTTGACCCTAATAACATCAAAATTATTGCCCTGTTTTCAATCTCCTTTTTCTGTCCAAAGTACTTGAAAAGGTTGTGCTGGTCCAGCTCCTGAACCATTCCTCCAGCCACAATCCAGTTGAAGAAGCATTTCCGTGAGACTGTTGTGATAATCATTTGACTGAGATGATGTCACTCTGAGTGGTGAATGACCGTCTGCTTGTGACAAGGAATACATCTCTTTAATGTCCATGCTCGATCTGTTGGTTGCATTCAACACACTCGGCAATGAGATCTTTCTTCAGTGTCTTCAAGTTACTTTCATTCTCTGTGGCATTGTTTTGAACTGGTTCTGGTCCTACCTGACTGATCCCACCTAGTCTGTTGTAGTTGTAGGCACATCTTCGCCTGCTCTTTTAAAGTATGGAGTACTTCAAATGTCTGTTCCTGGGCCTCTTTTATTCACTGTGTACACCCTATCACTTGTGTCCACCAACCTTCACTTGAGCCTGCAGTACCACATGTACTACTAGCATCTGGCCTTGGTTCCCAGCTTCAGCACCTCTGCACCACCACACAGCAGACTCAATGCCCATTAAAGGATGACATAAATAATAAATAATATTGAATCTTGCTTCTCAACTGACCAAGAATCACTCCCCCAACGATTTTCATCCCTGTTTGGTAAATACACTACACACTCAAAGCGTCCAAGGAAAAAGTTCAGATATTCCACAGCTTCATCAAAAATAGGAAGTTTTACTCAATAACTACTGATCCATGGCTTAAGGGTGTTGATTACTTGTGAAAGCCTGGACATCCATCAACTACTTAAAAAATGAATATGGACAATACCAAGGTCCTTACAATGGCCCCTACAAATAAAATGAACAGTGTGCCATCCTTTACTACCTTTGCACCTCTCTCTCCCAGACCATCCAGAAATTTGGTGTTATCATTTACACATCATTATGTCAGGACTCTCACATCAATGCAGTCTGCAAGTTCATCTTCTCTGAGCTTTGCAGGATCAGTCACACCTGATCCTTCCTGTCAGTTTCTGCCACCAAAACGCTTGTGTCTACTTTTGTGTTGTCCTGGCAAGATTACTGCAACTCTCTATTTGTGGATCTCCCCAACTGCCTACCAGAAAAACTTTGAAGGACTTAGAGTAACGTCCCTTGTATTGTCTTCCATCAGCAAAATGAAGATCATGCTACACCCATCCTCTGCGAGCTTCGCCATCTGCCAGGCAAGCTCACATTGATTACATCGTCACATTGTGCTACTGTTATCCTCTCAGCCTCGCTCCAGCGTACCTGTCCAAGCTACTGATGGCTTACCACCTGAGTCGGTATCTTTCGTGTGGTTGTGTTGCCACCCCTTTCTGTGCCATGTATCTGATGGGAAAAATTCAGCAAATGTTCCTTTCTTTGTCAGAACCTGCTGTTTAGAATTCCCCTTTCTCTTTGAATTATGTCTACATTTGAAGTCTTCAAATCCGGCTTCTAAGCCCATCTCTTTAAGAAACATCTTGTATAATTAAGAGTACTGTTGCTCTCCATTAGTTCTTCATCCATGCACTTTGTTCATGTTTATGTTATGGTGATGCTTACATTTCTTGTACACACTGTTGGTTCCTTTGTAGTCTTTTGTGTTTTGTGTGCAACATACTGAGCTTGCATCCACACAGGAAAATGTCCATTAAAAATCCAACTATTATTATTACTATTATTATTATTACTATATTATTGTTAATACATTTTTGTGTCACTGGCACTCTAGCATACAGCTGATAACAAGATATACCTGCACTGCCAACTAATGCAGCAGGATCTTGAAGCCAGTCCTGTGCAGACTGCATTTTCCCCTCAATAGCATTCTGAAACATTGAGCGACACTGCATTCAACAGCATTCTGAAACAATGAGTGACATTGCATTCAGCACATTCAAACATAAAGGACCCCACACCAAAGGGACACCACAGCAACATTGAGAAACAACGCACTCAACAGTAGTAAACACCACACCAAAACATGAGGAGTACAATACAAAACACGTGTATGAATGACAAGGAACCACGACAGATCCCACAATAAAACACAAGGGAATCACACTGAAGCACTGACGATGTCATACTTAATCATGTCCTTCTCATACGTCTATTATCCTTCCAGAGAGATGCAAACAATATGGGAGAGAGTAAACTATCTTGTCAAACTCCAGATAGTGTTCGGACCCAGTGTCTTATGTTGCTCCTGCAAAGAGCATACTGGTAGCCTTATCAGGAAGGCACTCCAAGATTAGACTGACCAGACTGATGACCCACTGATACCTATAGAAAAATGTTCTATAATCAGAAAATTTCAAAAGAATCAAAGAGAATATCAATATTTTAAGGTGTACTTTAGTCCCAACATGAGAAGATTAGCCCTGAACTATGCAGAACTTCAAGTAAGTGAGCTTTTGAGGCTAAGCTGGAAATAATATTCACATTTGGAGGCAGCTGGAACGATCTGCAGATGATCAAAGTCACAAGATCTGAGGCTGCCTGAACATTTTATAAACTCATCTTCGTGTTTGTCTGCACCAAAAAAAACCTCACCTGTGCCTTTTTCATAACTGTCAGATCATCTGCATCCCACTCTTCCTCATCATATGTAGTCAGCTGCAGCACACGGATGATTTCATGGATCTCATCTGACATCTTCCTGACGGTGTAGTCACGGTTGTTTTGTGCCTCAACCAGACCCTGGCCTGTAGATGTACAAACAAGCAGCCCATTGTCTTTTCATTGTGACATTAGGGAAAACTGGTAAATAGACATTCCCATCGCCCCTTAGTCTCCAAAGTGTGAAGCTTAGCGACAAACAGCACTTTATCTATCCACTTAACACAATAACTGCCTGTCTAGAGTCTGGCAAAAAATCTCTCTTCTGGATTTCTGGTTATGATGGAAAATGTTTTTTTTCATGATATATATACATACAACATAGACATTAATATGCAGATAATATGCTAGTGGACATTACACCTGAGAAATACAATATTTGACGTCGCAGAATAAATAACAAACAGATGATGGATCATTTTTTTATGTGGATGCTCCAAACAGCATTATTATACAAACAGTCATGACATAAATATTGACTACAGGACCATTCGTGTGGTCCAAACAACATGATCACACAAACTGTGTGAAGCCCTTAGCCACTGACCTGATTGCTTTGCAGTAATGAAGATTTTAATGCCTGAGATGAGGACTGGTGTGAGATTCTTCACCTGTTCTAGCGAGCGCAACAGCATATCGCGATGTACTTGATGGGTTAGCTCCTTCTCACGTGCATCCACATTCTTTGTCATCCGTGTCAACACTGGGCTCAGGTTCTAGGACAAACCGCGTCATGTTAAGCTCAAGGTGGTGCTAGGAGTCCTAATGTCAAGATAAAAGATGAAGCAAGGGATTGCTACTTATCAATTGACAAGCATGTGCTAAGTACTATATGTGTATATATATATATATGTATATATTATTTCACTTTATCAAGTATTTACTTGTAGAAATAGTCTGAAAACTGCTGAAACTGAGTTCTGTACAACGCTACCACCTGAAGACATTTAGTTTTTTTTCTATATCTACTGCTATCTGAAAAGAACACTGGTAGAAGAGAGGGTATCAGGCTACAATGTGTCTATCATCTAGTTAATAATTGTCGTATTTAACCTGGAAAAGTTAAGGTCACTATGAGCTTGGCATCTAACCTTGACAAAGGTGACCAGGTCTTCCATTCGGTCAACAACTTCTGTGATGGCCAGGTACTCCAGCACATTTTTACAAACACGCACAATCTTGCGCACCTCTGATTCGTCAAATGCCAACAAGAGAGCAGAAGTTCCCTGCAGAATTCCTGTCACAGGATGAAAACAGCAACACGCCATTCATTTCACCCATCAAACTAATATGCAGTTCACCTCACTCACCTCACTCATCTCACTCAAGTGCAGTACTAAAATAAAAATTTGGATCACAGATTATACACTAAGCTGAATGTTGAAAACAGACACAGCAACAAAGAACAGCATAAGGTAGTACCCTGAAAACGGTAGTTATAGAAAAAGGATTGAACAAAATCACCTCGGGAGCCTTCGATGAGCTTTTTGCGAGCAGGCCCAGAGTAGGGATCTGCTCGCAGCAAGTCCGATGCATCCAGCAGCAAGAGAGATGACTCCTCTACTCGAGTGAGTGCTGGAGGCATGTCTTGCTTCAAGATCTGATCATCGCTGCTGTTGACGGTCTCATAACCCACCTATAAGTATATACACCCACATATCAAATACTACCAGCAATATCACAAACTGCACTACACACACCAAATGCTGCACAGCACCTAGACACACATACTTCTCTCTACCGGTCCGCAGGCTACAAGCATATGAGGAGTCAGGTTGTTTTGGGACATAGCCCAAAGCCGGTGGTAAACTCCATCCTTCAATTTAATGAAATTAAAGTTTAATGATGTACAGTGCATGCAAATCAAAATCATTCAAAGCATTAATTGTCTCATGTCAGGGAATGTACTGCAGTGCTTTGTGGTAAGAGCTCCCTTACTGCACAAGAAAAAGTTGTTTCACTCATGGGTCTGCACATTCTCAGTGTGTAATCAAAGAACTCTAAGTGACTAGGTTAAGAGCAAGTGTCTTGTTTTCACAATTACAATACAATGCCCAGATCATGTGCACACAACTTCATGTTTCTTGACCAGAAGTCACTCTGCCACTGCTTTGTAACTACAGCTCTCAAAGTAAAACAACATCCCCGGGTCTAGATGCCACTTTTTAAATTTGGAAATTATACGCGTCCTTGAGTTTCCCATGTTGACCCAGGGCACAACTTACCCTCACTTCATGACTACAGCCCCAGAAGGTCAAACTTACCCCATAGGATGTTGTGTTAAAATGGCATCCCAAACTGCTAAGTGCAAACTATATTCCAATTAAGTAATAAGCAAAGTGGCAAGAAGTAGAAAAGTCATGTTTATTCTATACAAAGTGCAAAGCAGGTATTATAAACAGATCTGTTGACAAGCTTGTTTTTTTTTAAGGCAACCTTTTTTTAAGTGGTGACTGACATTTCCTGAACAAGCAAGCAATTTAAAGCTGTCACTCGTTTACATGTGTAGCTGAGTGATGATGTTAGGGTGTGACAACAACATTTCCCTAGCCAATCCCTGCCAAGCACCACAGGTCCACGCCAATGTGTTTTAAGCACCTAAACTAAGAACAAAGACCCGCCAAAACTAACAACTAACGCCGACCTACCAGCCGCCCCTCTACACATGCATCTACTGGTTTCACGTTTCAACAAGAAAGCATAAATGTAGATGCCCATAGCACCACACCACTTGCTGCCATTCCAAAGAATTCTTTATGTCAACTTCTTCACTGATGTCATACTCATCTATCTGTTTTCTTCGTCTGAGTGAATGTGAGCAATGTGAATGTGAACAGAGTATGAATACTTGTGAGAGAGACTATACGAGACAGCATCAATGATTACAAATGGAAAAGTAGAATTGGAAGTAGATATTTTATGTTCTTTTTATAGCCTGCGTTGATGTTGTATGTAAAGTGATGTTCTAATGTTACCGTTGGCAGACACAACAATTTCCTGAAGATGATTAATAAAGATGTTGTGAATTTTATATTTTAAAAAAAGTACAAAGCATGTTTTCAGACAGTAAATGATAGCAGCTTGTGACATATTATTACAAGGTAATCAAATCACTGAAGAACAAGATAAATCACCAAATAAAATTTGCAATCAAATAATTAAATAACAAGGAACTTAAACCACTTACTCTCACAAGGTTATCAACTGCAGCCTTGACAGCTCGCACTGGCAGTGCAAGGTCGGGCATAGCATTTCCATCCTCTGCCTCCTCATGTAAAATGACAAGTCGTGACACCTACAAAGACAAATCTTAAACATCATCATGACACCTTTAAAGACAAACCTTCTCCATTGTCATGACAACTATAAGGACAAACCTTCTACATAACCATTACACCTATAAGGAAGTCTTCTGTCACTTAACACTTACCATGAAAAAGTTCTTCTATATAAACCTTTGTATTATTTCTTATAAAGTTACAAGAGTAAACCAGAGATCTTGATAAACTGACAAAATCATACCACATGAAAGTGAGGAAGAAAATGACAGATCCTTGCATATCACCACAGACGTCTTACATACCATTCCCTTGGCCAACATGCCTGTACCACATTTATTCTTGATATATTTCTGACAAGTACAAAACAAAATGTGTTTGTCTACAATAGCAGAATGTTTTGTACAGTAAATGGCATATGCTAAATTAAAGCAGATTTAAACAGATTTGTTTACATTTAAAAGTATTCTTCTATATGAACAATTAGTTCTCTTGCTCTTTGTGATGATAAATGTGAAGGAAAGTTCCCAGAAACTAACATTGTGGGTCAGCACATGACAGATAAAGGTCAGATAATGAGAGCGATATCCTTGAAAATCCTGATCATCTTGCTGCAGAGTTGTGAAATAATAACAAAGAAAAAATGTCTGACTCTGCAGAGAGTGATTGCAACAGTGATTGGTGCAGAGGAACTGCTAGCAGACGAACATGAGTGAGACCAGGCAGGAGTGCAGCTGAGCAGATTTTTAATTGTCACATCCTGATAGAGAAACATCTTCAGCATCAACAGGACCTCTACCACAACTGTCACATCCTGGTTCCTTTGTCACACCTTTCCCCCTCCTTTTCTGCTTTATTGCTACTTCCCTATTCCCTACTCATCATCCTTTGCAAAATCATGATACTCTCAGTCCTTGTTACTTGATTCCTCTTTGCATTTTCTGTATTTTTCTTTTATTCATCATCAGTACTGTTGTTTATCCTTCCGTCGTTCATATGTTGGTTGTTTGTTTGTACTTCTGTCCCTCATATGTTGTCCATGTTTTGTTTTTGTTCTTAAGTGTTATGAGCATGCTCCTTACAAGTGTGAGTATGCACTATGCAAATCTTATACTTATTATTACATCTTCAACATCAGCAGGACCTCTACTATAACTTCAAAAACTTTAAAAAGGCTTTTGACAGAGTCTGGCATGAATGGCTATGGCATATGATGCGAATGTTCAGCAATGAAGAGGGTCTTGTCCCAGTCATCAAGTGCTGTATAAGAGCGTAACAAGGACATTATTGCTGAATAACCCAATTGGAGATATCTTTCACACAACAGTAGCCATCCATGCAGGGGACCCTATACCACCTTTGCTGTTCAACATTTTTCTGGAGAACATCATGCATGAAATCCTCCATGAACATTGAACTTCTTCCATTTTCATCAATGGATGGCCAATTTGAAACCTGAGCTTTGCAGAAGACTTTGACTTGATAGAAGCCACCAGCAGAAAACTGCATGACCTTATCAAGACTGACAGACGGTTCAAACTCACGTGGAATGGAGACCAGCACTAACAACAGTAAAGTCATGGCTATTGGCAATGGCAAAGCAGATATCTACCCGTGAAAGAGGTAATCAGCTTTAAGTACTTAGAAGCCACACTTCTCCAAACCACAACAGATATTCATATCAGGATTGCAACAGCAACAGCAGCAGTGGCTGGACAGGGTCTGGAGCAGCCATAACATCAGGTTTACTACAAAGTACAACCTGTACGTCCGTTGTATTATCGATCCTTCTTTAGGGGTGTGAAAAGCGGATCCTGCTTGCTGATATGAAGAGGAGAATTGAGAATGTGCCTAGGGAGGCTGCTCTGGATCTTGTACAGAGAAGTACAACCGATGACTTTGGTCATGATCACCACATTTGTAGGACACCAGGAACCCCTACCTGCAACAGTCAAGCAGTGTAAGATAGACTGGGTTGGCCATGTGACCCGGCACGACACTTTGTCCAAGACTGTCTTTCAAGGTACTTTGGAGGGTGGTCGATGCCATGATGGCCAGAGGAAAAATTGAAGGAATGGACTGGTCATCGTGTGCAGGACCTGCTCACTATCGTCCAAGGTGGCGAGCCTTGTCTGCTGCCACATCTATCTACGTGCTCAACCCAGTCCCCACCCAAAGCTGGTACCAGTCAAGGGATGAATGAATGAATGATGCAGAAATCTTTATATCACTTTTCACCACTAGGTTTACAATGCCTGCTCAACTTAGCATCATGGGAGGACTGCAAGCCTGTCAATTGTCTATCCCTTATAGTACTTTTCATTATAGTTATTAAATGAAAATGTTTGAATTCATGTGTAGTTGGTATTTGCAAGACAGGCATTGTGACATTGCCAATGAGCTGAAGTTGACACCAAGATATCTGATGATTTCTACTACACTTTTAAAGACATACATCAGCATCGGACTCTTTGGGTGGCAAAACAGCCAACAATGCAACAGGACTGATGATAATACTTCTCCAGAAGTTTCAGGCAAAATGTTTTTTGCTTTGCCATATTTATGGTTAGATCTTTTAAGAAAATTCTTTTTCTCTTCATTTCACTTCATTTCTTCCTTTTCTTTTTCTTCTCCCATCAATGTTGTCATGTTCTTCCACCTCCATTAAGCTTGACAGACAGCACTTGCATTTAAATGTTGCAGCTTCAATAACAGTCAGCACTCTGTTCTCGTATTTATTTAAATGTTATAGCAGACCTCCAGTAATAGCTGCAGCATAAAGTGCTCCATAAAGACACATTGGTAAGTTAGTACCTGCATGCTCCTCACTTCCTTGCAGTAAATTCTGTGTGTGTGTGTGTGTGTGTGTGTGTGTGTGTGTTTGGACTCATTCTATAAAATAAGCAGCTAAAAACAAGTTGCTTAGATTGGTGATGTGTCTCTTGAAGATGACAACAAAACAATACGTAAATATGAAGATGTGTCACAAATATAACAAAACGACACGAGTATGAAGAGTGGCCTCTTCCTTTTACCCTGGTCCTGTGCGAAGGCACTCATAGGGCAACAAGAAGACATAGCAGATAAGGAAATGTAATCTCTTTCTTGAAGCTTGCACATATCCTGTTCTGGGCCAAGGACCAACTGAATTCTACCAGGACAAGCAATATTGTAAAGTTCAACAAGAGACATTTGTATGGCTGCACACAGCTAGGGAAACATATGTCAGTCTGCAATTAGCTTTAGCACAGACAGACAAGCAATATTGTAAATTTTAACAAGGGACATTTGTATGAGGGAAACATGCCAGTCTGCAATTAGCTTTAGCATAGACAGAGTCCTTTGAGTTTAGTGCTCAACTAATACAATTTCAGCGTTGTGATTTCATGCTGGTGTGCTACAGATTAACTGGTGTGACACTAAAGGGCATCTTCTGGCTAATTTTTTCTGTAATTTATTTTTCCTGGCTGCTCATCCCTGTGAGTGCAAATGGTTTGGGGTGGAAAATGAAGTGATTAAGAGATTTTTTCAAAAGAAAAATAGGCAGCAGTAGTCACACGTGTGCTTTGACATGGATAATTAAGTGTAATACACCCATGTTGCAACTGAAGCCTCCAGGTCCAGACTAAATGCCATTGTATCCATGGACAATTCCTCTGGCTCTTTGATCATGACCATCTGCTCCTGGCTTGGTGAAAAATGTAACTGCTTTTATTATAGATTTAATACAATCAAATCATGTCATGCAAATCATGTGCCTGCTCTGGTGGCATGACTGGCAAGTTACTCTCCTTATCTCCTTTTCTTGTCTTAAATAATATCAGTTAAGTACTATTTTCTAGATCACTACTTACCTTGCCACCGACCCACACACGCACTCCTCTACCATCTCTTTCTCTCTGAAGGTGCAGCCAATCACTGGCTTGTACACAGTTGACACACCCTATGTACTGCCTCCTCTACACTGGATTTAAAAGTAAATTTAGAGAAAAGTAAGATAGTTTTTTGGCAAGGGTGGATTCTTGGGGGCAAGAGAAAGTTGGTCGTAACAGGGTACTGCAATGCTGGTTGTTCATGTGTACAAATATTGTGGAATCTTGTTTTCAACAAAGCTAAGTTTTTTCTGTTGTATGTCAGGACCTGGGAAGTAGAGGCAAGAAAGCTATTATACCTATTATGCAAAATTTTAGAGACTACAATAACTCTAGTTCTAAGTGTTTTTAAACTATTTGATATACAAAGACAACCATTGCTGAAGTATGGTGCGGAACTCTGGGGCCTAGACAAAGCATCACAGTAGTAAGATTATCAGGTTAGATTTACAATCACCGAGAAATAGCCAGATTCTGTTCAAGAATTTCCGGACTGAACTACTGGAGGCAATCAACAGCATGTTGGGGGAAGTCATAGACTGTTTGCAGGTGCTGGCCACTTATGACTGTGGAGAGAGAGAGAGAGAGTTGTGGAGACCAGTGAGACACACCTGTACGCTAGCTGACATTCAAACATGGCTACCCTTCATGCCCCTCTGTTATGCAAGTATTCCAGTTCATGCAGTACATCCTGCAAGATATATGTGACCAACAGCTCCGGCAGATTGCTGTGCAGTAGGTCAGGGCAAAAACCAGAGTTCATAACAGGCAGGACTGTCCACAGTTCCTGGTGAAACTACAGTAATGTGGGAGACTAGTCTCATGTTGTAACTGCTTGGTTAATACAACATCTTTCTGTACATAAGACAACTCGTGATGTAAGTTTTCTACATCAATCCATTTAACAGCCACCTGCAGTCCGGTTGGCGAGTGCTGAGCTCCATGCACTGCTGTTGTATCTTTGTGACCTTTGCCTATTCCTATATACAGCTGATAGACACAGGCCACACTGTCAAACTACACGATGACCACTTCTGATGACGATGACTCACTGATGTTTAGAGTGACCTTCACCTTGTGTCCTGCCAGTGGTGGGGAGGTGATGTTGTGAGGCTACTTGCTGGTGCCGAATCAGACAGCTGAGATTCGGAACAAGCACAATGCTTTGTTACTGATTTGTCTGACATAATTTTTGTATGTCTTTAGCCTCTTGTTACTCTTTAATCTATTACCTTTACCAGCTACTTGTTTTATAAGTCGTCTGCCCCAGGGCCTGTGCTGGCTCTCAAATGCCCTGAGTTTAGATCTACAGCTCGGAAAGCCATTGTATCCTCTGTAGGAATGCAGAATAGATCAATAAAGACTCAAGTCAACGGAGCTGAAAGCGACAGATGACTGCTGGTGTTAATGCAATCACAAGGTAGAGAAAAAGTGCATGACAATTTTAAAGCAAAGGATTGACTGTGTGATCTTCAAGATCTTCAGAAGAAACTGTTAGTCAGAAAAAACCAGCAGTCGACGGGAAATCTGAAAGTTGCAGAAGAAAACAAAAGTCAAATAGTCCTGCACGGCAATGACGCAACAAGAAAAAAAAAAGCACTGGCCTATACAATAGGCACCAAAAACACAACAAACTAATTAAAAAAAAAACTAAAATTGCGGAGAGCCACCTCCCTCAAGCCTGCTAGGCGAGGGGACGCCACTCCAATGTGTAGGTTACTGCATAGCACCTTTTCCAAGTCAGCAGTGTGAATTATCATAAACTGTTTGTGGCATTGTTTATCATGGCTTTGTTCTATCCCCTACAGTAGGGCAATGGCCCTGGAATAAACAAATCAATCAATCTTTCTCTCTCCCACACACACAAACACACCAAACACATATAGTGAACTGCCACCACCCTTATCTCCTTTTCTTGTCTTAATATCAACGTAGTGCTATTACTTAGTAACTGTGTGTATGTGACAGGACTGACATAGCCATATTAACAGTAGTGACAGATTCTCCTTCTACTGCACAGATGGCATGTTGAACAGGTTTAAAACTTATTTATCAATGAATTTAGACCTTCATTTGCAGAGTATTATGGCAACATTCAGAATGGGCGTTTCAAGTACTGCTGCTCATTATTTTCAAAATAACATACTGTACAGGACTTAATGAGCCCCTCATGTTAAGTAACTGAAGAACATAAAGTACATTTTGTATTAAGCTGTGAAGCTTGCACCTTAGACTTAGATGTTTAAATAGGAGATTTTATACTCTGCTAAATTCATGTTAGTGTATTGTTAGCATCAACAGACAAAAGTACTATCAACAAATCTGTCATTATATCTTTTTTATGCATTTAAGTTAGAAACTGTCTTGCTATAAAATGATTTCAAAATTGGACATCTGCATAGTTACTTTTCCTAGTCAGCTAGTGTGAATTATCATTGTTTGTAAGATTGTTTATCATGGCTTTGTTTTCTCCCCTTCAGTAGGGCATTGAAATAAACAAATCAATCTCTCTTTCTCTACCACACACACACACACCAAACACATATAGTACCACCCTTATCTCCGTTTCTTGTCTTTCTACATCACTAACTCACCACCCACCCACACACTCCTCCACCCATCCACCCTCTCTCTCTCTCTCACACACAGAAACAATCTCAATACTGGTTACAAGTTTGTTTTTGTTTTTATTTGGTTGGCCTTCGAATAAGAAAGCCGCCTGACAAGTATACAAGGAGTTTTAGAGGAAAACTCTATTATCTATTTAATAATTAATATGCCTCAAATGCGTATTATTTTCGTTGCGAGCTCTATGTTCCCGACCAGGTTCAAAGAGGAGAAGTTTATGTTAGTAAATGTTTTCCTACTATCTCCAAACAAATATATTATTGGTCATAATCTGAATCTGTAAGTGTCATGGCAAAAGAATTTCTCACTCACTGTCTACATTTGTATCTGGCTATCTCCGTAGGTGTCGAGCCGGCTGATTCAAGTCACTAGTCGTAAGTATCCTAAAGTTTACTACGATATTTGTAAAATATACAATATTTCCTAGTGAAAGATATTGGTAATTCTTTATTCACTGGTGTGGTAAGTACGTAAGTGAAGGCACACCATTATTATATCACAGCTGACATAAAGTGTCGGGGGGGAGCGTGGAGTCAACAGCACCAATTCGGGCATCACACACTCACACACATATTCGCAGATCTTCCATCAAGTAACCCGCCGCCCAACGTCATCGCGGTTACCTTAACTAATAATTCACTTACTTGCTGGGCCACTGGCTCCAAAATACTCTCAATTGTCTTCGTGTGGAAGACAGGCATGGTGTTGGTCTTTAGCTTTTTGTTTGGCACACTATAAAAATACAGTTGTTAGTAACCGATGACAAGCCGCCTGCGAGCTCCGTGACCCGGGTCACTGAATGAAGAAGCGGAGCTAGCAGTTCGAACCGTCCAATAGTTTCGGTGCCCAGTCCAGTAGCTGCCGTTGGTGATGTTGAGGCCACTAAATATTTGAAGTTATATTTTCTTACAACCGTAAGTACTTCAGTAAAAAAAAATCAGAAAATAAAGAGCTATCACTGCTATATGAGGGTGGAAACATGAGAGTTTCCAGCAGGTGAGGGTGGCTAGCATGCCATATATGGACATGGCCTACGTCTGCCCCCCAAACAACATTCAACACCGTCAACAGAGGTGTGGACTGCATGACTGTATAGTGAATCACTTCCACTACAAAATCTCGCGCTCGGGATTAGTTGATCGTACAGCTCACATCATTTTATTTCTATGAAGATCGAATGTTATTTGCCGACACCAGAAAGCCAGTTTGTTTCACTTACCAATTTTCTGCTATGGTAGCAGCCACAGCCAGGAGGAATTACAATGAAAATGTTAATAAAAAAGATTTGTGAAGGAGACAAATTTTATATCTAAAGCACATGTGCGGTGAGAGGTGAAAGAGAATTTCTTTTTTGAAGGGAGACTGTGCCGTAACTACGACCATTCGTGCGTGGGGAGGAGAGGACATTAAGAGACGTGCCCTTCAGGTCTCTAACCCTGACTGCCGGCCCAATCCTTTATTCACCACAACCATTACTACTTACACCAATCAACACAATGCTAGTCCATTTTCTAGCCCTTTCTTTCACTTTTTTTTCGTGTATTGTGTAGTTGTCAATAGTTGTGATTATATAGTCTATTGCATGACTAGTTCGCCTCTGCAGATTTGTGTTTGTTCCATGATTCCTCTTTGTGTCTTCGATGTTTGTCTTTTATTACTTTTCAGCACGGTTGTTTTTCCTTTCGTCCTTCGTATGCATGCAGTCCTTTTTGTCTCGAATGCCAAGAGCATGCCAACCACTTTCTAAAACATAATTTTGGTGTTGTAACCCTTTAGTTCCTGTGGCCATTGATGAAGGCAGATGGGTAATCCATTCCAAGTTGATGTGGTATGAGAAAGACCTCTGTCCATAGTCTTTGTCTTAGCTGGTGGGACTCTCAGAAACTTGGTGTCAGAAGATGAGCAAAGAAGTCGTGTGGGCATATACATGGGAGTGAGTTCGGAGAGGTACGGAGGACCAGTGCCAGAAATGGCAGAGTAAGGTAAAGTGGAGCGTTGGTTGGCTATATGGTCCACGACTGGCAGCCAGTGGAGAGAGTGCATGACAGGTGATATATGTTCATATCTAGATGGTCTGCAGATGAGGCGAGCAGTGGTATTCTGGATCCTTTGAAGTCTGTCAAGAAGATACTTAGGAATTCCAGCTAAAAGATAATGACAACAGTCAGTCCTCGACAGCACAAAGCACAGATTAGAGTTTTACTTTCATCAGTTGTGAAATAATGACAAATGGTACTGATCCTACAAAGTTCAAGATAAGCAATTCTGCAGACATGAGAAATATGCTGATGAAAAGTCAAACTCTGACCGAAAATGACACCTAAGCTGCGGACAGAGGTAGAGAAAGGAATAGTTGAGTTGTTTATAGACAGATACTGAGGGAGAGAAGGATGACAGAAATTTCTTTGGACAAGTAAGTAGCAGTTCAGTCTTATTGTCATTCAGTTGCAGATTGTTTTGGAGCATCCAGGACTTTGTCACCTATGCCTATCAAGGCATTATATTACTGCCAGCCAGTCTTAGTCTTGCAACTGTAAGAGTGTGGTAAACAATACAAGACAAAGATATAGGTGTTTTGTAGCTATTTTTATTATTTTATTAATAATAGCCTAACACTATCAGTCATCTCTCACACACATACGCCTGAGCACTTGAACATGTACACAATCATAACACACATATATGTACCTGAGATCTTGCACACACACACACACAAACATCCACACAACCATTTAAATTAGTCCAGCAGAATAAAGCAACATGGTTTCATATTTACAAACTTTTTACACTCAAGATTACCGATGTGCCTGCAGTTTTCCTCACCAAGTAAGCCAACACTGCACCTAAACATATACAACTGTATCTAACACTGTACCTAAACATATACAACTGTATCTAACACTGTACCTAAACATAGACAACTGTATCTAACACTGTACCTAAACATAGACAACTGTATCTAACGCTGTACCTAAACATATACAACTGTATCTAACACTGTACCTAAACATAGACAACTTTACTGCAGTGAAAGGGCCTGGGCTGGACACAGAAAAGTAGGGCTGGTTATCAAATGCTGTCCCTTGTATAGTGGTGCAGTGAAATGGTTTGGACTTGACAAAGACAAAATTGGGTGGAAACCTATCAACATGTCCCTTGTTAGCCCCAGTGTAAAACTGCCCATTGTCACCAGCAAACTCAGTAGTGGCTTCAGGTGAGATCTGTTGAAAGTCCTCTACAAAGCCTCCATCAGATTTGGAGTTTCAAGATGGAAAGAACACAGAAACAGCAGCTAGTCTTTCTCTGGGTCATTGCCCCTCTCAAAATCCTGCAAGATCTGGAGCACCAATATATGAAGAACACAAATAAAAGAAAAAAAATCACAGAAAATAAAGTCCTTAAAATATAAGCATTCAGATTTAAATTTATGATACTACTAATCAAGTATTCTCCAATTAATAATTTTACATGCAGTAATTACACCATATAAACTCAAATGCAACTCACAAAAATCCACCACCACCGCCGCCCCCCCACCCCCCAGAATTGCCAGACTCAAAAATTTGCTAACTCACAAATAAAAACTGACTTGGACTCACCACAACAGTAAAATGAGTTCTCTTCTAACAAGTCTTGTCAGGACTTCACAATGAGGAAAACTCTCAGGTTCCCTGACCTGGGGGGAGATTACTCCAATGCCAAACACAAACAGCAGCAAAAATAACTCCTGGCCTTATCCCTAACTTTCACAATTTATACTAATGGAGCCTTTCAATGACACCCTTACTTTAAAAAAAAAACAGCAGTCATGAAATGCCCCCACCCCCACCCCCACACACATAGGCAAATCTCTCACCATCCACCCAACTTTGTCCTTTCCCATTTACTTCCCAGCTGAATGACAAAAAAATAAACGAGGTTTGTGATCCCCAGTACCAAAAGATTCACAGTCACTGGAGTACACAATGGAATATATTTAACACAATGCACACAGAATTGTCTAGAAAACATACAATTTGCAAAGTGTGTACAATGCAATCATATACAGCAGTCTACATATAAATGACCATCACTCTTGGTTTTGAAAAATGCATAGCAGAATTAATAGAGTATATTAGGCACTGCAATCAGAATTACTGAACATGTGCACACAAGGAGTAACATAGATAATGCATAGCAGTTAATACTGTCTGCAACATGTAAAACAGTAAACACACATGTGTAGGGGGAAATACACTGCAGTGTTAAGGCAGCACTCATTGCAAAACAGTCATCACTTTACACTAATGTCTCAAAAGCCATCCATTCTTTGCAACAAAGGGGCTCTTTGAGGCTGGAAGTAAGGTACAAACTGGGAAGATAATCCTGAATACAATATAAAGAAAATAGGAAATGCATTTCTGCCTTATGGCCTTGACATCAAAATGGTCCAGTCTAAAAAAGGAAGTAATCTACTGGCAAAAATTGGACATCTACAAATTCATATCACTTGGTCACAAAAGAACAGAATCACTGAACAATTCTTCTTTCCACCTAGGAAACAGGTGCACTGATCCCTGAAGCAGGTCCATTCAGACTTCTCTCCCCTTCACCTCAACCTTGTTTTTGTGACACTGTTCTTGTCATTGTTTCCTGTTTTCTTTGTACAGCTTTCATTACTGTTTTGTACATGAATGTTTACAACTGACAGCAACTTCCCCAACAATTATGAAATATGTTCTTGACATTATTTTGTGTAGGGTGGCGTGTGTATGCGTTTGTGGGGGGTGCAGTTGCAAGTGTTCTTGTGTGAGCCAAAGATACATTTCTGTTATGGACGTGTGTCTTATAGAGACAATAAAGATTGACTGGCTGGTCGACTGGTTGATTAAATAAATGAATAGATGCTAAGACACTCTCAGTTTTTTATTTTAGTTTTTTTGTATTGTCATAGTCAGTGCTAAATGGCTGTCATATATCCTGCTTTTCTAAATAGTACCACTGTCAAAAAGTATGCGCATGAAGATAACATTTCTCGCTTGTTAGGATTTTTTCTTGGAAAGAAAAAAAATTATTTGGGTAGAATTTTTTTCCAAATGCAGAAGCTCTCTTTTATCCTGTGTTGGATACTTCATTCAGTTTAGTTAGCTTAGGTCAATTGAATGATACTGAAATAGGCCCCTCTAGCAATTGAAAGGAAAACTTTCTTGAAAAATTATGATAGCACTTTGAACTTATAGGATAGTCATACCAAGCAACAATTTTAATTATCAAAACAAAATTGTAATTAATAAACACCACCACCATTATCATCATGATCATTATGTGCATTGATGTTAAGTTATAGTTTGTGAGCAAAGTGCAGTGAGGGATGGAAATAACATCATCAGCACCACCATCTAAATCACAATAAAACACAGGAGTGGATACAAGATCAATGTTTGATACATAGAAGACTGAAGAGTGACCATACAAATCAGATACTTGACAACAAACTATGAGAGGAATAAAGGAGTATTTTGATCATCAGCTTGGAGATGGTACTGAATCTGGCAGCACAGACTGATCATATGATAAATGACAGAGATATTTACAGTTCTGGCTTTCCAACATGTACAACACTGCCCTCTAGTGGTAGGCAAATTCAAAGTGCTGCCCTCTAGTGGGTAGAAGCCTCCTAGTGCTATTCCTCTAGTGACTCAGTATGTCTGAAGGGCTGTCTGGTGGGAAACAGTTAGTGCCTGTCACCAATAAAGTGAGGGCTCAGTCAGTCAGTCAGTCAGCTCTTGACCAGCACCTGTCACTGGGGGGATCACATGGCTACACGCGGTAGCTGACAAGGCCCACCACTCTTGCCTGTGGCCGATAGTCAGCAGGTCCTGTACAGGACGACCAGTCCAGTCTTTGACGTTTGTAAGCCAGTTCTTTCTCTGACCACCGAGGCGTCGGCCACCCTCCAAGGTATGATATTAATCACAACTAGTAATCAGTACTCTCTGGAAAAATACAAGTGAAAACGTAGCCGACTGATTCTCAGGAAAAGACTTATTGTTGCCACAGTCATTAAATGATGATGGTATTTCCACCTCTCCTCAAACTTGTTGCTGTCTCACATATTTTCTTTGTACAGATTTCATTGTTGTTTTCGATGCTCCAGCATAAAAAGACACACAAAATTTAATTCATTAATTCTCTCTCTCTCAAAGACATATGTTCCAGCATGTGGAAATCTTTAGGAATTTTACAACTGACAGCAATGACCCCCCTAATGATGGAACAGATGCCAACACTTTCAGTTTTTAGGATCTTTGCATTAGAATACTCAATGCTAAATGGCTATCATATATCCTCCGTCTTGCTGGTGTCTTCACACAGTCAGTGATGGCTAGTTCAACAGTTGTACAGTTCTCAGTTTTGCATCTGCATTTCCATGTCTGCTTCATGAACCTCATCAGCTGTTGGGGATGGTGTGAGCTAAGTCTGTCAACTGTCTTGAGCCTGGGCAAGAATGCTGATAGCCACATCTGTAGCAAATAGCCACAGTATATTACTTTTAACCCACAGTGTATTGCCTTTAAGTGACCAGGCTTTTACTGCATAAT
This sequence comes from Marisa cornuarietis, assembly GCA_004794655.1. Taxonomy (NCBI): domain Eukaryota; kingdom Metazoa; phylum Mollusca; class Gastropoda; order Architaenioglossa; family Ampullariidae; genus Marisa; species Marisa cornuarietis. Next base: position 133,733 of record SMMW01000435.1, read on the forward strand.
TCTAAGAGCTATTATGTTAATGAGGAGTGACTGAAGATTGCACGAGAACTACAGCTGTAATCCAGGCCCTTAGTATTGCTTTTACACAACAGTGTATTACATGCACCAATAACCTACAGAATAATACTTTTTTCTGAAAAGCTACTCAACACTTGCAATAAATATGACAGCTCCATTAAACTCTGTAACAAAACAGTGATTCTTGTTATGAATTTAAGAAGAGAATATTGAGTAACAAGGAAACAACCCAATAGTTTACTAAAAGCCATGGAATTGATTTCAAAATTAATACTGAAGGCAAAAAGTACACAAAGTACTAACCCCTTTGCTTTATGGCATGCTGTTCTGTTCCAACTTTATTGCTGCAAACTGCCTGTGAAGATAAAAAACTGATGAGATTACTGGTGCAAACATCAGGATTTGCTAACCAATCTGCTGGTATTCGCTCACATTGTTAGAAATAAGTACCTGATGACATTATAAAGCTTAATTCCATCTTCCATGTTATATACTGAAAGGAAACATTCCAAGAGTTCTTGGTCAAAGAGGACAAAATGGGTGACTACTGCACTGTGGTATTGTACTGTCAAGTCTGGTTGGTGTAACACCCATGACAAATTTGCACACTTGTCATGTGTATTCACACATTTTTGTTTAGTAATTTTGTATTTTATTTCATGCATTGATTTTTATGTAGTCTCGCAGCTGCGTGACTACACCGAGATTTGGACAAGGGGGAAGCTACTCTCTGGGTTTCCGTTTGTACATTCTTCCTTTTGGAGGGAGACGTGGCCCAGGGTGGCTGATGGGCCTACCCTGGGATGTTTGTCCTAAATCAGGTTTGTGAAAAATATGCATGATGTTTGATAGTTTAAACGCTGCTCTTCAAAGGCACAGTATTCTTGTATGATTTTAGATTTGCTATGTGCACGATGTTTGAAGATTCTGTATGAGGAGAGGGGATCATTTTTCCTCATGTGGCAGTTTGTGGGGAAAAGAAGAGGATGTGAGATCGATGTAGGAATTGTGTTAAATGTCAATGTTCTTTTATGCTTTATTGTGGGATCATTAATTTGTGGTATGATGTTTTGAAGAGAAAAATGTTGATATGGTAATATGATTTATTTGTAAGATGGTTTAATGGGAATAGTGATGGCACCTGCTTACCACGTGGTTACCACGTGTTAGGGGGGTAGCTAAGATATAGCAGAATGTCTAGAAGATTTGTGAATGTGTATTGAATGTGCTTTTGTTGTTGATTTGCAGGGCAACAGCCCCTTTCACACCTTCAGTCTTCTTCTCCTTTTTTTTTTCCTTTCCCTTTCCTTTTTGTTTTATTTATGTGTACGCCCGCAATTTCAAATAAAGAGATTTTTTGGAGGAAAACAGCAGTTGTGACTGATGATGAAGTAAACACGCTACCCGCCAACATTTAAACCTCCCGATAAAAGCCCGGTTTACATTGGCTTTATAGAAAATACTCTGCAGCACTGTGCCATTTCTAGAGGAACACTGAGGAGACTCAAACACCGCCAGCAGATCATCATCCTCCACTTGCACAACGGACACGGACAGCTGTACCTGTACATGTACCACCTGGGGCAGTCACAATCTGAAGACTGCCAATGTGAGACAGGTCCACAGATCCCTAAGATTTCCTGCACCTCTTCCCACCAACAAACAGGCATGGACAGCGCTGTGGCTTTAGGAAACCACACCGACAGACAAATCAAAGAAAGAGAAAACAGTCCAGTTCAACATCACAGAGAAAATAGCCTAAACAGTCCAGTTCAACATCACAGAGAAAATAGCCTGAACAGCCCAGTTCAACATCACAGAGAAAATAGCCTGAACAGCCCAGTTCAACATCACAGAGAAAATAGCCTAAACAGCCCAGTTCAACATCACAGAGAAAATAGCCTAAACAGTCCAGTTCAACATCAAGAACAACTTCCAGTCTGACAAGCATGCTCTCTGGAACACAACAGTAGAAGAGACAACTGAGCACACAAAGTCCTAAAATCTATTCACTGATTCTCTTTCTTAAAGAGATAAAAGCTCCAGCATGTGAAAATCTTTAGGGGCCCTCAAAGTCACTAGAACCACTGAACCACTTTTTTAATACTTACGATCTAATAACTGATGCTTCTGTCAATGTTTCTGTGAAGTGATCAACATTGCCAATGTTTTCTTCAAAGTAATCATCAGCTGGGGGCAGCACCTGGGCCTCACGGGCTTGTTGAATGACTTCCTTCAGTTCCTACAACAATGAATGACTTCCTTCAGTTCCTACAACAATGAATGACTTCCTTCAGTCACTACAACAATGAATGACTTCCTTCAGTCCCTACAACAATGAATGACTTCCTTCAGTCACTACAACAATGAATGACTTCCTTCAGTCACTACAACAATGAATGACTTCCTTCAGTCACTACAACAATGAATGACTTCCTTCAGTCACTACAACAATGAATGACTTCCTTCAGTCACTACAACAATGAATGACTTCCTTCAGTTCCTACAACAATGAATGACTTCCTTCAGTTCCTACAACAATGAATGACTTCCTTCAGTTCCTACAACAATGAATGACTTCCTTCAGTCCCTACAACAATGAATGACTTCCTTCAGTTCCTACAACAATGAATGACTTCCTTCAGTTCCTACAACAATGAATGACATGAGTTTTGACTGCTCTTCTAAGCAGAATCTGTCATCTTGTAACCTGAGTTTTGACTGCTCTTCTAAGCAGAGCCTGTCACCTTGTGACAATGTATTCCCAACGATGTGATAGCCTTCCTACATAATTAATTCACAACACCAGCTACTGATATTTTGCTTGTTTAGAAGCCAAAACTTTATTTGATGTGAGTACACCTCAAAACAACTGGATAGCCTACAATTACCTCTGTGAATCTTTTAGTAAAAAATAAATAACTGGCCATATATATCAAATAGGACTTACACCCTCTGAGTTATACGGCTTGAAATGATTGACTCAGTTTGAATAAAATGTCACCTACCTCCCCCGAGTCATAGTCTTCAAAATCATCAACATACTGGGTTGTCTCCTCTTCACTTGAAATCCCAGTGACTGCCTCATCTCTTTCTCCTTGTATATCTAAAAGGTACAAGCAGTAACAGATCATGTGACTGATGTCTCCTGATTTCTCTCCATATAGTTGCCATAAATCTCTCTTTTTTCCCTCTTGATCTGGATTCATATTCACAGAGCATGTTAGTATAGCAGGTGAGCCTAGTGGCTCATATTCACAGAACATGTTAGTATAACAGGTGAGCCTACTGTGCACACATTCACAGAACATGTTAGTACAGCAGGTGAGCCTACAGTACACACATTTACAGAACATGTTAGTACAGCAGGTGAGCGTACAGTGCACGTATTCACAGAACATGTTAGTATAGCAGGTGAGCCTAGTGGCTCATATTCACAGAACATGTTAGTACAGCAGGTGAGCCTAGTGGCTCATATTCACAGAAAATGTTAGTACAGCTGGTGAGCCTAGTGGCTCATTCACAGAACATGTTAGTATAGCAGGTGAGCCTAGTGGCTCATATTCACAGAACATGTTAGTACAGCAGGTGAGCCTAGTGGCTCATATTCACAGAAAATGTTAGTACAGCTGGTGAGCCTAGTGGCTCATATTCACAGAACATGTTAGTATAGCAGGTGAGCCTACAGTGCACACATTCACAGAACATGTTAGTATAGCAGGTGAGCCTACAGTGCACACATTCACAGAACATGTTAGTATAGCAGGTGAGCCTAGTGTGCACACATTCACAGAACATGTTAGTATTGCAGGTGAGCCTACAGTGCACACATTCACAGAACATGTTAGTATAGCAGGTGAGCCTACAGTGCACACATTCACAAAACATGTTAGTATAGCAGGTGAGCCTAGTGTGCACACATTCACAGAACATGTTAGTATAGCAGGTGAGCCTACAGTGCACACATTCACAGAACATGTTAGTATTGCAGGTGAGCCTACAGTGCACACATTCACAGAACATGTTAGTATAGCAGGTGAGCCTACAGTGCACACATTCACAGAACATGTTAGTATAGCAGGTGAGCCTAGTGTGCACACATTCACAGAACATGTTAGTATAGCAGGTGAGCCTACAGTGCACACATTCACAGAACATGTTAGTATAGCAGGTGAGCCTAGTGTGCACACATTCACAGAACATGTTAGTATTGCAGGTGAGCCTACAGTGCACACATTCACAGAACATGTTAGTATAGCAGGTGAGCCTACAGTGCACACATTCACAAAACATGTTAGTATAGCAGGTGAGCCTAGTGTGCACACATTCACAGAACATGTTAGTATAGCAGGTGAGCCTACAGTGCACACATTCACAGAACATGTTAGTATAGCAGGTGAGCCTAGTGTGCACACATTCACAGAACATGTTAGTATAGCAGGTGAGCCTAGTGGCTCATATTCACAGATTCAAGATTTCATTTATTTATTCCAGGGCCATTGTCCTATGGAAAAGGAGACAACAAATAAGACAATATTACAGTTCAAGCTAGCGATATACAATGATCCAGGAAAAAAACTTTTGGAAAAATCATACATGATTAAGCAGAAGTCAATTTATGCCGACAATCCTATTTCTAACTTTCAGTGTGTAAAAAAGATATAGTGACAAGAACTTGACGATACTTTTATCTACTGATGACAAGTTTACTAAGCCTAAATAAGTCTGGCAAAGTGTACAAATTCCTATGACCGTATCTACCTCTAAGATGCCGATAATAAGCTTCACAGCATAATACAAACTGAACCATTTTGTCATTGTATTCTACACATGAAAATCTAAGTTCATGGATAAATGTTTTTTAAAGACCAACCTGAATGGTTTTCGTTTATTGCAGATACTGGTAGATAGATATAGGTGATATAAACGTAACCTGTAAATTTCAGCCTCCAAAACCCATCCGTTAATTATCCACTACTATTCGCACCTGTGATCAACGAGCGCCGTTAACAATGTACTATGTCATGCTAGTGCACCATTCACAACATTGCCAGCTATCAACACCAAACAGTGTACTATGTCATGCTAGTGCACCATTCACAACATTGCCAGCTATCAACACCAAACAGTGTACTACGTCATGCTAGTGCACCATTCACAACATTGCCAGCTATCAACACCAAACAGCTGTACTACGTCATACGTCATGCTAGTGCACCATTCACAACATAGCCAGCTATCAACACCAAACAGCTGTACTACGTCATACGTCATGCTAGTGCACCATTCACAACACTGACAGTCAACACCAAACAGTGTACTACGTCATGCTAGTGCACCATTCACAACATTGCCAGCTATCAACACCAAACAGCTGTACTATGTCATGCTAGTGCACCATTCACAACATTGCCAGCTATCAACACCAAACAGTGTACTATGTCATGCTAGTGCACCATTCACAACATTGCCAGCTATCAACACCAAACAGTGTACTACGTCATGCTAGTGCACCATTCACAACATAGCCAGCTATCAACACCAAACAGTGTACTACGTCATGCTAGTGCACCATTCACAACACTGACAGTCAACACCAAACAGTGTACTACGTCATGCTAGTGCACCATTCACAACATTGCCAGCTATCAACACCAAACAGTGTACTATGTCATGCTAGTGCACCATTCACAACATTGCCAGCTATCAACACCAAACAGTGTACTATGTCATGCTAGTGCACCATTCACAACATAGCCAGCTATCAACACCAAACAGCTGTACTACGTCATACGTCATGCTAGTGCACCATTCACAACATAGCCAGCTATCAACACCAAACAGCTGTACTACGTCATACGTCATGCTAGTGCACCATTCACAACACTGACAGTCAACACCAAACAGTGTACTACGTCATGCTAGTGCACCATTCACAACATTGCCAGCTATCAACACCAAACAGCTGTACTACGTCATACGTCATGCTAGTGCACCATTCACAACATTGCCAGCTATCAACACCAAACAGCTGTACTACGTCATATGTCATGCTAGTGCACCATTCACAACATTGCCAGCTATCAACACCAAACAGAGAGAGAACATGAGCGACAGTTCAGGGTATTTGGACGTTGAAAGTCTGCATGTCTCATGGTTCTGAAAAACTCATACTTTCGCAGGAGAAATGCAGACTAAATTGACAGGTTAGGTTTATATCGCCTGTATCTACCGATATCAGCAAAAAAGGCAAACCATTCAAGTTGGTCTTTAACACTTTGTGAAAAGCCATATGTAGTGTAAAAGGAAAATCTATCACTACTGAGGAGATTGATTGATTTGTTTATTCCATTGCCCTTATGAAGGGGAGAGAACAAAGCCATGATAAACAATGTTACTAACTGTTAATGATAATTCACACTAGCTGACTAGGACAAGTAACTATGCAGTAACCATACATAATTATCCAATTTTGAAATCATTCTATAGCAAGACTGTTCCTAACTCTAAATGCATAAAAAAAGATATAATGACAGATTTTTTATGGTCCTTTTGTCTGTTGATGCTAACAATACACTGAGTTTAAATGAATTTGGCGCCCATCTACACCTAGAAACTTTTTAAGGGCAAAAAGATGAACTGCTTCAATTCAATTCAACTTTATTATCTCAACAAGGAGAAATTACGAGACGTAGTGTAACAGCTGGCTTATACTAAAAAAGTTGACCACAACAATAAACAATTCACACACATCCTAAAATATACACATCACCAAAAACAATCTTCACAAAAAAAAAAAAAAAAAAAAGTACAACTCACAGGCCCCTGCATCACTTATTAAGAAAGGCAACAGACTTATTAATAAAACTGTTCTTAGAGCGGGCAGTGGACACTCTTGGGACATAATAACGTCGCTTGGAGGGAAGAAGGTTATAGTACTGTGCTAACACATCTTTCACAATCACTCTTGCCTTCGATACCACTCGTCTTTCATACAACTTACTCAGACACTCCTGTTTCTCCCCAATCACTCTCCCACTCGCCCTCACCACTCCCTCTAACACATTCCTATTTCTAACCCTCAGTCCTCCATACCAACATAAAAATCCAAATGTCAACACAGACTCAATAAAACATCTGTAAAAAGAACATAAAACCTTTTTGTTGACATTCAGGGAGCGGAGTTTTTGCAGACAGTACAATCTAGATTGACACTTCTTGTGAATGACCTCTGTGTTAGTGTTAAAAGTGAGTTTATCATCAATCACAGTTCCCAGATACTTGTACTGTTCAACACGTTCAACCCTGACACCATCAATGAATAAGTCAGGGAGAACAGTGCTCTTACGTCTGAAATCAATCACCAGCTCTTTTGTTTTCTTTACATTTAGATCAAGATAGTTTTCTTTGCACCATTTATTAAATTTAACTACTGCATCAACATAAGCAGAATGCGAGTTTGAGAGATCTTGGAGAGCAGTATCATCAGAGTATTTTATCAAAAAAGACGAATCAGTGCCCCGACAGTCATTAGTGTAGAGGGTGAAGATTACAGGTGAGAGACATGTACCCTGAGGGCTTCCGACAGATGTGTTTCTGGAATAAGAGAGTGCATTCTGGAAACACACTGTCTGGGAACGATTTACCAAAAAACTAACAATCCAGAGAATGAGTTTGGGGCATGCATCAAGTTTAAGAAGTTTCAGTGCCAACAGGTGGGGCTGTATAGTATTAAATGCAGAAGAAAAGTCAATAAACAGAATACGTACAAAGGAGCCAGACTTATCTGAGTGAGAACATACGTTGTGTAAAAGAGTGAGTGTAGCATCGTCGGTGGATCTGTGCTGCTTGTATGCAAATTGAAAGGGATCGAGGTGTTGCTGTGTCTGTGAGAGAAGTGTGCGAAGGATGATGCATTCAAAACATTTCATAACAATGGAAGTCAATGCCACGGGCCTGTAATCATTTAGTTCATTCGGGTTACTAGTTTTAGGAACAGGACAAATGATTTTTTCCAAACATTTGGTACAGTGCTCACTTTTACAGACCAGGAAAACAACTGAGTAAAAACAAAAGACAGCTGAGACGCACAGTTTTTCAGCACTCTTCCACAAATGTTATCAGGGCCACATGCTTTCCTCACATTCACATGTCTGAAAAGGGTTAGAACATCATTTTCCTTAATCACACAGTCAACTGATTCCCTCCCATGATGCTCCCTCTCTACTCTCTCCCCCAAATCAAAAATCACTTTAGACAGCTCCTCCCCAACATCATCCCTCTCAAAGCGACAATAAAATTCATTCAGCCTGTTTGCATAATCTACTCTTTCCTCCAACGACATGGAGAAGGCACTAGTCTGCGGTTTGTTTTGACCCGTCAATTTTTTCAGGCCTTTCCACGCATCCCTCATGTTCCCCCCCTCGAACTGCTTCTCTACTTTTCCTTTGTACTCTAACTTGGCTTTTCTAATTTCTTCCCTCAACTTTTTCTGTGCCCGCTTTCTATCTGTTCTATCGCCGGTCTGAAATGCAACTTTCTTAGCATTTATAGTATTTTTCAGTAGCCTAGTAATCCAGGGTTTATTGTTTGGGTAAATTTTCACTTCTTTCCTTGGAATAATCATATCTTTACAAAAACCAATATAGTCAGAAATAACATCGGTGGCAGTATGGACATCATCAGCAGAATCGAGAAAAACACTCCAGTCGGTGCATTCCAAGCAACCTTGCAACTGCTCAACAGAATCATCAGACCAGATTTTAACAGTACGCGTAACAATGGGGTTAGTTTGAACTATCGGTTTGTAGGCAGGAATAAGATGTACAGCGTTGTGATCGCACTGACCGATTTTAGGGAGCTGGGTGGATTTGAATGCATTGGGTATGTTGCCATAGCAACGATCGGGTTTACAATCAAGACGGGTATTACAAGTTACATATTGTTTGAAAGCAGGCAGGACAGAAGGTAAATCACAGTTATTAAAATCACCAAGTACAAGGTTAGGAGCATCGGGACCAAGCGTCTGCAGTGATCAGACAACTTCTGCAATCTCCGTGGCGGCACGTGACAAGTTCGCTTTCGGGTGCGCATACACGGTAGTGATAAACACCTGGCCAAACTCACGTGGCAGATACCTGGGCCTAAGTGACAAAGAGATCAGTTCCACATCAGGCGAGCAATGTCTCTTTCGTACAGTCACATTAGCCCTGCTACAGTAACGCTCACTGACGTACACACACACACGGCCGCCATGGTGTTTTCCAGTGGCTACAGGGTCTCTGTCACTGCGGTACGGTATAGCAACACCATCAATAAAAACACTATCATCACTAATCAATACTGTGATGCGTTGTCTAGGCCCCAGAGTTCCGCACCATACTGCAGCACTGGTTGTACTTGTGTGTCAAATAGTTTTAAAAACACTTGAAGACTAGAGTTATTGTAGTCTCTAAGATTTTGCATAATAGGTATAATAACTCTCTTGCCTCTACTTCCCAGGTCATGACATGCAACAGGACAACTGGCATAACAGTACCGTGGTAGGACCAACTTTCTCTTGTCCCCAAGAATCCACCCTTGCAAAAAACTACTTTAAATCTAATGAGGAGGAAGCAATAAATATGTTGTTTAGCTGGTTTTGTAGCCAGACAACTGTTTCAGATATCAGAACATCATCAGTAAACAATAAAATGAATAATTCTATAGGTAAGGTGACACCATGTTTCCCGTTCAAAATTATTTTTATGGTTAGTTTATTTATAAAGAAGGAGAATAATATGGGGCTACACATATCACCCTCTTTGACACCCTTAGTTCATTGTGATCACTTAGCACTGAGCCACATCTTATTCTTACTTTAGCATAATCTTACAATGTTTTAATTGCTCTCATTAATTTACCCTTTATTCCATTTCCCAACAAAATATCCCACACCAAATTCCTATTAATTGAATCAAAAGCCGTTTCAAAGTCAATGAATGCCACATACAATTTATGGCTCATTACAAATTGCTTTTGTATACATGCCAATAGTAATGATCAACAGTTTCACGTAACCTTAGTAGAGCAGGTGAGTCTATTGGCTCATGTTCACAAAGCATGTTAGTATAGCAGGTTAGCATAGTGGCTCATATTCTCAAAGCATGTAAGTATAGCAGGTTACCATAGTGGCTCATATTCTTAAAACATGTTAGTATAGTAGGTGAGCCTATTGGCTCATGTTCACAAAGCATTTTAGTATAGTAGGTGAGCCAATTGGCTCATATTCACAAAGCATGTTAGTATAGCAGGTTACCATAGTGGCTCATTCACAAAGTATGCTAACACAATATATCAGAGAACTGACTTATTCACAAAGCCAGTCAGCATAACAGGATAGCTCACTGGTTGCTGGCTAAATGATGGAAATTGTTACATGAGCCATTAACTCTTGGTTTCATTCAGTAAAAGATATAGGGGATGCAACTGTCACCTTTTCTCCCAGCAAACAATGGATTCTACGTGAAGCACAGTGTTTGTTACATGCAATGACTCTCTTGTTCTTAAAATTAACACTAACAGTCAGGTGAGGTTGAACAGGATACGTTGAAGGCGGTCTACGTTGTGACAAGCAAGAGAAACTGTGGGTGACTAACATGAAGGAGTGAACAGGCTGTTAAATGGCGACCTTCTCATGTGAGCACATGACTGGCCCCACTGGGGTAGTTCACTATAACGACCAACGTGTTCTAAAGACTGGAGCTTAGCTGCTTGATTTACTCTGAGGTGACAGAAACAAATATGACAGCACCATAGTGACTAATGTCCTACAGCTCCACATATTCCACACTCATACAGTAAGCAAGGGCCCAGATGTTATGAGAGTGAACTGTAGATCTTGTAGATCATGTGATGCTCTCATGCTCAGCTGCACTTCTTACTTCTTACCTTCATCAATCTCTGAGTCTGAGGATTCATCAAAGTCATCAGAATAGTCCAAGCTGTCATCAGCCTCCTTTAGCTGGGCAAGATTTTGATGGCCTGTAGGGGGTAGAAGTGACACTACATAGCTAAACACATGATATAATCTGGTGACACTACATAGCTAAACACACGATATAATCTAGTGACGCTACATAGCTAAACACACGATATAATCTGGTGACACTACATAGCTAAACACATGATCTAATCTGGTGACACTACATAGCTAAACACATGATATAATCTGGTGACACTACATAGCTAAACACATGATATAATCTGGTGACACTACATAGCTAAACACACGATATAATCTAGTGACGCTACATAGCTAAACACACGATATAATCTGGTGACACTACATAGCTAAACACATGATCTAATCTGGTGACACTACATAGCTAAACACACGATATAATCTAGTGACGCTACATAGCTAAACACACGATATAATCTGGTGACACTACATAGCTAAACACATGATATAATCTAGTGACGCTACATAGCTTAACACACGATATAATCTGGTGACACTACACAGCTAAACACATGATATAATCTGGTGACGCTACATAGCTAAACACATGATATAATCTGGTGACACTACATAGCTAAACACACGATATAATCTGGTGACACTACATAGCTAAACACATGATATAATCTGGTGACACTACATAGCTAAACACACGACATAATCTGGTGACACTACATAGCTAAACACATGATATAATCTGGTGACACTACATAGCTAAACACACGATATAATCTGGTGACACTACATAGCTAAACACATGATATTGTGTGATTTATTATTAGTGGGATTTATTGTCTCTGTCTCTGATGACATGACACTCGATAGACATGTAGCATCTGTCTGTCGGTCTGCCTATTATGAGCTCCGTAAGATCAGTGCTATCCGTCACTTTCTCTCTACACGCGCTACCAACACTCTTGTCTGTGCGTTTGTTCTTTCACGACTTGACTACTGCAACTCCTTGCTGGCAGGCTGCCCTGACTACCTCATTGAGAGACTCCAGAGAGTACAGAACTCTGCTGCGCGTCTGGTGCTTAGAGCAAGGAAACGGGACCATGTCACTCCTCTCCTTCGTTTTCTACACTGGCTACCCATCCGTTCTCGCATTCAGTACAAACTGTCTGTGCTGTGTTTTAATTTCTTTGCTGGCTCCTGTCCTGAATATTTCTCTGAACTTCTCATACCTTACTCTCCGTCCAGAAAACTACGCTCTTCGTCTGACGACCGTATCCTAACTGTTCCTGTCACCAGAACAACAACATATGGTCACAGGACTTTTGGCTACTGTGCTGCAAAACAATGGAACTCTCTTCCTTTCCATATCCGCCACCTTCCTACAACTGAATCTTTCAAATCTGCACTGAAAACGCACCTCTTCCTTGAGCATTTCTCCTAACACAGTCCGCACAATGCTCGTCCTTCTTAACCCCGCCCCCTTCCCTCTTGCTACTTTACCCATCTTTCTCGCAGAATCACTATATTTTTCTGTTCCTGTTACTTGATGCCTTTTAATGTTTTCTGTTTCGTCACTACTGTCGTTTTCTTTCGTCCCCTTTGTTCTGTGTCTACTTAGTCCACGTCTCTTCCTCGTTTTAAGCGCTAAGAGCATGCTCTCTATGAGTGTGAATATGCGCTATAAAAATCTTCACTATTATTTATTTATTATATAATCTGGTGACACTACATAGCTAAACACATGATATAATCTGGTGACACTACATAGCTAAACACATGATATAATCTAGTGACACTACATAGCTAAACACATGATATAATCTGGTGACACTACATAGCTAAACACATGATATAATCTGGTGACACTACATAGCTAAACACATGATATAATCTGGTGACACTACATAGCTAAACACATGATATAATCTGGTGACACTACATAGCTAAACACATGATATAATCTGGTGACACTACATAGCTAAACACATGATATAATCTGGTGACACTACATAGCTAAACACATGATATAATCTGGTGACACTACATAGCTAAACACATGATATAATCTAGTGACACTACATAGCTAAACACACGATATAATCTGGTGACACTACATAGCTAAACACATGATATAATCTAGTGACACTACATAGCTAAACACATGATATATGGTGTTGATGGCCTATGTCAGGTAGAAGTAACACTACCATTCATCCCTCCCTTGGATAGTATCAGTTGATTATGATTGTGCTTGTCCTGTACTAGTCAGGGGGAACAAACTGGACAGACACAGCAGCTGACAGGGCACACAACTTGGGCCTGTGTTGGCTGCTGGTCAGCAGGTCCAAGCCAGTTCTCCCTCCATCCACCTTGGTGCTGACTTCTGCCCCCTCCAAGGTACTCTGAAAGATGGTTTCTGACTGAGTATTGTGCCGGCTCACATGGCTGAAAGATGGTTTCTGACTGAGTATTGTGCCAGCTCACATGGTTAAAAGATGGTTTTAGACAGTAATGTGTTGGGTCATGGCTGAAAGATGGTTTTAGACTGAGTATTTTGCCGGCTCACATAGTTGAAAGATGTTTTTAGACAGTAATGTGTTGGGTCACATGGCTGAACGGTGGTTTTAGACTGAGTATTGTGCCGGCTCACATAGCTGAAAGATGTTTTGAGACAGTAATGTGTTGGGTCACATGGCTGAAAGATGGTTTTAGACAGTAATGTGTTGGGTCACATGGCTGAAAGATGGTTTTAGACTGAGGATTGTGGTGGTTCACATGGCTAAACCAGATCAGCTGGCACAAATCGTCTGCTGTGAGAGGGGCTTCCAGGTGTCCTATGAGGGTGACAACCATGCCCTGTCCAAAGTCACAGGTTTTATGTTCCCTGTACAAGATTTTTATCAGCTGCCTAAAGTACAGAAGATAGAGAAAATCGAGGTGGGATGGTCTTGAAGGGTTTCTTATATGATGTGCTGTAGAAAGATGTGAAAGAGTATGTACAATGGGCGCCCATCGTATGACGGACAGTCCCATATGGTTATCTAGTAGCACTGCACTCAGTGAGCTCTTGTACAGTGCTTTGAAGAACTGAACAAGCCCCTCTTCAATGCTGAATTTTTGCATCACGTGCCACTTCTCTCATACCAGACTCTGTCAAATGCCTTTCTAAAGTCAATGAAGTTTTGGAAGAGATGCTGCTGGTGTCGTAGAGGTTAGTGCTGTTTAAAATCAATGTACCAACTGACACAAACATCCAACAATCCAGAATAAACACATCAGACACCACCAGAAAGCCATTTTTCCCTTCAAGGTAAAACATGAAAAGCAGACTGCATACGTTTCCTTCAATAGGTGGTACTCACCTTCTCCTGATGCTCCAGAGTCCTTCCCCTTAGCACCAGTGACCTTCTCTGCGTGACTGTCTAATTCTGCTCGGGAACTGTGCTTTGTTCCTGGAGTGCCTTCCCAAGCTTTTAGGCGCATGTTATGAATTAGGTGTGCAGCACTGTGACAGAAAGCAAAGGTCTCATGCCCCTTACTTCTACAAACTCTATTCAGACAGCAACATCACAGGGTAACTTTTATATTAACCTAATGAAATAACATCGGGGAGTAGTTTCTATGTTAACCTAATCAGACATCATCACATGGTAGCTAACCTAATCATTTCTCCAGTGGACAAAGCCTAGGTACCACTAAACACTGTATATTTGGGCTGTTTTTATAAAGTCTTGATCTTAGTAGTGTGCTTATAGGTGAAGTGTACCAATGTTCATTTGCATACTTGTCCAATTCTGCATGTACATTTCAATCACCACGTGGCAAGGGTTTGTTGTAAGTTCTTCCTCACCTGGTTGCCTGTTGTTTGAGAGGAGAGTTTTCACAAGACTGATCAGAGCACACTGGACTTCTTCCATTGCCAAGCTGCTGTCGGTAAATCTCAGTCTCTGCTATAAAAGTTGCCAAGTGCTCCTTGACATATGGCTTGTTCAAAATAGTACTGGCACTATCACAAAAACACAGCCGGTACTTTTTTTAACAGGAAGGAAACTGTGTGGGTGTCAGGGAAATATGCACAATGATTGTCTTATTCACAACACCAAAAGTCTTGTCACAAAACACACATGTAGAACAGATTTTTAGAAACTGAAAACTGGCACTGTTGGTAAATACACACAACCAATGGCTTACTGAAATTAACTCTGTGTAAATTTCTAAACATTTATCCTACAAATAAGTATATACACACAGATGGCTGTTCTTACCTAGGTCTGTTATCTGGGGACTTGACCAATATTGTGTTGACAATGTCTTGAAGGCCATCAGAGAAATAAGCAGGTAAGGGCTGACATTAAAACAATAAGACTATTATTCTGTATGTCAACTGATAGATGCCTTTACTGCATAATATTTGGTTCCTTTTACTAAAGGGATGTTTACATGACAGATGGATGTTATTATGGAATGATACTTTATTGCATGAAAGACAGTTATTAGTCACAGAAGATGGATGAGTTTTCTGGAAGAAATTTTCTCATACTTCACACCATTTGTGTATGCTTGAGAGGAAGCAAGAGAGATTTGGAAATGCTGGGGGGAGTGGGGGGGGGTGGAGTTTGAGTTTCAAAATTCAAGTACGTTGCATTCAGATGAGGTTTGGTCAGGTGGTGCTAGCATAAAAGTTCAAAATACAGGCATATTATTTTTTTTTTACCACACTTTCCCATAAAACAATGATTTAAATAAGCCTTTAAAATGAGAAACAGCTCATGAGAAAGTACTGATGAAAGAAAACCAGAAGAAAATGCTGATAAAAACAGTACAAATGAAATTGCTCAGATTTTACTTTAACTTGTTTTTAACCTGAAACTTTGTTTCATCATGTAAACTGGCTTCAACAAGAAATTGTCCTCTACCTCAAACTCAGACTTGACAATTTTATAAAATAGGCTGATAAGGCTGGTGCCACAAAAGGGTGGACGAAGAGCACACATCTCATAAAGCAGGCATCCCAAAGCCTGTTTAAAAAATAAAATCATACAAACAAACACTTAATTTCATAAATAACACCTACAGTGAAATCCAATCAAAGTTTATGTTCCATCTTTGAACTTTCAATCTTATTCATAAAGCACATGAAGAAAAGAGTGGGAATAAGAGAGAGAGAGACAGTGAGGGGATGCTAAGCAAATACATGTCATCTGTCCAGTCCTGACCAGATACATGTCATCTTTACAATGCTGACCAAATACATGTCATCTGTCCAGTGTTGACCAGATAATGTCATCTTTACAATGCTGACCAAATACATGCCATCTGTCCAGTCCTAATCAGATATATATCATATATCATCTGTACAGTTCTGACCAGATAATGTCATCTGTCCAGTCCTAATCAGATATATATCACCTGTCCAGTTCTGACCAGATACATGCCATCTGTCCAGTCCTAATCAAATATATATCATCTGTCCAGTCTTGACCAGATACATGTCGTCTGTCCAGTTTTAACCAACTACATGTCATCTGTCCAGTCCTAACCAGATGTGTCATCTGTCCAGCCATAATCAGATACATGTCATCTGTCCAGTTCTAACCAACTACATGTCATCTGTCCAGTCCTGACCAGATGTGCCATCTGTCCAGTCCTAATCACCTATATGTCTTCTGTCCAGTTCTAACCAGATACATGTCATCTGTCCAGTCCTAATCAGATATATATCATCTGTCCAGTTCTGACCAGATGTATCATCTGTCCAGTCTTGACCAGATGCATGTCATCTGTCCAGTCCTAATCAGATATATATCATCTGTCCAGTTCTGACCAGATACATGCCATCTGTCCAGTCTTAATCAGATATATATCATCTGTCCAGTTCTCACCAGATACATGTCATCTGTCCAGTCCTAATCAGATATATATCATCTGTCCAGTTCTCACCAGATACATGCCATCTGTCCAGTCCTAATCAGATATATATCATCTGTCCAGTTCTGACCAGATACATGCCATCTGTCCAGTCCTAATCGGATATATATCATCTGTCCAGTTCTGACCAGATACATGCCATCTGTCCAGTCCTAATCATATATATATATCATCTGTCCAGTTCTGACCAGATGCATGTCATCTGTCCAGTCCTAATCAAATATATATCATCTGTCCAGTTCTGACCAGATGTGTCATCTGTCCAGTCTTGACCAGATACATGTCATCTGTACAATGCTGACCAAAAACATGTCATCTGTCCAGTCATAATCAGATACATGTCATCTGTCCAGTCCTGACCAGATGTGCCATCTGTCCAGTCCTAATCAACTATATGTCATCTGTCCAGTCCTAATCAGATATATATCATCTGTCCAGTTCTGACCAGATGTATCATCTGTCCAGTCTTGACCAGATGCATGTCATCTGTCCAGTCATAATCAGATATATATCATCTGTCCAGTCTTGACCAGATACATGTCATCTGTACAAAGCTGACCAAAAACATGTCATCTGTCCAGTCATAATCAGATACATGTCATTTGTCCAGTTCTAACCAACTACATGTCATCTGTCCAGTCCTGACCAGATGTGCCATCTGTCCAGTCCTAATCACCTATATGTCTTCTGTCCAGTTCTAACCAGATACATGTCATCTGTCCAGTCCTGACTAAATAATGTCATCTGTCCAGACCTGACGAAATACATGTCATCTGTCCAGACCTGACTAAATAATGTCATCTGTCCAGACCTGACGAAATACATGTCATCTGTCCAGACCTGACTTAAATACATGTCATCTCTTCAGTCCTAATCAAATACATGTCATCTCTCTAGTCCTAACCAAATACATGTCATCCATCCAGACCTGACTAAATAATGTCATCTCTCCACTCCTGACTAAATACATGTCATCTCTCCAGTCCTGACTAAATACATGTCATCTCTCCACTCCTGACTAAATACATGTCATCTCTCCAGTCCTGACTAAATACATGTCATCTCTCCAGTCCTGACTAAATACATGTCATCTCTCCAGTCCTAACCAACTACATGTCATCCATCCAGACCTGACTAAATAATGTCATCTCTCCACTCCTGACTAAATAATGTCATCTGTTCAGACCTGACTAAATACATGTCATCTCTCCACTCCTGACTAAATACATGTCATCTCTCCAGTCCTGACTAAATAATGTCATCTGTTCAGACCTGACTAAATACATGTCATCTCTCCACTCCTGACTAAATACATGTCATCTCTCCAGTCCTGACTAAATAATGTCATCTGTTCAGACCTGACTAAATACATGTCATCTCTCCACTCCTGACTAAATACATGTCATCTCTCCAGTCCTGACTAAATACATGTCATCTCTCCACTTCTGACTAAATACATGTCATCTCTCCACTTCTGACTAAATACATGTCATCTGTCCAGACCTGACCAAATTTTAAAGGACTACTCTGTCAATGAAAATTCCAGCCATTTAAGTTCGAGGCACCTTTATTTTAATGTCTACTAAAAAGTCTACTATGCTGAGCAAATATTGACACTGATGTCATTTTGGAGGGCCCCTGTGACAAAAAGAGACATTTATCTCCCCTTTGCTAGAAAAGGTCAACAGTGTCTTTCCATCTAACCCAACTACGATTAAATTGTTTCTTACACTAAGTGCTGCATGTTGCCTTGTTTACCAATGTAAATTCATTACCCCATGTTTGTCAACACTGGTCTATCAGGCTCACACAATTCATTATCCAACTCATCAACAAAGGTTTATTATGCTCAAGGCTAGATTGTTTAAGAAGGAATATTTTAGTGGGAGAGTACAGAATGGAAAGGAAGAACAGTTAAACATTGGTTTTCGTCGATAATCCGTCCCAAGACAATCGGCGAAATCCAAAACCAACAAAAACCAAGGCAATTATTTCCATATGAATCAATGTAAATTAATTTGTTCTAGACATTCCAAAATACCTACCAAAAACACATTTTATAGAGTACAAATATAGTGTTTAATATTAAAAGCAATAAGAAAGTAATATAAAATGAATATAAAAAACTAATGTAAAGAGCTGCTGGCTCTGGAAACTTTCTTCGGTCCCATGATGGAGCTGAAAGGAAAAGGTTAACTTATTAGCAAGGGAAACGCTTAACAGGGACAGTGAAATTTGAGCACGTGATTTTATCTTACATGCGTTAGGTTCATTTTGAAACTCAAAAACACAAAATAAGCACATTAAGCCAAATACCATACATGTAGTAATACCTAACCATAAATTTTGGACTGTAAGCCACAACTTTTTTCGCCAGCGTTAAGCCCTGCACCTTAAACAGCGATCGGCTTGCTTGCGGATTTTTCAGATTTCGATTATTTTTTTTTATGAGCTCCATGTCTCAGTGTTTTCACATTTTTAAATCAAGTTGGATACAACTGAAGCATTCAGATCAGTTGCTGAAGCACGCACCCTCACCATGACAAAAATTAGCCGAAATGCCTATGATGCAGCTTTCATGTTGTATATATTTGTGGCTTATAAGCCACTGCGGCTTATTTGTGAAAACAAGGGTTTTTTTTAATTTAGTGGGTGCAACGTTTTACAGTATATGTAATTGTAGTATTGACACTTGCAATCAATTAAAAAAGCACAAAAAACACTGGAAAGCAATGGAATTGTTTGGCTAGATGTGCGGGGTGATGCTCATGCAAGAAACAACGGCACAATGAGCAGGAGGACGCATGAGTTGCCCTTTGTTTTCACAAAATTAGCAGCAATATCACATTGGAATGCCAATAAAATTCGAGGAAACCGGCAAAAACAAAGACACAATTTTTTGTGGAAAAAATTGACAAAATCCAAAACTGATGATAACTGAAGTCAACAAAAACTGAAGGTTCATTGCATAGTCACAGAAATCGCGATTACGCCATCATCACAGAAATCACTATAAAGGTATAGTCACAGAATTCACTATCACAGCATAATCATAGAAATCAAATTATATTAAAGCCTGTAATCCAATCAAATTGTTAGTACACTGCCATCCAATAATCATTACAAACCAGCAGCTACAAATCAGGCGCATGGCATCACCTGTCATAATAATAATAATGCTACAGACTTATATAGTGTATTCCTCTACTACAACTTTTTTTCAAAATCCTGTATATGAACTGCAATATTCAATAGCTTATACCTTAAGAACAAAATGCTCAAAACAAACACTTTCATTCAAAGTTTGGGATGTTTCATGAATGTTTCATCCAATATTTGGGAATCATTTGCAGATTTATGATACTCTTCCTCCTTACTGTTTGTTCCCTGATTCCTCTTTGGGTCTTCTATGTTTGTCTTTTACTACTTGTCTGCAAAGTTGTTCCTCCTTCCGTCCTTCGTATGCAATCTATGTCTTCTACTTGTCTCCGGCACTTATAGCATGCTCCTTTGTGACTGTGATTATGTACTTTATAAATCACACTTTTATTATTATTTAGTATTAAACCCACCACTGGAAAATATTTGGGCACTTGCATTGGCCTTGAATGTAAAAACATGAGGATATAGGAAAATACAGAACCAAGGAAGAATTATGAGAAGGGTCAATTATTCCCTTTTTCGTCTTTGAATTCTTGCTTTTAGACTTCTACTCCAATTATTACTATTGCGAAACCTTCAAAGAAGGTCGTTAAAATCTAATAATCATTCAGCTTAAATTTACAATACCATTAATCAAATATTCCCCAATTTATATTCACCAACAACTTCTACACTCTGATTCAAAAACAAAACTGACACAGACTCACCTCAACAGGTTTTCATACGAATAAATTACACTCTTCTAACAAGTCTGGTCAGGACTTAAGAACACAGCACGGAGGAAAACTGTTAGGTTCCCCATCCCAGTTAAGGACACAGAACAGCTGCAAAAATCCCTTTCTTCTTCTTTCTCAGACCTGATATTCACAATTTATACTTGTGAAGCCTCTCAATGATGCCGTTACATCAAAGACACTTGCACCTACGCACTCCCATGAAAAATCAATTTCCTTTCCATCCAAATGATTTAAAAATAAAACAGCAGAATTGTGAGAAAGCTAACAAGTGCTTTCTATATCGCAATGACAAAACACTATCAACAAATAAATGAAGCTTTCAATTTCAAACTACATGATCATTTTCCAGAAAGTATTGCTTACCCATATGTCAGACTTTGAATTATAAGGGATGTCTTGACAAAGTTCAGGGCTCAAATAGGATGGAGTCCCCACCACTGTCTTGGCCACATCAATAGTATTGTCCATAATCTTAGAGATGCCAAAGTCACCTAAACAAAAAACATTAAAAGATAAAATAAACTGAATGACCAATATTATTCTTTGTGCTAAGCCTCAGCCAAGAAGTTGTGGGTTTGTTTTTTTCAAGGGTCAATGACCTTTTATCAACTGTAAAAGGGTTCCTGCTATTTCAGAGCAGAGAATTGGGCTTCCATCTCAACATGCCGAGGCCTCTACGTGTCAACTCCTCCTCTCACAGTTGTGACCCCTAAAGCCACTAAACAATAGGATCTTTTTATCTTTATCTTGTCATTCTATCAGACTCCACCTTGTTTTTGAAGTATTTAAGTAGTGCACAAATTATGCCAATAT
Organism: Marisa cornuarietis; assembly: GCA_004794655.1. Lineage (NCBI taxonomy): Eukaryota > Metazoa > Mollusca > Gastropoda > Architaenioglossa > Ampullariidae > Marisa > Marisa cornuarietis. Next base: position 155,348 of record SMMW01000435.1, read on the forward strand.
GATTCTAAACTAAGATAAAATGCCTTCCTGTCTTAAATACTGAGCAACATCATGAAGCTTTGCTTCCAAATCTCATCATCAATGGTCACCATCACAGTCACAGAACAAAGGGAAAAGTAAAATAAAAGGAATCACAATTAAAAAAATGTTGACAACCTAAATAAACGGCTAACAAAAGAGCAGATATTAAATCCACTATCAATGTGACTCACACTTGTCAACAACAGCTTAAATATTTCAATCCAGTATCACAGTGACACACTATCTCAATAAATCTGCATCGCAGCTACATTACACGCAATATACATATTTAACAAGACAGCAACAAACATGATTTTTCCACAAAAGCAAGATGAAGTCTAATACTGAAACACTGTTTTACTAACAGAAATATCAGAAAGTGTCTAAAACTGCAACAAAGCCCTATTACATATCTTATTACACATTGTACTTTACATTACAAAAATTGCTGCACTTAGAAACTCCAGTGATATGTTCTCACACTCCTGCCATCAAAGTAAAGAACTACAGTCAAATCTTGCCAGTACTTACCAATTTTCACCACATTCTTCTTTGTCAGGAATATGTTCTCTGTCTTCAAGTCTCTGCAGAAAAGCAGAAGATATCACAATGCAGAGAGGGGAAAAAAAACCATAAAGAAATTTTTCCTTGTTTCAGAATCTTTACCCACTTGAAATCCTCTTCACAGATCTCAGAAAGAAATTGAAAATGCTACAGAAAGAAAATATTACTAAACATTTTTGCTTGAAAACAAAACTTATAATGTCTACAGTTTGAAAGCATTTGGTACAGTAAGCTTCTACTTCTAGCATAGAGTAAACCTTCTAAGATTTACTACTAACTGCTGTCTATGACCTGCTAAGGTTTACTACTAACTGCTGTCTATGACCCGTTAAGGTTTACTACTAACTGCTGTCTATGACCTGCTAAGGTTTATTACTAACTGCTGTCTATGACCCGTTAAGGTTTATTACTAACTGCTGTCTATGACCTGTTAAGGTTTACTACTAACTGCTGTCTATGACCTGTTAAGGTTTATTACTAACTGCTGTCTATGACCTGTTAAGGTTTACTACTAACTGCTGTCTATGACCTGTTAAGGTTTACTACTAACTGCTGTCTATGACCTGCTAAGGTTTATTACTAACTGCTGTCTATGACCTGTTAAGGTTTACTACTAACTACTGTCTATGACCCGTTAAGGTTTACTACTAACTGCTGTCTATGACCTGCTAAGGTTTACTACTAACTGCTGTCTATGACCCGTTAAGGTTTACTACTAACTACTGTCTATGACCCGTTAAGGTTTACTACTAACTGCTGTCTATGACCTGCTAAGGTTTATTACTAACTGCTGTCAATGACCCGTTAAGGTTTACTACTAACTGCTGTCTATGACCTGCTAAGGTTTATTACTAACTGCTGTCTATGACCTGTTAAGGTTTACTACTAACTACTGTCTATGACCCGTTAAGGTTTACTACTAACTGCTGTCTATGACCTGCTAAGGTTTACTACTAACTGCTGTCTATGACCTGCTAAGGTTTATTACTAACTGCTGTCTATGACCTGTTAAGGTTTACTACTAACTACTGTCTATGACCCGTTAAGGTTTACTACTAACTGCTGTCTATGACCTGCTAAGGTTTACTACTAACTGCTGTCTATGACCCGTTAAGGTTTACTACTAACTGCTGTCTATGACCTGCTAAGGTTTACTACTAACTGCTGTCAATGACCTGTTAAGGTTTACTACTAACTGCTGTCTATGACCTGCTAAGGTTTACTACTAACTGCTGTCAATGACCTGCTAAGGTTTACTACTAACTGCTGTCTATGACCTGCTAAGGTTTACTACTAACTGCTGTCAATGACCTGCTAAGGTTTACTACTAACTGCTGTCAATGACCTGTTAAGGTTTACTACTAACTGCTGTCTATGACCTGCTAAAGTTTACTACTAACTGCTGTCTATGACCTGTTAAGGTTTATTACTAACTGCTGTCAATGACCTGTTAAGGTTTACTACTAACTGCTGTCAATGACCTGTTAAGGTTTACTACTAACTGCTGTCTATGACCTGCTAAGGTTTACTACTAACTGCTGTCAATGACCTGTTAAGGTTTACTACTAACTGCTGTCTATGACCTGCTAAAGTTTACTACTAACTGCTGTCTATGACCTGTTAAGGTTTATTACTAACTGCTGTCTATGACCTGCTAAAGTTTACTACTAACTGCTGTCAATGACCTGTTAAGGTTTATTACTAACTGCTGTCTATGACCTGCTAAAGTTTACTACTAACTGCTGTCAATGACCTGTTAAGGTTTATTACTAACTGCTGTCTATGACCTGCTAAAGTTTACTACTAACTGCTGTCTATGACCTGTTAAGGTTTATTACTAACTACTGTCTATGACCTGCTAAAGTTTACTACTAACTGCTGTCTATGACCTGTTAAGGTTTATTACTAACTGCTGTCAATGACCTGTTAAGGTTTATTACTAACTGCTGTCTATGACCTGCTAAGGTTTACTACTAACTGCTGTCTATGACCTGTTAAGGTTTACTACTAACTGCTGTCTATGACCTGCTAACGTTTACTACTAACTGCTGTCTATGACCTGCTAACGTTTACTACTAACTGCTGTCTATGACCTGCTAACGTTTACTACTAACTGCTGTCTATGACCTGCTAACGTTTACTACTAACTGCTGTCTATGACCTGTTAAGGTTTATTACTAACTGCTGTCTATGACCTGCTAAGGTTTACTACTGACTATGACCTGCTAAGATTTACTACTAACTGTGCTTATGACCTGGTAAAGTTTACTACTAACTGCTGTCTATGACCTGTTAAGGTTTATTACTAACTGCTGTCTATGACCTGCTAAAGTTTACTACTAACTGCTGTCTATGACCTGTTAAGGTTTATTACTAACTGCTGTCAATGACCTGTTAAGGTTTATTACTAAGACCTGCTAAGGTTTACTACTAACTGCTGTCTATGACCTGCTAAAGTTTACTACTAACTGCTGTCTATGACCTGCTAACGTTTACTACTAACTGCTGTCTATGACCTGTTAAGGTTTATTACTAACTGCTGTCTATGACCTGCTAAGGTTTACTACTGACTATGACCTGCTAAGATTTACTACTAACTGTGCTTATGACCTGCTACCTTCTTACAAGCAAACATTTAATTTCTCTATGACAATTAATGAAGCTTTAAGTTCAATATGAAGACCCTCTCATATTCCTTAATACCCAACGCCCCTATTAGTCTTTCTTAGGAGGTTTACTGCAGATACTGTTACTTGACACAACTGAAGATTTGTCTGTTGGCTGCAGGACTGATACAGGGGTTTGTTTGCCTTTCGATGCATGCTAGTGGGTGCTTCTAATACCTATGTGGTACTTCTAATGCCTATGGTACTTCCTAAGCAAAACTCTTTCTTGACCATTTATATTTCTCATATAGTGACATATAATGTCAGTATTCAATATGCATTGCCATTCTACTTCACCTTGGCAAAGCCAGAATTTACCTGTGCAAAATTTTTTGTGAATGAATGTACTGAACAGCCATGGCAATCTGCACAAACCACTGAAATAGAAAGCCAACATCAACATTTACACTTCTGATCTAGGAATCTGCACAAAGCAAAATCTGAGTACCCATCAACATGTCTAACATCATCATTATATATCTGACTAACCCAAAACAAGTATGTCATCATCAAAATGTATAAGACTATCATCACTATATATCTGATTGCTCATCAGCATGTATAACGTCCTCACTTTTTATCTGATTACCCATCAACATGTATAACGTCATCATCACTATATATCTGATTACCCATCAGCATGCAACATTACAAGATCTTATTTACCTTACCGTTACTTAACTCATTCAGTACAGGAATATCAACACAGCTGAGCTATAGCTATGGACACTTTTGTATTCGCAGGTGGGAACTGTAAGGGAAGAGTTAAGCTGACATCTACGAGGGTTGTTCAAAACGTTCTAAGCCTCACCCAGAAAGAAGAGCCATAGCTGAACATTTTTTTTGTGGTACTACACTACTACTTCTTATAAAACTAATAAAGATTTCTGTTTTAATTTGTATGCACGTGAGGCCTATACAAAGAATGGTAGTGCAAAAAAATCTAAAAATGGACAAAACAGATGCCCGAGCAGTCATAAAGTATCTGCAAAAGAAACTTTTGAGACCCAAGGACATCCATGGTTAGACACTTGCTGAGGACTGCCCTTCCTATGCAGCAGGGAAGAAGTTGGCTGCTGAATTCAAGCAGGCCAGGGTCAGCACAGAAGATGATCCTTGATCAGGTCGTCCAGAAACCTCAGCCACTGACGATCAAGTTGATGCCATTCACTGTATGGTTTTGATTGACAGACTTCTTACTGTCCAGCAGATAGCTAAGTCCATAGACATTAGTTCTGGTCCAGTCCACACTGTTTTAACTGAGATCTTGGGGATGAGCAGACTGTCTGCAAGATGAGTACCTAGAATGCTGACGTCAGAGATAAAAAGCTGCAAAGAGTTGACATTTCCAGGACACTTCTGACTCGCTTCCAGGCTGACCCTGAGAATTTCCACCGCAGATTAGTAACTCAAGATGAAACCTGGGTTGTTCACTTTGAACCTGAATCAAAGATTCAGACCAAACAGTGGAAACACTGTGGTTCTCCACCCCCTGAAGACATTCAAGTAGGCAGCGTCTGTTGGCAATGTGATGGCTTCTGTTTTTGAGATTCTGAAGGTGTAATCATGATAGACTACCTGGAAAAGGGAAAAACTATTGATGGACAGTATTATGCATCAGAATTGACACAACTGAAGGAAGCAGTCAAGTTGAAATGCAGAGGGAAGCTAAGGGCAGATGTGCTCTTGCTCCAGGATAATGAACCCATTCACTCTGCTCAGGTTGTAGGAGCTGAAGCAGCCAACTGTGGCTTTGAATTGCTACCCCATCCCCTTACTCACCAGATTTAGCTCCATCTCACTTTTACCTGTTTCCTAAACTCAAATCCCACCTACGTGGTTGCCTTTTTGGAAACAATGTAGAGGAGTCTTTGATGGTTCAGGACGCCACCTTCTTTCGAGATGGGATTGCAATGCTTGCGCATTGTTGGAGCAAGTGCATTGATGTCAAGGGGGACTATACAGAAAAATTATGAAAAACTGTTTCGTTTCTGCAACTACTTCTAGGTGAGGCTTAAAACTTTTTTTTAACGACCCTCGTATATGTATAAACTATTTGCTGACCTACAACACACACTAGTCTCCCTTCATGCTTGATGTTGCAATATAAATTAATAACACACCTGCATGATTTGCTTTTCTTTCAGCTTGGTCCCAGTCTGAAATGAAAATATAAAAGAAGACACCAAAAATTTGATGTCGTCCTCAACTTAAACACTGACAATGAAATTTCCTTCAATCTATCTCACTTTACCAATATTTTCTGAGAAGGATGTAGATACAAATGGAAAAAAAAAAACATTTTCGGTTGTAAAATTTCTTTCTTCTTTGTACTGTACTAGATGACATGACTATATGGAGATCACCCTCTAGCTACCTCTAATCCAGCTGTCTGAACCCGTGCAACACAGAAGGGACCCGAATTCAACTCAGTCCCCTGCCATCCCACCTGTCATGCTAATGAGCGTCTCTACTTCAGTTTTTAGCCTGGACTGAGTCTGGAATCCACTAGGGGGAGGCAGGAGTGACCAGATGATATGACTATATGAAGAATAACTAACAGGCAAAGAGAGTGGCATCCCACGCTGAAATAACACCTCCTACCTAGATGAATCACCCCAAATCCAGCCGGGCTGTAGACTGAGGCTGTCTTGACTGGAATTATGCAAAACTGCCTATTGACCTGCCAAATCTACTCCCTGCTGAGTTGCTGATGCCAAGCTGACTGCAACCAATGAGTCAGAATGGGCTGCAAGATTCCACAGGTAGAACCTAGCAACCATTGTGCGAGAACGCCAGTCTATAGCCAGTAAGAGCAGCATAACCTCTTAGGACCCTGTGCTGGAAGACTATTCTTAGCCAGGAAACCAGAATTGTTTTGAAGGGACGTGGAACCATCCTCCCCTAACTGCCAACAAGCCAAATCCAAGAAAGCGCAGGAGTCTCGAATACAGTAGCCGCCTAGGCTACAGCAACAAACAACATGTCTTCTTTTCAGAAGAGAACGACCTACTGGTCAAGCGCTAGCAAAACTCGCCAGCAAGTCAGAAATATGCCTATTGGCCCCCTACTTCCATAGGCCCTCCCAGTGATGGAAACGTATCTGATAGCATGGTTCTACGGCTGTAATAGTAACTGGTGCTAAGGATCTACTTGTTAAAAGCCACAGACATTTTGCCACATTCACTTGGTACATATTGGAAAGGATCAGTCCCTGATTAATCTTTCTAAACAACTAAGTGGAGGGCTTTCTAGTGGTAGCGATGCGATGCTGGAGTGGGGAGCGGGCATGAGGACATCTAGTCTTATGACCAGACTATAAGACCAGGCTCGATGACGATGCTGTGGGGAGCTCCACGCTGCTGCTACAGTGAACATTGCTCCTTTTCGCCAAGCCATAGTGGGCAGTGCGGGAGTGACGCCGGGAGAGGCGCCGCCCTGCCTCTGCAGGGACATCATCTTCTTTTGTGAATCCGTAGCGGGCAGGCACGAGTAGGGCACAAGGTCTCCCGACCACATGCTGACTCGTGGCCCAGGTAGGACAAACCTGACACCCAGGCTGTGGCCTGGGGAGGACAAGCCGAAAACGTCCTGGGCCCCCCTGGATCACAGCATCCCACCTGGTAGCTGTCTTTGCCTTGTTTTGTGAGCTGAGGGGGCGTTTTGGTCCAAGCTGTACACCGACAGGTGAAGGTCCTCTGGAACGCTGTGTCCGGCCTGGCCGCTTCTCTCGGCTTGAACCACAGACAGAACATGGGCAACATACACATACACAAACTAAGGCGAACATCTTCAACACGTGGCGGCAGAACTGCCCTCTTTAAACAAGGGAGCGTTTAATAAACTCCGGAGCCAGTGGCAAGGTGGCGGTAAAAACGGGTGAGACTCTGTCACTTACCCGTTGCTGCTTAACCTAAAGCGTAGGCCGTTGTTCACTAATCGACAAACGTATTGCTCTGCCGGCAAGACACTTGCTACTGCCACACTTCGTAACATAGACCCAAGTGCTTCCCCTACATTTAAAGGAGGTGAAAAAGGCAACTACATAAACACACTTGTAAACACAGAAGGAAACTGTTAAGAAAGATTGCTTCAAGTACATCAACCCCCACATTGTCACCACGGTCCCGCGTTGCACGTTGACCTGGGGGGGGGGGGTGAGGTGTTAAGCCACCGACTGCACGGCCCTGAACTGAACACCGCTCATGACAGAGACAGCAAGCGATGGTTTCTTGCGGATGGTGTAGGTCAGCTAAATACAGATTAATATGGTACATGCAACACAGCTTATAAGCACCGTAACAGTTCTTATCAACACCTTTAATCTCTAAAAGGGACGATGCTTACAAGCAAGGATAACCTTAGACACCACTGGACCCCGTAGGGGGGGGGGGACAAGGTGCACGCTCTTGCATGGCTATCCCCATCCCCTAGTCCCTCTACTTCTCTTTCTAAAGAAAAACATAGCGACGTCGTGTCAGCACTCAGGATAGCACGGTACTTTATTAGCTATCTAGCCTTACCTTATATCGCTCATAAGATAAGAGCATGTAACAGGCCGAAGTCTAAATCTTCTCGCCGCAGTTTGTCTCCGGTCACCTGCATGCAACCTCGTCCTCGGTAGAAGCGGCAAACTTCAAAGGGAAAAGAAGAGGTATCCAGGCAGTCGATACTGCGAACATGATAGACAGCTGGAAACAACACCACACTTAACAGGCCTCACACGGCATATCCAAAAGAAACCAGGTAGCTGACACACGTCTTAACTGCGTTGAGTGGGGCGAAAAACTGGATTAGAGAGGCTCACTAGCTTGACAGGTGGGGCAGGAGGGAGCTAAGCTGAATTCAGGTCCTACCGTGTTGCACGGGTTTGGACAGCTGGATTTGAGGTAGCTAGAGGGTGATCTCCTTATAGTCATGTCATCTGGTACAGTACGAAGAAGAAATGTGTGATTCATCCTACAGTTTAATCGCTGAAGTATTAAGAGGGGCAATAACAAGCAGGATAATCAGGTATTAAAACAGACAAGAAACACCAAGGTACTGAGGCATTAAGACAACAAAGAGCAAGGTAATTAGGTATCAAGACACGAAAAAACAAGGTAATCAGGTATTAAGACAGATATGTCAAAAACAAGCTTAGTTTTCAAGTTACATGGCATACAGAGCACAACTTACACTAGAAGCTGTTTGTATTTGGTCAGCAAGCGTTCCACCATCACAGTAGTCCTGGAAAATAAGCAACAGTGGGTTAAGTGCACACAAGAGAAATGGATGAATACATTTTATCTGTTTTGAAAGCATGTGTGAAAAATATGGGTTTTTTTATTTGAACAAACCAGACAATCTGAACTGAATACAGAGAACAAATGGGTGCCAGAAAAGGCAGCCTTAACCATTAACACTCCAAGAAGACATAAAAGAAAGGCAGCCCCAGTTTTTTGGGGGGTTGACAGCTAGGAGGCAACCTCCCTCATCCTAAGAGGATACCTGGATGGCTAAAGTGATGGTCACCTGCTGTGCCACAAAAATGCTGCCCACTGTAGAGACAGTGGTAAGCAAGATCTTTTAGAACTGGGCAAAGGTCACAATGAAGTCACCATGGAATCTTCCAGGCTAGGAGATGGAGGTCTGGACTGAGTGCCCCTACCCCCTTGTCCGCACAGATCCACTATTGTGGACACGATGCTTGAGAGGATGATGATGCTCACACCTTGCAGCATTTCTTCTTGAGAGATCTGGAGAGCTTTTCACAGGAAATTGAAGTGTACCTCACTGGTAAGCTCCTGGGAAAGGACAATGCAAAATCTGCTACTAGAGACAACCTTCCAATAAAGCTGAGATAGAGCAAGAGGACTGTAGAACATCCACATATTACACAAGTGCAGCAAGGTGAAATAACTCACTCATGAGCTAGAATGATACTGGTGGAGCTGAGGTCAGAAGGTCTTGCTTTGGGGAGACAACAATGGACTAAGGTCACAAGCTCTGGTACAGTGGGAAGGAAACGAAATACAAGCATGACTTGAGCTTTTTATATTGTATTTTATTATACTTATACCTGGCACGTTTATGGATGTTGCTTCACTAAAGCACTGTTCCATGCTGCTACATTAAGCTGGATCTGTATAGCTGGAGAAGTGGACAGCATATTGGTTACAGCAATGGATATACCCAGCTGCCTGCATAGCTAAAGAAGTGGACAGCATAGTGGTTAAAGCACACTAGCTGGTTTGATACCCAAGTGACCCAGAATACTTTTCCCAGATGATCTGTCTTTCGAATACCTGATTCATTAGCTGGGGAAGGTATGGCAGCGAGAGAGAAGATATGTGACCTACCATCAACAACAAAACAAGCTGGTTCCCCCAGATAAATGGAACCTCACTCCTCACCAACCGTAAGGACACAGGACTACCTTTAGTTTTGACCCGAGATAACATGTGTAACATACACGTGCTGCAGGGGATACAGAACAGTTGGACAAGATATTCTGGAATTGCCTTGAATCTAGAACAGCTGCATAGTAACAGCATAAGTAACCACATTCTAAAACTGCACACAACAAGCCAAAGCCATTTACAACATTAAAGACTATCTATTTCACTTTTTTTATTACTGTAGGTAGTAAATGATAATTCACCTGTATAATGCACACATGATGTTCATCATGATGGACAAAGCTGTCATAGAAGGCCACGATGTGTGGATGCTTGAGGCGAGATAAAATGCTGATGAAAACATATAATCTGTTATCAAAGTGAAAAACTGCTACAAGAATTGTGTTTAATAACTATTGCAAGATAACTAGCAGTATGAATTAAATTTACAAAAGTGTTGTTCGCAGTAAAATCCATGGTTATGACAAACTAAAGACAGCAATACCACATACTATTTTTAAGTGAGAGATATCTAAAGGAGGAATACAATACAAATACAAAACATCTTTATTAATCATTTTCAGGAAATTGTTTGTCTGCCAATGTTACTATTACATAATACACCAAACATTACATGATGCCTCAAGTATTACATTAAATATAAGCATACATAAAAACAACAAACAAGAAAGACCGGGCGCTCCAGGAATGGGAGCCAGCAGTATGAGAACCTTCACTCATAGACGTGTCCTATCCAGGATTTGGTTGTCTATGTGGATTGCTGCCAGAAGAAGAGTGCAGATAGCGTGGGTTCTGGCTCAGGGAACTCTAAACCTACCACTTCATGTGTCTGTTGTCAAATTCCTTTTCAAGTGGATGAGAGTCATCAGCTAAAACTGCAGTTAGAAGCTTATGATATAGTGTCTGTAACTTATTCTGCCCCCTCCAAATCACTCCTCCTGGTTTTTTTAATGTTTTTGTTCAGCTTGTCCCTATCCTGTTTTACTATGCTCCTACCCCAGCACACTAGGCCAAAAGTCATGCACAACAGGACACACACATATGCACATGCCCTTACAAAGTGTTTCTACCCATCTGCTACTATATGACTAGCATTGATGGCATTGACATGCACAGCAGGACACACACACACACACACACACACTGTCACACACACACACACATATGCACATGTCCTTACAAAGTGTTTCTACCCATCTGCTACTATATGACTAGCATTGATGGCATTGACATGCACAGCGGGACACACACACACACACACACGCTGTCTCACACACACACACACACACACACACACACTGTCGCACACACACACATATGCACATGTCCTTACAAATTGTTTCTACCCATCTGCTACTATATGACTAGCATTGATGGCATTGACATGCACAGCGGGACACAAACACACTGTCTCACACACACACACACACACATATGCACATGCTCTTACAAATTGTTTCTACACATCTTCTACTCTCCTTGTGCATAATGAGCAGTAGTCCATACAGTCTCATTGTTTCCAGAAATGTATTCTGCCATGATACTGACACTTCTTATTTGTAGGTCATCATGTGATGATATATTCCTATAGCTATGACTGTTCTATCATTTCCTTTATTGATGATATCCTTGCTATCAGTTATATGTGTGATCATTTACAACCACAATACAGTCCTAACTTTGGTCAGTAACAATGAAACATATTTAATTTTAAGGTAACCTCATCAGGGGTGGGAAATATTTGGCCTGCGGGTTGTACAAGGCCTGTGGTCATTTGGTCTGGCCCTGCTAAGGCAACCGCAGGTGGTACTAAAAATTCAATGCAACTATAAGAGCTTTCCCATAGCAACATAGATTTATATTAAGTGAATCATAATAATAATGTAAATTTTGAGAGACAACCAAGGAACATTCTTTAGGGGATAGACTGGACAGATACGAGTACATGACGGATAGACAAGTATGCATCTCATTAGCTGCCCATGGGCTGTATTATGATGACTCAGGACAGTCAGTGCCAGGCAGGCTGGGAGTGCACATGCTGCAAAAAGCGTTAACACACTGTGGCAAAACTACGGCTTGACCAAATATAGCAGGCTGATTTTTAAGTTGATAATTTTGTATGGCCTGTAATAAATGTTATAAATAATATCTACAGCCACAGCTGTCATATCTAAACAAGATGACAGCCATGATATGACTTGTGATCATTGAGAGCTGCATTTATTGGTAATGAAGACATCATGACTAACAAACATATATCAAGTCTACCTGCCTATAACCACATCTAGAGCACCCTAAATATTTGTGATTATGTACAACTGCATATATATTTATCGGCCCAACTTTACCTGGCTTCTTTAAGCACTGCATCTTTGGTCCTCGTTTTCCTCTTTTCATCTATTTCTATCTTCTTCATGGCATAGAGCCTAGACAGAAATCAGTCAGTAATAATAATCTGCAAGCAGGAAGAATTTAATCTTACTAGCAAAGTAGTAATTATATTCAACGTCTATCCTACCTTTTGGATATGGTATGCCGGACCAGGTACACTGATCCACAAGCACCAAGCCCAAGCCTTTGCACAGACTCATACTGTTCCATGGTTCCTGCCTGGCAAAGCATGAGTTCATTATTTACGAAACATGGTAAGTTTATTAACAGTTGCTACTCTGTATACTAGATGCTCTAGGTGATGCGCCACCCTGCTGTAATACAAGCACTATAGGTACTGTACAGTTTAACTATGTAGCTGTTACTGTTACAAGCACTATAGGTACGGCACAGTTTGACTCTCTGTTACTGATACCTGTTGTAATACGTAGCACTAGGTACTGCACAGTTTGACTGTCTGTTACTGTTACAAGCACTATAGGTACTGCACAGTTTGGCCGTCTGTTACTGTTACCGTGTCCGTGTTGATCCATACACTTCATTTTGGTTATTTACTGAGATCGAAAGACAGACAAGACTGATCCATTGCCAAATTTTTAATACAATTAAATTATAAACGCATAAATATTCATAGACTTTCGTACATACTATCGTCACGGATAAATGATCACTAAAGAGCTTAAATTGTTTTATAATCAAAATGAAGCCATTGTTACTCGTGAACCATGCAGAGACTTTAACTGTTGCCGTAATTTCGGTATTCAGTAGGTAAAATACCCGCTATCTGTGGTGCTGAAATTATTAACTTTTGGAAGCCGAAACAAGAAGAACACACTTTTATTCTATCGGCGACATGCTGGATTGCAAACTTACAGTAGGTTTTACCTGAGGAGACCTGCAGCCATGATGTCAACAAAACCTATTACTAGATAGGAATTCTAAAACCAATTCTCATTGGCTACAGGAAAACAAGAGACCAATGAAATGGTAGATCTCAATGTCATGGTGGAGCGTCGAGCATGGCATCAAACATGTCTTCTGTCAAATCGAAACTTCGAATTCTGGAACTGTACAGCGGGATAGGCGGCATGCACTGGGCTCTGAAAGGTTTCCGTTTAGTTATAAATTTGTGTTCATCTCTCTTACGATTTTATTTTTTTGTTTCTAGCAAAAGTTTATTTCCTATGCTTTTGGAGAGAACAAACACGAGCTCAATGTTGCTGAATCCCCTTGTACTTCCAGTCTGTTTAGCTGACACTTTGAGGATTCTCAGTCTGTATCGTCAGCACAACACTCACTGAAACATATTGAAAGTGTAGAGTTTGTCACAGATCGCCGCCTCGATATTTTTATCATCACTGAAACGTGGCTTAAACAGCAAGGCGACAAAAGCGTGTGTCGATCCAACTCCAGTAGGCTATACTTCCTGAAATTGTTGTCCCTTCCTACACATAGGAATGGCATTGCAATTATCTACAAATCATTACTTGCCAAATACCTGTCTTTTACTTCTGCTTTATCGTTCCCACATACGTCATTTGAATGTGTACAAGTCTCTTTTTCGGCTCCCTATTGCTCGATGCACCTGTTCTGCATCTATAGATGAGCCAAGAACAAACTCGATCACAGCCTCTACCTTTTTCTCAGAATTTCATGATCTGTTGGACAATAGCAATGCACTGAATGGACCCACAGTGTTTCTTGGAGATGCTAATGTGCATTTTGACAGCAAGTCTCATCCAGAACAGGTTAAAATGTCAGAATTGTTGCACATTTTTCATCTTGTCCAGTCCATGTTGCAGCCCACTCACAAAAGAGATCACATCTTGGACTGGGTCATGCATCGACCTGATGACTAATTAGTGCAGTCAGTTGATTTTTCTCATAATCTCTCATCTGACCATTACTGTGTACTGATCAAACTTGATCACAAATGCCCATCATTGGTGCCTGTTTTTAGATCCACTTGCTCGTTACGCAGTATTGATATACTGGCATTAAAAGCACAACTGCTGATGGCGCTGCTCCAGCTACCCTCTGTTGAGCAACTTGACTGTGTTTTGCGCAGTGGTTGATGATCACAACCCAGTGTCTCGTCGTCTGATGCACCAGTCCAAATGTGCAGCTTGGTATTCACAGAGCCGTGTTGAGCACACGACCTAAAGTGCACTTGCCAGCAAGCTGAACATGTTTGGCTGAAGACTGGACTCACCATCCACAAAGAGACTTATAAACAAGGCGTTGCAAAATGCATCAACAAGGCCAAAACATCATATCTTCAGGCCCAAATAATTGCACCTCCTCCAAGGAGCTTTTCGACATCTGCAGTCGAATGTCTGGAATTAGCAAGGCAATGCCACTACCCACTGCCTATGCTGCTTCACAGCTGCCACAAGTGTTCTGTGATTACTTTGCTAAAAAAAAAATTGAAACATTTGATCATGCTTGGATACGATGTCAGCAGCCGAGTATGCGCTATAAAAATTTTGCATTTATTATTTATAATTATAAGACACCACACTCACTCTCGCAGTGATACTGGATAGGTTGCCAAACAAGCTGCTCAGTTAATTTGTAAAATTAATTTGTAAAATTTGTAAAACTGTCGAATAGATATGGGTGTTTTTTATTTAACTGTGAGGTTTTATTAGGACTTAATTCAGCTTGACACCTTTCTTCTGTACCCAGTGAAGCCTCTGAATCGTTTACATGAAACATTTATTTTCAGAGAGTGGTGTCCCATTTGAGGTGATAAAAGCCATGGATATCAACACCACTGCAAACAGAATCTATCGTCACAACTTTCCAGGCATAGATGTGTGTACAACAAGGATTGAAGTAAGTGTGACACTACACCAGGTACACTCACTATGCACCATAAAATTTGGGTACACCCTGATGTTTTTCAGCTTGTTTCACAACTTCAACACTATGTATTTTATGTGATAAAGTTATACAGTTTTTAGTATTTGAGAGTTTATACTTTGAATGCTTATTCAAGATTCTGTAATCAACAATGTTTTGATATCCTTGACTTTTGTCACACTACATGGTTTGACTTGCGCATTTGTTCACAACACACAACGAAGACAGATTTTTTTTTGGGGGGGCTTCCATGCCCAGCATGACACCAGTATATATTTTTAACAAAAGGAGAACTGTAAGCTTTCAGCCCCAAAAAATAAACATCTAATAGAGATATAACACAATTCACAAAATATCTTCAACCAGCAGTCAAATGCTCTTCACCTCTAGTCATCAAGGTATAAATTGTTCATCACAGCAAAACAACAATAACCAAGACCACCGGTCTAGGATCAGTCTTCTGTAAGAGGGCGTTCAGTGTCTGGGATAGTCCTTTTTCTCCATCTATATCTATCACTAGAAATGGAAATATTCTTACTGTGCCTGGTTTTCCATAGATTGGCAGAGTCTCTCGCCTGGAATAAAAGCTCTACCTCTGGTTCAGGTGTTAGTCGGTGCTCTACTGAACAAACTCTTCGCAGTGAGTTGATGTGACTGCCCCAAGGTGGCGGTCCTGTGTTTTGTCTGCGATACACGTCAGCTGCATTGCGTCCTCATTGTCTCAGGCAGCAGCAAAGTGTTACCCTCACACATTCTTCCACACAGCGACTGCCCCAAGGTGGTGGTCCTGTATCTCCATAGCACATCCCTGCTGTCTTGGGCAGCAGCAAAGGGTTACCCTCATGCGTTCTTCCGTGCAGCACCGGCGAGTCTGGTCCCCCATTGCTTTAAACTGGTCCTGAGCGTGATGGCTGTCCAATGTCTCGACTAATATCTCGATATTTTCTCAGCGTTCGGGTGCTCTCACAGGAGAAATTAACCAGCCCCCAGGCTTTGCGTGGCTGGCCTTAAATTCACACTCTGGGCAGGCTTCACACTGCTCACACATGAGGCCCAGTAGTCATGTGAGCCTTCACCTGTCCAGCGTCTCACGTGCAGAGGAATTGGGGGGGGGGGCCTTTGGACACAAGTGTACTGACATGACCTCTTACCCCTCTATACTCTGATTGTGACAACTATAAACACTGCTTAATACAATAACCACACTCTTAAACACCAGATTTCGTAGCACACTGCATTAAAAATACTTGGAATAATATTTTTTATACATATTTGTGTGGCTTATCTTTATTGTGTTTACAGGGCAAATTTTAGAACTGTGTGGTGTCATTTCCGTGTTTCTCACACATCTGCTATGTCCAGTGTGCCTTCTGTATTTAAAAAAAACAATATAGGACTCCTTGCGCTGGTCACTTTTAAACAACATTATACCTGTGATGGCAGAATCTAAGCAAGACTCAGCTAGAGAGGATGAACATTGATGCAATCCTGATGAGTCCTCCATGTCAGCCATTCACACGTGTGGGGAAGAAACAAGATCATGAGGATAATCGCACTCAGTCATTTCTGCACCTTCTTGGGCTGTTTAGGAGGTGATAATTACAGGATTTCATTGTTGATGTCTGGTTGATTAGATGATAATTATATGTCCTCCATGTTCAGGTGATGCCTGACTGGAATTACAACTGAAAAAGACCAAATACACATGTACTGTCATATTAAATTTAAACCATGTGAAGTAACTTGTAGAGAGGTGATTTAGCTTTTAAATGTATTATTTACTTTCTCTGTAGATTAACCATTTGCAAATGAACAGAAAAATAAAATGTCAGCTGCAGCTAGTTAGTACGTCAGTGTTGCATTAATTGGATATCCCATTTACTGCTTGGTGGACAGAGAGTGTATTTCCATTAACTGGGTTGAGTAAATCTTCAAATCACAAACTTCTGTTCTAAAGTTGTGAGAACTTTATGTATTATAGGATGTGTGATGCATGTAATATGTGCATTATATGGTACATACTGTGTTTCAAACAGCTTGTCAGAAAAACCACATTACTTATTGGTGGAGAATGTCAAAGGCTTTGAGGTGTCAGAGACACGAAGACTGCTGCTAGAAGTGCTAAAGGACTGTAATTACAGCTTCCAGGTATGCAGGCTAAGAGGATAGAACACTGTGCTGAATGTAGTTTTAATAACAACAATAATAAAGCATATTTATTTAGCACCTTTTCCAAGCACTGACGGAGCTCAACCACTTTATATATGTACATACACAGGCACACACACTACTAGACAGAAACACAAGGGGATATACAGTGGCCTTTTAGGCATGTGAGCATGACTTTTCATACATAAACATGCATGAATACTGACCATAATGCTATTACCTGGTGTAACTGAAAACGCACCTCTTCCTTGAGCATTACTCCTAACACAGTCCACACAATGCTCGTCCTTTTTACCCTCCCCCCTTCTGCTCTTGCTTATTTTCTACCATCTTTCTCTGCAGAATCCCTATATTTTCTATGTTCTGTTACTTGGTGTCTTTTGTGTTTTCTATCTTTTGTTTTCTGTTTGTCGTCAGTATTGTCGTTTATTCTTCCGTCCCTCGTGTTCTATCCATTTAGTCCATGTCTCTTCCTTGTTTTAAGCGCTAAGAGCATGCTCTCTATGAGTGTGAATATGCGCTATACAAATCTTCATTTATTATTATTTATTATTATTAACTGTACTGACCATAATGCTATTACCTGGTGTAGCTGTACTGACCATAATGCTATTACCTGGTGTAGCTGTACTGACCATAATGCTATTACCTGGTGTAGCTGTACTGACCATAATGCTATTACCTGGTGTCAGGTATCATTGTTATTTGCTATTGACTGGATCGCTTGAGTAAGCTTAAATTTTATAAGGATTATTGTGGAAGAACGAAAGAGAATGAATGACGTCAGTTGATCTGAAGACGTGTATGAGTGATGTAAAAAAATAAAAGAAATGACCGTGAGAGAGAGAGAGCGCGAGGAGAAGTTAGTCAGTTGGGAGAAGAAAGAGGTTTAGGACAAGAAAACAAAGAGTAGAGTAGGAATTGAAACGAAGAATTAATGAGTAGGGCGTTTAGGAGATATATAGAACGATTAGTTGAGTAGAGCTTTAGGTATTCTTTTAGGTATTCAGCAAGGAAGGACTCGAAGGGTAAGGATTCTGTTCTTTTAAAATTATCTAGTGGTAAGAATCGGTTTTAAACTGACTTTCTCATTTGTGTAATTTTCTTGTTTTCTTGTTTTTTTTATTTGTAATTAGTAAAGCAGATACGCGATCGTAGATTTGTTAGACACACACATGCACATAAGACAAACACACAGTGTGGAGGAAATTAGAGTACCTGAAGAAAATCACTGAAACTGAGCCCTGTAAACAGATATTACATCCACAGAGGTAGGTCAGAGCTAAGATAAGACCAGACAATACCCAATTCTCACACTCATAACAGTTGCTTCAGCCACTGCGCCACCAATGACCTAATGTCAGAGGTCAAAACTGTGCTTCATTAGGGAGAGAGTGGGGTTTAATTACTATGATTGGATGAAGTGGGCAAAACACTTGGGCTTAATTACTAACGACAATTAGGATAGAATGAGATGGGGAAGGGAAAGACTTAGATGATTCAGGGCATTAGCATCACTGAACTGACAGGGCACAGGACTCAGGTGATTTCATTACTCCAAATATACATTTTTAAATGAACTTGGACATGTTAGCTACACCTGCATACATGTCTATAAAGTAATAGCTTGAATATTTTTGTTTTTGGTAGAGTTAGCCATTACTGCTACTAATAATACATCAGATATCATAAACAGTTTACATGTTTACATTGGTTTATTTCCCTGTCAAATACCAAAGACAGACCCTGCCATGATGTCCTTTAATATGCACTGTGAATTATATTGCACTGTACATTGTATTGGACTGGGAATTGTAGTGCACAGGGAATTGTACTGATTTTGTTCATGTGCAAGATTTTTCTGTCCTCCTCAGGAGTTCTTGCTATCACCACTACAGTTTGGTATTCCTAATGCTAGACTTCGCTATTATCTCATAGCCAAGCAAGGGCCTGCATCCTTGGGATTTCCTACATCTGCCAAGGTCTGGTCATCTTCCTTTAATTTTGGACCTGCTCAGCTATTGAATATGGAAAAATAATATTAGCTAAATAGATTTTCAGGATACATTTAATGTTTGTAAAGACTGCTTTCGCAGTGATTTGAAATTGGGAGAAAGTGTGGTCTTAATGTTGAAGGGATTCATGGTGCATGATTTCCATTGCTTTGTGAAATTGTTTTAAGGCTTGAATGTGTCAGTATTTAATCTGTATTTTTTACTTGATCATACTTAATGTCAAACACTGGTATTGCTGAAGTAAACCACTGGTACAAGAGGTGTTGGTTGTTAGGGGAGGCATCCATGAAGAAGAACTGTTGATACATGTTAGCAGAGTGTATATTAACACTTATGAGCAAGAAAGTGTAAGGTTGCAGACCTGTATACAAAATAATCTTTGTTCTAATAGATACAAAAAATTAGTAAGAAAACATTATGAAGTTTTGGGTGTCAAACATTAAGTGTATAAACAAAATATTGGGATTTTTAATATTTTGTCTGTATCTCTCACTCTTGCTTATTATGCCACTTTTGACTCTTGTCTTTAAGGTCATGACAACGGTTCCAAAAGAAGCACTAACATGGCTTTGCTATCGGCAAAACCATGTGGCTGAGATAAAAAGCCATTTCTGTAGTAATGCATGCCACAAGACTCTCTCTTCCATACTCAGCTGTAATGAGAGTGCTGTCTCCAAGGAACCTGAGAAAATGTGCTCAGCTCCATTCAACAGCTGTATGGAGGGCCTTGTGGGGGCAGCAGAGGGCGAGACTGAGAGAATGCACTCAGTAGATGATGAGAGGGAGAGAATGCACTCAAGGCAGTTGAACAGCAGTATGGGGGAAGTTGAGGACCTGGCACTTGCTGATGCAGGGCGGAATATGCGACATTGTGAAGAAGATGACCCTCTTTGCTGCAGTTATGGCACTCGACTAAAACATTTTTTGGAGGACATGGATGAAGATAGTTTACAGCCATTCATGTTGTCTGACAAGGAACTTAAGATGTTTGTTGTCATGGACATTGTACAGCCAAACCTTAAGAAGACTTCATGTTTTACAAAAAGGTAGGTCACAATACCCGGAAGACTTTCAGCAAGCAGTCCTCACAATTTCTTGTCTTGAAATGGGAACACACCACTAAACATTAGAGTGGATAATTTGCCAATTTACTGCTGGTGTGAGGTGTGCCTTTAATCAGGTTCAGTTATATAAGCTATAGTGCTATTACTAAGTGTTGCAACATTAGCCATAATCAGGTATAGCTATATATTAGCTATAATGCTATTATGCTTCTAAGTGTATCAGTCTCTCAATTCTTTCAACACATACACGGAGCCTGACAAGTACGTGCTCTTTCACACAAATTAAAAGAAAAGAATGATTTGTCTAATGAATCTATCTGCTTTACTAAGTATGAATAAAAAAGAAGAAAACAAGAAAAATACACAAATGAAAAGTCAGTTAAAAACTGATTCTTACATCCAGATTAATTTAAAATAACAGAATCCCTACCCTTTGAGTCCTTCCTTTCTGAATATCTAAAACCCTACTCAACTAATCATTCTATATAACTCCTACACGCCCTACTCACAAATTCTTCGTTTCACTGCCTACTCTACTCTTTGTTTTCTCATCCTAAACTTCTTTCTTCTCCCCTCTGACTAACTGCTCCTCGCGCTCTCCCTCACACCATTTCCTTTATTTTTTACATCACCCATATACGTCTTCGGAACAAATGACGTCATTCACGCTCTTACGTTCTTCCATAATAATCCTTATAAAATTTAAGCTTACTCAAATGATACAGTCAATAGCAAATAACAATGATACCTGACATACAGTTTCACCTTGTACCCTCCATCCCTTGTGGGCAGTGAACTACACTGTCTAGTATGTGAACAGGATTTCAGAAAGTGCTATTGTGCTAATACTAGGTGCAGCTATATTGGCCATAGTGCTATCACCAGGTGTGGCTATATTAGCCATCGTGCTATTGCGATGTGTAGCTGTACTAACCATAATGTTATTACCTGGTGTAGCTGCACTGACCATAATGCTATTACCTGGTGTAACTACTGACCATAATACTATTACCTGGTGTAGTTGTACTGACCATAATGCTATTACCTGGTGTAGCTATACTAACCATAATGTTATTACCTGGTGTAGCTGTACTGACCATAATGCTATTACCTGGTGTAATATTATTAATGCCAGTTTGAGAGCAGGTTGTGTTCCACGGTGTTTTAAACAGGCCGTTGTGAAGCCCTTGTTGAAAAAGGCAAACCTGGATCCCTCTGACTGTAAAAACTATCGTCCAGTGTCAAATTTATCATATATTTCCAAGCTACTTGAGAGGGTGGTCGCAGAACAGCTTATGACCCATTTTATAACTTATGGCTGCCTAGATAAATTTCAGTCAGCGTATCGTCCTGGCTTCAGCACAGAAACTGCTCTTCTTCGTGTGACCAATGACATTCTTTGTAGTGTCAACTCTGGCAACTTAGTGCTGTTGGTATTACTTGACCTGAGTAGTGCGTTTGACACTATCAACCACCGCCTGCTGCTCCAGAGACTGTCGTCAGAAGCTGGTATCCAGGGCGCTGCGCTGCAGTGGATTGACTCCTATCTTGCCGATAGATCTCAGAGAGTGATTGTCGGCTCTGCAAGCTCTGAGGCAGTTCCTCTGGTGTGTGGCGTACCACAGGGATCCGTTCTGGGTCCATTATTATTTTCGGTATATACTTCACAGCTTGGACGGGTAATTGAACGCTTTCAAATGGGACGTCAGTTCTTTGCGGACGATACACAGATTCTGCACAGTTTTCCCCCCGACCCAGCAGTGGCTAGGAATGCGCTTCAGCGACTTGAATCTTGTTGTGTTGCTGTGAAGGCCTGGATGACCAGGAATCGTCTTTAACTCAGTGACGACAAGACAGAAGCGTTACTGTGCGGCCCCAGGGCCAGAAGGGAGCAGATTGACATTAGTGCCGTGCAGGTCGGTGACTCCTCCATAGCCTTTGCTGACTGTGTGCGGGACCTAGGGCTGTTTATTGATGCAGAACTCTCCATGTGCAACCATGTTAGTTCTGTTGTGGCAAAATCCTACTACTTTTTGAGGACTTTAGGTAGACTACGGCCCATGCTGACTCAAGCTGCTGCCAACTCACTTGCTGTGACTACCATCATATCAAGATTAGACTACTGTAATAGTGCATTGTGGGGTACACCTGCTGCGCAGCTGGATCGACTCCAAAGAGTTCAAAACACAGCCGCAAGGATTGTCACCCGTGCAAAGTGGTCCACTGAGCACATCACCCCTATCCTACAGAGCCTTCACTGGCTCCCAGTGAAAAGCGCATTGACCACAAAGTGCTTTCGATTGCACAGTCCTGCATGTACAAAACTGCTCCTGACTATTTACAAGAGGTAGTTCCTCCCTACCAGCCGTCACGTGGTCTGCGCTCTGGCTCCCAGTCCCGCTTCTGTCTCCCTGCAGTGGAAGACACAAACAAGAAGCGCACTGGAGCCAGGGCCTTCAAAAACGCGGCACCTAAACTGTGGAATGCCCTGCCGTCGTCACTGTCCACCATCTCCTCACCAACCACGTTTCGAAAAAGACTGAAGACCCATCTGTTTATTTAAGATGGACTTAAACTTAAACCACCAAGCAACACTTCTGTTACTTTCCTGGTGTTTTATCTTTTTATTTCCTTTATTATTTTCTTCTCATTTTTTATTTATTTTGTTTTTGCTGCGCAATGAGCATTCTTCTGAATGGATACCTGCGCATTACAAATGGACATCATCATCATCATCATCATCAACTGTACTGACCATAATACTATTACCTGGTGTAGTTGTACTGACCATAATGCTATTACCTGGTGTCAGGTATCACTATTATTTGCTATTGACTGGATCGTTTGAGTAAGCTTTTTTATAAGGATTATTGTGGAAGAACGAAAGAGCGTGAACGACGTCAGTTGTTCTGAAGACATGTATGAGTGATGTAAAAAAATAAAAGAAAGGACGTGAGAGAGAGCGCGAGGAGAAGTTAGTCAGTTGGGAGAAGAAAGAGGTTTAGGACAAGAAAACAAAGAGTAGAGTAGGAATTGAAACGAAGAATTAATGAGTAGGGCGTTTAGGAGATATATATAATGATTAGTTGAGTAGAGCTTTAGGTATTCAGCAAGGAAGGACTCGAAGGGTAAGGATTCTGTTCTTTTAAAATTATCTAGTGGTAAGAATCGGTTTTAAACTGACTTTCTCATTTGTGTAATTGGCTGTACTGACCATAATGCTGTTACCATATTTGGCTGCACTGACCATAATGCTATTACCTGGTGTGGCTGCACTGACCATAATGCTATTACCTGGTGTGGCTGTACTGACCATAATGCTGTTACCATATTTGGCTGCACTGACCATAATGCTGTTACCATATTTGGCTGCACTGACCATAATGCTATTACCTGGTGTGGCTGCACTGACCATAATGCTATTACATGGTGTGGCTGCACTGACCATAATGCTATTACATGGTGTGGCTGCACTGACCATAATGCTATTACCTGGTGTAGCTGTACTGACCATAATGCTGTTACCATATTTGGCTGCACTGACCATAATGCTATTACATGGTGTGGCTGCACTGACCATAATGCTATTACCTGGTGTTGCTGTGCTGACCAGAATGCTATTACCTGGTGTGGCTGTACTGACCATATTGCTGTTACCATATTTGGCTGCACTGACCATAATGCTATTACCTGGTGTGGCTGCACTGACCATAATGCTATTACCTGGTGTGGCTGCACTGACCATAATGCTATTACATGGTGTGGCTGCACTGACCATAATGCTATTACCTGGTGTTGCTGTGCTGACCAGAATGCTATTACCTGGTGTGGCTGTACTGACCATATTGCTGTTACCATATTTGGCTGCACTGACCATAATGCTATTACCTGGTGTGGCTGCACTGACCATAATGCTATTACCTGGTGTGGCTGCACTGACCATAATGCTATTACATGGTGTGGCTGCACTGACCATAATGCTATTACCTGGTGTTGCTGTGCTGACCAGAATGCTATTACCTGGTGTGGCTGTACTGACCATATTGCTGTTACCATATTTGGCTGCACTGACCATAATGCTATTACCTGGTGTGGCTGCACTGACCATAATGCTATTACATGGTGTGGCTGCACTGACCATAATGCTATTACATGGTGTGGCTGCACTGACCATAATGCTATTACCTGGTGTTGCTGTGCTGACCAGAATGCTATTACCTGGTGTGGCTGTACTGACCATAATGCTGTTACCATATTTGGACGCACTGACCATAATGCTATTACCTGGTGTGGCTGCACTGACCATAATGCTGTTACCATATTTGGCTGCACTGACCATAATGCTGTTACCCTATTTGGCTGCATTGACCATAATGCTATTACCTGGTGTGGCTGTACTGACCATAATGCTGTTACCATATTTGGCTGCACTGACCATAATGCTATTACCTGGTGTGCTGTACTGACCATGATGCTATTACCTGGTGGGCTGTACTGACCATAATGCTATTACCAGATGCAGCAATATTAGCCATAGGTCTATGACCAGATTTGGCTGTATTGTCTACGTAGACGATGTAATATAGCAGATCCAAGACTTCCACCATCATCAAGGACAGAACAGCTGGATTTTAGTCTTTCGTTTGTTTGTTTGTGTTTTGGCTGTTTGATGAGACATATTGGACTATCTCTGTATATGTGTTGCGTGCATTTTGTGACCCTCTTACTTTATGGATTATCCTTTCTCTTGTAAAGCGTATTGAGCATTCTGCTAAGTCGGGAAATGCGCTATATAAATTTCCTTTATTATTACATGTTTGTGTGTTGTGTGCAATGCACGTTCATACAGGTGCATATGCTGCCTACTCTTAAAAGCTGTGTGCTTATGAGCCTGTGTTTATGTATATAAAGCACTTTGAAGCTGACTGATGCTGGAGAAATGCCCTGTTTAAATGCACTGTTATTATTATTATTGATGATGTTGTGCAGCAGCCATACAAAATATTGTGGTGGGTACTGAAGTAACTAATAATGAAATTCTAAACAGCTGGCGATTTTTTTCCTTTGCTGTGCAGGTATGGCCACTATGTTGAAGGTGCTGGTTCTCTTCTACAGATGACTACTGATATAGAAGTAAGCTATTTACAATGTAGCAACCCACAGATGATTACTGATATAGAAGTACGCTCATTACAACTAGCAACCAGGTGCTGGCTGCTTCCCCTGTGTAGTTACTGCCACTTCATCACAACAATGCACCACTTCATCACCAGCCCAGTCAGCAAAGCAACCTGCATGACACAAGAGTCAGCCAGGTACATGCCATGACCATTAGCAGTCTCCGTGGCCTTATTTTCCATGTCAGGGTCTCGGTTGCCCATACACACAGATGATGTCCAGAATTAGGCAGAGCGACAGAGTGGAAATAAATATTATTTTAAAGAGGTTTCAGTTTAGTGAGATCATTCTGCCAGCATTCAAGAACCTCATGCTGTCTGCTGATGTCTGTGCTGTTTTGCAAAGCACTTTCGGCATTGAGCTTTCATTTCAGAAAAATGTTTATAGTTTCAAATATGTCGTTACAATATTACAGTTAGAGCAAAGTGCAGTTTCACTTCTAATGGTTAGAGTAACATTTTCAAACAGCTGAGCTCATCACATCCTACACATGCTGTCAGCTGAAGGCAATATGGCCAATGACAACCCATCCCGATGTAAACATATTAACATATGTTAACATATAATGGGTTTTTTTCGGCAAACACGACACCACTGGCCATCATTATCCAATTAAATATCAGCAATTTTTATCATCACATAGTCTTTCAGACTGTTAGAACACTGTGAATAGTTCAAGTTGCTATGTGTGGCAGTGTTAAAACTCTCTCTTGTCTGCCTAACAGTGCTAACGCTGTTTGGTCAGCCTGAAAGTGTCTTAGCCCTTTGTTGTCTGCCTGATAGTGTTAGACTGTTAGTCATGAAACATTTCCAGTTGTTATGTGTCTGAGAGTGCTGTCCCTGTTTGCAGGCGGTGAAGAAGGCTAGCGACTTCAAGTCCTTGGCTGTGGAGAAAAAAAATCGTGAGCAGTGGGCAGAAACTGAGTTGTCCATCCTTCGAAATCTTAAGTTACGCTATTTTACACCACGGGAAGTGGCAAACCTTCTGTGCTTCCCCCAGGAGTTTTGTATGTAGTTTTAAAGAAACAGTTTTAATCATTGTGTATGTTTTACCATTATGTTGACAGTTTTCTTGAATCATGTTTTACAGTGAAACTGAAAGTTACACACTAAATAACTGTTTTGCAGTTTTACGATGACATTAACAGTTAATGACATTAACGATATCTGATGATCCTGCTTACAAATGTGGATGCCTAAGTACTACAATCAGTGTGTTGTTTGGTTCTGATGTCTTTGTCTCTTCATCTTCTGCAGCATTTCCTTCAGAGTTAAATGGAGTCCAGAAATACCGTGTCCTTGGCAACAGTCTCAATATCCACGTTGTTTCCGTCCTCATCCGACTGATGCTGCTGGAAACATAATCACAAGATTCTATGGATGATCTTCATCACTTGTCTTGTTGCTTGGATGATGTTCATTGCCTGACAGTACAGATCCCATTAATGTGTCCAGACGGCAGTGATACTGACCACAAGAAGACACACACCTGTGAGACGCACATCGATGAATCCAATCAACTGACTATAGGCAGGTTGACTTGCCAATGTCCACCATTTTTCTTCATGTGAATGTCATTGTCAACAATTGTTGATGATGGTCATGAAAAATTTCATAAAACACAGTAGGAGTAAGGCGACAGAACTTAGTAATTACAGAAGGGAAAACATTTTTCTAAAAAATTACTTACTTTTCACTGGGTACAAAAGTGTGGACTTTCACTGCAGATTGAATGCAGGGTATATGATGCATATGGCGTAGATGTATCTATAGTATACATGGTGCAGTTTGTGACTGTTGCAGGGCAGTCTGCTGGAGTATATGATGCATATGGCGTAGATGTGTCTATAGTATACATGGTGGAGTTTGTGACTATTGCAGTGCAGTCTGCTGGAGTATATGATGTACATGGTGTAGATGTGTACATGGTGCAGTTTGTGACTATTGCAGTGCAGTCTGCTGGAGTATATGATGTACATGGTGTGGATGTGTACATAGATTTTGACTATTGCAGTGCAGTCTGCTGGAGTATATGATGTACATGGTGTAGATGTATCTATAGTATACATAGTGGAGTTTGTGACTATTGCAGTGCAGTCTGCTGGAGTATATGATGTACATGGTGTGGATGTGTACATAGATTTTGTGACTATTGCAGTGCAGTCTGCTGGAGTATAAGATGTACATGGTGTAGATGTATCTATAGTATACATAGTGGAGTTTGTGACTATTGCAGTGCAGTCTGCTGGAGTATATGATGTACATGGTGTGGATGTGTCTATAGTATACATGGTGGAGTTTGTGACTATTGCAGTGCAGTCTGCTGGAGTATATAATGAAAGTACCAAACATTGAGTGACATGATATATTTCAATGACATTTTGAAAATGTCTTGTCAGCTACCACACTGCATTTTATTGATTAAAAATTAGGATATTCAGGCTGCATTTACACGAAAAAAAATTTTTTTCTTTGAAAGTAATTTTACTTCTTATCTACTTTAGTCCATGTTAAGAGGAAAACCTGAGTGCACAGTATATGCAAGAACGAGTTAAGGAGTCGGACTGTGATAATCTCACCCTCCAGTAATGCCAAACAAGTGCAGTCTTAAGCAATCAAACTGTGATAGCACTGGTACCTCACAGAGATGATGATGATGATGAGGAGGAGGATGATAACACTGGTATGTACTACAGAGACGATGATGGTGACACTGGTAATACACAGAGATGAGGATAACACTGACACTACACTGAGATGAGGATAACACTGGTAGTAATGTTATGCTGAGATGATTCAATCAAAGAGGATCAAGAGAGCCCACTTAGGGAAGTGAAGCCACTCGGGGTCACGCCCTCCTGTACTGACTATCATTGTTCACATGAGGATCCTGGTGGTTCATGGTGCACCGTGCTGAGTTGCCACAACCCTCAAACTAAAGGTGCTTGATTTGTTCTCTTTTCCAAAAGATGAAGAGAGTTAACAGCATTTCCTTTCTTCAGTAGACTTAACAAGTCACATTTATCATTTATCACACATGCTGCTGTTTAGCAGTTTCTTGAGTCTTGTGTTGTCATTTCTAGAGATGTAAGAAGTGTGTGCAGAACTGTCAATGAAGTGATCTGTTGGGCCAGCTGGCATCATATTTGCATGCAAACTGTGCTCTCTGCTCTGACCATTTTGAGCCAAGATGGTTCATGAACCCCTTGAACAAACACTGCCAGCTGATCTGCTGTGCAGTTCCAACCATCTTTGATGTACCGAATCCACCAGCACCGCTACTGTAAAGTGAAAACTACCACAACAAATGATATTTCAGCAGAAGGAACAAGTGAAAGAAAAGAAATAAAGGAATAAAACATGATACTACTGCTAACTAAGCTAACAACGTTCATCAATTACATTTAACATATGACTGCAATGCCTGAAAAAATTTGCAAATAAAGTGGCAAAACAATGGACACTTTATGTAAAATCGTTTTGAAGCATTTTCGAAATGTATTATTACTCTCAACAGGTTCCTCTTTTTTGGAGGCACAGTCGACACCTACTAATGTTGTCAGCAACATGTCACTGTGTTCTCATGAGCCGTCCACTTTGGCTGAGGAACAAACTCACCTGAAAGAAACATCACCTTCAAAAATGAAAGTAAAAACCCCTTCAGCAGAAATGTTGACGAGTGCTAATGAGAACGAACAGTGCTGCAAAACACCCAAAATTACACAGGGTACGTGCAGTCCTTAGAGGTGCTTATAAGTTTCTGGATTTGGGGGTGGGCAAAATAAGGCCTTAAAAGTGTGTTTTTTGTGACTATGTCCTCAAAAATTTCAACCAGGTCTTATCAAAAAAAAAAAAAAAAAAAAAGAAAGCTGCTTATTAATGATTCTTTGTGTAAACTGTGTTCACATTATTCAGGCCCTCCAGGCTTCACGGTTCAAAAGCTCACCTAGTCCTGTCACAATCATGTAGGGGACATAATTAGTACTGTTTTTAAAGGCCAAACTACTGCCTCGCATAAAATAATGGGTCCGACTTGAGGGAATACGTACCCGTGTCTGAAGCGATTAGTGAAGCATAACTAAGGTAACAGGCACTGCACATGCTCCGTTTATCCTCTACTCCGGGTCAAACCATTCTTGCCTGCCATAAGGATGGATGGAGTTCTCCTTCCTGAAAAAAGACCGACTAGGGATAGAAAATACAATTCTAAATAACTGGGAAGGAACTGGCAGTGAAAAGGCATGTGCCACTGAACTTAGTAAAAAACGAGGAGGAACTACAGGAAGAGAGTTCCAACAATCGTAGTGCAAGGTTTGAACTGATTTGCGACTGTTAACTGTCGCCATCCACAACAGGAATGTCATGAGGCTGGGGCCATAAAAGGCTTCGAAGTTCTGTAGTTCTGCCAGTGATCTCGGGTGTCCAAGTCATCAAAAGCTTGAACTGTTCATGTTCATGTTGAGTGTAAAGAGAGAGGACCTGAACACTGTTCATGTTGAATGTAAAGAGTGAAGAACTGTTCATGTTGAGTGTAAAGAGAGAGGACCTGAACACCGTTCATGTTGAATGTAAAGAGAGAGGAACTGTTCATGTTCATGTTGAATGTAAAGAGAGAGGAACTGTTCACGTTCATGTTGAATGCAAAGAGAGAGGAACTGTTCATGTTCATGTTGAGTGTAAAGAGAGAGGACCTGAACACCGTTCATGTTGATGTAAAGAGTGAAGAACTGTTCATGTTCATGTTGAGTGTAAAGAGAGAGGACCTGAACACCGTTCATGTTGAATGTAAAGAGTGAAGAACTGTTCATGTTGAGTGTAAAGAGAGAGGACCTGAACACCGTTCATGTTGAATGTAAAGAGAGAGGAACTGTTCATGTTGAATGTAAAGAGAGAGGAACTGTTCATGTTCATGTTGAATGCAAAGAGAGAGGAACTGTTCATGTTCATGTTGAGTGTAAAGAGAGAGGACCTGAACACCGTTCATGTTGAATGTAAAGAGTGAAGAACTGTTCATGTTGAGTGTAAAGAGAGAGGACCTGAACACCGTTCATGTTGAATGTAAAGAGAGAGGAACTGTTCATGTTCATGTTGAATGTAAAGAGAGAGGAACTGTTCACGTTCATGTTGAATGCAAAGAGAGAGGAACTGTTCATGTTCATGTTGAGTGTAAAGAGAGAGGACCTGAACACCGTTCATGTTGAATGTAAAGAGTGAAGAACTGTTCATGTTGAGTGTAAAGAGAGAGGACCTGAACACCGTTCATGTTGAATGTAAAGAGAGAGGAACTGTTCATGTTCATGTTGAGTGTAAAGAGAGAGGACCTGAACACCGTTCATGTTGAATGTAAAGAGAGAGGAACTGTTCATGTTCATGTTGAGTGTAAAGAGAGAGGACCTGAACACCGTTCATGTTGAATGTAAAGAGAGAGGAACTGTTCATGTTCATGTTGAGTGTAAAGAGAGAGGACCTGAACACCGTTCATGTTGAATGTAAAGAGAGAGGAACTGTTCATGTTCATGTTGAGTGTAAAGAGAGAGGACCTGAACACCGTTCATGTTGAATGTAAAGAGAGAGGAACTGTTCATGTTCATGTTGAGTGTAAAGAGAGAGGACCTGAACACCGTTCATGTTGAATGTAAAGAGAGAGGAACTGTTCATGTTCATGTTGAGTGTAAAGAGAGAGGACCTGAACACCGTTCGGCAAACATTGTTCAGGTGCTGGTGTTTACACCTGTTTAGACCGTTTCTTGAGTTGGTGCTGTTCGTGTCCTTGGGGTCACGTGCCTCTCGCTGCGTCGCTCCCATGACGCTCTTCACTGTGACGTCAGCAGGCAAAGTGCAGGTAGAGGGGTGGCGGGTGGAGGTAAGAAAGCGCGCTGCCAGTATTCTTCGCGGCTAGACGTCCCAGTCCACCACAGCACCACTCAAGTGTAGTAAAGGACTTGCAGTGCCGACATTCAACTATGTAAGAAGCTTGGATCTTTCCTATCAACCAACCAGAGAATGAAATGGCTTAAAAACAGTTTTGATAACGATATACGGGTGTTTGCGATGGAGAAGGAAGACACTATATGCGAATAGTCACCATCGTCATACTCCCTTAACTGGTATATACCGGCCGGACATGGAGCAAGCTGGCCCGCCGGTACCTGTCGTCTGGGGTGGGGTGGGGTGGGGAAACAATAAGACACAGAAGCGTCGACTTTTCAGTTGATAACAATGACGGCTGACCTAAAAATGTCGTTTCATTTTGTATGCATACAAGCAGCGAATGTGTCATTACACAGGATAACGACTTCTGTACTCGGTGGTCAGATGGACAGAGGGACTTGATGGTCGAATTGCTGAATGGTCCAATCAACCAGTGACCGCCTGCAGCTATCAGGTTAATTCTCCTATAGTACAGGCGGCTTAATAATGAGATATTATATCATAGAGATATTCCAATATATTCGCATAAGGTGCGGATTTTATAATTTAAATTTAATTTAAAGGTGACGGATGCTTCCACACGTGCCTACATATATGTGTCTACGTGCACATAGACATGCAGCTACCCGCCGAGCAGCCACACGCGTTAACAGTAGACTAGTTGCTGCAAAGAGGACATCCTCTTTGACCGCTGTTGCGTCGAACGCCTACGTTTTGCTATGGTTGATGATGAGGATGATGTCCATTTATAATGCCGAAGAAGAATGCCCATAGCGCAGCAAAAATAACAGAAGAAAAGAAAAAAAATAAAACAACGATATGGTCTCACAGGCCAGTTATTTCATCTATGCATGCAGTTATTTCAAAGCTCGTGTTGTGGTCTCACTACAAAACTTCTCACCTGGCCAGTTATTTCACCTGTGCATGCAGTTACTTCAAAGCTTGCGCTAGAGGGCGCTCGACTAGTCTAGGAGGAGTTTGGAATGTGGACAACACACTAAACGTCAAATAATTGTTAATAATCAAAAAGTGACAAATACACTAGTACTTCAGCTAAACATATTAGTACGAAAATGTTTTGGTTTTATTTTTGACATCTCAAATAGTGTGTATAGTTATCTTTCTTTTTTTTAAACGAAGAGACTTGACCGACGCCCTCACACCTATCGACAAGCAAGCACAGCTAGCGGAACAGCCGCCAAGAGCCTGTGTTTGATTGACAGGCGCCGACAGGGAGGTCGACGCGGAGTGTGAGACACTTTCTGGGACATTAATATACATGGTGATCGCTTACTTTGGTGAGTAGGAAACATGCATTTTCTTGTCTTATGTCATAGAATCCACGTAAACTATGAGCTGTACATGTCGATACTGAAAACAAATGAGAGTAAGTCCATCGGTATGCTTCCGCTTGGTGCGTCTGGCTTGCGGTCGGCTTGACATGCTTTAGCACCAAGGCAACATTTCTTTTCGTGAAAAAAGTCAAAACAAATACCGATATAAATTTAACTGAAGTTTCTTTAGAGAAAATTGGCGTTATATAGAAAATTTCCTTTTGATCCCAGCACAGGTCAGAGCTAGCTTGTAAATTATGCGCATTGAGAGAAGTTAGTGTTGTTCACTATGGCCGACAAGGCTTTGTAAGTAAACAGCTTGGGTATGTAGACAGTCATTTCTACACAACACGACTCGCCCGCTGCATTCGGGATGATGACTGTATTTAGAGATTCATCATGCGTTTTCAGCATGTAAATCAGTATTGCACAAAAGCCCTGCTGCGCCCATATGTTGGTCACTTGGTGTGGTAACAAGTGCTGTGCTGTGTGAGGCTGTCGCATAGGAAGTAATGTTAGTACATGGTAGACAGCAAGAGTACACGGAAGTTATTATAGTAACTAGTACAGGCTACACAGAAGTAGTACACTAGTGCAGGTTAGACAGCAGTAGGACACTAGTACATGATATATAGCAGTAGTAGGAAAGTACAGGCTAGAGAGCAGTAGGACACTAGTACATGCTAGATAGTAGTATGCAAGTACATGCTAGACAGAAGTAGTACACTAGTAATGGCTAGACAGCAGTAGGACACTAGTACAGGCTAGATAGTATGCAAGTACATGCTAGACACCAGTAGGACACTAGTACATGATAGATAGCAGTAGTAGGAAAGTACAGGCTAGACAGCAGTAGGACACTAGTACATGCTAGATAGTATGCAACTACATGCTAGACAGCAGTAGTACACTAGTACAGGCTGGACAACTGTAGGACACTAGTACATGCTAGATAGAAGTAGTATGAAAGTACAGGCTGGACAGCAGTTGGACACTAGTACATGCTAGATAGTAGTATGCAACTACATGCTAGACAGAAGTAGTACACTAGTACAGGCTAGGCAGCAGTAGGACACTAGTACATGCTAGATAGTAGTATGCAACTACATGCTAGACAGAAGTAGTACACTAGTAGAGGCTAGACAGGAGGACACTAGTACAGGCTAGATAGCAGTAGTATGAAAGTACAGGCTAGACAGCAGTAGGACACTAGTACATGCTAGATAGTAGTATGCAACTACATGCTAGACAGCAGTAGGACACTAGTACATACTAGATAGGATGCAAGTACATGCTAGACAGCAGTAGGACACTAGTACAGGCTAGACAGCAGTAGTACACTGTAGTTATAATGGGAATTCTGCTATTAAGATACAGTGTTTTAGGCCAAAAACACACACATAGTGACATGACAGAAAGTGTCATCATTGACAGTGTATGTGGGGGCCACTGAAAGGATGGTCTTTGCTATTGATTTTGACATGAATAGGATCATATATAATACTTTGAATATTATGATGTCGTAGACAGCAAAGTGCATTGATAAAAAGTAAAAGGGATGGTAAATGAATAATTCTCCTGTTTACCTAAAATGCCGATCTTCAGCAAACCAAAAAAAAAACCTCTTAGGTTTTAAAATATTAATTATAGCACTACCACATTACTAATAGCGTTAATTATAAAATTTTTAAGAGTAGGTTTAGGAAAGTTTATTAAAATGGTAAATTTCTACCGGTGTTGAGTAAAAATTTATATCTTTATATGATTAATATTCAAATGACATTAATGTTGATTAGTAAATTAAGCCCTTATTTGTAGTTTCACATGAAGGTTTGCATAGATGTGTGTACATGGACAACATGTTAACATACACAGTTATCTGAGGAGCCTTTGTTTTGAACTGACATTGATGGCATTTCTCTTTGCCTTGTTCACTTTCTTCATTAAAAATACCCCTCACAGTGCAAGGTTGATCTCCAACAGATGTAACCACTCTCAGAATGTGATTTAGGAGTCATTTTTAAATGCTGACAGCCCCTACAGACATAATGCTATCAAAAACTAATGTTCTTTCATTGGCTGTGATATAATGCTCATTCAGTCTGCTTGAAGTAGTAGTATGTTGTTGCTTAATGCTGTCAACAACAGAGAGCATATGATATTGAACAGTCTGCTTGGAGACATGATGGAGTTGTTAGTAGTACGGTTAGGGTTAGTTGAAACCATCCATTCTAGTTTGATTTTATTCAATCATATAGCTTCTGACTAGTTTCAAGTTAAATCTGTAATTTGATACATGTTAATCAATACTAAATATAGATGCAGACACTGTCCACCACACTCACAACAAGAAATCATTATCTAGATTGTGTGAAAGGCAGTGCACTGAATATTTGGAGGAATATTTTCTGAAGGATTCTTCTTCATTATGGCAGCTGTGCTGGTTACCTTTTTGAAGTCTGATGGTCTACACAGGACTTGTATTTAAGGTCAAGAGGGGTGAAGCTAAAAATAGAGGCCGAAACAGGGAGGCACTTGTTGGATGGATTTAAAATTAGATTAAGCATTTTCTCCTGACACTGGGCATCATGAGGTCAAGCTGTCCATGCTCCATTCTTAGTCTTTTGGTCAGAGGAAGGCAGCGCTGAGTAAGCTAATCATAAAATAAGATTCTGGAGGTCAGAAACCTCACGGTGGTGTTGTCTGGGAAGTGAGGGGACAGACTTTTATCAG
This sequence comes from Marisa cornuarietis, assembly GCA_004794655.1. Lineage (NCBI taxonomy): Eukaryota > Metazoa > Mollusca > Gastropoda > Architaenioglossa > Ampullariidae > Marisa > Marisa cornuarietis. The sequence continues at coordinate 190,683 of SMMW01000435.1, forward strand.
AAATAGTGAGGAGACCTTTTTACACAGTTATTAAGTAACATACACCCAGCTATTAAGTTTGTGGAAGCTATAAAAACATCAGTCCATAATGTCACCAACAAAACTTGGTGTTTGTAGAAGTTTGTAGATAAAATATTTTTTGTGAATTTGCATGTTTAGGCTATTTGTGTTTCATGGCAAGTGAGACATGAGACAGTGCTCTTCAGCTTTTTACAGGTGCACGGTTACTTTTTATTTAAACATTTTGAATACATACACGTCAGTGTGTACTTCGCATAATCAAAGTGCTATGTTTACTCTCTGACATAGTGTAAGCACCCAGGAAATCTGGTTCTATCATAGTGTCAGTGATAGAAATTGATTGGATGTAACTGTTAGAAAACAATCAAAATTAACTTTGGGACTGGTTGTAACTCGTGCATTTGAGAAGCAGAAGTTGAGCTGCCAGCAAACTGAAATTCAGTAGTCACAAGACTTTTGAGGAATGTCAGCTTTCTTCGTCATATTGATAGTGATGATGTCCATTTATAATGAGCAGGTATCCATTCAGAAGAATGCTCATTGCGCAGCAAAAACAGAAGAGAAGAAAAATATAAAACAACAGGAAAGTAAAAAAAAAAATAAATAAAGACAGAACTGGTGCTTGGTTGTTGAAGTCCTTCTTAAGTAAACAAAGTAGTCTTCAGTCTTTTCCTAAACATGGTTGCTGAGGTGATGGTTGACAGTGATGATGGCAGAGCATTCCACAGTTTAGGTGCAGTTTTTCTGAAGACCCTGCTCCAGTGGGATTCTTGTTTGTGAGATTCTGTAGTCAAAACATTTCAGGAATGCTAGGAAATTAAGTGATGTGATTTCTAGTGTTACATATCATTGGCCAGTCAGCCTACTTCATTATATTTTGTGGGCATTTCTGCTGTTCCACTTTAGCAAACAAGTCATATATACCTTGTGATGAACAAGTAGGTGAAGTCAGCCATTTTGTTGTCCCTTCAACCACTCCCTGCATTCTCCACTCCCTGTCAACTTTCTCCTGATCTGGGTGTTCTCAGGGAGGCTGTGAAGCATGACTGGGTGCCTAAGGATTATTTATAACTCAGACAGTGGAATGCATTGGTTGTGGCTTATCAGCATTCATAGGAAGGGGATAGGAAGAACTATGCTCCATGCCCATGGCAAAGCATACCTTAGTGCTTAATGTTCCTCATAAAGTGCAGTAACTTGTATGCACAGAAAGAACTCCATGAAGTTGGGAGTTATACTGGTGGAGTTAACATACCAGTTGGTAATACTATTCTAAAGCTGTACATAAAACATTGCAAAGTCATTTATGGTCACGAATAACAATCAGTGATAGTTGTAGTACAACTTACAATAAAATAGGTGTTTCCTGTCGCATTTACCAGTCTCTGATGGTGGTACATAAAATGTAAAATAAAAGTAAGATGTTGCACACAGCAGACAATAGAATGGCTCTCACTGATGTTGAACAGCGACACAACTGTTTGACTGATCTCTTGATATGTAGATTAAGTTTGAAAGTAACAATACACACTTAAAAAGAACTCTTCATGCTAGCTTTTCACTTAGATGCTCTGACATCTTGAGGGTATTCTTTCAAGCACTCATGAGAAGCTTATGGACATGCATGACTCATGCCCCTCACACCAATATTACTTTTGGGTTGGGGGAGGAAGGCTGGAAATAACATAGTCAAAGTACAGGAGTTGTTTACAGTAGTTCTGTTTTTTTGTAAGGAGTGAAAGCAAAGAAAAGAGGAACTAATATTAATATAATGTGGTTTTGCTGTATGATATACATGGTTTTGCTACATAATTTATGTGGTTGTGCTATATGATTTTTATTCTAGCTTCTTGATTGTTTCATTGTTCAGACTGTCTTTAGCCTGCTTGTTTTGTTATAGCTGTATGTGCTTACTTTTGTTATGGCTTATTAACTTGCTTTTAATAATAATTAGCATGTGATTTTGTGAAGGATATGTTAAATTTTGTTATAGTGTGCTCTGTGGCTTTGTTGTGGCTGTAGGATGGATTTATTTGATTTTATTTCTCTTTTATAATAATAATAATAATGAAGATGTTTATAGCGCATATTCACACTCATAGAGAGCATGCTCTTAGCGCTTAAAACAAGGAAGAGACATGGACTACATGGATAGAACACGAGGGACGGAAGAATAAACGACAGTATTGACGACAAACAGAAAACAAAGATAGAAAACACAAAAAGACACAAAGTAACAGGAGCGAAGAAAATAGTGATTCTGCAGAGAAAGATGGGTAGAAAAGTAGCAAGAGTGGGAGGGGGGAGGGTAAGAAGGACGGGCATTGTGTGGACTGTGTTCTGAGTTATGCTCAAGGAAGAGATGCATTTTCAGTGCTTTTGTTGCAGACTTTTCTTGAGACTGTGAGTGCAACTCTTTTTGCACTATAGACATCAATGGCTGGATCATTGAACACATAAAGTGTCTGGCAGAATTTTATTGGGTACAGATAGTATAGCAGTCTTGTCCCCAAGATAAAACCTGGAGGATTCTGAATACAAGGCATTTAAATGCTAATGTCCTTTCATCAGCCTGCCATTTAAGCAAGGCCTGCTTTCACCTGTCCAGCCTCACTGCAGCTGATGTATCATCTTCTAGCATTCTTACGTCTGTCAAAGAACAGGTAAGAGGGGAAAGTTAAGTTCATTTTTCTATGGTGGTAAACTTGCCCTACCTGTTGTGGAAATGTTGCTTCTATTCTGCCTTTTAAAGCCACTTGAGTCCTCTGTTTTATTTTTTAATTCTTCTGTAAGGTATGCAGTTTAAGAAAAAGTATTGTAGATTCTGTTGATGTGAAGGAGTTTTCTTAAGTTCTGTCATGTTGTGCTGTGTTTCTGGTATGTAATCAAGTATTTTTGTTGATAGCAGTACTGCTGAGTTTATCAAGGGCACAAAACAGTCACTTACCTTGTCTTGTTAATGTGCTCATCTGAGACTGACTGACATTTCACAATGTCACAAAACAATCACTAACCTTGTATTGTTAATGGACTCCACTGGCGCTGACTGACATCACAGGATGGTTGTGATAAGCAAAGCAGCTGAAGTATTTGAGGGGATTCATGGTAAACAACAGTGCAGCACCAGAACAGGGTCAAAGTTAGCCTGAATTAAGATGATAATTATATGGAACCTTTACGAGTCCTACCACACATTTTATGTCAGATGTTTAGGGTTAGAATACATGATTTATTTATATATATGTCAAGTGTTTATGGTTAGAATATATCCGCGGTTCTCAACCTGTGGGGTGCACCCCCCTTGGGGGGCGCGACATGCTGACAAGGTGGGGCACGGAGGAGGTTACTTTTTTTTTTAAGTTTCTCATATCTCATATTGATATTAGTGAAATTAGCTTGCTAAGGGGGACGTGCGGACGCACCTTTTTTCGTCTTGAGGGTGTCACAAGTAAAAGGTTGAGAAACGCTGGAATATATCATTTATTTGTATATTTTTGTGTGGCTGTATGAGCTTGATAGGCGCAGAACAAGTTTCTGTAAGGTATTGTCTGAGACTTTGAAACTGAGTTTATTTGCAGGACATTCATAGATTATATGTGGATATAAAAGAAGTACCAAGGAGTTGCTGCTTAAATTTTTGTTTTTTATAGTTTTTTTTATTGGGCCAGGATCACGTGAATAGCTATCATGTAAGCTTTGGTCATACCATGTTAATGTAAAAGTGGTCAGAATTACAAAGTAAATTCCCCATTTTCAGTGTCTTTAATTTTACTTCATTTAGTCCTTTTTTTATTACAAAATGAACATAAACGCCAGTCAATGCCAGCACCTCCCTTTTATCAGATATTCCTTGGAATAAGAAACTGAAGGCAAAAAGTGCTGTGATGACTTTTTAACAAGAGGAATTTCTTTTCCAGGAGATTCAGTGTCAGCATCTGATTCTGCAGTTGGTGGCTGAGAGAGACAGTGTAACACTGTGATTCTAATAAGGTAGGTAATTGTGGGTGGTGGTTGAGCGTGCATTAGTTTGTCATGTGGATATTTTTCACATCGTCACATACTTAAGTCTTGACAATGACCAAGTTTATTAGTCCCCACTGGGAATTTAAACATGGGAAAGTGCTCAGTCACTATATATGAAGTCGTAGTTACACTAAGTTCTAGGTGAAAAATATGAGCAAGGTAATAAAAAGAAAGAGCAGTGTGGATCAAGAATCAATGCCAGAACATAGTGGATGGAATGGCACGAGGTGACAGCAAAAAGGCCTACCAACGTCTAAAGACCTTCACTAAGACAGATCAGCAGAAGACCTCAGTCATTGAAGACAGCAGTGGTCACCTTCTCACAAAAGGCACTGCTGTACTGAACCAATGGATGGAGTAATGCAAGGACCTGTAGAACTACCAGCTGAAGACAGATGCCAACATTCTCCAAAACAACCAGACTAGAGACAGCGAACCTGCAGACCTACCAGTCCTAGAGGAAGAGGTCGAAAGAGCTGTACATAGTCTGAAGGGAGAAAAGTCACCAGGCATTGATAATGTACCAGCTGAGCTGCTCAAGCAGGGTGGGGAAGCAACTACAAAGGCCCTCACTGTCCTGTGCCAAAGAGTCTGGGAGCGCAAGGAATGGCCCAAAAAATGGACGCAGTCACTAATAATACCCCTCTGGCCACCGCAGCATCGGCCACCCTCCAGGGTGCTTGAAGGATAGTCTTCGACAAGGTGTCGTGCCGGTTCACGTGGCCAAAGACCAGCTTACGTCACTTGACTGTTGATAGTAGAGGTTCCTGGTGTCCTACCAGTGTGGCAATCTTGTCTCTTACAAAGTCGTTGGTTTTATGTTCTTTGTATGAGATTCGGAGCAGCCTTCTCATACACTTGTTCTATAATGCCTGGATTATCCTTTCCGTTTCGGCAAGTCCATGTGTCACATCCGTAGAGCAGGATCGGCACTACCAGGGATATTTACAGCCTGTACTTGGTGGTGAACCTTATCTTGTGGCTATGTCAGATCCTATCTAGCCTAGCCATTGCTGCTGTTGCTGTTGCGATCCTGATGCAGATATCTGGCATAGAGCTGGCGTCCTTGGAGAGGGTGGCTCCCAAGTACTTGAAGCTACTTACCTCTTCGAGCTGTACCCCGTTCATAAAGATCTCTGCTTTGCCGTTGCCATTGTATCATAACTTTGCTCTTGTCAGTGCTGGTCTCCATTCCATATGCGTTTGAGCTGCCTGTCAGTCTGTTGGTGAGATCTTGCAGTTCTTTGTTAGTACTTGCTAACAAATGTATGTCATCTGCAAAGCGTAGGTTGCAAATCGGACTTCCACCAGTTGAAATAGAGAGCTTCGAGCATGATGTTTTCCAAGAAGATATTAAACAGTTGCTTGAATGCTGCTTCAAAATTTTTCTTTTTATTTATGATATTTTTCTTCGTATTTTGTTTGTGTATTATTTTATACTATTTTTCAGTAATCTAACAAAATATATGATGCATTTGTTGTGTATCTGTCTTAAATAGTACATCTATTGCAGACGTGAACTAGAAGACCGTGGAAGATTCAGCATCAGATACCTTCAGTAAGAAAAAATTGTTTTCTGACAACAGTTTTATCAGACTAGTTAAGTTTTACTGTCACACATCCATTGTGATGTGACACAGGGAGGAGGCTTTCATTTCATGACTTTTTGTCTGATTTGTAATGTAGTCCATTTGTAGTCCATTTCTTTATGCTGTGTGATTCTCAGGATTATGATTTTTTGAGTGCTAATAACCAGGCTGACCAGGTCTTTGACAACTACACTTCAGACTGCGGTGTAAAATTACACTTGTCAGTGGTATTTGTAGAATTCTCCTTACCTTGCTATTAGATTCTGTTGTAAAGTTGCAGGTGTCAGCCTAAATAATGCTGAGTGTAGAATACTCCCAATATTTGGTGTAGAATTGAGTGCAGGCTATATTGACAGTGTTTCTCTCTTGCTGTTAACAAGGAGTGAGGCGAGATGGACTACCTGCATGCTGATCACTACTCACATGGAGGGGACTCTTACTATTCTCCTCAGGCCAGCCCCTATATAGGGGCTGGCATGAACTACAACCCAAACACATCTTTTGATCGCCACAGTGATCACTCCTCTCACCTTTCCTTACACAGCACGGGTAGCAACAGGCCAGGTGCTCGACAGGTAAATGGTGCTTTCATCAGAGACTTCATTGTGTGAACCCTGGGAGCCAGACACCTTTGTTGGGAGTGTTAAAATCCAATACTGGTTGTGCACAAAGTACCATGGTAGCTAGATATTTGCACAGCACAGCCCATTTGCTTTTAAATGACATTATGAGTGTTAAGAGCTATGCTTTATGCATGTAAATGAAAGTTTTTGAAGCTAGTTATTTAACCCTTTTTCATCATTCCAGAAGAGACCTTGAAGCATCAGTCATATACCCCCTATCAAACTTCCCTTTTTTTTGCAGCACATTTCATGCTGTGCAGCACAAAGGTTAATTGTTTAAGAGATTCAGACTTTGTAGACAACTTAGATACTTATTTAGCTTTGTATGACTGTTTCTTAATTAGAGGTTTTATGGCTTAGCTAAAGATTGAAGACTGATGTTTCTGTTTGCACAGAATATTTTTGTTTCATCTGTCTTTCGCATTATTGGCAGGGAATCTACACAAGTTGAAGACTTGTAATGTTTAAATAGGTTATTTACAATTGTAGACAGTTTTAGTATTTAATGTATTATTGTAATGTATGTCATGTAATATTGAATAAAATGGTGGTCTGAATTGTGCTACCATTATGATCAAGAATAGTGCAATGTCTCAGGGTTAATAAATGTAAAACTTGTTATGAGAATTTTTTAACACATGCACACAGTACATGAAGACCTAATAATAGCAGCATGGTTTCTTGCTTTTGACACCAGGCACCAAGAATAGGAGAACAGATGAATGACACATATTCCTCCTATGCTGGTATGGCAAGGGTGTCTGAGGATGATCGTGGTTCCCCTATGCCTAGGAACGCCCGTGAATCCCCTTACCACAATCTCCCCCAGTACAGAGAGGCCCCTTCCCCAAATTTCCCTGATCACACAAGAGTGGATGATAGCTTTGGGCCCAGGTATGTAATAGCTTTGATTATTTATGGTGCAGGTATGTTATAGCTTTGATTATTTATGACTCAGGTAGGTATATATTCTTATCTAAATAGGACCTAGTGTATATGAAGCAAATGCAAGGAACAATGTTCTGTCATCTAATTAGGACTCAACATATATAAACCATCTGTGAAGTACTTGCATGTTCTCTGTCATCTAATTAGGGTCCCAGTGTATGTAAAATATGAGGTACTTTCAAATTTGCATGCTGTCATCTGATTAGGGACCCAGTGTATATTATCTCTGACAAATGTCCTGGTATATTTATCACCTTCTCACCCCTTCTCAATTTCTGCCTGCATGTTATCACATTGCCTGTTGAAGGCCACACCATTTTCATGTTTACCTTTCCTCATCCCTGTAGAACTGTGGTGTTAATATTGTATGAAGTGTTGACGGTGTTGGTAGTTGTTTACTCCATCTCTGCAATGTAACTGTTGTATTGGAAATAGTGCTCTTTCTCAATGATCTCCACAAACATATTGCTATATTGCTATTATTTGAAAACATTAGTGAAGGTATCGCTATTATGTGACGACTGGAGAATGTTGCAGATTTGTTTCCCATGTAGAACAGATTCTTATATAGAAACTGGCCCATGCTGACTCAAGCTGCTGCCAACTCACTTGCTGTGGCTACCATCATATCAAGATTAGACTACTGTAATACTGCATTGTGGGGTATACCTGCTACGCAGTTGGATCGACTCCAAAGAGTTCAAAACACAGCCGCCAGGATTGTCACCCGTGCAAAGTGGTCCACTGAGCACATCACGCCTGTCCTACAGAGCCTTCACTGGCTTCCAGTGAAAAAGCGCATTGATCACAAAGTGTTTCGATTGCACAGTCCTGCATGTTTAAAACTGCTCCTGACTATTTACAAGAGGTAGTTCCTCCTTACCGGCCGTCACGTGGTCTGCGCTCTGGCTCCCAGTCACACTTCTGTCTCCCTGCAGTGGAAGACACAAACAAGAAGACACTGGAGCCAGGGCCTTCACAAACGCGGCACCTAAAATGTGGAATGCTCTGCCATCGTCACTGTCCACCATCACCTCACCAACAACGTTTCGAAAAAGACTGAAGACCCATCTGTTTACTTAAGACGGACTTAAACTTAAACAACCAAGCAACACTTGTGTCTTTATTTTTTACTTTCCTGGTGTTTATCTATTTATTTACTTTATTATTTTTTTTCTTATTTTTTTATTTATTTTGTTTTTGCTGCGCAATGAGCATTCTTCCGAATGGATACCTGCGCATTACAAATGGACATCATCATCATCATCATATTTCTGATCTGTAACACAGTGACAGATATTACTCTGGAATTTGGCCTCGTGTTGATTTCCATTAAATTTTGCTGAAGTGTGCATAGTTTGAGAATCTGTGTGGCCTTTCGCCGGCAAAAATTCCACTAGAAGTACACATCTGAATGTGAGATGTAGCTCTTCAAAAATAACTTTTCATGTTTTCTGTGTAGGCTTAAAACCTGTCATCTAGAATCAAAACCAACAGGTGGATAGCTTTCACAGTCACAACAGTTATGCCATAGTTATAAATTTTCCAGCAGGAATTAAATTGGTGACACATTAAAACATGCAACTGGGACATGTCACCATCCGGGAGAGGATGTCATGAGGCTGGCTCTGGTCTCTAAAGCTTTCTAAGTTCTCCCTACTGAGCAGGGATGTTTAAGGAAGTGCTCTCTTGGCAAGGCAAGATCAAAGGCCTCTTTCCCCAACACCCCCTTAGTTGGAAACCACAGCTTAATTACTGCAGACCCTCTCCAGTGACCAAAGTTATCCTCTGGCGTCTTTAGATGGTTGGCTGTACCTGCATCTTGGCTTTCATTTACTTCAACCCATGTGTTCCTTTGTGAATCATATGCATTTTCCTTGTCATCATTACCTGAGGCATTTATGTTTTGTATGTGTTTGGGGGTGGGTAGGGGTAGAAATTCTGATGATAGCCACTTGTATACCTATGTTGATCATGTTACAAGATGCAGCCTTGACAGTTTTCAGCCAACATAGTCTGTTATATGTGTGGTATGGTAGTAGGGATCATTGCAGCTCTGTGCTGTGTATAGTGTTGGCTCATGTGAACATGGTACAATGTATCAGATGTGAACAGTTTTTAGCTTTATATGGCAGGCCATATGAACAGACTAATATTGTTACATTACCACATACGAAGCACATAAATTTACTGTTGCTGTTATGTGCCAGGCCAACTCAGAGTTGTTAGTTAGACTGTAGAAACCAGAGGTTTTCAAACTGTGGTACGCCTACCGCTAGTGGTATTTAAAGGTATGATGGCTGGTACGCAAGCACCATGCGGCAAAATAAAAGAATGTGTATATATTTTTTATGGGGACTGGGTGTATGTAGGGTCTAGAGGGGGTACTCGGTCAATTCAAATTTTCGAAAGTGTTACGCATCTGGGAAAGTTTGAAAACCACTGGTATGAACTCACTGACAGTTGTGATGGAGCAATATAATGAGTCATTCTCAAACTGTTATGTACTGTGCCAGGCCAGCTGACAGCTGTTTTGTTAGTCAGACTGTAGAAACTCAGTGACAGTTGTATTGGAGCGATATAATGTGATGATGTCAAACTGTTGTCTACTGTACAGAGATGAGTATGGAGGTGCAGGGGCTGGCAACAGTTATCCTGTGTCTGGTGACAACTATCCCGCTGAGTACAGGCAGTCTCCTACAGGTGATCCCTATCAGACTCGTGGCCTGGTTCAACCTGAGTACGTGGATGACCATGGTGACCCCGGTCCACCCTACGATGAAAGTTACAGAGACTCCCCATATCATCTCCAAGACTACCCCCCTATTGCACTTGGGAGGGTTGCTGAAAATATAGATCACTACCATGATGGCCCCCAGACCTTTCCACAGCATCCAGATGAAAATATAGATCACTACCATGATGGCCATCAGACCTTTCCACAGCAACCAGATGATTCCTTCCAAGGTGATCATTACCAAGGTGGAGAACGGCAAATGTATCGCCACGATCCCTACTTAGACTCCCCACAGCAGCGCCACAGTTATGATCATGAAGGGTATCAGAGACAGAGCCCTTTGCCAGGAGTAGGCCCTCCTAGATACAGGGACAGCTATGACGAAGGCCATCCCTTGCAGCAGTATGATGGAGAACTTCCTGGAGAGGATGGCCCACGCTACCGTGGAAGCTATAATAGAGAGGAGCCTGCTCCATATGGAGGCATGCCAGCAGAGGAGGTGCCTGCTCGCTACAGAGGCAGCTATGACCATGAAGGCTCGCATAGTTATGGTGCATCTCATGATGATGGACAGCCTGCCAGAACCAGAGGTAGCTATCAAGATGGACGCAATCCCAATGATTCCTTTGAAGATCCTGGCAGGAAGTATGAAGGCCTGCCTCCTGTTCGTGCTGATCCTTTTGCAGATGACCCATTCCGAGACCAGCGCAGTCATGATGGATCTTTTGCTGGACTTCGGGACGAAGAGCCCTATCATCGTGGCCAGTCGCCATCAGGAGGTAGTGATATGTATCCTGGACGATTTTATGGTGAATAAGATTTAAATAATTATCTCCATGCATGGATGTTGTCTTGGCCTTTGTAATGTTTTGTAAAAAGGCATGAAGCTGGAACCATTTTCTTATTTTCCATTCTCATTTGTTTGTCTTCCTTGCATGATGACCATAAAAAAACTCTTTGGCAGTGCCAAGCTAATCATTTTCTGACCTTTTTGCTAAGATAGATGGATTACTCAGCTAGCTTGCCAACTATTTAGTAGCTCCAGCATCTCACGTATAGAGTTCTAGTTCCTTCTTACACACAGCTGGTAGTCGGATTTTAAGTTGAAGCACTGGATTAAAATCCCTTAGTATTTATGAAGTACTGGACAAAACTGATCATGTCAGAGCCCCTGTTAGACATCCATCAGAGTCACAAAAAGAGTTATCTCAGTTGATAATAGAGTAGTTGTCAGTTGTAATAGAGTAAATATCTCAGTTTATAATTTATAGAGTATTTCAGTTGATAAAAACCAGTCAATGGCTTGACAGTGATAGAATTTACAGTTATTGCACATATTATTTTTATGTTTAGTTGTAGTTATTTTTCTTACCTCTAGTTTTAGGCACTATGCATGCTTACTGTGCATAAAATTTCAACCATATGCTATTTTCTTAAGGATGCGTTTGTGCTGGAGCAGTCGGAATTGAAGATTATTCAGCCTCTTAGGATTTTAGCCTTAAAGGAAAAAAAAAGTTGAGACAGAGAGGAAGAAAATATGTTTGTAACTGTCCTAATTTTGTTTGGCAAAGACATGAGACAAGGTCCCTATGATCCTCATCCCTATGATGGCCATGAAGGTGCGGATTACCCGTCGGGTGCTGCCCCTCGCTATGATGACTATATGGAATCTCAGCCTTACCCTGGGGAGACTGAAAGGGCTTTTTATCCTGATGAGACAGAGCAACCATTCTACCCACAAGAGGTGGAGATGGAGAGGCGCATGGGGTCTATGCAACTGGCGCCACCTGCAACAGAGGGGTATCACCCAGACGACAGACATACCCCATCTGTGGATGGCAGACCACCATGTGAGTTTGAGAAATGTCATGCTAGCTCATTTATTTTGAAAACAAACCCTGAAATTTGATGAAATTCTTAATTTTGAGCCATTTTGAGTTGATGGCATATTGTGAATGTTCATGGGAGAATTGAGCCTGCCATAGTATAGTTAAGACAGATGTTAATGCATACAAATACTTTGGAATCTTGTCTTCAGTGAAGTTACTTTTTTCTTGTTAGAACGTAGCAATTGGAGATAAAAATCACATCTATTATGCAAAAACTTAAAGCCTATATATTTGTTTGTTTACATAAAATCACAAGTCCATCAAATGTTACAATATGATTAAGAACTCTGGGGGCTAGATAATGCAGTGGAATATTGTGAAAAAAAGTAATCTTTTTGCCCCTAAAAAGTTCCTGCATGACTGGGTGTACCTTTAATGATCTAGTTAATGTTGAAGTACTTTGATACCCAGTAACAGTAAATTCAGTCATGAGATGTGTTAGCTGCTGTCATTAGCTGCTGGCTAACACTTGGAGGAATGGTTGGTAATAGGCTGCTCTGTCAAATTTATCGAAAAGTTGCATGATTTAAATATCGAGGACAAAGCAAACTGGTTTCTTACTATAAGAATGAAACTGTTCTTTGTGAATAATTCTTAATGTTTGGCTTCTGTGTATTGTTATCCTATTAGAGACACCCAGATAGTATTGAGCTAGTTAACCCTGGAGTAAACAAAACTGTCCCATTTTCAAAATATAAAACGTACGTCAATGGACAAACAAACGTATAGTAACTGAAATGAGCAGAAAAAGAAGTGGTCCTATTTCAGTCCATCCTGAAGGTGCACTGTGCAGTTGAATTCCATAATAGTCTTTTACTTCCAGGGTAATAAAAACTGTCACCCTCAGATACCGTAGTCGTGCAGGCAGTAGACTTGTTCACATGTCCATGTATGTGCAGCCACAAAGTGTCAGCCATATGCAGAAGAGAATGAGTTAACAGTACATTTCCTAGGAGATGTATGGGATTGCAGTATGGCTAGGTTACAATTGCCTTTCTGTAGGGAAATGGTCCTTGAGCATAAATTGATTAGTTTAGTTATCTTTTTCTTTCTCTCACACACACTCTTACACACACACACACACACTTTTGTACACTCTCTCTCTCACACACACACACACACATATAATATTCTCTCATACACACACAGTCACTGACACCTACATGATCACTTATGTCACTCTTTTTTCTCTCTTTCACACACACAGCATGTGAGTGTGCACATGCACACACACACACTCTCACTGTCATACACACACATGCATGTGCACACACACACACACTCACCGTCATACACACATGCATGTGCACACATTTTTTTCTCTCTCTTTCTCCCACTTACACACACACTGTCAAACATACTACTATGCAATCATTTGCATGCACACACACACACACACTCATATAAATACATGCGTGCATACACTGTACAATCTCACACACACACACTGTCACACACACATGCATGCACATTCTCTCTCTCTCTCTCTCTCTCACACACACACACACATTCTCTCTTTCAAACTGAGATGTGCACGCAGTACCTATCGTCCCCGAAGGGAATTGAAATGCTGTAGGATGCTGAAACGAGTTTAAATACTAAGGGAGATGGAAGTTCAAATGTTGCAGGGTCAAGAAGTGGTACAATTGACAAATGTGCTTGTAATGTAATGTGTGGAGTCTCACCTTATGTTGCTTGTCACTGACTTGTGTACTGTGTGTGGATTTGTAGTTGGAGACTACCACAGGGCCCCAGACTTGCAGGAAGTGATTGAGTACCTCAGCTCACCAGATGACAGCATCAAGGCCAATGCTGCTGCCTACCTGCAACACTTGTCTTTCAATGATGATGGCATTAAGGCTAAGACCAGGTAACAGTCCAGTCAAATGTGGGCCCGACAAGTGTAGCACAGGCTACATTAGGGGTGGGGGTGTTGTACTTTCTTGTGCTATACCTGTAACAGTGGCTATTAAAGTACAAAAGCAAGTCAGTATCAGCCAGTTGTTATTCAGGCATGAAATACTTTACAGATGCAATACTTCGCTGTAGTTCTAGTATTGACAGTATGTTACTATTGGTGTTTTTTTTAAAAATGGAACCAGCAAAGTCATGATATTATTGGCGAGGTTACCTAAGTCTTTGTGAATATTTTATAATGGTGATGATGATAATTTTAGAGGTCATCTGTATATTACTCCCCCTGCCCACTTGCCCATACAAGGGAGCTCAATGTACCAATTTTTAATATGGTGCATCTTGAAAGACACACTTAAGCTTATTGTACAATACCCTTTTAAACATGCAAACAGGTGATAATCACCCACAGACATGCCACGAATTACCCGCAGACATGCGCATTCGTTCAGCAAGATAAATCAACACGAAATCACTCTGGTGTAGAGCGTCCCTCACGGAGACACGAGTACTTATTTAAACTCAATATCAACACATAAAATTCACCTGAAACTTCTACAATCACAGTTATGTCAATAATCTTACAATCAAAGTGAAGCTGGTATCACGCTACTTTTTACCATATATCAATCATTGCTCAACTAGCATGAAAATAATACTTCACTCTCATAAGTTGACAGCATCATAAAGTCCCACATAAATGACATACCAAATATACAAAAAAATGTAATACTCCAATAAGTTTCAAGGAGCACCAAGCTCCACTTAAAATGTCCTCAACTCTGTGCACCCAGAACAATGGTATACATACATAATCAGAGTCAGAAACGGGCAGCACACCACTGTACCCTAGTTCTCCAGCGGAAGGTTTTAATACGAACAGTCCTCCGTTATTCCTTCAGTTAATACTAGATTTATAACCCCTCTCAAAGGAGGTTTAAAAAATAACACCAGGTGCTTCTTTCTACTGTCGGTTAACTTAGGAAGGTCTTACTTTCTTTTTGTTATTCGCCGTGGTGTGTAGTCCGAGGAAACCCATGCGTCTGCCTCACGTCAATGGTCCTCAGGACGGTAAGGGTATCGGCTGCAGGATATCCCAACACACAAGTCTATTGTTCGGCCTCGCTGTAACGGTCCCTCCCATCTTTGAGATATGCGGACACGTTTCCCTCCGGCTGGCAAAATGACAGTGAACCTATCACAGGTCATCTCTGCTTGCACTGGCTCCAGCTGGTAAAACACCGTAGTTTTCCAACAGCCTTCCTTGAGCTCGGTGTACTCCCTGAGAACACGGCAGAGAATTTCCTAGGCACCTGTCTCCAAATCCCAGCAAATATCCTGACAAGAGGCTAAAGACAGACAAAAGTTACGTCAGACAAATTAGCAACAAAGTATTGTGCTTGCAAATCTCAGCTGTCTGATTCTCCACCAGCAAGTAGCCTTAAGACATCACCTCCCCAACACTGGCAGAACACAAGGTGAAGGTCACTCAACATCAGTGAGTCATCGTCATCAGAAGTGGTCATAGTCTGAAGATATAGATTATAGATATTCCACTTCCTCTGAACTGCATTTTACAGTTTGAATAACAGGGTATGATGGTTTATGAGCACCAAATGGGTTGTAGCAGGTTGTTGTATGTGCACCACATGATTCCCACAAGGAATTTCTCACAAGGAAACAAGACCAAAGAGATGGTTTTCGATTTCCGTCGGAATTCTCCACCAAGTCCTGTAAGTGTCATCCACGACAAGGAGGTGGAAATGGTTACTGTTTTTAAATACCTGGGCACCATCTTCGACAGGTGACTTTGCTGGGATGTCAACACCCAAGCCATCGTGAAGAAAGCTCAGCAGCGCCTCTTCCTTCTCCGGAAGCTGAAGTCTTTCTCTGTCTCCCACCAATTTCTTCAGCTTTTTTACAGATCGCACATAGAGAGCGTGGTGTCCTTCTCTTCTATCTGTTTCTACAACAGTTTATCGGTGAAGGACAAGAGCAGCCTACATCGTGTGGTATCCACCTGCTCAAAAGTCATTGGGACAGCCAAAACTACTCTTCAGACTCTGTTAACAGGCAGACATTTCTGAAAGCGTCTGCAATCCTCTGTGATGACAGGCATGTTCTGTCGAGAGAATTTGTCCAGCTCCCATCGGACCGCCGATTTTGTGTGCCTGCCTGCAGGACTAACAGACTGCGGCTGTCATTCGTTGTTTCGGCCGTGTGTCTCTTAAATGGTGCTGAGTGCGAATGAATGAAACATGAATGGGGAAGCCTGTCTGGTGCATATGAATATGTGTGTATGTGTGTGTGTGTGGGTGGGTGTTGTGTGGTATGTGTTGTATGGTGTGGGTGGGTTGTGTGTATATGTGTGTTTTTTGTGTTAAATTGTTTTTTGTGTTAAATTGTATCGAGCTGCCACCCAATTGCCCTCTGGGACAAATAAAGTATTATCTTATCTAAAATTTTGCAGAACAGCTATTGTGCCTGTTGCAGGAGCCTTGGTGGCATCCAGCCACTGATTGAGCTTTTGAGCAATGAACTGACAGAGGTACACAGAAATTCTTGTGGTGCTCTGCAGAATCTGTCCTTTGGCAAAGCAAATGATGAAAACAAGGTCAGTAAAGCATGGATTGTGGCAGGTGGAGTGAGAAGTAAGGTGTAGCTTTTTTTTTTCCATTTGAAGCTGGCAGTGCCAAATCTTTCTCCTGCTAATTGAGCTCACATGAGATAGTGGCAAGTTGAGCTGGAGCAGGTGGTTCTCACACTAGTCTAGTTAACCAGCAGGTAGTGTGAGCAGGTTGTTAATCATACAGCTGTTTACAGTAATCCTTTATAAATATAACTTGACAGCCATCCTTCATAAATGCACTACAGTAAAACCTCCTCGTTAACTCAGTAAGGTCACCTCCCTTTTGACAAGATCTCCATTAGTCGCCACATTTAGGCTATTTTTCAAAAAGAAATTATACAAAAATAACTATGTCATAAAACTATAATTTTGAATTAGTTTTAAATATCACATTTAGCAGAAATGAAGTGTTTTACCTTTAGGAAGTGCTATGTTTTGGTTTTTTAGAAAATTCACACATATGTATGTATATATGCATATCCAAAACTGCCTTTCAGATTCACAATAAAAACTTGGTATACATGTAAAAAGGTTCCGATATCAATACACACAAGTAAACTTTTTTCATCCTAACGTGAATACAAGTTATCCATAATCAGGAAATCACATGATATGCAGTAATTTGGCTGATTTTATCAACCAAACTGACAGAAAATGCGAAACATCGACCTGCTTATTTTATCACGTTTTGCTCACTATACCACAAAGAATAATTTGAAAAAGACCAAATGTCCTGTCGTACAAACCAAGGAACATAACTTGTAGAGAAATGATTCCGGTTTAAAATGAGCTATTATTTGTTCCTGTACCATTAACTGTTCGCAAATTAAAAAAAGTGATAAAAGCACTGTATACATGTGTATGGTGTGACTTCTTAAACAAGGCAAGCCATCGGCTGCAGCTTGCCGGTGCGACCGCAGTGAGTTAAGACCTTCTGTATTGCAACCTCATAGATATGACCCAAAAATTTTCCGATATATTTTGCTATGTTAACATCATCTCTGTAATGACTACTTCCCCATCATGACTAGCGACTGACAGTTTGTGCTCTGTTATGACTTTTTTGCAGAAGTCATGTGCTAAAAAAATTAAGAACATTTTAAAATAGACTTCTTTTGGCCAAGCGATTGTCCTGTAGTACGACTTTTAGCACACATAACGTGAATTAAGTACAAGTTGAAAGAGACTGCTTGTTTACTGGGTCACTTTACAT
Organism: Marisa cornuarietis; assembly: GCA_004794655.1. Lineage (NCBI taxonomy): Eukaryota > Metazoa > Mollusca > Gastropoda > Architaenioglossa > Ampullariidae > Marisa > Marisa cornuarietis. Next base: position 208,269 of record SMMW01000435.1, read on the forward strand.
CAAAGCCATTGCTGCTGTTGTTGCAATCCTGCTGTGGAGATCTTGCGGGGCTACTGACTTTGGAGAGGGTGGCTCCCAAGTACTTAAAACTGCTTGCCTCTTTGAGCTATACTCAGTGCTGGTCTCCATTCCATATGCGTTAGAAGTGTCTGTCAGTCTGTTGATAAGGTCTTGCAGTTCTTTGTTAGTACCTACTGTCAGCCCCTCAGCCAGAGCACAGTCCAGTGGCGCAGTGGTTAGGGCCTGTCACCAATGCCGTGTGGATTGGTTGTTCTGGGTTCAGATCTCGCCTTGGGCATGCTGTTCTTTCTTTGCATGTGGCTTTTGTTTACAGAGTTGGTTGTTTTGCCATGATTTAGTCTTAGTTGCTGACTCTGCATAAAACACCAATCCCCCTCGTCCCTCCACTTCAGCCAGATTCTGGAAAAACGCCTTCTTAAAGTCTATAAAGTTGTGGTAGAGGTCTGGGTGATGCTGAATGTGCTTCTTTATCAGGATGCAACGGTTAAAAAATCTGGTTTGAAGTCTGTTCTTCTGCTAGGAGTTCTTCAGCAGCAGTGCTAATATGATTCTGTACTACTTTCAGCATGACTTGACTTGGGTAGGTGATTAGGTTTATTGTTTTGTAGTTCTGGTACAGTTTGCAGTGACACAAATAGCTATTAACTGGCCCCACATTCATTTTTGTCTGTTTACTACCAGTGCTCATCCATTGACTGTGGTTCATTAACTTTTTCCAGAAGTCAGGTGTTTATAAGATAAGATGCGAGGGATTGACTGTTCATGCTTTGTTGCAATATTGCAGAAATTACGTGAGAAAATACATATGTTGCATTTTAAGACGGCATCTGCGTCTAACATTGTACACATTAATTGATTGTTCTTAACTGGGGAGTAGTTCCCCTGTAAATTTTCAATCAAGCACAATGGTGGAAAAATTAAGTGTGAACAAGGGAAAGCAAAGATGACAAAAAGAGTCATTATGATTTGGTTTGTTTAAGAAATTTATTTTCAAGATTTAGATTAGTGAACTTTCTAGTGAATTTATAGATGCTTGAAGTCATGGTTCATATAATGAAAGCAGACTGTTTGTTTCCTCTACTTAGACCTGACTGATTTTGGTAGATTCTAGCAAATTTCAGTAAGGACGTTTTAGTGTAGTTATAATTTCTTGGACTATAATTGCTTTTGAGTTTTGTATGTGAGCTAAATGCCCTTTCTTTTCTAAACCTTTAGTAAAAATACTTTAAATCAGGGATTTCCACCTTCACTAAATTTCATCACTGAACTAAGTTATGATCCTTTTATGTATATAACATTGTGTAGAGAAGTATTTCATCACTACACTAAGTTATGATCCTTTTATGTATATAACATTGTGTAGAGAAGTATTTATGGAAAGTTTATTGGATACACCTAATTTCTTTTTGAATAAAAAAAAATGGTTTGTCAAGAGGGATTTAGGTAGGAAAGGTTAATGGTTGAATTTTTGCAAATTTTGATCTATTATTTTATTTGTCTATGGTATATTGTTTAGCTATTAAGAGTTTTTCAAATTTAGCAAATTTCTTGCACACCATGGTAGCAACATCACTGTCATCACAACAACATTCTTAAAGAGTTAAGATTGCAGTGACTTTCCTAAAGAGATTGTTTTTTGTTTTTATGCTTTCCAGAAGTGTTAATGGACAATTTTTAATTGGTAGAATTTATGCAAGAGATCTTTTGTGCAATGTTGTATATGGCAGAGAGCCATTAAAAACCTTGGTGGAGTGCCTGAACTAATACGCTTGCTGCGCAAAACAGACCAGGAAGATGTTATGGACTCCGTGACAGGCATTTTGTGGAACCTGTCTTCTTGTGAGGTGAGAGTGTGCTGGTATTGCAATGCAGTTTTTATGTGGGACTGTAACCTGTAACAGTTCTACATATATAAAATACTACAGACATGGAAAGATCTGAGCCTTTGTTTTTATGCAACTATAACTTGCTTGTCCATCTCTTGGGTGAAGTTGAATTTGTGGGGTGTAGTACACTTTCAGCTTGCAAATTAATCGAATCGCGACATCGCGGGTGAATTTGCCAGGCAGCGCGGACAACGCTTGACCTGGGGAATTCGCCAGGGGCTTTTTTTGTATTTTTTTACGTTTTAAAATTGGTTGTTTCGGATAAAAAATTAATGAATTCGATAGTTGATTCATTTTTCTATCGCGTGATCTTTTTTATGACGTAGTTTTCACGTTTGACAGTAATTTTCTGCATTTTCCCACGGTACCAGTCTTTCTGTTTGGAAAATGGCTAGCAAATTACCGGTATTGAAATTTTGACCGGCAGCTTTGAAAATTTATATTTATTAACCTACAGTAAAGACAACCATCTGTAATACACCGTTTTAAAGAGCATTTTTAAAACATTCACTTGGTGAAAATTTTAAGATACGTAGGTTTTGTCTTCGAGTACTAAAATCAAATCAATTGTAAGCGATTTAGAACTCTGAACGTCAGTTTCAGAAATTAACAAAAAAATTATTTACACAATATATACAGACATAAAGTACCAAACAAACATATGTTTTATTAGAATATACATTTGAATTTAAATATTACTATTTTCTTCTCCTTTGCGGTTGTTGAAGTGCAAATCCATGTCAAAGTGAGTGACCGGCAACGTACTTCAATGATTCAAAATGCCGCTTAACCAATGTTTACATTCTTTCTTTGTTACAAAACGAAACTTGTGATTGGCTGAATTTTTACAATTCAAGCGAAGGAATCCGTGGTGGAACATTTCCTAAAGGTTTCAGTAATTTCCTCCCTTATGTATTTATTCATTTACGCTTGTAAAAGCAGCTGTTTCACTGCACGTGTTGTGTATGGGCTCATTATCATGGCATTTTTTGTTGGGAATACTATAAAAGTGTGTTTTTAAGCAAACACAAGGTAAGGCTGTTCCTTTTCTTTACATTTTGATCTTTCAGAATTATTTTAAATTGTTCTTTTACCTCTTTTAGTTAATTTTTTATGATTTTTTGTAAAAGGGGTAAATTCATGTGTCCAAGGGAGTCAAACTGCCGTTTAACCTTCTGTCAAGAATGCTTTAAGCAAAGCAGTTTGTGTGATAGTTATTTGTTTGTCTTCTGCTATTAAAAATGTTCAAGTTCTGTTTGTAGAAAGGAAGGTTGAAGATTCCAACTTGTCTCAAAAATCTGACATTCATGTCTCGCTTATGCAGTATGTTAAAATTTTCATTCATGATAGGGTCCTTTCTTAAGGAGGTTGTTAGTCATTGTTATCATGTAATAAAACGCTTTGGGAATTTGAAAATGGCTATCCACATAAACAGGAGTAGTACTGGTAAGCCGGGTACACAAAGGTAGTAGTACTGGTTTGTCTCACACACACACACACACAGAAGAGTAATATTGGAAAGTCAGATACACAATTGTTATACTGGTGTCTCTCACACACACACACACACAGGAGCAGAACCGGTAAGTCAGATACACAAAAGTAATACTGGTATGTCTGAAACACACGCAAGAGTAGTACTGGTGTGTCTCACACACAGGAGTAGAACTGGTAAGTTAGACAAAAGTAATACTGGTATGTCTCGCTCTCTCACACACACCTAGGACTAATGTCAGATACACAAAAGTAATACTGGTGTGTCACATACACACACACACACACACAGAGTCACACACAGACACAGGAGTAGAACTGGTAAGTTAGACAAAAGTAATACTGGTATGTCTTTCTCACACACACCTAGGACTGATAAGTCAGATACACAAAGTAATACTGGTGTGTCACGTACACACACACAGTCACACACAGACACAGGAGTAGAACTGGTAAGTTAGACAAAAGTAATACTGGTATGTCTTTCTCACACACACCTAGGACTGATAAGTCAGATACACAAAGTAATACTGGTGTGTCACGTACACACACACAGTCACACACAGACACAGGAGTAGAACTGGTAAGTTAGACAAAAGTAATACTGGTATGTCTTTCTCACACACACCTAGGACTGATAAGTCAGATACACCAAGTAATACTGGTGTGTCTCACACACACACATACACATACAGAGTCACACACAGACACAGGAGTAGAACTGGTAAGTTAGACTAAAGTAATACGTGTATGTCTCTCTCTCACACACACACCTAGGACTGATAAGTCAGATACACAAAGTAATACTGGTGTGTCACATACACACACACAGAGTCACACACAGACACAGGAGTAGAACTGGTAAGTTAGACAAAAGTAATACTGGTATGACACACACACACAGAGTCACACACAGACACAGGAGTAGAACTGGTAAGTTAGACAAAAGTAATACTGGTATGTCTCTCTCTCACACACACCTAGGACTGATAAGTCAGATACACAAAGTAATACTGGTGTGTCACGTACACACACACAGTCACACACAGACACAGGAGTAGAACTGGTAAGTTAGACAAAAGTAATACTGGTATGTCTCTCTCTCACACACACCTAGGACTGATAAGTCAGATACACAAAGTAATACTGGTGTGTCACACACACACACACACACACAGTCACACACAGACACAGGAGTAGAACTGGTAAGTTAGACAAAAGTAATACCGGTATGTCTCTCTCACACACACACCTAGGACTGATAAGTCAGATACACCAAGTAATACTGGTGTGTCTCACACACACACATACACATACAGGAGTAGAACTTGTAAGTTAGATGCACAAAAGTAATACTGGTGTGTCAACACACAGACACAGGAGTAGTAATACTGGATCTTATATACATATGTACTCCTAGTGTGTCATTTACATAGCAGTACATGGGTGTACATTGGTCTTCACTCTGCAGGTCAGTTTTGAAAGGGAATAGGTCTAGTGTTTTCGACAGGTTGAAAGGGAATAGGTCTAGTGTTTTCGACAGGTTGAAAGGGAATAGGTCTAGTGTTATGGACAGGTTGAAAGGGAATAGGTCTAGTGTTATAGACAGGTTGAAAGGGAATAGGTCTAGTGTTATAGACAGGTTGTAGCGAAAACCCTTCTTACAAAGCTGTGTTAATAAAACCTGCTGTATACCATAGCTACGTGTTTTCTGTTGTTGCATGTATCTTACAGGACCTAAAGCAGGTCATTCTGGATGATGGTCTCACTGTGCTGTATACCATAGCTACTTGCTGTTTTCGTTGTTGCATCTACCTTACAGGATCTCAAGCAGGTCATTCTGGATGACGGTCTGACTGTGCTGGTCAATGTGGTGGTACTGCCCTACTCTGGCTGGAATGCAGGGATCTCACAACCATCACAGCGACCCTGGACCACAGTGTTTAGAAATACAACTGGTATTCTGAGGTAATGAGAAAAGGTTGATGCAGCATCTAGCATCATAAGAATGCATCGTCTTTGTAAAGTTTTACCATGAATTTCTGAAATTGAGTTGCGCAGACACCATGACGGCAAAAAGTTTTCAAAACGTCACTGTTTGCAAGCATTGCCATTGTACCCACATGTGGCTAGATCACTGTTTGCAAGCATTGCCATTGTACCCACGTGTGGCTAGATCACTGTTTGCAAGCATTGCCATTGTACCCACGTGTGGCTAGATCACTGTTTGCAAGCATTGCCATTGTACCCACGTGTGGCTAGATCACTGTTTGCAAGCATTGCCATTGTACCCACGTGTGGCTAGATCACTGTTTGCAAGCATTGCCATTGTACCCACGTGTGGCTAGATCACTGTTTGCAAGCATTGCCATTGTACCCACGTGTGGCTAGATCACTGTTTGCAAGCATTGCCATTGTACCCACATGTGGCTAGATCACTGTTTGCAAGCATTGCCATTGTACCCACATGTGGCTAGATCACTGTTTGCAAGCATTGCCATTGTACCCACATGTGGCTAGATCACTGTTTGCAAGCATTGCCATTGTACCCACATGTGGCTAGATCACTGTTTGCAAGCATTGCCATTGTACCCACATGTGGCTAGATCACTGTTTGCAAGCATTGCCATTGTACCCACATGTGGCTAGATCACTGTTTGCAAGCATTGCCATTGTACCCACATGTGGCTTGATCACTGTTTGCAAGCATTGCCATTGTACCCACATGTGGCTAGATCACTGTTTGCAAGCATTGCCATTGTACCCACATGTGGCTAGATCACTGTTTGCAAGCATTGCCATTGTACCCACATGTGGCTAGATCACTCTTTGTAAGCATTGCCATTGTACCCACATGTGGCTTGATCACTGTTTGCAAGCATTGCCATTGTACCCACATGTGGCTAGATCACTCTTTGCAAGCATTGCCATTGTAGCCAGACTGGGCTAGACTACAGAGGTGAAAAGAGTTGAGAAATCGTGAAGAATGTTTGGTCTGCGAAGAAATTTAGTGTGTTACAACCCAAATCAAAGTAATGAAGACAACAGAGTTAGCAGCTTTGGACACCAAGATCCATAGTAAATGTCAATAAACATTTAGGAAAAGTGTGGTACTCTAGAGACAATGAAATGAACTTTTTATGTTAAAAATGTATTATCTAAAGGCGTAAAACAGTTTTCTTTGTGATGTATGTTTTTCATTTAGTAGACCACAACGCACTATACATCACAGTGTGAAAGTCACTGTAGTTGTTGCACTATCCAGTATACGCTGTGATGTGTACTGGGTAGTGTCACAACTACACTGACCGTTTCCCACACTGTAACGTGTACTGGGTAGTGTCACAACTACAGTGACTAGCGTGAAACAGTCACTGTAGTTGTGACACTACCCAGTACACATCACAGTGTGAAACAATAGTGTCACAACTACAGCGACTGTTTCATGCTGTGATGTGTACTGGGTAGTGTCACAACTACACTGACCGTTTCCCACACTGTAACATGTACTGGGTAGTGTCACAACTACAGTGACTAGCGTGAAACAGTCACTGTAGTTGTGACACTACCCAGTACACGTTACAGTGTGGGAAACGGTCAGTGTAGTTGGGAAAATGTTGGCTTCTACAGGAGCTGTGTATATAGAAAGGGTGAAGGCTAGGAAATGGTGTCATTACCTTTATTATTTGTGTATAGAGTATAGATCTGTATAGTGGGATACAGTGGTGTAACAGTAGCTGTAAAGAGCTGTAACTGGTCCCATGTAACTTGCTCTGCCTCATGTTATGTGTATCCTTATCCTCTTTGTGTGTGTTTTACATGGACCTGCAGCTGCAAGCTTCCAGGTGTCACAGACCTGAGTGGGTATTGAACCCCAGGCCATCCACTCTAAAGTCATGTATACTTGCTTCAAAATGATTATGATCGCTATAAAGCTTGTGCATTATGTCCTAGTACATGCCATCCTGTCACTTCAAAAAGTGTTTGTAAGATTTGTGATAAAGTGTTCATTTATATCATCTTCTCGTCAGAAACATAAGTTCAGCGGGCTATGATGCAAGGAAAAAACTGCGAGAATGCCGTAGTCTGGTGAACGCTCTGATACACGCTTTACAACAGGCACGTGATGACAACAACATTGACTGCAAGCCAGTCGAGAACGTGGTCTGCATACTTAGGAACCTGTCCTACCGAGTACAGGAGATGGAAGACCCTGATTTTTATAAAAAACGCTCACTGCCTCGCAGCTCTGCTCCACCATCTAAAGGTGAGATGCTAAGCAAAGATTGATCTAACTTTACCTTTTCTGCTTTTGTAGCTTTGATTACTTCTGCTTTACAACCAAATTAACTTTGTGTTAGAATCACTTCATTATTAAAACTGCATTGTTGTCTCACAAACTAGTTGAGCTAGCTACTCTGGGATAAACTTTGTTATGAGAGTTAAATCAATTTGTTATGATTATTATATCAACTGCACTCTGATTAATTGAAAGTTTTGTTCTGTTTACTAGAAGAGAATTCTGGATGCTTTGGTGGGGGTGGGAAGAAAGCAGCAAAGAAAACTTCGACAAGAGAAAACACTCCACAACGGTGAGTTTGCCTCCCCTTTCTTTGGATGGCAGCATTCATGACTGTGTTCTGTACCTGTCTGGCTGTGGATGACAGTTGTCATGACTGTGTTCTGTACCTGTCTGGCTGTGGATGACAGTTGTCATGACTGTGTTCTGTACCTGTCTGGCTGTGGATGACAGTTGTCATGAATGTGTTCTGTACCTGTCTGGCTGTGGATGACAGTTGTCATGACTGTGTTCTGTACCTGTCTGGATGTGGATGACAGTTGTCATGACTGTGTTCTGTACCTGTCTGGCTGTGGATGACAGTTGTCATGACTGTGTTCTGTACCTGTCTGGCTGTGGATGACAGTTGTACCTGTCTGGCTGTGGATGACAGTTGTCATGACTGTGTTCTGTACCTGTCTGGCTGTGGATGACAGTTGTCATGACTGTGTTCTGTACCTGTCAGGCTGTGGATGGCAGTTGTCATGACTGTGTTCTGTACCTGTCTGGCTGTCGATGACAGTTGTCATGAGTGTTCTGTACCTACCTGTGTGGCTGTGGATGACAGTTGTCATGACTGTGTTCTGTACCTACCTGTCTGGCTGTGGATGGCAGTATTCATGAAGGTGGTATGTAGCTGTCTTAGCGTGGATCAACAGGGGAGGGGGGCCATTGGTGTTCTACCCTGAGCCAGCAACTAAGGCTGTATCAGAGCAAGGCAACCAGCCCTGTAAACAGATGCCACATGCAGAGAAATAACAGTGTGCCTGAGACAGAGCTGAGCCCAATGAATCAATAGCTCCATTCACCATACTCTGTCCATCTATGGATTCTTTGAAGGCTCCTCCCCCCACTACTTTACTGAAATCTTGTCTGTCCACACCCCTGCCCAAAACCTCTCCTCATCAGACTCCGGCATTCTATCCTCCCTCCCACAAAGACAGTCACATACGGACAACAAATATCCTCCCTCTGTGCTGCTAAGCAGTGGAACTCTCCTCCACATCACATTCATCACTTGGACTACAAGGCTACATTCAAACTCTCTCTAAAAACATATCTGCTCACTAAGTACTATCCCTGAATTACTATTCTTAACTCCCTGTCAATACTGTCTGTCATGCTAACCATCATGTAATGACTCATCTCACACTGTGTACAGTACCTACATCCCTTCATACCTTCATCCATTGCTTTACCTTCTACTCTTGTACCTCATCTTGATGTTGTTCAGTGTGTCTACACGTATCTCACCCTCACTGTCTGTTATCTTTATGTTGTTCAGTGTGTCTATACGTATCTCACTGTCTGTTATCTTTATGTTGTTCAGTGTGTCTATACGTATCTCACACTCCACTGTGTGTTATCTTTATGTTGTTCAGTGTGTCTATACGTATCTCACACTCCACTGTGTGTTATCTTTATGTTGTTCAGTGTGTCTATACGTATCTCACCCTCACTGTCTGTTATCTTTATGTTGTTCAGCGTGTCTATACGTATCTCACCCTCCACTGTCTGTTATCTTTATGTTGTTCAGTGTGTCTATAGGTATCTCACTGTCTGTTATCTTTATGTTGTTCAGTGTGTCTATACGTATCTCACTGTCTGTTATCTTGATGTTGTTCAGTGTGTCTATACGTATCTCACTGTCTGTTATCTTTCTGTTGTTTAGTGTGTCTATACGTATCTCACCCTCCACTGTCTGTTATCTGTCATTTATCATTATTGGTCTACGCAGAGAATGCGATCTATCTTGGGTCGTGATTCTTTGTATTATAAGTTCACATTATTATTATTATAGGGAGGATGTTATCTTGTATAATAATAATGTGTGATTTATATAGCGCATGATTACGCTCATAAAGGAGCATGCTGTCAGTGCTTGAGACAAGAACGAGACATGGACAGCATATGAGTGTTGAAAGGATAAAAAACTGTGCAGACAAATAATTAAAGACAAACATAGAAGAGGCAATGAATAACAGGGGAACAAACAGTAGGGATTGAGAGTTTCATAAATCTGCAGAGGAAGACAAGCAAAAGGACTACTCAGTAGAGAAAGAAAGCGAAAGAAAGGGTTAGAAAAATGGACGCATTATGTAAATTGATGTGAGGAGTAATGATTATGGAAGAGATGTGTTTTTAGGGCACGTTTAAAGAATTTGATGGTGGGTAGGGGGGGCAGATAAGGAAGGGGGGAGAGTTCCACAGTTTTGCAGCACAGTTACTAAAAATCCAGTGACCATTTGTTGTTCTGGTGACAGGGATAGAAAGCATATGGTCATCAGACGAATCGTGGAGTAATCTGGGTGGGAAGTAGAGGAAATAGAGAAAAAGTTAGGGCAGGAGTCTGCAAAGAAATTAAAACACAGCACAGACAGCTTGTACTGAATCCAAAAACAGACGGGTAGCCAGTACAGAAAACAAAGGAGAGGAGTGACATGGTCCTGTTTCGTAGTTCTAAGCACCAGACGTGCTACGGAGTTCTGTACTTTCTGGAGTTTATGAATAATGCATGCAGGGCAACCTGAGAACAAGGAGTTGCAGTAATCAAGCCTGGATAGAACAAACACACAGATAAGAGTGTTGGCAGTGTGTGTAGAGAGAATGTGTTGGATGGTGCTGATCTTATGGGGCTCATAATAGCTGTAGCTGTCTATCTTATAAGTAATGATGAATCTGAGATTTTGGACAGAGAATGTGAAGGTGATGTTGGTGTCACCCACCTTGGGACCACTGATGATCAATTTCTTCTTCTTGAGCAGAAAGCGGGATCATCATTAAGTTTAAGTTTTGTACCGTCGAGTCTTTGATGTCACAAACACAGCATAATTGGTAGTCAGAGTAAGCATTTACTTGGTTATTCCAAATGCACTATGTCACTAGTGATGTATGAATCATTACATGTCAAATACATAGTGTAATCATCAGCAGTGAAGCCGGACATTATCACAAGAAAACAAATTCACAAATGTGCTCTTGTCAGGTGTGGCAGAGAGAATTGTGACTAGTGAACAAATTGTAAGCTATGATTGTGATGAGTGAACAAATTGTGAGATGTAACACAGCTGTGTGTGACTGGTGAACACATTGTGAGATGTAACACAGCTGTGATGTTTACTAGTTAACAGAAGTGGTGGCACCAACAAAAGGAAGTTTCATTGTAATCCTGCAGTTTTATTTTTGTCAGTCTTTCCTTATTTATTTGCAAGTTGCAAGCTGACACTCTTCTTGTTTGTGTAGACTGCCCCCAAAGCTGCCGCCATCAGGCAATGAGTACCAGTCACTGTGGGGCAATGACTTGATACAACTGTACCTGCTCATTCTCAAGAGCTGTACCAACCCTGTCTCCATGGAGGCTGCTGCTGGCGCCATCCAGAATCTCACGGCCTGCGACTGGGAGGTGTGTAGACAAGTCTTGCTCTCAAACACTTGTTATTAGTTTGATATCTGTTTTGTATGTCACATATTGTTAGCAGTTTGATATCTGAGTATTTTACCCCCATAGCATAATTAGACTACACAGATACAAATGATTCTGTAGGCAGACTCTTGTACTAGTATATCGCTGCATTTGATTAATGAGATAATTCTACAACCAGCTCAGTAGTGTCTTGTAATCCAATCAGTATTGTAGAGGGGTGAGCTGTTGTCACGGACCAGGCTGGTCACGATTTCTGTCTATATGATTTCTGTCGAAATATCTGGAAATTTACGCTAACTTTTTTTTTATCGATTGTGGATTATTGAAGTGTTTACCAGTGGAAGCTAAGATAACCATGCCTTCGATTCCATTGGATTTAAGACCGAAATGGTCTAAATCGGTTTTCTGCCATTTTGTGGACAAGGGAGGGAGGTCAAAGGGCGCCATGCATGTCAGGCTACTGTGAGTGACAGGGGGCACCAGCGGTCGGTTAGTAGCAATGACCATCGCTGTCTTCTGGTTTGAGGATCTACTGCTATGGGCTGGGGATGTCGAGAGAAACCCTGAGCCTCCCAAAAAGGCTAATCTGAGGCAATCTAAACTTGCTGCCGGAGTGACACGCAAGGACAATATCGATGGAAATGTTGGTCAGACTCTTTCATCGCCCGCCGCCTGTACAGGTGAGACACAGAAGGAACCTACTTTACATGATGTCTTGCAAGTACTAAATGCAATGAACTCCGAATCTGACAGCATGAAAGATGATTTTTGTGAGATTAAGGAAGCATTCTACACTTTGAGTGCAGAAGTGAAGGTTCTAAAAGGAACAGTAGATACTCTACTTCCAGAGAATTCATTATTAAAACAAAAACGAAATGGAAAGGACAGATGATTTGGAAGACAGGTCTTGTAGAAACAACATCATAGTGCATGGGCTACCTCTTGACGATAAAGAAACATCCCAGGATTGTGAGCAGAAGGTTCTAGACATAATGTCAGACAAACTTCGAATTTCCAAGTCAGTTGCATTTGACCATGTTCACAGACTCAACAACAAACCCATATAACTCACATATAACAGACACCCTTACTTCTACAACATACACCTGTTCATGCACAAAGTAAATTAGACACGCTATACACGATCATGGTTAGGACAGGGTCACAGTGAAGTCATAGTTTGGAAAAGATGCGTCTTGAGTTTAGACTTAGAGGAGGCAAGAGAATCAGAGGGATGAAGGCTGACAGGTAATCTGTTCCAAGTTGATATGAGAAAGACCTCTGTCCATAGTCTTTGTCTTAGTGGGACTCGCAGAAGCTCGGTGTCAGAAGATGAACGAAGAGGTTGCGTGGGCCTATAGATGGGAGTTCAGAGAGGTACAGTGGACCAGTACCAGAAACGAAGGAGAAAGAGTGGAAAGTTTGTAGGCTACATGAATGGCAACCAGTGAAGAGAGTGTATGATAGGTGAAATATGTTCCCATCTAGATGATCTGCAGTGAGCAGCGTTATTCTGTATCCTTTGAAATCTGTCAAGAAGATACTTGCGAATTCCAGTTAAAAGATAATGACAATAGTCAGTCCTCGACAGCACAAAGCACAGATTAGAGTTTTACTTTCATCAGTGGTGAGATAATGAAGAATGGTACTGATCCTACCAAGTTCAAGGTAAGCATTTCCGCAGACTTGAGAAATATGCTGATGAAAACTCTGATTGAGAATGACACCCAAGCTGCAGACAGAGGTAAAGAAAGGAATAGTTGAGTTGTCTATAGACAGAGACTGAGGGAGAGAGACAAGTAAGTAGCAGTTCAGTCTTATCATCATTCATTTACAATTTGTTCTGGAGCATCCAGGATTTCACATCAGCTATGTATTCCTGTGTCCGTGTCAGTAGTCCAGAGAGTTCAGTAAGTGGAGCTGACTGATAAAGCTGTGTATCATCAGCATTACTCACATGTGACATGGCATGGTGTGACAAAACATCATAGCTCTAATATTAAAACAACAAAACAAACTGAAGGGAACTAACATTTACATTGGGGAAGTCTGAGATAGAAGAAAGTGTCTGTAGATTTGAAAGCAGTGAGATCAGAGGGCAAAGAGAGCTAATCTTGTGTACGATCATATCCTGATGGAAGGAAGGAAGGAAGTTTGTGTTAGGTACTGATGGGAACTTAAAAGAACAAAGGTAGAAACTTGGCCAGCTCAAAGTTAGGATAATCGTGCAGGCCAGGGAACAGTTTCAAAACACGAGGTTATTTTTTTTAGTCAACTGTGAAGCATGGGAACCAGCCAGTGAACAACCTTCGCTACGTTTCACCTGGACTTTCTTGAAGTGTAGCCAACCATGAACAGTTGGATAGGTGTAATAAAGACTGCACAGCAACAGCGACAGGATATGCAAGCTAGAAACTCATCAAAGGCCAGCATAAATAATGTTGTTAATGCTACTATGGATGCTTGCAGTAAACACAAACTTCTGAAACTTCTCACTTATAGCATCGAAGGACTAGCTAGCGCGTATAAACCTGACTTAATTGAATTTATTCAGGAATACTTGTAGAAACATTTACAGAGATTATACCCCATGACTTTCCTACCACACTGTATTTGTCTCCCCTGCTTTAAAACTTTCCGAGAGCACAGGAAGGCTATCTGGGGGTGTAGCTATGCGTAACCCAGAAAGGAACTCAACTGTTTTGTATAAACCACCTATTGACTCACCATACTACAGGGAAGCTAACATACACAATGGTATTGCCATGTTAGGTTAACAGCATCATGATGCTTTTGGCTTTGTATGGGAGCAGCAGAGTGTAGGAAATGCTAATGTTTTTCTGAAAGAATTTAAACAAAGATTGTTACAAGCAAGAATGGAGTGAGAAGCCAGCTAGTAGTGACCGCTTTTATCGTTATTGCTGTTTTAAAGGCAGTCTCTCCCAGTCTTCCTATTTGCAGAATCTAAACCATATGGAGACAATGCCTTAGTCAGATTCAGACTAGGTATTACCTGAAGTGCCGTAAATTAACGTACATAACAGACTCAAACATTAGTCAAAATCGTCCATTCTGTAAAAACATTTAAGAAACTAAATTACATTTTTTATTGTGCTGTCCACAATATACTAGAGTACGGGAAAAATTCATCTCTCCCAAATTTTGATGCTACCCATCCCTTTCCCATTTTTCACAACTCGTATCAGATAACCAACGTAGTATTACAAGTTGTCAAGCTATATATATATATGATGCACTGAATTCGAGAAATTCCATTAGTTAATTGTAAAATTCTGTTTTATAGCAAGATTAATATGTTTAACTCTTCCTAATTCATTGTCAGGCCTAAGACACTAAGCTTGTAGTAAGGATATGACTTTACGTATATTATATATATATGCATCTGACCTATACTTGCATGCATGCTAATGTGTGTTACACCAGATACATTCAGAGATGTGTATATTTGTGCTTCACCAACAGGTGTATATTTACAAGAGTTTTAATGAATCAGGGAATCAGCTGGATTACAGACTGGATGCATTTATGAGATGTATTTAAATTGGAGCTGGAATGCCAGCTATGCAAGCTAACACATCTGTGTAAACTTGTTTATTTTTGTTTTTTATGTTTTTATGTTAACCCTCTTCAGTTATAGGCCTTGGCCAACACTGAATGAAGTGAAAGTCTCAATCAGTATTGTGCATGTTGTGGTGCGTGCTTTGTGTAACCAAGTGTGTTTTGTGTTGCTGTACTTAGCATCTTGTGACTATGTTAGTGTCTCATAACCATGTCATTAGTCTTATGTTACTGTCCTTATATCTTGTCACCCTGTTGATGTAGTATTCTGTCATTAGTCTCATGCTGCCATCATTAAAATATCTTTGGTTTTGCTCATCCAAGCTTCGTAATCCTGTCGTAAGATGGAGGATAAGAAACTTGGCCCATGTTTATGGATACAGATACAAATTTTGGTCTTGCTTAAAATAAATTTTGATGTCCTAATTTCTTTGACAGCCAGCAGTAGAGTGCAGAGCTTTTGTGAGGAAAGCGAAAGGCTTGCCTATATTAGTGGATTTGCTGTCAAATGAATCAAACCGGGTGGTGTGTGCTGCGGCCACTGCGCTGCGCAATCTAACCATCGATGAAAAGAACAAAGAACTTGTAGGTCAGTATGTTTTTTTGGCTAACATTTTTTGTTAGATCATGTAAGAGACAAGGTGGGGGTAGGGGGTGAGAGAATGATCACAGGTTTACATGGAGGTCTGGGGCCAGTTGCACAACACATTTCTAAACCTTAAAACTGTTCTAAAGAAGCAAAATCTCTTCTTAGCCATTTTGATGCATTGCAGAAAAACATACAAAAAAGTTGTACTGACAGGACGTAAAGTCAGACTTCAACAATTTTATCTTACTTAAAGCAGTTTTAGTTTTAAAAATGCTAAAATTGTGGTGTGCACTTTAAACTAATTATCTAAAGAGATTTCAGGCTTAAAAGTGTTTAAAATTAGAAATGTGTTGTGCAACTGGCCCCTGGGCAGCTGAGTCTCTTGTTGTCATAAGCCATTCTCATCACCAGTCCCTTGCTCTTTTTGAGCTGTTGAAGACATATAGTAGGTATATGCAATGTACCAGAGCTCCCTAATGTCCATTGAATTCTTTGAGGGCAATACACACCTATTTTCAGCTATAATACATATGTAATTAGCCTTTTTTTGAGAGTCACGTGTCATGTAAGAATTGCATGTTTTATGCAGGTAAATACTCCATACAGCAACTGGTGGCCTGGCTGCCACGCGATGTTCGCCATGCAGCCAATAAGTGTCCTGATGACTTGATCTGTGCTGTTTTGGCTACCCTGTATGAAGTGATTCGCTCAAACCAAGACTATGCAGTGTGAGTACCCAAGAGAGCGAGAGTCTGTGTGAGGGAGAATATGTATAAGAGAGACATAGTGAATGTGTTTGTATTAAAAATGACCTCGTGTAATGTTGCATGATTATTAGCCGATTGGTTTAATTTGAGTATGTGTTTTAGGGCAGTCCAAGACCTTACAGGTGTAATTTGCATGCAGGTCCCTGATTCAAGAGGATGGACTTTCGCGACTGAAGTACATCAATACATCTGAGGGACGCTTCCTTGCCAGAACACTCAAGATTAACCATACGGTAATAGATGTTTGGTGCTATAATGGTAGAATTTGCAGAACACTCAATATCAACCATATGATCATAGTAGACGATGCTTAGTGCTGTAATGATAGAACTGGCAGCAGACATGGGTGTATGTCCTCAGCTTTATTAACTCATCCCTGTGGTAGTTTCTCTCTCTGCAAGCACATATAGATGCATTCCGTGTGGTTGCCACAGTTTTTCAGAAACCTATATGTGTATAACTACAAATCCAAGAAATACAATTGATACAGTTTAAAAAGAGCAGCATATAAATTATTGAATATTGTTGTTTTCATGTTTTGATATAGGATTTTTAAATGATAATATTACCAGCACAGGTAAATGATATCAGCCCTCTTAAAGCTACAATTTTTGTCTTCAGGGGTTTTTTTATCAGTAAAATGTTGTTAATTAAAAAAAAGGGTTTTAGTCATTTCAGCTGTGGCATCTTTTTATTGTGATTTAAGATTTTATATTCTGAAGGATCTTACATTCCTTTGTGCATAATGAGGTGATGCAATATGTGGTAGGTTGCATCACATCGTCACATGACTTCCAAGACTGAAGCTGCAAAAATCTAACTCACTAAAAATAACTTCCTTCTTAACACACAACAGATACAAGAATATGAATCATTTGAGTCACAAATGTTATATTGCTGCAGCTGTCACCATCCAGCTGTTGCTATCTCTCATGGTACTACCATGTTTGGAAAGGGTGGTTCCCAAATATTTAAAGCTCTTCAAACCAGTTTGGAGCTAAGATCCCCAACAACCCAGGAGCCTTAGAAATGTTTTGTTATGAGATATTTTTAAGGAATTTTCTTGGTTACAAGGGTGAGTGGAGGGTGTTTTGCTGCTTATCTGCATACTGATATTAAAAGCTAAAAGAAGAACATGTAGCCTTGAATCAAGTGTGTAATTTCCATTTTGATTTCAATGTGAATGTTTCAACCTCAGTGTTTGACAGATTCTCCTTCAGCAAGGGCTTGTCATATGTATTACTCATTCTTACATGCAATACTCGTTGTTATATACAGTACCCATTGTTATATGCGTTACTCATTGTCTTGTTTTTTGTTTTTGTTTTTTAGATCTTGAAGACACTGTGGAGTTTTAAGTCTCTGCATGGGCGCTATTCACACATGGGATTTACAGAACAGGATTTCTTGGTGTCCAAAGCCACACCTAGGTAAGAAGCCATCACCACTCAGTGAAGCTTTCCCAGCACCAAGTTTGATGTAGGGGGGGGTCCACCAGTCGATGCTGTACTCAACCAGTGTGCTGCATCGTCTGGTCATATGATTTATAATGCCTGGGCCTCATTTTAACTGATGGGTAAAAACCCCCCATCCAAAATCCCAATCACCAGGATCATGAAAGGTAGCTCATTAATGGCACACAACTCCATTTCCCATCCCCTCTGCTTGCTCAGCTTCACTCCCCATTAGCAGCATACCCAATATCTCTCTGTTCGACCTCATAATGAAACAATTTTGACTTGCTGGAAACAGCTGTCTATCATCTGTCACAACCAATACAGGGGAAATCAGTGTGAGGACTTACTGGGAACTGCAGATCTGTAGATGACTGTATTACCCACCCCCCAAAAAATAAGATGATGACTATTATCCACCCCCCCTAAAAAAGCTGATGTACTAAAAACCACCATTACACAGGGAACATCAGGTCATTTGTGCAATTTAAAGACCGTCATATTTGTTATCACAGCCTTGTGTAGACAGGGAGCTTAACATGACGTGCAATACAAAGGCCGTTACATTCGTTACCAAAGTCTTGTGTAGGCCAGATCTTCCCTCTTCTGCTAGTTCCCTCATAACAAATGTGAGCCCTCACTTTTCCATTTTCCCATCATGCGTACATGACTAACTGGTATTATGTAAAATGCTCTTCCATTAAATCTGTGTAGGACCTGAGATTAGCCCCCTTTCAGTCCTTCTGGAAGGTGTCTATACAACTTGAAGCCACCTAGAATGTGGGACAATTTTGATGGGTGACTACCTACCAGAACTTTGCAACATGATTTTATTTTTGCATCATCTTCAAAAATGTTTTACATATTGTAAGCTATCCTGTGTCTCAAATGCTCGATGGCCGAGTCTAAACCTGTAATTTGAAAGTTGAGCATCACAGCAGGTCTACGTATAGGTCTGAAAATACCCAGAAAGTTAGAACTAACAAAGAGAACTAGTTTTAGTCTAATTTTTTTCAGAAATGTGGAGCCACAAAAAGCATAAGAATATTTGAAGGTGAAGCAATTGTGCGTGTCTATAGAAATTCCACAGGTATTTTCTGGATGGTTTTGATGCATCTAATACTTCTCATATCCTAGTCTTTTACACAGACATTATACTGTAATGTCATTTTCTATTCCTCTGATCTTTAGTATGGGGGCTGGTCAATTTGACCATCGGTCGATTCAATCATGGCATGAGTCGATTCAACCACCGCCTAAAGTTAGTTGGCCAAATTATTATCTGTGGGCCACAAAATAAGTGAATTCTTATGTATTTGCATTTTTTTGTCCATGGTTTGCGCACATGCATCTTGCTCTGTGTGTGTGTGTGAGAGAGAGAGAGAGAGAGTGGATCCAAGTCAATATAAATCTGAGTTTTCTGCATAGATTTTAATGCTTATGTGTTTTTCCTCATGAATGCTAGCTAGTTTTTCCATGGTTGAATTTGAAAGTACCTTACAGGTAGTGGGGATGTGGACTGTTTCTCTTGCAATAGGTCGCCCGTGACGTGCTCAATGGGGCTGCCCTGCACTAGCCAATGTTCACACCTTTTCTCTGGTGGCAGGTGCCATTCTGGTGCCTTCATTGAATGCCGGTGTTCTTGCTTGATGGCTCTCTGGTGACTTACAGTAGTTTGTCACTCTAAAACTAAAAATTTGGCTTTACATGATTTTACTGATCCTCTCCTATTGTGTTCTACCTATTTAAAAGTTCATCTAAGCAAGTTGATCTCCACAAACCCCATATGACGCTGATCCCACAAACAGTAAGATAGACTGTGTAGTTTTACAAGACCATTCGAAGTTGTATTGAAGAGGCCCAGTTTATGCCATGAGCCTATGGTGTGCCATATTGCTTGCTCTGCTATTGTATAAATTAAACTAAGCAAGAAACGTAATTTTTCTCTCTCGTACACAGGTATCCATATACCATATTATTTCAAACAGCACCTATTTTTTCATTTGAAAGCAATTGATGGTGGGGGGGTCTGACCTAAGTATATCATGTGATTAATTTGTATAGAAAAATGCCACTTCGTTTTGTTTACATACAACCAGCAACGAATGTGTCATTACACTGAATAGTAACTTTTGTGCTTGGTGGTCAAATTGACTAATGCTGTGGCCAAATTAACTAAGTCTTTAGTACGTACAGACATCATACTGTAATGTTATTTTCCAACTCAGTCTTTGTTTGCAGCCTGTGTAGTGTGATAATACTAATGCCTAGTCTTTAGCACAGACATCATACTATAACAGTGTACTGTAATGATACTAATGCCTAGTCTTTGTATTGCTAATTTAAGCAAGGAATAAGAAAATGTAGCCTAGAATCAAGTTAGTCATTTTTCGGGCCAACAGACAGTAACCAGGAGGGGCAAATATAGCCTTGAATTAATTGCTTATTTTCAGGCCTGACGGTTACCGAGATAACAAAAGCCGCAATGAAGGGCCAGTTTCCAGCAACCACACTACACCTTACAACACCTTGTCTCGTCCGATCTCTGCACAGGGATACGATGACAACACTCTCAGCACAGGCCGAGCACCACCAAGGGTTGAGCGTATGGGCTATGGAGGGGGTGCGCGGGGCAGTCGCAGTGACATGGATGGCTATCTGCAGATGAACCAGGGGAACTCAGCTTTCTTTGACCAAGGTCAGTTTGAGATTTATGCATAGGATGGTAATATTCTGTAGTCAGTGTTAAATCATTGTACCTGGTTTTTTCAGGCTAGCCTAGAATGTTCTACGTGAACTGTTCAATGATGGAACCCATTGTGCAACATGAATGTAGCATTGAGGCATTCACATGATTTTGTCTTACAATGTAACTTTGCTCGTGGTTGTCTGAAAAATAGTACAGCTTATGACTGAAGAAACAGATTTAAATGTTTTTCTTTCTTACATACATGCAAGATTAAACACCAAAAAAATATGAATTTAAAAAAAAAAAGTAATATTAGAAAAATAATCAGCAACCACAAGGTTTAACTTAACATGAAAACACAGCAGTAATCCCCCCTCTCCACAGTTAAAAGTCTGATTAAAAGTTCCACCATCAGAAAGACGATAAACCGTCTTTTGCTTCTCTTGAATTCAGCATGCTAGCCCACGTCAAACACAGGAGATAGAATAAAAGAAAAAAAACCTGGACCGAAAAATGCACTACTTAAAAATCTGACAATCAAGGACATATATTACTATTCTCATCAAAAACTTACATACAAAAATTAAATAAAAAAATTAAACCTGATGCCGACTTACCTGAACAGGTTTTATACAGAAATTGTACACCTTTGAATAGTCTGGTCAGGACTTCACAGCTTTCAGTCTGGTCAGAACTTAAATCCAGCATTGGAGAAAACGGTCAGGTATTCCTCCCATCACAGTCAAGGACCAGTACATCAGGCATCAAACATCGCTCTCTCCCTGGCAGAAGTTTACAGGTTTCAAGTCTCAAAAAATTATTAGAACTATTGCTGTATATATGTATTGTTTTATTGCCAATTTCCTTTTAATTATATTTTAATTACATAAGCTCTCAACTCTGTGCTATAGATTCTGTGAAGGCTCCTCCCCCCACTACTTTACTGAAATCTTGTCTGTCCACACCCCTGCCCGAAACCTCCTCATCAGACTCCGGCATTCTGTCCTCCCTCCCACAAAGACAAGTTACATATGGACAACGGACGTCCTCCCTCTCTGGTGCTAAGCAGTGGAACTCTCTTCCACATCACGTTCGTCACTCGGACTACAAGGCTACATTCAAACTATCACTGAAATCATATCTGTTCACAAAGTACTATCCCTGAATTACTATTCTAAACTCACTGTCAATACTGTCTGTCATACTCACCATCATGTAATGACTCATCTCACACTGTGTACAGTATCTACATCCCTTCATACCTTCATCCATTGCTTTACCTTCTACTCTTGTACCTCATCTTTATGTTGTTCAGTGTGTCTGTACGTATCTCACCCTCACTGTCTGTTATCTTTATGTTGTTCAGTGTGTCTATACGTATCTCACACTCCACTGTCTGTTATCTTTATGTTGTTCAGTGTGTCTATACGTATCTCACCCTCCACTGTCTGTTATCTTTATGTTGTTCAGCGTGTCTATACATATCTCACCCTCCACTGTCTGTTATCTTTATGTTGTTCAGCGTGTCTATACGTATCTCACCCTCCACTGTCTGTTATCTTGATGTTGTTCAGTGTGTCTATACGTATCTCACCCTCCACTGTCTGTTATCTTTATGTTGTTCAGTGTGTCTATACGTATCTCACTGTCTGTTATCTTTATGTTGTTCAGTGTGTCTATACATATCTCACCCTCCACTGTCTGTTATCTTTATGTTGTTCAGCGTGTCTATACATATCTCACCGTCCACTGTCTGTTATCTTTATGTTGTTCAGCGTGTCTATACGTATCTCACCCTCCACTGTCTGTTATCTTTATGTTGTTCAGTGTGTCTATACGTATCTCACCCTCCACTGTCTGTTATCTTTATGTTGTTCAGTGTGTCTATACGTATCTCACTGTCTGTTATCTTGATGTTGTTCAGTGTGTCTATGCATATCTCACCCTCCACTGTCTGTTATCTTTATGTTGTTCAGCGTGTCTATACGTATCTCACCCTCCACTGTCTGTTATCTTTATGTTGTTCAGTGTGTCTATATGTATCTCACTGTCTGTTATCTTTATGTTGTTCAGTGTGTCTATATGTATCTCACTGTTATCTTGATGTTGTTCAGTGTGTCTATACGTATCTCACCCTCCACTGTCTGTTATCTTTATGTTGTTCAGTGTGTCTATACGTATCTCACTGTCTGTTATCTTTATGTTGTTCAGTGTGTCTATATATATCTCACCCTCCACTGTCTGTTATCTTTATGTTGTTCAGCGTGTCTATACGTATCTCACCCTCCACTGTCTGTTATCTTTATGTTGTTCAGTGTGTCTATATGTATCTCATTGTCTGTTATCTTTATGTTGTTCAGTGTGTCTATATGTATCTCACTGTTATCTTGATGTTGTTCAGTGTGTCTATACATATCTCACCCTCCACTGTCTGTTATCTTTATGTTGTTCACTGTGTCTATAGGTATCTCACTGTCTGTTATCTTTATGTTGTTTAGTGTGTCTATATGTATCTCACTGTCTGTTATCATTATGTTGTTCAGTGTGTCTATACGTATCTCACTGTCTGTTATCTTTATGTTGTTCAGTGTGTCTATACGTATCTCACCCTCCACTGTCTGTTATCTTTATGTTGTTCAGTGTGTCTATACGTATCTCACACTCCACTGTCTGTTATCTTTATGTTGTTCAGTGTATCTATACGTATCTCACTGTCTGTTATCATTATGTTGTTCAGTGTGTCTATATGTATCTCACTGTCTGTTATCATTATGTTGTTCAGTGTGTCTATACGTATCTCACCCTCCACTGTCTGTTATCTTTATGTTGTTCAGTGTGTCTATATGTCAGGAACGCACGGAAAGTGTGGACAGGTCACACACAACACACACTGACCTCACAGCGTTCTTCACGTGTCCTTTCACACAACAAAATACAAAGACCTGCACATGGGCTCGAACGTTTCTATTAATCGGGTGAACGTAAATATATACTTTACTAAATAACAACAGAAAACTTCAGCACAAATATTCTACACTGAGTTTGCACCGAAACAAATATATCTAAGCAGTTTATATTAAAGTCCTTCAAGTTCTCTCTTCTTCTGTTGTTGGGGGGGGGGGGGAAAGGGTCGACACGGCAAACAGTTCCCCTCTTTCAGTCTTGCTCTCTGGCGTTGATCATACGGACAGCCTACATTCACCAAATAACTCCCACAGTCTAACGGCAGACAAATGATCAAGTCAATAAAAATTCCACAGTAGGTAAATCCACACAGTTCTACGATCTTCTCAAGAGATCACACAGCAGTTGAGAAAATTAGTAAATCGAGGAACCACACAGTTAATATTTCTCCACACAGTTCTACGATCTTCTCAAGAGATCACACAGCAGTTGAGAAAATTAATAAATCGAGGAACCACACAGTTAATATTTCTCCAAACAGTTACTCTTTCTCCATACAGTTAATATTTCTTTACACCGTTAATATGTATCCACACAGTTACTATTTATCCACACAGTTGCTATTTCTTCACACAGTTAATATTAATCCACACAGTACTATTAATTCCAACCTCTGTACCAAATTCCTCTTTTTCCTAGACGCTCACGTCTGCTTCCTCTTCCAATTTCTAAACAACGCCCCCTATACACATTCAAACCAGGGGTGATAATCGCTATTCAATCAAGGGCGACAACCTCGTTACTTCGACGTTCAGGGGTGATAACACATGTTCATAACATTCCTCCCCTCCTACAAAAAAAAATGTTCACATTTTTGCCTAACTACAATAGAACTGTTACGTTGTACGAAAAAATTATCTGACAGCCCTATGGAATTTCTTGATCCATTTCAGCCCTTGATAAGGCATCGGCTAATTTATTAGTGGTCCCCTTAATCGGCTGAATATCAAACTTAAACTCCTGGAGGGCTAAAGCCCACCGCATCACTCTGGCATTCTTATAAGGATTAGATGTGAGGAAAGATAGGGGCTTGTGATCAGTATGTAGGGTAAACTGTCTCCCATACAAATATCTAGACAGCTTCAGAACAGACCATACTATGGCCAAACACTCTCTTTCTACTGTGCTGTATCTCCTCTCTATCCAGTAATTTTCTACTCACATATATGACGGGTAAGAAACTGTTCTCAATGTTGTAGGTGAAGAGGGCTGATGGAACTTCTTCACGTCGATGGTATTGTTTCAGCATGTTTATGTGGTAGGTCTTCTCTTGCTTCTGAATTTTTAGCACATAATCCGGATGGCGCTTCTGTATTACTAAATAAGGTCCTTTCCACTGCATTAGAAGTTTGTTTGCTTTCGTGGGCCTTAGCACCAATACTTCGTCTCCTTCCCTAAGTTGACGTGGTACAGTCTTTTTGTCGTAATATCGCTTGCTATTTATTCTGGCATTTTCCGAGGTCTCTGCGGCTTGGTGCAGGGTCTCCCGCAGGATTGCCTTTAGGTCTAAAATGTACTGGAAGATAGATTTTTCTTCTGAAGTGGTTTGTTGCTCTTCCTTCCAGTGGGCTGCTAAAAGGTCCATAGGTCCTCTGACCTTTCGTCCGTATAACAATTCGAACGGTGAGAATCCGGTGGACGCATGCACTGACTCTCGACAGCCGAAGAGTAAAGCTGGTATGTACCTATGCCATTGCCTTGGTTCCTTTTCGATGACTCTTCGAATCATGGGTTTAAGCGTGCCATGAAATCGTTCGACACACCCATTTGTCTGAGCGTGATACGGGGTTGAATGCAAAGTCTTAATGGATAGAAGCTTCATGACTTCTTGCATCAGTTGAGATGTGAACTGGGAACCTCTGTCGGTAAGAATTTCCTGAGGAAATCCAACCCTACTGAAAATCGTTAGTAAAGTCTCAGCTATTGTGACCGTGTCAATCTTTTTGATGGGTATGGCTTCTGGATATCTGGTGGCTACATCGATGAGAGTCAAGAGGTGGGTGTGTCCTTCTTCTGATGGTGGGTGAAGGGGTCCCACTAAGTCTACTGCTACTCTCAGGAAAGGCTCCTCTATGGTTGGGACCTTGACCATAGGCACCGGTCGAATTCTACCAGGAGCGGTGGTGCGTTGACAGACGTCACAGGTTTTACAGTAATTTCTAGTGTCTTTCCTTACATGGGGCCACCAAAACTTGCTTCTGATGCGGTACAAAGTACTTCTGCATCCCATATGGCCTGCTAATGGATTATCATGAGCAAGTCGGAGAATGGTCTTTCTCAGGGTGGTCGGTACTACCAATTGTCTAGTAACTTCGTTTGACTGCCAAAAGAGACGATACAAAAGCTTGTTCTTGTAGCAAAAGTGCTCTTTCTGGTTGTTCGCTAGATCTTCATCTTGTGCTACCTCTTTTATTGTTGTGAGAGAGGGATCGCTCTGCTGTAGAGCAATTAGATCATTCCTCTTAATGTCCCATTGAATTGGTGGTAGAGTTATGGGTTGAGGTCCCTGCATCTGGCGTTGGAATTGCGCGCGAGTGGTAACCGCTGCTGTTGGTTCTGACTCTTTCTCTTGTACATCAAATACCACCCGTTTTGTACCTCTCACGTTTCCAATGATTAGGTCGACAACTGGATTTTCGATGACACAACATTTCAGGTCTCCACTGAAGAAAGGTGTCTCTACTGGAACACGTGCTAGAGGGAAGGTTTCAACCTTTCCACCAAAGGTAATACAAGATTGTTTCCCGTTCAGTCGGTCCTGTGGTTGAACCAAGGAGGCTCGTATACCGGAGATGGTTGCACCTGAGTCGCGTAGCACCTTAACTTGCTGTCCCCTAATCCGTCCTGGATACAGATGTAGTTTACCCAATTCCTCCTCGTCGGTGACTGAACACATAATAGCAACATTGGCTGGGGTTGGGTTGCTCTCATTTTTCCAATTTCCATTTGTGTTATCTTGGGGTCTATAGCTTGGACAAACCTTCGCTATATGTCCAAGTCCTCCACAGTTGAAGCAACGTCGTGGTGGTTTCCAACGATCAGGATGACAAGGACTGTTTCGATCATATATGGTCGTTGGTGCTTCCTTCGGAACTGTTCTTATTGGTGGGGAGTGGGGTGGAGTCCTCCATGATTCATTCCTTCTGTAGGGAGGAGTATTTCGTTGTCTTGAAGATCGAGGAGAAGTAAATTGGTGTCTGTCCTGCTTTGGGCGAGCTGGCGGTGAAGAAGGAGGAGTGGCTTGTCCCACATTTGCGAACATGATAGTTTCTGTTCGTCTTGCCGGAGATTTCTGGGGTGTGCTTGGCGATAACGTTCAGCACTGTCAATCATTTCATTAGCGTTCTGAAAATCTCTTTCTCTCAGAAATACGGCTAAATCTCTAGATACACTTTGCAGTATTTGTTCTCTGACTAGCAGATCATGCAATCCTTCATAAGTTTTTTGGACTTTGGATAAGTCAATCCACCTGTTGAACAATCCGATTAGTCGGGCTTGAAAAGAATGCATTGACTCTTGAGATTGGGGTTTCACCGATCTAAATTTTTCTCTGTATCCTTCGGCGGTGCACTGAAACTTGAGTAATAGTTCTCTTTTGAGCACATCATAATCCACGGGGCCCTGTACACATAGGTTATCATATAGCTGGAGGGCTTCTCCGTGAAAAGAAGTGGCGATTTGTAATGGCCAGATATCTCTGGTCCATTTAAGGGACTGCGCCTGAGCCTCAAATCGATTCAAAAATGCGTTGATATCGTCTTCGTCCTCTTTGAAGGCGGGGAGTTTATGTGTGAGTCCTTTTGGGGTTTGGTTCCCATTACTCCTCGTCGCGCTGGAATCGGTCTCTCTCTCTAAACGTAGTTTCTCTAATTCGAACTGACGCTCGGCCTCTCTTTCTCTTGCGGCCCTTTCAGCTTCTTTTTCTTTAGCTATCCTGTCAGCTTCTTTTTCTTTAGCTATCCTGTCAGCTTCTTTTTCTTTAGCTATCCTGTCAGCTTCTTTTTCTTCTATCTCTTCTAATCTTTCTGCTTCTGCTAATCTTTCTGCTTCTTTCTCTCTGGCTAATCTTTCTGCTTCTTTCTCTCTGGCTAATCTTTCTGCTTCTTTCTCTCTGGCTAATCTTTCTGCTTCTTTCTCTCTGGCTAATCTTTCTGCTTCTTTCTCTCTGGCTAATCTTTCTGCTTCTTTCTCTCTGGCTAATCTTTCTGAATCTTTCTGTATATCTGTCCTGCCTTTCAATGCACTGAAATACATACTTTGTAAGGGCTTCTTCTTTCAATCCCAACAGTTGTCCTTCTTTCATAAAGTCGGCTACCTCCCTAACGGATTCAGCCATGGTTAACACCTATCCAACACAATTACTCTAGTGTGTTTACAAAAAGGGAGCACCCTACTATCTAAGCTTCTAATAAGGCAGAAAATACAACCAGAATTGCAATAAGTCTAAGCTACTGGCATGTCAACATCAATCAGGCAAAAACAATTATCTTCAAGGAATGCAACTGGGTTACAAAATAACATCAATAGCAGTCTTAACTTGTTCAAAACTAGTCACTCAGATTTCTAGATCTATTAACAATCCTAAAGTACCGTACGAGTACATCAAAATAATCCAAGGGTGACAACTTATTCAAACATCCAATGACTTCACATAAATTAATAAGTGAACACGCAAGGCCCAGAATTATTTTTTTTTTATAAAAATAAAACAAGACAGATAACTACAGGATAGAGAACATCCACTCTCACTTTCGGTTTCTGCATACACTTTCACACAGAATAGTGAGCTTGGAAAATAAAGACGAGAGGCAAAGTAGAAACAGAGGCTAATTCCTTACTACGGGTAGAACTTTACACACCCGTAGACCCGTGAAGCTGGAGACGGGGAAACTGCACCACGCCCAACATGTAACACTTAAACACTGAGCAAATATAAATAAGTACAACCGCTTTGCAAAATTCTCAAAGATAAATAATTAACTGCCAACCTTCTACCACTAAGTCCCAGGGGAATCACAAACACCGAATCGAAGACCCACTTTCACCCGACTCTGTACCAAACGAAACAAACCCACGACAGGTCACGTCGGGGTCACCAAATGTCAGGAACGCACGGAAAGTGTGGACAGGTGACACACAACACACACTGACATCACAGCCTTCTTCACGTGTCCTTTCACACAACAAAATACAAAGACCTGCACATGGGCTCGAACGTTTCTATTAATCGGGTGAACGTAAATATATACTTTACTAAATAACAACAGAAAACTTCAGCACAAATATTCTACACTGAGTTTGCACCGAAACAAATATATCTAAGCAGTTTATATTAAAGTCCTTCAAGTTCTCTCTTCTTCTGTTGTTGGGGGGGGGGGGGAAGGGTCGACACGGCAAACAGTTCCCCTCTTTCAGTCTTGCTCTCTGGCGTTGATCATACGGACAGCCTACATTCACCAAATAACTCCGACAGTCTAACGGCAGACAAATGATCGAGTCAATAAAAATTCCACAGTAGGTAAATCCACACAGTTCTACGATCTTCTCAAGAGATCACACAGCAGTTGAGAAAATTAGTAAATCGAGGAACCACACAGTTAATATTTCTCCACACAGTTCTACGATCTTCTCAAGAGATCACACAGCAGTTGAGAAAATTAATAAATCGAGGAACCACACAGTTAATATTTCTCCAAACAGTTACTCTTTCTCCATACAGTTAATATTTCTTTACACCGTTAATATGTATCCACACAGTTACTATTTATCCACACAGTTGCTATTTCTTCACACAGTTAATATTAATCCACACAGTACTATTAATTCCAACCTCTGTACCAAATTCCTCTTTTTCCTAGACGCTCACGTCTGCTTCCTCTTCCAATTTCTAAACAACGCCCCCTATACACATTCAAACCAGGGGTGATAATCGCTATTCAATCAAGGGCGACAACCTCGTTACTTCGACGTTCAGGGGTGATAACACATGTTCATAACACTATACGTATCTCACACTCCACTGTCTGTTATCTTTATGTTGTTCAGTGTATCTATACGTATCTCACTGTCTGTTATCATTATGTTGTTCAGTGTGTCTATACATATCTCACCCTCCACTGTCTGTTATCTTTATGTTGTTCAGTGTGTCTATACGTATCTCACTGTCTGTTATCATTATGTTGTTCAGTGTGTCTATACGTATCTCACTGTCTGTTATCATTATGTTGTTCAGTGTGTCTATACACATCTCACCCTCCACTGTTATCTTTATGTTGTTCAGTGTGTCTATACGTATCTCACTGTCTGTTATCTTTATGTTGTTCAGTGTGTCTATACATATCTCACTGTCTGTTATCTTTAGGTTGTTCAGTGTGTCTATACGTATCTCACTGTCTGTTATCTTTATGTTGTTCAGTGTGTCTATACCTATCTCACTGTCTGTTATCTTGATGTTGTTCAGTGTGTCTATACGTATCTCACTGTCTGTTATCTTTAGGTTGTTCAGTGTGTCTATACGTATCTCACTGTCTGTTATCTTTATGTTGTTCAGTGTGTCTATACGTATCTCACCCTCCACTGTCTGTTATCTTTAGGTTGTTCAGTGTGTCTATACGTATCTCACTGTCTGTTATCTTTATGTTGTTCAGTGTGTCTATACATATCTCACCCTCCACTGTCTGTTATCTTTATGTTGTTCAGTGTGTCTATACGTATCTCACTGTCTGTTATCATTATGTTGTTCAGTGTGTCTATACGTATCTCACTGTCTGTTATCATTATGTTGTTCAGTGTGTCTATACACATCTCACCCTCCACTGTTATCTTTATGTTGTTCAGTGTGTCTATACGTATCTCACTGTCTGTTATCTTTATGTTGTTCAGTGTGTCTATACATATCTCACTGTCTGTTATCTTTAGGTTGTTCAGTGTGTCTATACGTATCTCACTGTCTGTTATCTTTATGTTGTTCAGTGTGTCTATACCTATCTCACTGTCTGTTATCTTGATGTTGTTCAGTGTGTCTATACGTATCTCACTGTCTGTTATCTTTAGGTTGTTCAGTGTGTCTATACGTATCTCACTGTCTGTTATCTTTATGTTGTTCAGTGTGTCTATACGTATCTCACCCTCCACTGTCTGTTATCTTTAGGTTGTTCAGTGTGTCTATACGTATCTCACTGTCTGTTATCTTTATGTTGTTCAGTGTGTCTATATGTATCTCGCTGTCTGTTATCTTTATGTTGTTCAGTGTGTCTATACGTATCTCACTGTCTGTTATCTTTATGTTGTTCAGTGTGTCTATACGTATCTCACTGTCTGTTATCTTTATGTTGTTCAGTGTGTCTATACATATCTCACCCTCCACTGTCTGTCATCTTTATGTTGTTCAGTGTGTCTATACATATCTCACCCTCCACTGTCTGTTATCTTTATGTTGTTCAGTGTGTCTATACATATCTCACTGTCTGTTATCTTTAGGTTGTTCAGTGTGTCTATACGTATCTCACTGTCTGTTATCTTTATGTTGTTCAATGTATCTATATGTATCTCACCCTCCACTGTCTGTTATCTTTATGTTGTTCAGTGTGTCTATACGTATCTCACCCTCCACTGTCTGTTATCTTTATGTTGTTCAGTGTATCTATACGTATCTCACCCTCCACTGTCTGTTATCTTTATGTTGTTCAGTGTGTCTATACGTATCTCACTGTCTGTTATCTTTATGTTGTTCAGTGTATCTATACGTATCTCACCCTCCACTGTCTGTTATCTTTATGTTGTTTAGTGTGTCTATATGTCTCACTCTCCACTGTCTGTTATCTTGATGTTGTTCAGTGTGTCTATACGTATCTCACCCTCCACTGTCTGTTATCTTGATGTTGTTCAGTGTGTCTATGCATATCTCACCCTCCACTGTCTGTTATGTTTATCCACTGGATCGCAGAGAATGCGATCTATCTTGGTCATGATGCTGTGTGCTATAAGTTCACATTGTTATTAATATTGTTTTGTTTTACATATATATACATATTTTATTGATTGTGCGCATGCACCTGTTTGAATGTCCTAATGAAGTGTTGAATGTTAAACTGATTATAATAATAATAGTGAAGATTTTTTTATAGCGCATATTCACACTCGTAGAGAGTATGCTCTTAGCGCTTAAAACGGGGAAGAGACGTGGACTAAGTAGATACAGAACACAGGGGACGAAAGAAAACGACAGTACTGACAAAAACAGATAACAAAAGGCATCAAGTAACAGGAACAGAGAAAAATAGTGATGGGTAAAGTAGCAAGAGGGAAGGGAACTAGCATTGTGGACTAGGAGTAGTGCTCAAGGAAGAGGTGGGTTTTCAGTGCAGATTTGAAGGATTCAATTGTAGGAAGGTGGCGGATATGGAGAGGAAGAGAGTTCCATTGTTTTGCAGCACAGTAGCCAAAAGTCCTGTGACCATATGTTGTTGTTCTGGTGACAGGAACAGTCAGTGTACGGTTGTCAGAGGAAGAGCGGAGTTGTCTGGCCGGAGAGTAAGGGATGAGAAGTTCAGAGAAATAGTCAGGACAGGAGCCAGCAAAGAAATTAAAACACAGCACAGACAGTTTGTACTGGATGCGAGAACGGACGGGTAGCCAGTGTAGAAAACGAAGGAGAGGTGTGACATGGTCCCGTTTCCTTGCTCTAAGTACCAGACGTGCAGCGGAGTTCTGTACTCTCTGGAGTTTCTGAATGAGGGATGAGGGGCAGCCTGCCAGCAAGGAGTTGCAGTAGTCAAGTCGTGAAAGAACAAACGCACAGACAAGAGTGTTGGTGGCACGTGTAGAGAGAAAGTGACGGATGGCACTGATCTTACGGAGCTCATAGTAGGCAGACTGACAGACAGCTGTAACATGTTTATCAAGGGTCATGTCTGCGGTGACAATAAATCCCAGATTCCTAACGGATGACGTGAAGGTGATGTTGCTGTCGCCCACCTTGATGTGATTGGGCAGACTGACTAGTGAAGGTTGATGTCTTCTTCTATGGCACAAGAGGGCTTCCGTTTTATCATCATTTAGTTTAAGCTTGTTTTTCACCATCCAGCCCTTGACATCACTAATACAAGCTTCTAGAGAGCTAATTAAAGTCTAAAGTCATAAGTGCTATCCAGTTGTGCACAGGGGCTACATTACATACTGGCGATCCATTAATAATAATAATGAAGATGTTTATAGTGCACATTCACACTCATAGAGAGCATGCTCTTAGCGCTTAAAACAAGGAAGAGACGTGGACTAAATGGATAGAATGCGAGGGACGGAAGAATAAACGACAGTACTGACGACAAACAGAAAACAAAGATAGAAAACGCAAAAAGACACCAAGTAACAGGAACAGAGAATATAGTGATTCTGCAGAGAAAGATGGAGAGACAAGTTGCAAGAGCGGGAGGGGGATAGGGTAAGAAGGACTAGCATCAACCTAGAGCCAAGAATGCAGTATAGTAGTGTGTCTTATTCCTCACCTGCCATCCATTCACATGCACTTGAACTCTGCTGACAGCATGACATTAGTGTCCATTTATTTATTTATATTTTTTTTCCTCTGCAGATCGAGGCAATTACTCCAGGGACAGAATTGCGGTATGACTGAGTTCATTATCTGTATAGTTGTATCGTATGACACTGTGGTGTTGTATAGGGGTACGTTTATTGTAGCCCAAGGACAGCATGATGCTTGCCTGTGGTGTAGTATAGGTATAATAAGCTTGTACTTCAGGGATAGAATCGCATTGCAGTGCTAGATATAGCAAGGTATAGAGAGATCAAGTTTTTGTAGCACAGGAAGAGCTGAACATTGTAGCCGTGTTGTGTATGTTTAGTAGTGCAGGAATTGTGTAACACTGTGATGCTGTGTTGTATAGGTAGAGAGTGTACCCTTGAGTGACATGGGGCCAGGCTATGCTCCCTTGGATGAGCCCCGGCCACACAAGAAGCCAGTAGGTGGAGTTCCCCTCTTTCCAAATTTGCCACCAGTAAGTTGTGTTTCAACAAATCACAGCAGCTGAGTTGTTTACCTGTCTTTAGCCTTTAATGCCTCCAACCAAATAAAATTTAACGAGGTTAACAGTATATTACTGTAGTTTATAACATACTGAGGTTAACAGTGTATACTGTACTTTATAACTCTCGCAAACACAGTACTTAACAACTCAAGTATTCCTGACAGTTGTGTGTTCTTTCAACAAATAATAAGAAGATTCCCTTGGGCTGCCCATCTGTTGCGCCAGTATGGCATCACAAGGGGATGACATATACTCCCCCACCTGTGACCTTTAACTTGTAGATTACCTGCTGGCACGTTTCTTTCATCTAATATTCCAATCATTTTTTTAGCTTTACATTAATCATATATGATAAATATGCAATTTGTGTAAAGCATTCTGAGCAAATTTGTGAAAAGGCGCTATTAAATATTGCAATCATACTATCCAGGAAATATACATTTGTGTTTGTTGTAGTCTTAGTGCCAGTTCCATATTTGACATGAGCAGTACAAACTCTGTACTTGAGATATTAATAGCGCTGTATCTGTACTTATATATTAATAGTACTAATTGTATATTTGATGTACAGTGGAACCTCAATTATCCGGTTTAATGACCAATGCCTGTCATCCAGATAATCAAAAATCACGGATAGTCGAAATTCTAAAAATGTGCAAGTGCTAGAATTAGGGGGTTTACAGTGAAATTCTTACCTTTCTGGTGTTGTTTATGAAGTTTGAAAAAATCAGACAGAAGACTCTGCTTTGTGTTCCTGCAGCGCTTCAATTTTGTTGACGTGCGAAGTTTGCGAAGTGTTAGGATGTTACTAAAATTTGAATCTGCTTTCTGCTCAAGAAAGTCTCGCAATGTTTCGGCACAATTTAGCACTTCTACAAGCAAAACTTTCTTTTCTGAAGGTTCGTTTTCAACCGCCTCATCTTGCACTTGATTTTGCGATCCCAGATAACTGAATGCACGGTTAATTGAAGATCGAGGTTCCACTGTATTGGTAAATCTCTGTACTTATGAATTAATAGTACCACTTATGTGTAAACAGCACTCATTTACTCACATACTTGATTGCCTCACAGAGCAGAGGTGGAGAGAGAGTACAGCAAGAGCCCGGTCCCAGTCCACAAGAGTTGTCCACCGTACCAGAACCTTTATATGCCCAGGTCAACAAAGGCCGTCGACGTCATGATGATTATACCCAAGCTGCAGGCGGTGGGAGTTCTGCTGTCATGATGGATGGCTCAGGGGGTCAAGGGGGAGCAGATTCCTGGGTGTAATCATTGGATCTTTTCTGCTGTCTTCATACACACACTTAGCTTGCAAGTGGGAGCATCTGGTGAAAATGTTGTACAGCAGATGCTGTGACCGTGACACCCATCAGCACCCACATGCAGTACTTTCCTCCAGTTGCTGGCAAGTGGTTTTCTGCTTTAAGGTCTTTACAAACAAGTGGGAAGAGGACATCTGGCATGTTGTGTGTGCTTTAAACAAAACGTGGTAGATATACTGTACGTACATGGCTCAAACTGCTCCAGGAAGTCAAAATGTGAGAATCTACCAGCTGCTGTGATGTCAAGCAGGTGTTGTGTAGTCTGGAGTGTGGTGTGCAAGGGGATGTGCATCCTGCAGTCTCAGCTTGTGCCAGTGTTGTTGGCTTTGGATACAGTGGAGTGGGACAGTAAGACTTTTGTTGCTGAGGCCTACTTCACTGTGCAGTACTTGTTCCATAAGGATGCTTGACTTTGCCGAGTGCCCTTGTCCATCTTCCAGGCGTGCTGTTAGGTGTTAGTGTTTATTTGCTTACCTGTTGTGTACAGGCAAAAAAGAACAGATGGAGGTTGAATTTTTTTTTGTCATGTCCATGCTTGAAGCATGTCTCTCTATTGATAAACTGGTTATGTCAGTAATCAAACCTCTTTCATTACTAAATACTTGCCTGGGCATCATCTGTGAATGAGCCTTACATCAAATGTCGGCTAAATACCCTGGCAGAGGTCGACACAATGTTATCTGGGGTAGAGTTGTCAGATCAATTAATAAACTTGTTTTCATCCGTGACTAAACCTGTTCATATCTGTGAATAGTTATGTTTTATCAGCCAGAAGCGAGCTGTGCTTCTGTGTTAGTCCTAGTAGAAGTGTATAGATCCAGCTGACAGGTAATAGTGACCTGAATGGGTCACCTAGGTGAGGGTCACCTGGATGTGGGCATTTTAGATAGAGCAGGCTGCTGTGACCAGATGTTAGCAGTGTAGAGTAGGTTGGTAGCAGAGGAAGGTGTGGTGAATGTAACATGGAGTTGACGTAGAGACGAACATTAAGTTGCTGTCACTACATGCTACTAGTGGAGAGAGTTGACAGCAGGGGGACAGTGTTGTGATGATAACAGCATAGAGACTGATATACAGTTGTACAGGCTGTCGATGGGGCAACTCACTGTAGAGACAACTATACAACTGAAATGCTGCATTGTGATGAGAAGCACATAGAGGCAGCCTTCACGAAAAAAAAAGACGGTCTTTTTGGTGCCATCACAACAGTTCTTGTCTTGTACCCGCAGTCTTGCCGTTGAACGTGTGCTGTTAGTTGTGAACCAGATGCCTGTACTATGTCTGATACTAACTGTGTGACTTGGTTCTGTCAGCTGCGTGTACACGGCAGCGTAGACTTCGTGCTGTGTTACAAATCAGTTTCCTTTCTAAACAAAGCAAGAGATCCTCACGTGGACAAACTCTGGGCGCTAGGCTGTACAGTGTAGTAGAAGTTTTTTAACAGTAGTTATGATGTATGGAATTTACAGAGTATATATTTATTTTCTACTACAGTTTTACTGTTGCTATAGGAGATCAAATGTTTGTTAAAAAAAGAGAATGAAACAGAAACAGTTTGTAACCTTGTTATACATGGCCAGAACTAGGGCCAAATATGTGTGTGTGGTTGTGTATGTGTGTGTGTGTGTGTGTGTGTTTACATGTGCACGTACAAGAGATTTCATAAATTTCAAGGTATCATTGTATGCCCTGTGTGTGTATGTGTATGATGTCTGGGCACATGTGCATGTGCTCAAATTTGCAAGTATATATGTATAATGTCTGTGTGCATGTATATAAATGTAATATCTGTGTGCATGTATATATGTGTGTGTGTCTGTGTGTGTGTGTGTGTGTGCATGGATGTGGTGTTGATAATTCTTGTGAGTGTATGAGTAAGCATTACTGCTGCAGACTAAAGGTGTGGACTAAAGGCTGTGGGATAATAACAAGGTACAAACAGGTGAACATTTCAGGCTGTGGGATGATTAAGGGAAGAGTCATCAGCAGACTCCTTAATAAGATCTGAACTTTCAGCATTGTGTTATTGCTCACCATTGTAGTAATATTGTCATGAACAAATGAATACATTTCTCACATTAAAGCATATTAATTTGTTACAAATATGCACAGTCTTTTAATGCCACTTTTGGCATATTTATCAGAATAAATTAAAATTGATCAGCTAGGGTAATAACTGAGGAGACTTGTTTAACCTGTGATGCTTTAGCCAGCTGATCTTGACTGCAGCTATGAAGGAATGGGACTAAAGGATTTTGTAGCTTACCTGAACCTCTCACAGAACGTTTGAGGGGTTTGGAGGGGAACGACTTTCAGCTCTTGATCCTCAGCCAGCATCTATTAAAACTTAGGTAGATGAGATGTTGGGAAGTAAACCTGCAAAATAAAACAACACAACTTGAAGTTAAAAAGATACTGGAGCTGCTAACGTGATCAGATGCATGCCCATTATAGAAGAGAGGTTCTGTTTACAAGAAGCACCAGCCTTCCGATATTATTTCTCCCAGAAGGCAATTAGTAACTAGTTTTTGACTGGTGGCGTGGGAGGGGGGGGGGCATAGCTATACTTGTGAAAGGCAACATAGAGTAGAGATAATAAGAGTCGACTTGTCTGTACACGAACATGTCAATAGATTATAGTGGCTGTGCTGAATGAGGATGAGTTCTACTAGGCCAGTCTTGAGAGGAGCACTTTGTGATATATCTCGGCTACATGCATGTGTGTGTGTGTGTGTGCATGTATATATATATATCTAGCATTGGTGAATGCATGTGCACCTGTCATGTTTATGTGCTGTTGTAAGGACATTCTGACATGTCAAAATTTCCAGGTTGTGGTCTTGAAGCATTGGTGACTGAGGACATTGTAAAAAAAATTTTTTCTTTCTTTCATTTAGTTCATTGTATTTGTGAAAAAGATGTGATTTGTAACTTTCATAGTCATCCAGACGATAGTATGGCTGTCATTTAGGATACTGTCCTATTGGATCACACTAGCAGACTTTTGTGTCATACTGAACAACTAGCATCACATGTGTTGATAAGGTGATCATGAGAGGACCACTGTACCTCTGTATAATCCTAATGGCCAACGCCATGTCCAGAGATACGGCAGATGCCGTCCTTGAGAGAGGTGGCTTGTTAACTTTGCTGGTGCAACAGATTTGACGCTTGAGTCAGGTGGCTTGTTAACCTGGTTGGTGCAACAGATGCCTTCCTACAGTGAAATGGCTTGTTAACCTGGTTAGTGCAAGAGATTTGACACTTGAGTCAGGTGGCTTGTTAACCTGGTTAGTGCAAGAGATTTGACACTTGAGTCAGGTGGCTTGTTAACCTGGTTAGTGCAAGAGATTTGACACTTGAGTCAGGTGGCTTGTTAACCTGGTTAGTGCAAGAGATTTGACGCTTGAGTCAGGTGGCTTGTTAACCTGGTTGGTGCAACAGATGCCTTCCTACAGTGAAATGGCTTGTTAACCTGGTTAGTGCAAGAGATTTGACACTTGAGTCAGGTGGCTTGTTAACCTGGTTAGTGCAAGAGATTTGACACTTGAGTCAGGTAGCTTGTTAACCTGGTTAGTGCAAGAGATTTGACACTTGAGTCAGGTGGCTTGTTAACCTGGTTAGTGCAAGAGATTTGACACTTGAGTCAGGTGGCTTGTTAACCTGGTTAGTGCAAGAGATTTGACACTTGAGTCAGGTGGCTTGTTAACCTGGTTAGTGCAAGAGATTTGACACTTGAGTCAGGGGGCTTGTTAACCTGGTTAGTGCAAGAGATTTGACACTTGAGTCAGGTGGCTTGTTAACCTGGTTAGTGCAAGAGATTTGACACTTGAGTCAGGGGGCTTGTTAACTTGGTTAGTGCAAGAGATTTGACACTTGAGTCAGGTGGCTTGTTAACCTGGTTAGTGCAAGAGATTTGACACTTGAGTCAGGGGGCTTGTTAACTTGGTTAGTGCAAGAGATTTGACACTTGAGTCAGGTGGCTTGTTAACCTGGTTAGTGCAAGAGATTTGACACTTGAGTCAGGGGGCTTGTTAACTTGGTTAGTGCAAGAGATTTGACACTTGAGTCAGGTGGCTTGTTAACTTGGTTAGTGCAAGAGATGCCTTCCTAGAGTGAGATGGCTTGTTACCCTGGAATGTGTGAATATGCAATAGTAACAGTGTAACAGTCTTAGTGTGATTACTCAAGATTCAGGGCTTGTCCACTGTAAAGGTATGTTGTAGGTGACTTGGACATCATGAGTTGATTTGTATGAAACATAAAGGAGAGCATGACATGGCTGGATTCTTCAGGAGAGTTTAGATGTTACAATATGTGGCCTAGCAACTAACCTTGCTCACCTTGTCGCTCTCATTCCACTCTTCATACTTAGATCTAAAGGGCTGCTTATTTCACAGCTATCATTAGAAGTGGTCTCTCTTGAATCCCCCTCCCCTTCCTTTGTTATGAGCACAAGCAGTATGCTTCATTACAAGACCGCCACCATTCTGTCGGGCAGCATCTGCTTTATGTGATAATGATTTGCCAGATTTGTAATGGAACAGCATGTTCTTCGGTTTTACTACAGCGGACTTCCTTGAAAATTAAAACATTTTGCATAAGTTCTTCTTTGACTTGTCATTGTGTTCTAGCAGTACTGCACCTTGATGTCCTTGTTTGACCAGTAATTTTGTACAGGTGTCTAGGTGACATGGCATGAAACTCCAATGAACTAACTACGGGGTGTCGCGGACGAATGGGTCTCAACTAATTCAAGACAGCTGTGCATTTGTTAAGCAAACACGATGATTGCCTTAGGCTGCCCAGGTCATGTGTAACCTCACTACGATCAACTGCCGTCCACAGACAACGCACGGCACAACCACCTAACGATAGTGAAGACAAGTGCCATGGGCAAATGAACGATGTCTGAAGCTGCACCAGGTGTGGGATGGCAATGACCCACACACAGGACGCATGGACCCCGTATCCGCTTATCCATGTTATGTCATGAGGGGCGGTAGTCAGCTGGTCAGGTGTTCCCCTGATTGACACCTGTAGCTTGTGCGATACTTTAAATACAAGCTTTTCTTCTGGTGCTTAAAACGCATTAAAAATTATTAATCAAGTAAGGTGGTCACGCTTAACTATTTACACAAAAACTTCATAGATAAACTCAAAATGATCCGGATTTTGCTTTATTTTAATACGTTTGGACGTTAATCACCATCAAGTGTTGCACATAAAAAGCTTGATATGTTAATCATCATCAAGTTTTACACGTGACAAGCTTGACCACCACTGGCCATGTTGACAAAAAGGCTGGAGGCAGAGACCAATGCATGACTAGCCTTGTTCCACGACCGGAACTTCGACTGCCTGACACGTGTACACTAGGGTGTAGTGTCATGCAATCAATCGTAACAGATCAACAGACACATTTGTGGTTTTGTACAACCAGCAGCTGAGTTCACAAGCAGAACATCGCCCTTTTCCTGCCCCAAAACATGCAACAATCATGTTTTTAACTGAATGTTTCCTTTGTTGTCAAAAGTTCTGTATTTAATAACTGCAAGAAAATATCAGTTTCTGATAACATTCGCACTGTCCGACAATAATTATAAACAGTCCAGGCGAAATGTCAAAAATTCACTTTCCGGGCCTTTTTTGTGGCAAACTCTTCTAAGAGTTTTTCGTAGTTTAAAATGAAGAAACAATCTTTTTGTTTGATTGACAAAATTGCTAATCCAGTCAATCGAATCTGAGACATCGATGATTGGAGATAGGTCTTTATCAATTTCAGTTTTGAGAAACTTCTTTCTGCTGTGGCTACAGTGACGGGTACAGTTACAAGTATTTTGTAGGCAATAGTAGCATTAGGGAAAGAATCTTGCAAGTGGACAACAAATGGAAGTCAGTCCAATGCTGTTTCTGCTTCTTGTGGGATCAGTTCTCTTAGCAAGTGCAGCACGTCGGGTTGACGAGCTAATCCTGTTAATAAATGAATATCGGTCGCCTGAATTTTCTAAGAAACCCTTTTGTAAGGAAATGTTATTTCCATTAGTCCCAACAAACACGATGTACCCATCACGGTGTGAAATAATTCTTCCCTCGGCGCATACAAGCGTGAAGTTGTTGCCCACAGTGGGTGCCACTATGAGTGAACTGAGCGGTTGACGTGTATGGGGGGTCCGTGTCAATAGTGAAACTTGTCAGAACAA
The DNA here is from genome assembly GCA_004794655.1 of Marisa cornuarietis. NCBI lineage: Eukaryota > Metazoa > Mollusca > Gastropoda > Architaenioglossa > Ampullariidae > Marisa > Marisa cornuarietis. Next base: position 249,267 of record SMMW01000435.1, read on the forward strand.
AGCATGATAGTTGATGAGAGCATGATGAAACTAGTTTAATGGCAACATGCTTGGCACAAACACCTGCCTACACACTGTCTTTAGGTATATTCATCAACCACGAACACTGTTTAAATGCACATTCTCTCGATTGTTATACGCATGAAACACACATCAACACAGTTTATATGTAATCTGTATATACAGTATAGGTATCAACCACACATCAACACAGTTTATATGTAATCTGTATATACAGTATAGGTATCAACACAACCAATGTTTACATGTATATTCTATATAGGTACCAACCACAACCAATGTTTACATGTATATTCTGTATTTCTATATAGGTATCAACCACACATCAACACAGTTTATATGTAATCTGTATATACAGTATAGGTATCAACCACACATCTACACAGTTTATATGTAATCTGTATATACAGTATAGGTATCAACCACACATCTACACAGTTTATATGTAATCTGTATATACAGTATAGGTATCAACCACACATCAACACAGTTTATATGTAATCTGTATATACAGTATAGGCATCAAACACTAACTCATCGCCTAACACATTGTATATTCTATAAACCTTTATAGGCACCAACCACAACCAATGTTTACATGTATATTCTATATTTCTATATAGGCACCAACCACAACCAATGTTTACATGTATATTCTATATAGGCACCAACCACAACCAATGTTTACATGTATATTCTATATTTCTATATAGGCACCAACCACAACCAATGTTTACATGTATATTCTATATTTCTATATAGGCACCAACCACAACCAATGTTTACATGTATATTCTATATTTCTATATAGGCACCAACCACAACCAATGTTTACATGTATATTCTATATAGGCACCAACCACAACCAATGTTTACATGTATATTCTATATACCTTTATAGGCACCAACCACAACCAATGTTTACATGTATATTCTGTATTTCTATATAGGCACCAACCACAACCAATGTTTACATGTATATTCTATATACCTTTATAGGTACCAACCACAACCAATGTTTACATGTATATTCTATATAGGCACCAACCACAACCAATGTTTACATGTATATTCTATATTTCTATATAGGCACCAACCACAACCAATGTTTACATGTATATTCTATATACCTTTATAGGCACCAACCACAACCAATGTTTACATGTATATTCTATATAGGCACCAACCACAACCAACGTTTACATGTATATTCTATATTTCTATATAGGCACCAACCACAACCAATGTTTACATGTATATTCTATATTTCTATATAGGCACCAACCACAACCAATGTTTACATGTATATTCTATATACCTTTATAGGTACCAACCACAACCAATGTTTACATGTATATTCTATATAGGCACCAACCACAACCAATGTTTACATGTATATTTTATATTTCTATATAGGCACCAACCACAACCAATGTTTACATGTATATTCTATATACCTTTATAGGTACCAACCACAACCAATGTTTACATGTATATTCTATATACCTTTATAGGCACCAACCACAACCAATGTTTACATGTATATTCTATATACCTTTATAGGCACCAACCACAACCAATGTTTACATGTATATTCTATATAGGCACCAACCACAACCAATGTTTACATGCATATTCTATATACCTTTATAGGCACCAACCACAACCAATGTTTACATGTATATTCTGTATTTCTATATAGGCACCAACCACAACCAATGTTTACATGTATATTCTGTATTTCTATATAGGCACCAACCACAACCAATGTTTACATGTATATTCTATATACCTTTATAGGTACCAACCACAACCAATGTTTACATGTATATTCTATATAGGCACCAACCACAACCAATGTTTACATGTATATTCTATATTTCTATATAGGCACCAACCACAACCAATGTTTACATGTATATTCTATATACCTTTATAGGCACCAACCACAACCAATGTTTACATGTATATTCTATATAGGCACCAACCACAACCAACGTTTACATGTATATTCTATATTTCTATATAGGCACCAACCACAACCAATGTTTACATGTATATTCTATATACCTTTATACGTACCAACCACAACCAATGTTTACATGTATATTCTATATAGGCACCAACCACAACCAATGTTTACATGTATATTCTATATTTCTATATAGGCACCAACCACAACCAATGTTTACATGTATATTCTATATAGGCACCAACCACAACCAATGTTTACATGTATATTCTATATTTCTATATAGGCACCAACCACAACCAATGTTTACATGTATATTCTATATTTCTATATAGGCACCAACCACAACCAATGTTTACATGTATATTCTATATAGGCACCAACCACAACCAATGTTTACATGTATATTCTATATACCTTTATAGGCACCAACCACAACCAATGTTTACATGTATATTCTGTATTTCTATATAGGCACCAACCACAACCAATGTTTACATGTATATTCTATATACCTTTATAGGTACCAACCACAACCAATGTTTACATGTATATTCTATATAGGCACCAACCACAACCAATGTTTACATGTATATTCTATATTTCTATATAGGCACCAACCACAACCAATGTTTACATGTATATTCTATATACCTTTATAGGCACCAACCACAACCAATGTTTACATGTATATTCTATATAGGCACCAACCACAACCAATGTTTACATGTATATTCTATATTTCTATATAGGCACCAACCACAACCAACGTTTACATGTATATTCTATATTTCTATATAGGCACCAACCACAACCAATGTTTACATGTATATTCTATATTTCTATATAGGCACCAACCACAACCAATGTTTACATGTATATTCTATATACCTTTATAGGTACCAACCACAACCAATGTTTACATGTATATTCTATATAGGCACCAACCACAACCAATGTTTACATGTATATTTTATATTTCTATATAGGCACCAACCACAACCAATGTTTACATGTATATTCTATATACCTTTATAGGTACCAACCACAACCAATGTTTACATGTATATTCTATATACCTTTATAGGCACCAACCACAACCAATGTTTACATGTATATTCTATATACCTTTATAGGCACCAACCACAACCAATGTTTACATGTATATTCTATATAGGCACCAACCACAACCAATGTTTACATGTATATTCTATATACCTTTATAGGCACCAACCACAACCAATGTTTACATGTATATTCTGTATTTCTATATAGGCACCAACCACAACCAATGTTTACATGTATATTCTGTATTTCTATATAGGCACCAACCACAACCAATGTTTACATGTATATTCTATATACCTTTATAGGTACCAACCACAACCAATGTTTACATGTATATTCTATATAGGCACCAACCACAACCAATGTTTACATGTATATTCTATATTTCTATATAGGCACCAACCACAACCAATGTTTACATGTATATTCTATATACCTTTATAGGCACCAACCACAACCAATGTTTACATGTATATTCTATATAGGCACCAACCACAACCAACGTTTACATGTATATTCTATATTTCTATATAGGCACCAACCACAACCAATGTTTACATGTATATTCTATATACCTTTATAGGTACCAACCACAACCAATGTTTACATGTATATTCTATATACCTTTATAGGCACCAACCACAACCAATGTTTACATGTATATTTTATATACCTTTATAGGCACCAACCACAACCAATGTTTACATGTATATTCTATATAGGCACCAACCACAACCAATGTTTACATGTATATTCTATATACCTTTATAGGCACCAACCACAACCAATGTTTACATGTATATTCTGTATTTCTATATAGGCACCAACCACAACCAATGTTTACATGTATATTCTATATTTCTATATAGGCACCAACCACAACCAATGTTTACATGTATATTCTATATACCTTTATAGGCACCAACCACAACCAATGTTTACATGTATATTCTATATAGGCACCAACCACAACCAATGTTTACATGTATATTCTATATTTCTATATAGGCACCAACCACAACCAATGTTTACATGTATATTCTATATACCTTTATAGGTACCAACCACAACCAATGTTTACATGTATATTCTATATAGGCACCAACCACAACCAATGTTTACATGTATATTCTATATTTCTATATAGGCACCAACCACAACCAATGTTTACATGTATATTCTATATACCTTTATAGGCACCAACCACAACCAATGTTTACATGTATATTCTATATAGGCACCAACCACAACCAATGTTTACATGTATATTCTGTATTTCTATATAGGTATCAAACACACATCCCCAAACTGTTTTTATGTAAATTCTGTATACGCTTCAAATCCAACATCAACAAGACCAAGAGGATGACATATCCGTGCACAGACATAGACAGTGACCATGACCTTGTCTTAATGAGCCTGAAGTTGAAACAACCCAGGAAGTTCCAGGGCGTCCAACAAAGAAGAAACAGCCATGGGTGACGAACGAGGTTCTAGATCACTGGGACTAAAGAAAGAAAGGAACAGAAAACCCGAAGCAGCTTCCACAGTAAACTGTGACCTCAAGAAAGGGATGAAGGCAGCTATAGGAAGAACTGGATGGAAAGCCAGTGCCAGACCATAGAGGAGGGAATGGCATTGAGTGACAACAAAAAGGCCTAGCAGCTACTGACAGGTCAACACAAGACCTCAGTCATCCAACACCAATGACCACCTTAATTCACATAAAGCAATAATATACTCAACAGATGGACTGAATGTTGCAAAGATCTTACAGCTGAAGACAGACGCTAACATCCTTAAAAACAACCAGACTACAACTCGTGAATCTGCAGACCTGCCAGTTGTATGGAAAAAGATCGAAAGAACTGTACGGAGTTTGAAAGGAGGAAAATCACATGACCTTGACAATGTTCCGGCTGAGTTGCTCAAGCCTGGTGGGGAGAAACTGCAAAGACCCTCGTCCTGTGCCAAATATTCTGGAAACACAAAGAATGGACACAGTCACTAGTCATAACCCCCCTCAAAAAAAGAAACAGCAAACAGTGTCAGAACTACAAAGCCCTTAGCCTTATCAGCCACCCAAGCAAAGTCATGCTGCATGCCCTGCAGAACCACATCAACACCACTGTAGAAAAACTGGTAGCACAAGAACAGGCTGGCTTCAGACCACGTAGATGCACAGTTGAGAAGATCTTTGACTGTCGCATCCTGATAGAGAAGCATCTTCAGCATCAACAGGGCCTCTATCACTACTTCACAGACTTTAAAAAGGCTTTCGACACAGTCTGGCTCGAGGGGCTATGCCATGTGAGGCGAAAATTCAATATCGAAAAAGACCTCGTCAAAGTCATCGAAGAGCTGTATTGTAGTTCAATGAGTTAAGTGGTGCTGGATAACCAGAGAGGAGAGCACTTTCGCACTATAGTTGGGATACCCCAAGGGTGCATCGGCGCTGTTTAACATCTTCTTGGGGGACATTATGCGTATACCCTCCATGACCATCGCTGGAAGCCTGATTTGCAACCAACGTTTTGCAGATGACAGATCTGTTAGCAGGTACTAACAAAGAACTGCAAGACCTCAGTAACAGACTGACAAACAGCTCAAATGCATATGGAATGGAGACCAGCACTGACAAGTGGACTGTCTTGAGGGTCAGATGTTGACCTCAGTAACCTCAGCAAAGCTCAGTCAAGTTTTGGTGGGTGGGTGGAGGTCATCGGGTCAGCAACCTCCCTCCCCCCCTACGACGCAGCAGTGATGGAGATGTGGTGCTTGGTCGACACAGTATTCCGCTTACAGGGAGCTTAACTCAGGTGTGTAAGGTGCGTCATGTGGCGCCCCATAGTGCAGCGGGAGCGCCATTAGGTTGATGTTCTGTACGCCATTAGCCACTTACCTGCAGGAGTGAGGTTACCAGAGATTCATCGATTATAACATGGCTGGCCAGACCCCCACTACTACCTCCTCCCTTAGTTCATCCGAGTGCTGATGACAAATTTACCGCCCCTGCTTTCTCAGCCACTTCCTCAGGGGTAGTCAGTGAAGTAGTTTTCACCCCAACGCCGTCACATGACCTCACTCTGGCATCTTGAGTAGATGATGTGTATTTCACTAACAACAAACAGGTTTGCTTTGGGGCGTCAACCCCCCCCCCACCACCACCTAACAAAGTTCTGAGTGCAAACGCTTGTCCACTGGGCAGGAAGATGGTTGATGTGACATAAAGCAAACAGTGACCGCAGGACGATAGGGGGCGCTGGTGGCGCTTCGATTTCTGGTGCCAGTTAGTCTAGCGTGAAGTGTCGCGGGATAGTAATGGTGCTGGTGTCAGTCAGTCTAGCGTGAAGTGTCACAAGACGGTACCGGTGCTGGTGTCAGTCTAGCGTGAAGTGTCACAAGACGGAACCGGTGCTGGTGTCAGTCTAGCGTGAAGTGCTGGTGTCAGTCTAGTGTGAAGTGTCACAAGACGGTACCGGTGCTGGTGTCAGTCAGTCTAGCGTGAAGTGTCACAAGACGGAACCGGTGCTGGTGTCAGTCAGTCTAGCGTGAAGTGTCACAAGACGGAACCGGTGCTGGTGTCAGTCTAGTGTGAAGTGTCACAAGACGGTACCGGTGCTGGTGTCAGTCAGTCTAGCGTGAAGTGTCACAAGACGGAACCGGTGCTGGTGTCAGTCAGTCTAGCGTGAAGTGTCACAAGACGGAACCGGTGCTGGTGTCAGTCAGTCTAGCGTGAAGTGTCACAAGACGGAACCGGTGCTGGTGTCAGTCAGTCTAGCGTGAAGTGTCACAAGACGGTACCGGTGCTGGTGTCAGTCAGTCTAGCGTGAAGTGTCACAAGACGGAACTGGTGCTGGTGTCAGTCAGTCTAGCGTGAAGTGTCACAAGACGGAACCGGTGCTGGTGTCAGTCAGTCTAGCGTGAAGTGTCACAAGACGGAACCGGTGCTGGTGTCAGTCAGTCTAGCGTGAAGTGTCACAAGACGGTACCGGTGCTGGTGTCAGTCTAGTGTGAAGTGTCGCAGAATGGTAGAGGGCGCTAGTTCCAGTCAGCTAAGGTGAAAAACGAGTGGCCGGCGGCACCAACGTCCTGTAAACGTAGTTTCAACGGTCCACGTGATTTCAGCAACTTTACCTGAGACCGTCACGTGATTTCTACTGTATTTTAAAAGTGGCGATCCCTGCTCGCTAAAGTTAAACCTGAAGACAGTAAGTTTACTGCCGGGTCATCATGGATGCCAAGAGCTACAGAAACCTTTGGCTACAGCAAGTAGTCATTGTGTAGTGATGTACTTTAACTGACAGCCAACAATTGAAGTGGTGATCTCAGCTACAGCAAGTAGTCATTGTGTAGTGATGTGGTAAACAACTTCACTTGAAGTGGTGATCTCAGCTACAGCAAGTAGTGATTGTGTAGTGATGTACTTTAGCTGACAGCCAACTTCACTTGAAGTGGTGATCTCAGCTACAGCAAGTAGTCATTGTGTAGTGATGTACTTTAACTGACAGCCAACTTCACTTGAAGTGGTGATCTCAGCTACAGCAAGTAGTCATTGTGTAGTGATGTGTTAAGCAAGTTCACTTGAAGTGGTGATCCCAGTAGCTATTCCATGATACGGTAACACACCTGCTACAGGTAGAGGCTCTGTTCCAGCTACTCCAGGTAAGCTACAGTGCAGTCAGTTAGCCACAATATAGACAAGAGGTCAAAATACATCGTCGTCACGGGGACACCTGGTGTCGACCGTTTGGTTTGTAAATAGCTAAGAATAATTCTTGGCGACTGATTGGCTTAAAGTGTGTTTTGAAAAGATTTGTTAAAATAATTTACATTTATATCGGCCCTCAGCACTGACGTTGGACAGACCACTGGACCAATTCTCACTTCAACAAGCGGATAAGTAGGTACTGTGAGGCACTCACACACTCACACACTCACATACTAACCCTAACCCTGACGTTGGACAGACCACTGGACCAATTCTCACTTCAACAAGCGGATAAGTAGGTACTGTGAGGCACTCACACACTCACACACTCACATACTAACCCTAACCCTGACGTTGGACAGACCACTGGACCAATTCTCACTTCAACAAGCGGATAAGTAGGTACTGTGAGGCACTCACACTCACACACTCACCCTAACCCTGACGTTGGACAGACCACTGGACCAATTCTCACTTCAACAAGCGGACAAGTAGGTACTGTGAGGCACTCACACACTCACACACTCACCCATGTTAAGAAGGAAAATAAGCAAAGTTGCTGACAGGCGGCACACGTAGTCGTTGATTTCTTTTCAGTGAATGTTCTTCGCGAAAAAGACACGCGGACTGACATAAATACTAACTTGTCATGTCACTGAGAGAGTTGAACTCATTCCAGTGACGTCTTGTCATAGCAGCCAACCGACTTTTGTTGGGAGAAATGAGGTCTGGACCTCCAGTCCTACAATAGTCAAAGACATGAGGAGACAAGTGTTTGTATGATATATCATGTCTCATGAGCAGTGTTAGTGTCAGATCGGTGACAAGTGAGTAGACAAGTGTTTGTATGATATATCATGTCTCACGAGCAGTGTAAGTGTCAGATCGGTGACAAGTGAGTAGACAAGTGTTTGTATGATATATCATGTCTCACGAGCAGTGTAAGTGTCAGATCGGTGACAAGTGAGTAGACAAGTGTTTGTATGATATATCATGTCTCATGAACAGTGTAAGTGTCAGATCGGTGACAAGTGAGTAGACAAGTGTTTGTAGGATATATCATGTCTCTTGAACAGTGTAAGTGTCAGATCGGTGACAAGTGAGTAGACAAGTGTTTGTATGATATATCATGTCTCATGAACAGTGTAAGTGTCAGATCGTTAACAAAGGAGTAGAAAAGTATTTGTATGACATATCAGCAAAGTAGACATATTGACAATAGGTTCTGTCATGTATCAATGACGATGATAAACATACAAACAACAGGTTTTACCATATATATATGTATATATGATATACAAACAATAGGCTCCACCATGTATAAATAATGATAAACATACAAACAATAGGCTCCACCATGTATAAATAATGATAAACATACAAACAACAGGCTCGACCATATATATATATGATATACAAACAATAGGCTCCACCATGTATAAATAATGATAAACATACAAACAACAGGCTCGACCATATATATATATGATATACAAACAATAGGCTCCACCATGTATAAATAATGATAAACATACAAACAATAGGTTCTACCATATATATATATGACATACAAACAATAGGCTCCACCATGTATAAATAATGATAAACATACAAACAATAGGTTCTACCATATATATATATATGATATACAAACAATAGGCTCCACCATGTATAAATAATGATAAACATACAAACAATAGGTTCGACCATATATATATATGATATACAAACAATAGGCTCCACCATGTATAAATAATGATAAACATACAAACAATAGGTTCTACCATATATATATATATGACATACAAACAATAGGCTCCACCATGTATAAATAATGATAAACATACAAACAACAGGTTCGACCATATATATATATGATATACAAACAATAGGCTCCACCATGTATAAATAATGATAAACATACAAACAACAGGTTCGACCATATATATATATGATATACAAACAATAGGCTCCACCATGTATAAATAATGATAAACATACAAACAATAGGCTCCACCATGTACAAATAATGATAAACATACAAACAATAGGTTCTACCATATATATATATATATGATATACAAACAATAGGCTCCACCATGTATAAATAATGATAAACATACAAACAACAGGTTCTACCATATATATATATATGATATACAAACAATAGGCTCCACCATGTATAAATAATGATAAACATACAAACAACAGGTTCTACCATATATATATATATATATGATATACAAACAATAGGCTCCACCATGTATAAATAATGATAAACATACAAACAATAGGTTCTACCATATATATATATATGACATACAAACAATGGGCTCCACCATGTATAAATAATGATAAACATACAAACAACAGGTTCGACCATATATATATATATGATATACAAACAATAGGCTCCACCATGTATAAATAATGATAAACATACAAACAACAGGTTCGACCATATATATATATGATATACAAACAATAGGCTCCACCATGTATAAATAATGATAAACATACAAACAATAGGCTCCACCATGTACAAATAATGATAAACATACAAACAATAGGTTCTACCATATATATATATGATATACAAACAATAGGCTCCACCATGTATAAATAATGATAAACATACAAACAACAGGTTCTACCATATATATATGATATACAAACAATAGGCTCCACCATGTATAAATAATGATAAACATACAAACAATAGGCTCCACCATGTATAAATAATGATAAACATACAAACAATAGGTTCTACCATATATATATATGATATACAAACAATAGGCTTCACCATGTATAAATAATGATAAACATACAAACAACAGGTTCGACAATATATATATATATGATATACAAACAATAGGCTCCACCATGTATAAATAATGATAAACATACAAACAATAGGCTCCACCATGTATAAATAATGATAAACATACAAACAATAGGTTCTACCATATATATATATGATATACAAACAATAGGCTCCACCATGTATAAATAATGATAAACATACAAACAACAGGTTCTACCATATATATATATGATATACAAACAATAGGCTCCACCATGTATAAATAATGATAAACATACAAACAACAGGTTCTACCATATATATATATATATGACATACAAACAATAGGCTCCACCATGTATAAATAATGATAAACATACAAACAACAGGTTCGACCATACATATATATATGATATACAAACAATAGGCTCCACCATGTATAAATAATGATAAACATGCAAACAATAGGTTCTACCATATATATATATGACAAACAAACAATAGGCTCCACCATGTATAAATAATGATAAACATACAAACAACAGGTTCGACCATATATATATATATATGATATACAAACAATAGGCTCCACCATGTATAAATAATGATAAACATACAAACAACAGGTTCGACCATATATATATATGATATACAAACAATAGGCTCCACCATGTATAAATAATGGTAAACATACAAACAATAGGCTCCACCATGTACAAATAATGATAAACATACAAACAATAGGTTCTACCATATATATATATGACATACAAACAACAGGTTCTACCATGTATAAATAATGATAAACATACAAACAATAGGCTCCACCATGTATAAATAATGATAAACATACAAACAACAGGTTCGACCATATATATATATGACATACAAACAATAGGCTCCACCATCTATAAATAATGTTATACAAACAACAGGTTCTACCATATATATATATATGATATACAAACAATAGGCTCCACCATGTATAAATAATGATAAACATACAAACAATAGGCTCCACCATGTATAAATAATGTTATACAAACAACAGGTTCTACTATATATATATGACATACAAACAATAGGCTCCACCATGTATAAATAATGATAAACATACAAACAATAGGCTCCACCATGTATAAATAATGTTATACAAACAACAGGTTCTACTATATATATATATATGACATACAAACAATAGGCTCCACCATGTATAAATAATGATAAACAAACAAACAATAGGCTCCACCATGTATAAATAATGATAAACATACAAACAATAGGCTCCACCATGTATAAATAATGATAAACATACAAACAATAGGCTCCACCATGTATAAATAATGATAAACATACAAACAATAGGCTCCACCATGTATAAATAATGATAAACATACAAACAATAGGCTCCACCATGTATAAATAATGTTATACAAACAACAGGTTCTACCATATATATATATGACATACAAACAATAGGCTCCACCATGTATAAATAATGATAAACATACAAACAATAGGCTCTACCATGTATAAATAATGATAAACATACAAACAATAGGCTCCACCATGTATAAATAATGACAAACATACAAACAATAGGTTCTACCATATATATATATGATATACAAACAATAGGCTTCACCATGTATAAATAATGATAAACATACAAACAACAGGTTCTACTATATATATATATATATGATATACAAACAATAGGCTCCACCATGTATAAATAATGATAAACATACAAACAATAGGCTCCACCATGTATAAATAATGATAAACATACAAACAACAGGTTCTACTATATATATATGATATACAAACAATAGGCTCCACCATGTATAAATAATGACAAACATAGAAACAATAGGCTCAGGTTACTGAGATCAGGAGGTCAGTGGGCGCTACAGGTCCCCCAGTATTAGTGTTATTAGTGACGTACCCACACTATGTCTCATGTAACTATAGTTATTCCTACCACATCTCTGGCGATGTCAGAATGTCTCGTGTGACGTTGTCACATCTCTGGCGATGTCAGAATGTCTCGTGTGACGTTGTCACATCTCTGCCGATGTTAAAATGTCTCGTGTGACGTTGTCACATCTCTGGCGATGTTAGAATGTCTCGTGTGACGTTGTCATATCTCTGGTGATGTCAGAATGTCTCGTGTGACATTGTGACATCTCTGGTGATGTCAGAATGTCTCGTGTGACGTTGTCATATCTCTGGTGATGTCAGAATGTCTCGTGTGACATTGTGACATCTCTGGTGATGTCAGAATGTCTCGTGTGACATTGTGACATCTCTGGTGATGTCAGAATGTCTCGTGTGACGTTGTCACATCTCTGGCGATGTCAGAATGTCTCGTGTGACGTTGTCACATCTCTGGCGATGTTAGAATGTCTCGTGTGACGTTGTCACATCTCTGGCGATGTTAGAATGTCTTGTGTGACGTTGTCACATCTCTGGCGATGTCAGAATAATAATGGGATGGTTGTGACGTTTGACGTTTCAGGAGGACGGCCATGGCTGTGGGTCTTGTGGTGGTGGTGGTGGTGGCGCTGCATGTGACGTCAGTAGCGCCAGAGATTCTGTGGTCATTGAGGGGGAGAGAGTCAGCAGCCCACTACCTGCCTCAGCTTGACGACTACATCTCCGACGACGAGCTGCTATGGACAGCTTGGGCGAGGTCCGTCCTGCACTGCACAGATTTGTGTGCGCGTGATGTCACCTGCCGGGCCTTCACCGCTACCACTGTGACGTCATGGGGCGTGGTGTGTAGGGGGCACCTTGGGTTCGGGCCAGGGTCTACTCTCGGAAACAGATCAAACACCAGGGTATACAGTCTTGAGGGTAAGCCTCTCTACCTCTAGGGTAGTAAAGTACAGCTAGTGTACTACGGCAGTCAGCATAGCTTGTGACAACGTGTCGCACACCTTAGTCGAGGGTTTACAAGGCATTGAGGTCAGGAGAGTGAGACATGACGGGAAGAACCTTCCTCAGCCTCTTCACTCTTCAGACTGCGCTGCCCCAGGAATCTTTTCTTTCCACTTCCTCAGCCTGTTGAGTCTGTATTGCTCTAGAGGTTTTCTGTCCACTTAGACTGTTGGGACAAGTTTTTCCCATGAATTCTACTTAGTTGTCTTTTTTCTTGTTGCAGTCTTGACGTGGCTAGACAAGACTTGCACCAAAGACTCGGATTGCACACACCCTAGGTCCGTCTGCTTCGCGGGTCATTGTCTGTGCAGCCCAGGCTTCTTTTACTCCCACTCACGTGACGACTGTCTGGCAGGTGAGTTGTCGATGTCTCAGACACAATCACACAGTCAATCACACAGTCAATCACAATCACAAGTCAATCACACAGTCAATCACACAGTCAATCACAATCACAAGTCAATCACACAGTCAATCACACACTCAATCACACAATCACACAGTCGTAAGAGGCGTCGTTCTGGTCTTAAAATCGCCTTCTAAAGGTAAACACCGTTTGGTAGAAAACAAAATGATGAAAAGCTTCATTGTATTGGAGTTGTTTGAGCTGACAGAGGCATGTGCTACAGACTCTTTACTAATTGAGTCGACTTTAGTTTACTTTGGTTTAGTTTCTCTCTCTCTCTATCTCTGGAGTCGTGAGACATGTTGCAGCGCATTTTACTTTGGTTCAGTCTGTCAACACTGAATGCAGTTGCATATTGCTAACACCTGTAAAGTTTCCTTGTATTGAATACATCTGTATACGACCCATTACACGTGTAATGTAGTGTCTCTGAGGTTCCACTCATTCATTCGTTCGACCCTTGACTAGTTCCGGTCGTGCAGGACAGCACCTGGATAGGGACGAGACTTGACAAGGCCCGCCACTCACGCGTGTCTTGGGCGATGGTGAACAGACCCTTCACAGGACGAGCAGTTCAATCCTTCAGTTCCTAAGCCATGTCTTCCTTTGGCCACCGCGGCGTCCACCATCTTCCAAGGTACCTTTAGGGATAATCTTTGACAAAGTCTCGTGTCAGGTCACATGACCAAACCAGACTAACTGACGTCACTTGACTGTAGGGGTTCCTGACGACCATGCTTCACACAAAGTCACTGGTTTTGTGTTCTCTGTACAAGATCCGCCGACACTTGTTCTCGAATGCCTGGATTCTCTTTTCTGTGTCGGTGAGCAGAGTCCACGTGTCACATCCGTAGAGCAGGATCGACACTACCAGGGATTGGTATAGCTTGTACTTGGTAGTGAACCTTATCTTGTGGCTATGCTAGACCCTGTCCAGCCTGTCTATTGCCACTGATCATGATACGGACATAGTTCGTGGAACTGCTGTTTCCCAAGCCATACTTCGTTCATGTGTGTGTGCATAAATATGCTTTGCTGTTACCAATAACCATGACTGCTCTTGTCAGTGCTGGTCTCCATTCCATATGCATTCGAACTGTCTGTCAGTCTACTGGTGAGGTCTTGAAGTTCTTTGTTCGCACTTAGTATCATGTCGATGTCGTCTGAAAAGTGTAGGTTGCAGATCGGACTTCCAGTGACGGAAATGCGATGATCCGGGAGGGTTTGACGCATGATTTTATCCAAGATGTTGAACAGCTCAGGTGATCGAGGACATCCTTGACGTATGCTTAGTGACGTGTGAAGTGAGCCCCATGCAGTTGGTTATCTAGCAGTACTGCTCTCGTTTAGCTCTTATACAGCGCTTCAATTACTTGGACGATACTTTCTTTAAAGCTGAATTTTCCCATCACATGCCAGATTTTATCAAAGGCCTTTTTAAAGTCAATGTAGCTATGATAAAGGTCTCGCTGATGCTGTTGGTTCTTCTCTTTCAGGATACGACAGTCGAAGATCTGCTCAACTGTGCTTCTACCTGGTCTGAAACAATTCTGATTTCCTGATGGCAGTTTGTCGGCGGTGGCGCTGATGCATTTCTATAATTTCAGCACGACTTTGCTTGGGTGGCTGATAAGGCTTGTGGTTTTGTAGTTCTGACACTGTTCGCTGTTTCCTTTTTTAAAAGGAGTAAGATTAGTATGATTTTTTGCATTACCAGACTATTTGGCACAGGACAGCCAGGGCCTTTGTAGTTTCTTCTCCACCATGCATGAGCAGCTCAGGTGGGGTGTTGTTAAGGCTAGATTATTTTCCTCCCTTCAGACTGTGTACAGCTCTTTCGACCTCTTCCCGTAGGACTGGTAGGTTTGCAATATTCAGTTCATCAGTTAAGTACAACAGTACTTTCTATGAAATGATCATTGCTATCAGAGATATGAGAACTTCCGAGAAATAGTCAGAACAGGAGACTGCAAAGAAATCAAAACACAGCACAGACAGTTTGTACTGAATGCGAGAACAGACGGGTAGCCAGTGTAGAAAACGAAGGAGAGGAGTGACATGGTCCTTTTCCTTGCTCTAAGCACCAGACGTGCAGCGGAGTTCTGTACTTTCTGGAGTCTCTCAATGAGGGATGAGGGGCAGCCTGCCAGCAAGGAGTTGCAGTAGTCAAGTCGAGAAAGAACAAACGCACAGACAAGAGTGTTGGTAGCGCGTGTAGAGAGAAAGTGACGGATAGCACTGATCTTACGGAGCTCATAATAGACAGACTGACAGACAGCTGTAACATGTTTATCATAATAGACAGACTGACAGACAGCTGTAACATGTTTATCATAATCACAAACTGACAGACAGGTGTAACATGTTTATCATAATAGACAGACTGACAGACAGCTGTAACATGTTTATCATAATCACAAACTGACAGACAGCTGTAACATGTTTATCATAATAGACAGACTGACAGACAGCTGTAACATGTTTATCATAATAGACAGACTGACAGACAGCTGTAACATGTTTATCATAATCACAAACTGACAGACAGCTGTAACATGTTTATCATAATAGACAGACTGACAGACAGACAGCTGTAACATGTTTATCATAATAGACAGACTGACAGACAGACAGCTGTAACATGTTTATCATAATAGACAGACAGACTGACAGACAGCTGTAACATGTTTATCATAATAGACAGACGTGACAGACAGACAGCTGTAACATGTTTATCATAATAGACAGACAGACTGACAGACAGCTGTAACATGTTTATCATAATAGAAAGACTTGACAGACAGACAGCTGTAACATGTTTATCATAATAGACAGACTGACAGACAGCTGTAACGTGTTTATCATAATAGACAGACTGACAGACAGACAGCTGTAACATGTTTATCATAATAGACAGACTGACAGACAGACAGCTGTAACATGTTTATCATAATAGACAGACTGACTGACAGACAGCTGTAACATGTTTATCATAATAGACAGACTGACAGACAGACAGCTGTAACATGTTTATCATAATAGACAGACAGACTGACAGACAGCTGTAACATGTTTATCATAATAGACAGACTTGACAGACAGACAGCTGTAACATGTTTATCATAATAGACAGACAGACTGACAGACAGCTGTAACATGTTTATCATAATAGACAGACTGACAGACAGCTGTAACATGTTTATCATAATAGACAGACTGAAAGACAGCTGTAACATGTTTATCATAATAGACAGACTGACAGACAGCTGTAACGTGTTTATCATAATAGACAGACTGACAGACAACTGTAACATGTTTATCATAATAGACAGACTGACAGACAGACAGCTGTAACATGTTTATCATAATAGACAGACTGAAAGACAGCTGTAACATGTTTATCATAATAGACAGACTGACAGACAGCTGTAACATGTTTATCATAATAGACAGACTGACAGACAGCTGTAACATGTTTATCATAATAGACAGACTGACAGACAGACAGCTGTAACGTGTTTATCATAATAGACAGACTGACAGACAGACAGCTGTAACATGTTTATCATAATAGACAGACTTGACAGACAGACAGCTGTAACATGTTTATCATAATAGACAGACTGACAGACAGACAGCTGTAACATGTTTATCATAATACACAGACTTGACAGACAGACAGCTGTAACATGTTTATCATAATAGACAGACAGACTGACAGACAGCTGTAACATGTTTATCATAATAGACAGACTGACAGACGGCTGTAACATGTTTATCATAATAGACAGACTGACAGACAGACAGCTGTAACGTGTTTATCATAATAGACAGACTTGACAGACAGACAGCTGTAACATGTTTATCATAATAGACAGACTGACTGACAGACAGCTGTAACATGTTTATCATAATAGACAGACAGACTGACAGACAGCTGTAACATGTTTATCATAATAGACAGACTGACAGACGGCTGTAACATGTTTATCATAATAGACAGACTGACAGACAGACAGCTGTAACGTGTTTATCATAATAGACAGACTGACAGACAGACAGCTGTAACATGTTTATCATAATAGACAGACAGACTGACAGACAGCTGTAACATGTTTATCATAATAGACAGACTGACAGACAGACAGCTGTAACATGTTTATCATAATAGACAGACTGACAGACAGCTGTAACATGTTTATCATAATAGACAGACTGACAGACAGACAGCTGTAACATGTTTATCATAATAGACAGACTGAGTGACCTGAGTGAGCTGACTTGTCTTAGTGAGTTGACCTGTTTTAGTGACTTGAGTGACCTGACCTGTTTTAGTGAGCTGACCTGTCTTAGTGAGTAGACCTGTCTTAATGAGTTGATCTGTTTTAGTGAGCTGACCTGTTTTAGTGACCTGAGTGACCTGACCTGTTTTAGTGACCTGACCTGTTTTAGTGAGGGTCTAGAGTAGCTGGTTGGCCTATTTACTCTTATCCCATGCTATTCCCTCTTCTATGGACTGGCACTGGGTCCTGATCCAGTTTTCCTCCCTGCCTTAATCCCTTTATTGACGGGACAATTCCCTTCTTTGTATTTGGAAGCTGCTTCTGGTTTGCTTTACCTGTCTTCGTGGCCCCCCCCCCCTTTGATGACAGAGATCTATGATGTTCGTGTTTTTTCCTTGTTGCTGGGCTGTTGACGGTGTTTCCAGTGCGCAGTCCACCAAGCTCAGTGCAGCGAATTTAACTACAACTGTGGCCTTGAAGATTTCCGCAACCTTTGGTCCTTTCAGATTCTCCTAATTAAAGAGAATTCGGGAGGGGGGGGTGATGTTTGAGTGGCTTTTCATCCTCGGCTTCAAATGTAGGTTTGTTAAGACAAGGTCATGGTCAGCACTTGGCTAAGTCCTCGTCTTGACCTTGTTGATGGTGGATTTGAACCGTCTACACAGCAGGAGGAAGTCGCGCTGGTTAGGGACAATCCGTCTGGTGAGTGTCAAGTTGTCGTCCTCGAGTTCTTGTGGGGATGTAGCGTTGGCTAAGGTGAGTCCATGGCTTTGCGCAAACTCCCTGTTGTTGGTTTTGCCAAAGTCAGTTTTATTCGCCATTCCCACCCTTTACTGGGAGGCACCTGAGTCGGTCTGGGTAATCCACTCATTGAGTAAAAATGAGGATGTCCTTTTTGGGTACTGCCATTCTAACCTTGTCTAGCTGTTGGTAAAACTCCACCACTTCGTGCATGGAAGGCGGGGCACATACTTGGACAGTGGTGACAATGTGGAGCCTGGAAGAGACATGTGTGGGTGTATGAACCTGCTGCATGTGAGTGGTAGACATGTGTGGGGGTATGAACCTGCTGCATGTGAGTGCACAGCTGTCAGTGGTGACAATGTGGAGCCTGGTAGAGACATGTGTGGGGGTATAACCTGCTGCATGTGAGTGTACAGCTGTCAGTGGTGACAATGTGGAGCCTGGTAGAGACATGTGTGGGTGTATAACCTGCTGCGTGTGAGTGTACAGCTGACAGTGGTGACAATGTGGAGCCTGGTAGAGACATGTGTGGGTGTATAACCTGCTGCATGTGAGTGTACAGCTGACAGTGGTGACAATGTGGAGCCTGGTAGAGACATGTGTGGGGGTATGAACCTGCTGCGTGTGAGTGTACAGCTGACAGTGGTGACAATGTGGAGCCTGGTAGAGACATGTGTTGGTGTGAGTGTACAGCTGTCAGCTGATGGCAGCTCTCACCACTTCTGTGTAAAAGGAAGCCCACGCCATGCTTGTGTCTTGCATCCTTTCCACTGGACCAGAGTCTATGGCCCTCGTCAGTTGCTGTCTCCCCATATCCTGACCATGTGACCTCATGTGACCGACTCACAACGTCCCGTCTCACCCTTCTAGCTCGTGGGTGAGTTGTCTCACTTTGCCGCACGTGTAACATGCGGACATTCCACGTACCAGTGGATGTTCCTTCTCTCACCTTTATATCTGCTTAGGTTGCAGTAGCACATTATCCCCTACCCCCCTCCCTAGCGCCTGCCGGTTGGGGGCGCAGTCATTATTGATCAGGGAGACCATTTCCCCTTGGTTAAGGTACGGGGAATAGTGACACTTCCTAAGTGTGTGAGTGTAAAAGTATGGGGAATGATGACACTTCCCAGTGTGTGAGTGTTAAGGTAGGGGAATAGTGACACTTCCCAAGTGTGTGAGTGTTAAGGTACGGGGATGATGACATTTCCCAAGTGTGTGAGTGTTAAGGTACGGGGAATAGTGACACTTCCCAAGTGTGTGAGTGTTAAGGTAGGGGGATGATGACACTTCCCAAGTGTGTGAGTGTTAAGGTAGGGGGGTGATGACACTTCCCAAGTGTGTGAGTGTTAAGGTAGGGGGATGATGACACTTCCCAAGTGTGTGAGTGTTAAGGTAGGGGAATAGTGACACTTCCCAAGTGTGTGAGTGTTAAGGTAGGGGAATGATGACATTTCCCAAGTGTGTGAGTGTTAAGGTAGGGGGATGATGACATTTCCCAAGTATGTGAGTGTTAAGGTAGGGGAATGATGACACTTCCCAAGTGTGTGAGTGTTAAGGTAGGGGAATAGTGACACTTCCCAAGTGTGTGAGTGTTAAGGTAGGGGAATGATGACATTTCCCAAGTGTGTGAGTGTTAAGGTAGGGGGATGATGACATTTCCCAAGTATGTGAGTGTTAAGGTAGGGGAATGATGACACTTCCCAAGTGTGTGAGTGTTAAGGTATGGGGAACGATGACACTTCCCAAGTGTGTGAGTGTTAACCACAAAGCATGCAGGACAACGACATAGTTTTGGAAACTAATCAAAAGTTGAAAAATGAACGGCCTAGAAATATTATGGTCAAAAAGGCGTAAAATTATAAATAACAAAATCCCATCACAAACAGCTGGACTTACCCCACCACAAACAGCTGGACTAACCCCACCACAAACAGCTGGACTAACCCCACCACAAACAGCTGGACTTACCCCACCACAAACAGCTGGACTTACCCCACCACAAACAGCTGGACATCCCATGATGCACAAGGGCGGGGCGGAAGCGATGAGAGTCACGTGGCTTCTCAAACCAAAGCAGCACACGTATGGCTGCTGTACATTCATTGCTATGTTTAGCCAGACCCTTGGTGAGTCCCCTTCACTGAGTGGTCACAACACACTGCTGTATACACCCCGGGTGTCTGCTTTGTTTTTTGTAGACTGCATGGATGCTGATCTGAAGCCTCTGATGGTCAGCTACCCCGGGTGGTATATCTTCCAGCATAACCTGAACAGTAGTGTAACGTCGTGGGCTGAGTGTGTCGAGTGGTGCAGCCTGGACCCCGCTTGCCGCACCTTTGAGTACAACTTTAGTTCCTCTACCTGCTTCTTGGCGCACGTCACCGCCCTGCAGGAGACCTCGTACTGGAAGCCACAGGACAACGATGAAATCAACCACTACATGAAGACCTGTGCCTAAACACGTCACTACATCAAGACCTGTACACACCTAAGTATGTCACCCCATACAGAGCTGCACCTACATCAGCCTAAACACGTCACTACATCAAGACCTGTACACACCTAAGTATGTCACCCCATACAGAGCTGCACCTACATCAGCCTAAACACGTCACTACATCAAGACCTGTACACACCTAAGTATGTCACCCCATACAGAGCTGCACCTACATCAGCCTAAACACGTCACTACATCAAGACCTGTACACACCTAAGTATGTCACCCCATACAGAGCTGCACCTACATCAGCCTAAACACGTCACTACATCAAGACCTGTACACACCTAAGTATGTCACCCCATACAGAGCTGCACCTACATCAGCCTAAACACGTCACTACATCAAGACCTGTACACACCTAAGTATGTCACCCCATACAGAGCTGCACCTACATCAGCCTAAACACGTCACTACATCAAGACCTGTACACACCTCAGCATGTCACCACATAAAGAGCTGCACCTACATCAGCCTAAACACGTCACTACATCAAGACCTGTACACACCTAAGCATGTCACCCCATACAGAGCTGCACCTACATCAGCCTAAACACGTCACTACATCAAGACCTGTACACACCTAAGCATGTCACCCCATACAGAGCTGCACCTACATCAGCCTAAACACGTCACTACATCAAAACCTGTACACACCTCAGCATGTCATCCCATACAGAGCTGCTTACAAGCACGTGACTCCACGAAGTCCTGTGGCGAAGCACATCACTCAACGAAAAGTGACGTTCAAACACTCATACAAGCACGTCACTCCATGAAGCCCTGCACCTAAGCACCTTAGTCTGTTTAGCTTGTGGTCAAGCAGCTCAAGCAGATTATCAACTGTCCACGTCACACACGGTGTATCTGGATATCATTATCTCTACAAAGGTGGGCTCCTTGATATTCTGTAGCCTTGACGGACAAGAGTTTCCATGCACCATAGTGACGTCACACCTGCCGTAATGTGGACGATATGCACGTCACAGTCCCAAGGGACCTGTTTGCTTACATGTGTACCTTGTGATGCAGCTAGCTTAGTGATCTACCTTATGATGTAGAGGGTACAGCTAGCTTAGTGATCTACCTTATGATGTAGAGGGTACAGCTAGCTTAGTGATCTACCTTATGATGTAGAGGATACAGCTAGCAGTGATTTACTAACATGTGTACCTTATGATGTAGAGGATACAGCTAGCTTAGTGATCTACCTTATGATGTAGAGGGTACAGCTATCTTAGTGATTTACTAACATGTGTACCTTATGATGTAGAGGATACAGCTAGCTTAGTGATCTACCTTATGATGAGATACATACAGCTAGCTTAGTGATTAACTAACATGTGTACCTTATGATGTAGAGGATACAGCTAGCTTAGTAATTTACTAACATGTGTACCTTATGATGTAGAGGGTACATCTAGCTTAGTAATTTACTAACATGTGTACCTTATGGTGTAGAGGGTACAGCTAGCTTAGTGATCTACCTTACGATGTAGAGGGTACAGCTAGCTTAGTGATCTACCTTATGATGTAGATTTACTACTACTTAGTGATTTACTAACATGTGTACCTGATGATGTAGAGGATACAGCTAGCTTAGTGATTTACTAACATGTGTACCTTATGATGTAGAGGGTACAGCTAGCTTAGTGATTTACTAACATGTGTACCTTATGATGTAGAGAATACAGCTAGCTTTGTGATCTACCTTATGATGTAGAGGATACAGCTAGCAGTGATTTACTAACATGTTTACCTTATGATGTAGAGGATACAGCTAGCTTAGTGATCTACCTTATGATGTAGAGGATACAGCTAGCAGTGATTTACTAACATGTGTACCTTATGATGTAGAGGATACAGCTAGCTTAGTGATTTACTAACATGTGTACCTTATGATGTAGAGGATACAGCTATCTTAGTGATCTACCTTATGATGTAGAGGATACAGCTAGCTTGGTGATCTTCCTTATGATGTAGAGGATACAGCTAGCTTAATGATTTACTAACATGTGTACCTTATGATGTAGAGGATACAGCTAGCTTAGTGATCTACCTTATGATGTAGAGGATACAGCTAGCTTAATGATTTACTAACATGTGTACCTTATGATGTAGAGGATACAGCTAGCTTAGTGATCTTCCTTATGATGTAGAGGATACAGCTAGCTTAGTGATCTTCCTTATGATGTAGAGGATACAGCTAGCTTAGTGATCTACCTTATGATGTAGAGGATACAGCTAGCTTAGTGATCTACCTTATGATGTAGAGGATACAGCTAGCTTAGTCATTTACTAACATGTGTACCTTATGATGTAGAGGATACAGCTAGCTTAGTCATTTACTTACATGTGTACCTTATGATGTAGAGGATACAGCTAGCTTAGTGATTTACTAACATGTGTACCTTATGATGTAATACATACAGCTAGCTTAGTGATTTACTAACATGTGTACCTTGTGATGTAATACATACAGCTAGCTTAGTGATTTACTAACATGTGTACTTATGATGTAGAGGATACAGCTAGCTTAGTGATTTACTAACATGTGTACCTTATGATGTAGAGGGTACAGCTAGCTTAGTGATTTACTAACATGTGTACCTTATGATGAAGAGGATACAGCTAGCTTAGTGATCTACCTTATGGTGTAGAGGATACAGCTAGCTTAGTGATTTACTAACATGTGTACCTTGTGATGTAATACATACAGCTAGCTTAGTGATTTACTAACATGTGTACCTTATGATGTAGAGGATACAGCTAGCTTAGTGATTTACTAACATGTGTACCTTATGATGTAGAGGGTACATCTAGCTTAGTCATTTACTAACATGTGTACCTTATGATGTAGAGGATACAGCTAGCTTAGTGATCTACCATATGATGTAGAGGATACAGCTAGCTTAGTCATTTACTAACATGTGTACCTTATGATGTAGAGGATACAGCTAGCTTAGTGATTTACTTACATGACCTTATGATGTAGAGGGTACATCTAGCTTAGAGATTTACTAACATGTGTACCTGATGATGTAGAGGATACAGCTAGCTTAGTGATCTACCTTATGATGTAGAGGATACAGCTAGCTTAGTCATTTACTAACATGTGTACCTTATGATGTAGAGGATACAGCTAGCTTAGTGATTTACTTACATGACCTTATGATGTAGAGGGTACATCTAGCTTAGAGATTTACTAACATGTGTACCTGATGATGTAGAGGATACAGCTAGCTTAGTGATCTACCTCATGATGTAGAGGATACAGCTAGCTTAGTCATTTACTAACATTTTTACCTTATGATGTAGAGGATACAGCTAGCTTATTGATTTACTTACATGACCTTATGATGTAGAGGGTACAGGTAGCTTAGAGATTTACTAACGTGTGTACCTGATGATGTAGAGGATACAGCTAGCTTAGTGATTTACTAACATGTGTACCTTATGATGTAATACATACATCTAGCTTAGTGATTTACTAACATGTTTACCTTATGATGTAGAGGGTACAGGTAGCTTAGTGATTTACTAACATGTGTACCTTATGATGTAGAGGGTACAGGTAGCTTAGTGATTTACTAACATGTGTACCTTGTGATGTAATACATACATCTACCTTAGTGATCTACCTTATGATGTAGAGGATACAGCTAGCTTAGTGATTTACTAACATGTGTACCTTATGATGTAATACATACATCTAGCTTAGTGATTTACTAACATGTGTACCTTATGATGTAGAGGGTACATCTAGCTTAGTGATTTACTAACATGTGTACCTTATGATGTAGAGGATACAGCTAGCTTAGTGATTTACTAACATGTGTACCTTGTGATGTAGAGGATACAGCTAGCTTAGTGATTTACTAACATGTGTACCTTGTGATGTAATACATACAGCTAGCTTAGTGATTTACTAACATGTGTACCTTGTGATGTAATACATACAGCTAGCTTAGTGATTTACTAACATGTGTACCTTATGATGTAGAGGATACAGCTAGCTTAGTGATTTACTAACATGTGTACCTTATGATGTAGAGGATACAGCTAGCTTAGTGATTTACTAACATGTGTACCTTGTGATGTAATACATACAGCTAGCTTAGTGATCTACCTTATGATGTAGAGGATACAGCTAGCTCAGGGATTTACTAACATGTGTACCTTATGATGTAATACATACATATAGCTTAGTGATTTACTAACATGTGTACCTTGTGATGTAATACATACAGCTAGCTTAGTGATTTACTAACATGTGTACCTTATGATGTAGAGGGTACAGCTAGCTTAGTGATTTACTAACATGTGTACCTTGTGATGTAGAGGGTACAGCTAGCTTAGTGATTTACTAACATGTGTACCTTGTGATGTAATACATACAGCTAGCTTAGTGATTTACTAACATGTGTACCTTATGATGTAGAGGATACAGCTAGCTTAGTGATTTACTAACATGTGTATCTTATGATGTAGAGGGTACAGCTAGCTTAGTGATCTTCTTTATGATGTAGAGGGTACAGCTAGCTGAGTCATTTACTTACATATGTACCTTATGGGCGCCAGATGGAGAACCTTCCAAGAGGGTAGAGGAAAGGCGTTGCTGCCACGTTTCATAATGTTCCCCAGACCCACACAACTGGTCTTACTTAAGGGGCAGAGAGAGAGAGAGGGTACCTTATATGGGAAGCTGATAGTTTAGTGTATTTGTGATGTAGAGGGAGCAGATAGTGTAGTGTACTTTGTGCTGTAAAGGGAGCATATTGGTTAGTGTACCTTGTGATGTAGAGGGAGAAGATAGTTTAGTGTACCTTGTGATGTAGAGGGAGAAGATAGTTTAGTGTACCTTGTGATGTAGAGGGAGAAGATAGTTTAGTGTACCTTGTGATGTAGAGGGAGAAGATAGTTTAGTGTACCTTGTGATGTAGAGAGAGAAGATAGTTTAGTGTACCTTGTGATGTAGAGGGAGCAGATAGTGTAGTGTACTTTGTGCTGTAAAGGGAGCATATTGGTTAGTGTACCTTGTGATGTAGAGGGAGAAGATAGTTTAGTGTACCTTGTGATGTAGAGGGAGAAGATAGTTTAGTGTACCTTGTGATGTAGAGGGAGAAGATAGTTTAGTGTACCTTGTGATGTAGAGGGAGAAGATAGTTTAGTGTACCTTGTGATGTAGAGGGAGAAATAGTTTAGTGTACCTTATGATGTAGAGGGAGAAGATAGTTTAGTGTACCTTGTGATGTAGAGGGAGAAGATAGTTTAGTGTACCTTGTGATGTAGAGGGAGAAGATAGTTTAGTGTACCTTGTGATGTAGAGGGAGAAATAGTTTAGTGTACCTTATGATGTAGAGGGAGAAGATAGTTTAGTGTATCTTGTGATGTAGAGGGAGAAGATAGTTTAGTGTACCTTGTGATGTAGAGGGAGAAGATAGTTTAGTGTACCTTATGATATAGAGGGAGAAGATAGTTTAGTGTACCTTGTGATGTAGAGGGAGAAGATAGTTTAGTGTACCTTGTGATGTAGAGGGAGAAGATAGTTTAGTGTATCTTGTGATGTAGAGGGAGAAGATAGTTTAGTGTACCTTGTGATGTAAAGGGAGAAGATAGTTTAGTGTACCTTGTGATGTAAAGGGAGAAATAGTTTAGTGTATCTTGTGATGTAGAGGGAGAAGATAGTTTAGTGTACCTTGTGATGTAAAGGGAGAAGATAGTTTAGTGTACCTTGTGATGTAGAGGGAGAAGATAGTTTAGTGTATCTTGTGATGTAGAGGGAGAAGATAGTTTAGTGTATCTTGTGATGTAGAGAGAGAAGATGCCTTACTGTACCCTTTGATGTAGATTGTAGAGGAAGCAGAGAGCTCAGTGTACTCTATGATGTAGAGGAAACATAGAGCTTAAAATGCCTTCTATAGATGCAAGACATAGCTTATCAATCTCTTGATGTAGAGGACGCAGACCCCAGGTGGTTCGATTCCCATGTGACGCAGCAACTTTTCCAATTGTCTAGAGAATGGAAGCCTGACCCTTGAAATTTGGTCAAGCAGCGAGAGACAGGAGAGGGACAGGAGAGGGACACTGTCCTCGTGGGACTGTGATGTCATGGCGGTTATTTACTAACAAGCTCAGAACCTCTTCCAAAGTAAATTTTTATCAATCCGCCTTCTCGGATTCTCTTTTATGTTCAGAGAGCAGCGCATGAAATGACAGACACAGCAAACTGCTGCGTGACACTGACACAAACACTGACATGACAGAAAGAGGTCACAGTAATAAGTTTGTTATGAGGCTAAAGATTATCTCAGCTCTGTGTACAAACCTGTTTACTGTGTTGCAGGGGGGGATACTCCAGTGGCCGTAACCATAACAACTGCTGACTGAACAATGATTTAGACTCTAATGTGCTTGTAATGGATGGGTGTGAGTAGCGAGAGAGTGAGACAGACAGGTGAGACTTGTCTACTAATAGCATGTTAATACAGACAGGTGAGACTTGTCTACTAATGGCTTGTTTATACAGACAGACAGGTGAGACTTGTCTACTAATGGCTTGCTTATACAGACAGACAGGTGAGACTTGTCTACTAATGGCTTGTTTATACAGACAGGTGAGACTTGTCTACTAATAGCATGTTAATAAAGACAGGTGAGACTTGTCTACTAATAGCATGTTAATACAATACAGACAGGTGAGACTTGTCTACTAATGGCATGTGTACACAGACAGACAGGTGAGACTTGTCTACTAATGGCATGTGTACACAGACAGACAGGTGAGACTTGTCTACTAATGGCATGTGTACACAGACAGACAGGTGAGACTTGTCTACTAATGGCATGTTTATACAGACAGGTGAGACTTGTCTACTAATGGCATGTTTATACAGACAGGTGAGACTTGTCTACTAATGGCATGTTTATACAGACAGGTGAGACTTGTTTATACAGACTTCTCTCCTAATAGCGTGAATAAAGAGACAGACAGGTGAGACTTGTCTTCTAATGGCATGTTTATACAGACAGGTGAGACTTGTTTATACAGACTTCTCTCCTAATAGCTTGAATAAAGAGACAGGTGAGACTTGTCTACTAATGGCATGTTTATACAGACAGGTGAGACTTGTTTATACAGACTTCTCTCCTAATAGCTTGAATATAGAGACAGGTGAGACTTGTCTACTAATGACATGTTTATACAGACAGGTGAGACTTGTTTATACAGACTTCTCTCCTAATAGCATGAATAAAGAGACAGACAGGTGAGACTTGTTTATACAGACTTCTCTCCTAATAGCGTGAATAAAGAGACAGACAGGTGAGACTTGTTTATACAGACTTCTCTCCTAATAGCGTGAATAAAGAGACAGACAGGTGAGACTTGTCTACTAATGACATGTTTATACAGACAGGTGAGACTTGTTTATACAGACTTCTCTCCTAATAGCGTGAATAAAGAGACAGGTGAGACTTGTCTACTAATGACATGTTTATACAGACAGGTGAGACTTGTTTATACAGACTTCTCTCCTAATAGCGTGAATAAAGAGACAGACAGGTGAGACTTGTCTACTAATGACATGTTTATACAGACAGGTGAGACTTGTTTATACAGACTTCTCTCCTAATAGCGTGAATAAAGAGACAGGTGAGACTTGTTTATACAGACTTCTCTCCTAATAGCGTGAATAAAGAGACAGACAGGTGAGACTTGTCTACTAATGACATGTTTATACAGACAGGTGAGACTTGTTTATACAGACTTCTCTCCTAATAGCGTGAATAAAGAGACAGGTGAGACTTGTCTACTAATGACATGTTTATTGAGACTGTCGAGACGAGAGTTTCAGTACTAAGATGTGAGTCACAAATAATAATTAGTCAAAAGTAATTAATTGCAAAGAAAGTTCTGGGCCTCTCCAAATGTTTGAGTGGTGTAACATTACATCATAAAGAGAAGCCGTGATAATCACGACTGCAGTCCCCTTGGGGAATGTAGGTGGCGCTGCACGCTTACAGGCACGTGCTGACCTTGTGGTCACGCCGTGCTTTGGAACTTTTGGCGGGCGAGAGTGGCCTCCCATAGTTTGTCCTTCTCCTGGCTGGATGTGACGTCACGGCGCTGCTGACTGACAGGTGTGCCGAACATGGCCTCCCCCAGATCCTCGCTGAGTTCCGCCAAAACCTGAGGATTGCGGAAGTGCGTCACTGCTTGCGCCATGGCTCGTGCGCGTTTGGTCGGGTCGGAGCTTTTGAAGATTCCGGATCCCACAAAGACGCCGTCAACTCCAAGCTGCATCAGCAGCGACACGTCCGCCGGCGTGGCTGCACAGAATAACGTCACACATGACCTGAGAATAGCACGTCACTTTGGTGACAGTTTGAGTACAAAATGTCCTGCGATCTCGTGAGTCGTACAGGTAGACTGTGGGTAGCATTAGCCTCGAGATGTAACAGTGAGTTCCGAGTACTGAACACACAACAAGGTGCAGATGGATGTCTACAGGCGTTTTATAGTAGGTCTTAGACTGCTGAGTATTGTATAGTGAGTAGTCAGGACTGTCTATAGTGCAAGTCTTAGACTGCTGAGTATTGTATAGTGAGTAGTCAGGACTGTCTATAGTGCAAGTCACAGACAGCTGTGTAGAACATAATAGTGAGTAGTCAGGACTGTCTATAGTGAAAGTCACAAACTGCAGAGTATTGTATAGTGAGTAGTCAGGACTGTCTATAGTGCAAGTCTTCGACTGCTGTGTAGAAGATAATAGTGAGTAGTCAGGACTGTCTATAGTGCAAGTCTTAGACTGCTGAGTATAGTATAGTGAGCAGTCAGGACTGTCTATAGTGCAAGTCTTCGACTGCTGTGTAGAAGATAATAGTGAGTAGTCAGGACTGTCTATAGTGAAGATCACAGACTGCTGTGTAGAAGATAATAGTGAGTAGACAGGACTGTCTATAGTGAAAGTCACAAACTGCTAAGTGTAGAAGATAATAGTGTGTAGTTTATAATGCAAGTCACAGACTGCTGGTGTTGGTACCCACACCATTCAGGTAGCAGAGATTGTAATACCCAAACCACTAGTACCAGGTAGAAGAGATTGTAATACCCAAACCACTAGTACCAGGTAAAAGAGATTGTAATACCCAAACCACTAGTATCAGGTAGAAGAGATTGTAATACCCAAACCACTAGTATCAGGTAGAAGAGATTGTAATACCCAAACCACTAGTATCAGGTAGCAAAGATTGTAATACCCAAACCACTAGTATCAGGTAGAAGAACAGGTACATACCCTAACCACTAGTATCAGGTAGAAGAGCAGGTACATACCCAAACCTCTAGTATCAGGTAGAAGAACAGGTACATACCCTAACCACTAGTATCAGGTAGAAGAGCAGGTACATACCCAAACCTCTAGTATCAGGTAGAAGAGATTGTACATATCCAAACCACTAGTATCAGGTAGCAGAGATTGTAATACTCAAACCACTAGTATCATGTAGCAGAGATTGTAATACCCAAACCACTAGTATCAAACAGCAGAGATTGTAATACCCAAACCACTAGTATCAGGTAGAAGAGCAGGTACATACCCAAACCACTAGTATCAGGTAGAAGAGCAGGTACATACCCAAACCACTAGTATCAGGTAGAAGAGCAGGTACATACCCTAACCACTAGTATCAGGTAGAAGAGCAGGTACATACCTAAACCACTAGTATCAGGTAGAAGAGCAGGTACATACCCAAACCACTAGTATCATGTAGCAGAGATTGTAATACCCAAACCACTAGTATCAGGTAGAAGAGATTGTAATACCCAAACCACTAGTATCAGGTAGAAGAGATTGTAATACCCTAACCACTAGTATCAGGTAGAAGAGCAGGTACATACCCAAACCACTAGTATCAGGTAGAAGAACAGGTACATACCCTAACCACTAGTATCAGAAAGAAGAGATTGTACATACCCAAACCTCTAGTATCAGGTAGAAGAACAGGTACATACCCTAACCACTAGTATCAGGTAGAAGAACAGGTACATACCCTAACCACTAGTATCATGTAGCAGAACAGGTACATACCCTAGCCACTAGTATCAGGTAGAAGAGCAGGTACATACCCTAACCACTAGTATCAGGTAGAAGAACAGGTACATACCCTAACCACTAGTATCAGGTAGAAGAACAGGTACATACCCTAACCACTAGTATCAGGTAGAAGAACAGGTACATACCCTAACCACTAGTATCAGGTAGAAGAACAGGTACATACCCTAACCACTAGTATCATGTAGCAGAACAGGTACATACCCTAACCACTAGTATCAGGTAGAAGAGCAGGTACATACCCTAACCACTAGTATCAGGTAGAAGAGCAGGTACATACCTAAACCACTAGTATCAGGTAGAAGAGCAGGTACATACCCAAACCACTAGTATCATGTAGCAGAGATTGTAATACCCAAACCACTAGTATCAGGTAGAAGAGATTGTAATACCCAAACCACTAGTATCAGGTAGAAGAGATTGTAATACCCTAACCACTAGTATCAGGTAGAAGAGCAGGTACATACCCAAACCACTAGTATCAGGTAGAAGAACAGGTACATACCCTAACCACTAGTATCAGAAAGAAGAGATTGTACATACCCAAACCTCTAGTATCAGGTAGAAGAACAGGTACATACCCTAACCACTAGTATCAGGTAGAAGAACAGGTACATACCCTAACCACTAGTATCATGTAGCAGAACAGGTACATACCCTAGCCACTAGTATCAGGTAGAAGAGCAGGTACATACCCTAACCACTAGTATCAGGTAGAAGAACAGGTACATACCCTAACCACTAGTATCAGGTAGAAGAACAGGTACATACCCTAACCACTAGTATCAGGTAGAAGAACAGGTACATACCCTAACCACTAGTATCAGGTAGAAGAACAGGTACATACCCTAACCACTAGTATCATGTAGCAGAACAGGTACATACCCTAACCACTAGTATCAGGTAGAAGAGCAGGTACATACCCTAACCACTAGTATCAGGTAGAAGAGCAGGTACATACCCTAACCACTAGTATCAGGTAGAAGAGCAGGTACATACCCTAACCACTAGTATCAGGTAGAAGAACAGGTACATACCCTAACCACTAGTATCAGGTAGAAGAACAGGTACATACCCTAACCACTAGTATCAGGTAGCAGAACAGGTACATACCCTAACCACTAGTATCAGGTAGAAGAGCAGGTACATACCCTGACCACTAGTATCAGGTAGAAGAACAGGTACATACCCTAACCACTAGTATCAGGTAGAAGAGCAGGTACATACCCAGTCCACCGGCAGCGAAATTGACGACAGGAAGTCGTCCTAACTGTGCTGTCTTGTGCAGGAGCTCAAATGGCACACGGAGCTCTTTAGCATAGGAGTACAGTTCCGTGTGGTCCAGCGCTTGCGCGGTACGGATCTGGCGCTGGATGGTTCGTGCGTGACGTACTGCCTCGCAAACGTCACCTGTTGAGGCAACACCAGGTAATATCACACGGCCCGTATGACACAGCAGCAGGTGAGACCTGTGTGATAACTGTTACAACTATCCCCTGACCCGCCTTGATTTAACCCTCCGTATAATAGTTAACACCGATAATGGGGCTAACAGCGGGGGCAGTCTGTCAACAGTTACATGTAACACGTAGACTGTAACAGGGGCAGTCTGTCAACAGTTACAGGTAACACCTAGACTGTAACAGGGACAGTCTGTCAACAGTTACATGTATCACCTAGACTGTAACATGGGCAGTCTGTCAACAGTTACATGTATCACCTAGACTGTAACATGGGCAGTCTGTCAACAGTTACATGTATCACCTAGACTGTAACAGGGGCAGTCTGTCAACAGTTACATGTATCACCTAGACTGTAACATGGACAGTCTGTCAACAGTTACATGTAACACCTAGACTGTAACAAGGGCAATCTGTCAACAGTTACATGTATCACCTAGACTGTAACATGGGCAGTCTGTCAACAGTTACATGTATCACCTAGACTGTAACATGGGCAGTCTGTCAACAGTTACATGTAACACCTAGACTGTAACAAGGGCAATCTGTCAACAGTTACATGTATCACCTAGACTGTAACATGGGCAGTCTGTCAACAGTTACATGTAACACCTAGACTGTAACAAGGGCAATCTGTCAACAGTTACATGTATCACCTAGACTGTAACATGGGCAGTCTGTCAACAGTTACATGTATCACCTAGACTGTAACATGGGCAGTCTGTCAACAGTTACATGTAACACCTAGACTGTAACATGGGCAGTCTGTCAACAGTTACATGTAACGCCTAGACTGTAACAACATAAACCGTCTGTCAACAGGTACATGTATCACCTAGACTGTAACATGGGCAGTCTGTCAACAGTTACGTGTAACACCTAGACTGTAACATGGGCAGTCTGTCAACAGTTACATGTAACACCTAGACTGTAACATGGGCAGTCTGTCAACAGTTACATGTATCGCCTAGACTGTAACATGGGCAGTCTGTCAACAGTTACATGTATCACCTAGACTGTAACATGGGCAGTCTGTCAACAGTTACATGTAACGCCTAGACTGTAACATGGGCAATCTGTCAACAGTTACATGTATCACCTAGACTGTAACATGGGCAGTCTGTCAACAGTTACATGTATCACCTAGACTGTAACATGGGCAGTCTGTCAACAGTTACATGTATCACCTAGACTGTAACAGGGGCAATCTGTCAACAGTTACATGTATCGCCTAGACTGTAACATGGGCAGTCTGTCAACAGTTACATGTAACGCCTAGACTATAACATGGGCAGTCTGTCAACAGTTACATGTAACACCTAGACTGTAACAAGGGCAGTCTGTCAACAGTTACATGTAACGCCTAGACTGTAACATGGGCAGTCTGTCAACAGTTACATGTATCACCTAGACTGTAACATGGGCAGTCTGTCAACAGTTACATGTAACGCCTAGACTATAACATGGGCAGTCTGTCAACAGTTACATGTAACACCTAGACTGTAACATGGGCAGTCTGTCAACAGTTACATGTAACACCTAGACTGTAACATGGGCAATCTGTCAACAGTTACAGGTATCGCCTAGACTGTAACATGGGCAGTCTGTCAACAGTTACATGTATCACCTAGACTGTAACATGGGCAGTCTGTCAACAGTTACATGTAACACCTAGGCTGTAACAACATAAACCGTCTGTCAACAGGTACATGTATCACCTAGACTGTAACATGGGCAATCTGTCAACAGTTACATGTAACACCTAGACTGTAACATGGGCAGTCTGTCAACAGTTACATGTATCACCTAGACTGTAACATGGGCAGTCTGTTAACAGTTACATGTAACACCTAGGCTGTAACAACATAAACCGTCTGTCAACAGGTACATGTATCACCTAGACTGTAACATGGGCAATCTGTCAACAGTTACATGTAACACCTAGACTGTAACATGGGCAGTCTGTCAACATCTACATACATCACCTAGATGCGTTAAGATGGTATGTACTTGTCATACCTTTTGTCACATGTCATTTACTTGACAGATCTGTTGTCACGTGTCAATACACTATATACTTGTCATATCTGTTGTCATGTGTCAAGACTATGTTCTTGTCATACCTGTTGTCACATGTCAAGACACTATGTACTTGTCATATCTATGGTCTAATGTCACTACACTATACACTTGTCATACCTGTTGTCAATTGTCAAGACACTATATACTTGTCATATCTGTTGTCACATGTCAAGACACTATACACTTGTCATATCTGTTGTAAAATGTCAAGACACTATGTACTTGTCATACCTGTTGTCACACGTCAAGACACTATATACTTGTCATATCTTTTGTCACATGTCAAGACACTATGCACATGTCATACCTGTTGTCATGTGTCAAGACACTATATACTTGTCATATCTGTTGTCACATGTCAAGACACTATATACTTGTCATATCGGTTGTCACATGTCAAGACACTATATACTTGTCATATCTGTTGTCACATGTCAAGACACTTTATACTTGTCATACCTGTTCCAGCCTCGCCCTTAGTGCGAATCATGGCGGCGCCCTCGCTAATTCTGCGCAGTGCCTCGCCCAGATCACGAGCTCCACACACGAAGGGCACGGTGAAGGCATGCTTGTCCACGTGATTTTCCTCGTCAGCAGGCGTTAGTACTGTGAACAGTGAACAATGAGATGCTCCCATTCCCAGCTTCAAACTTTACCTCAATAACAATAACACAATAATAAATAATAACAGAAATAACGGCGACAAACAGCACGTGCAGAAGGAAGCATTTGCCGTCTCTACGTCACGACTGACCGACGACGAGTGTACGTCACACACACATTTCCTTCTCGCCAGCGATGTCTGCTCCATGTATAGACACATCTACACCCCACGGTCTATGACTATTTATAGCAACATCTGTATCGCACGATTGATGGTTAGTATATGGCTGTTGGTAACAAGCATAGACACGGGGCTACAATAGTGTGTTTATTATGATAAACACCGGTAGCCATGGTTACAATAGTGTGTTTATTATGATAAACACCATTATCCAGGGCTACAATACTGTGTTTATTATGATAAACACCAATAGCCAGGGCTACAATAGTGTTTAAAATGATAAACACTAGTAGCCATGGCAACCATACTGTGTTTATTATGATAAACACCAGTAGCTATGGCTACAATACTGTTTGAAATGATAAACACCAGTAGCCATGGCTACAATATTGTGTTTATTATGATAAACACCAGTAGCCATGGCTACAATATTGTGTTTATTATGATAAACACCAGTAGCCATGGCTACAATACTGTGTTTATTATGATAAACACCAGTAGCTATGGCTACAATACTGTTTGAAATGATAAACACCAGTAGCCAGGGCTACAATACTGTGTTTATTATGATAAACACCAATAGCCAGGGCTACAATACTGTTCGAAATGATAAACACCAGTAGCCATGTCTACAATACTGTGTTTAAAATGATAATCACTAGTAGCCATGGCAACCATACTGTGTTTATTATGATAAACACCAGTAGCTATGGCTACAATACTGTTTGAAATGATAAACACCAGTAGCCATGGCTACAATACTGTGTTTATTATGATAAACACCAGTAGCCATGGTTACAATATTGTGTTTATTATGGTTAACACCAGTAGCCATGTCTACAATACTGTGTTTATTATGATAAACACCAATAGCCATGGCTACAATACTGTTTATTATGATAAACACCAGTAGCCAGGTTCACAATACTGTTTAAAATGATAAACATTAGTAGCCATGGCTACAATACTGTTTAAAATGGAAAACACAGGAAAAAGCACGTGGGCGAGCTGACTTACCTTCCGACTCGTCCACCATGTCGACCCCAAGTGATTCAAGAATCTGGGCCTCGGCGAAGTGTCCGATCCTGCACTTGGCCATCACAGGGATGGTGACGGCGTCGATGATTTCTTTGATGAGCTGCAGGAAACCAGCAAATGGTGTCAGCCTGCCGTCACTTGGGTGACTGGGGTGACTGGGGTGACTGGGTGAAATGTGACACTAGCTACAGGGGCAACACACGGGGGTCAGAAGGCCAGAATGTTGGTGAGTCCTGCTCAGCGACTGGTTAGTGTGTGTGAAAAAGTCTAAAGGCGGTAGATAGATGTTAAAGGGCTTTGACAGTGACAAAAGGTCTGTCATGACATGGAGGCTACATCAAGGTGCTGTATCCCCAGTTTATGTCAACACTTGAACAAGAAGATTGCAGTTAATAAAGTTGTACCTTGCCTAGTGTTTGTGTGCTTGTTTATAAATATGAACGTGTGTTAACGTTTACATAGTTGGCTGTTTATCTATTTATAAATCTGTGTTTAGGTGTATATTTCATGGCGTATGTATGTTTATGTTTATCCACATGTTTGCAGCCCCATAACCTTCGGTCTTTGGGGAGTGAGGTGTTACAACACCCACTTATCTCGGTTTCTGTGAGGGTGGTTGACTTTTCTCAGGGCAACTGTTTGTGAGGCAGTGTGAGGCGGTGTCCATGTTCTATTCCTCGTCGTCTTTCATTTCTTCAAGCGGTCAGATTCACATTTAAGCTGCAGTGACGTCACACGGGTACGAAAGACGCCTCGTGTACCCGACATGCATTTGGCCTGTGAAGGTGGTACTAACCCTAACCAATAGGCTAATAGTGAATTAGCCACTAGTTTTAACCCTGTATAAGCCGGTACTTCTAACCCCTTAGTTATTAGCTGTCCCGTGTTTCTGTGTTAGTTGGTACCACTAACCACTCAGCTATTAGCTGCCCGGTGTTTCTGTGT
Source organism: Marisa cornuarietis (assembly GCA_004794655.1). Lineage (NCBI taxonomy): Eukaryota > Metazoa > Mollusca > Gastropoda > Architaenioglossa > Ampullariidae > Marisa > Marisa cornuarietis. Next base: position 287,142 of record SMMW01000435.1, read on the forward strand.
TTGTTGGTACCACTAACCACTCAGCTATTAGCTGTCCCGTGCTTCTGTGTTAGTTGGTACCACTAACCACTCAGCTATTAGCTGTCCCGTGTTTCTGTGTTAGTTGGTACCACTAACCACTCAGCTATTAGCTGCCCTGTATTTCTGTATCAGCCATATAAACGACTTCAGTATAACTCTAACCACTTTGCTACTACCTGCCTTGGATTTGAATTTCGGCGCCAACACGTGTTCATGTGCGTATGTGCTTGTTTGTTTCTATGTATGTCAGATGTTAGCGGCATGGAGGCTTACCTTGGGGTCCGTCATTCTGGCCACGCCCCCCTGTCGCCTGATGTCTGCTGGCACGCGCTCTAGCGCCATCACCGCGCATGCCTGCAACAAAAATAGCATGTGATGTAATGAGACATCGTCACGTCACCAGACCTCACACAGGAAAATCGTGATGTATCACAAATGTCTCACAGAGAACTCAGTATCACCAATGCCTCACAGACAACTCAGTATCACTAATGCCTCACTGTATCACCAATGCCTCACAGACAACTTAGTATCATCAATGCCTCACTGTATCACCAATGCCTCACAGACAACTCAGTATCACCAATGCCTCACTGTATCACCAATGTCTCACCGACAACTCAGTATCACCAATGCATCACAGACAACTCAGTATCACTAATGCCTCACAGACAACTCAGTATCACAGACAACTCAGTATCACCAATGCCTCACTGTATCACCAATGCCTCACAAACAACTCAGTATCACCAATGTCTCACAGACAACTCAGTATCACTAATGCCTCACAGACAACTCAGTAACACCAATGCCTCAGAGACAACTCAGTATCACCAATGCCTCACTGTATCACCAATGCCTCACAGACAACTCAGTATCACCAATGTCTCACAGACAACTCAGTATTACTAATGCCTCTCAGACAACTCAGTATCACTTATGCCTCACAGACAACTCAGTATCACCAATGCCTCACTGTATCACCAATGCCTCACAGACAACTCAGTATCATCAATGCCTCACAGATAACTCGGTATCACCAATGTCTCACAGACAACTCAGTATCACTAATGCCTCACTGTATCACCAATGCCTCACAGACAACTCGGTCTCATCACATTAAGAAGATAAAAATACTTCACAGACACAGACAATTCGGTATCACCAATGCCTCACAGACAACTCGGTATCATCAATGCCTCACAGACAACTCAGTATCACTAATGCCTCACTGTATCACCAATGCCTCACAGAAAACTCGGTCTCATCACATTAAGAAGATAAAAATACTTCACAGACACAGACAATTCGGTATCATCAATGCCTCACAGACAACTCAGTATCACTAATGCCTCACTGTATCACCAATGTCTCACAGACAACTCGGTATCACCAATGCCTCACAGACAACTCGGTCTCATCACATTAAGAAGATAAAAATACTTCACAGACACAGACAACTTATTGTCGTTACATCAAGAGAATAAGACACGTGACCTACCCCGGCTTCCTCTGCTATTCTGGCTTCTTGCGCCGTTGTGACGTCCATGATGATCCCCCCTTTGGCCATCTGTGCCAGGCCGGCCTTGACCTTGAATGTACCTGCCAAGAAGGTTGTCGCTGGTTGTTATCTACACTGCCACTAGTCGTCATCCACACAGAAAGTTCTTCTTATTATCTACACTGCCACTAGTTGTTATCCACACAGAAAGTTCTTATTATTATCTACACTGCCGCTAGTTGTTATCTACACTTCCACTAGTCGTCATCCACACAGAAAGTTCTTATTATTATCTACACTGCCACTAGTTGTCATCCACACAGAAAGTTCTTATTATTATCTACACTGCCGCTAGTTGTTATCTACACTGCCACTAGTCGTCATCCACACAGAAAGTTCTTCTTATTATATACACTGCCACTAGTCGTCATCCACACAGAAAGTTCTTCTTATTATCTACACTGCCACTAGTCGTCATCCACACAGAAAGTTCTTCTTATCTACACTGCCACTAGTTGTCATCCACACAGAAAGTTCTTATTATTATCTACACTGCCACTAGTTGTTATCTACACTGCCACTAGTCGTCATCCACACAGAAAGTTCTTCTTATTATCTACACTGCCACTAGTCGTCATCCACACAGAAAGTTCTTCTTATTATCTACACTGCCACTAGTTGTTATCTACACTGTCACTAGTCGTCATCCACACAGAAAGTCCTTCTTATTATCTACACTGCCACTAGTCGTCATCCACACAGAAAGTTCTTCTTATCCACACTGCCACTAGTTGTCATCCACACAGAAAGTTCTTCTTATTATCTACACTGCCACTAGTCGTCATCCACACAGAAAGTTCTTCTTATTATCTACACTGCCACTAGTCGTCATCCACACAGAAAGTTCTTCTTATTATCTACACTGCCACTAGTCGTCATCCACACAGAAAGTTCTTCTTATTATCTACACTGCCACTAGTCGTCATCCACACAGAAAGTTCTTCTTATCTACACTGCCACTAGTTGTCATCCACACAGAAAGTTCTTATTATTATCTACACTGCCACTAGTTGTTATCTACACTGCCACTAGTCGTCATCCACACAGAAAGTTCTTCTTATTATCTACACTGCCACTAGTCGTCATCCACACAGAAAGTTCTTCTTATTATCTACACTGCCACTAGTTGTTATCTACACTGTCACTAGTCGTCATCCACACAGAAAGTCCTTCTTATTATCTACACTGCCACTAGTCGTCATCCACACAGAAAGTTCTTCTTATCCACACTGCCACTAGTTGTCATCCACACAGAAAGTTCTTCTTATTATCTACACTGCCACTAGTCGTCATCCACACAGAAAGTTCTTCTTATTATCTACACTGCCACTAGTCGTCATCCACACAGAAAGTTCTTCTTATTATCTACACTGCCACTAGTCGTCATCCACACAGAAAGTTCTTCTTATTATCTACACTGCCACTAGTCGTCATCCACACAGAAAGTTCTTCTTATCTACACTGCCACTAGTTGTCATCCACACAGAAAGTTCTTATTATTATCTACACTGCCACTAGTTGTTATCTACACTGCCACTAGTCGTCATCCACACAGAAAGTTCTTCTTATTATGTACACTGCCACTAGTCGTCATCCACACAGAAAGTTCTTCTTATTATCTACACTGCCACTAGTTGTTATCTACACTGTCACTAGTCGTCATCCACACAGAAAGTTCTTCTTATTATCTACACTGCCACTAGTCGTCATCCACACAGAAAGTTCTTCTTATTATCTACACTGCCACTAGTTGTTATCTACACTGTCACTAGTCGTCATCCACACAGAAAGTTCTTCTTATTATCTACACTGCCACTAGTCGTCATCCACACAGAAAGTTCTTCTTATTCCCACTACTGATAGTTCCTGTCTACGTGGAGATGGGGGGGGGGGGGTCTCAGCGACTTCTACCTCGACATTAGCGAATGGCGAGCGGGAGAAACTCAGAGTACTAGTCCTTGATGCCTCATGGCCTTGACCTGCATTCACTCCTCATCAAGACGAGTTTAAACTCACACTAGGTCTTTGTTACCGAAGATACTTCAAAGTCTCTAACTTACATCTACATGTGTGGCAGTCACACTAACCAAAACATATCACCTACCCGACCTACTTTGTCTCTACCTTACGTCACGCTCTACACTGTTGCTGCTTAACCTAGTTACCGGCTCGTATTGTCCATTCTCATCTGATTATCTCCCCGTACTGTACCTTACCCACCAGACTATCTACACTAACTCTACCCTGTCGTTGTGCCATTTACCTGTCTGTAACCTACAATCCCACATGTTTATCTCCCCATCTCTGTATTCTCACTGTTTATCAGTCACCAGTCAACTCTCCATCGCTGTCTCACCTGTTTGTTTGTCACTAGTACTTGCCGCCTCACTCACCACCAAGTTGGTGACGTCTGTCACGATTCCTGCACATCCCGATAACACTTTAGTTTATGTGCACGTAAACACACACACACACACGCACACACACAGAACACACACACACACGCACACACACAAACACACACACGCGCACACACACACAAACACACACACACGCACACACACACAGAGAACACACACACACGCACACACACATACACACGCACACACACACACATACACACGCGCGCGCGAACACAAAGACCAATTATGCTGTCACTGACTAGCTCAGTCGTGACGGGGTGTGAACTAACATGAGACGTTAGAGACTTGACCCCGATGACTGCTCACAACAACTTACAGGACAGGGACTGATGGACAGGGACAGGGACAGAGACTGATGGACAGGGACAGGGACTGATGGACAGGGACAGGGACAGGGACTGATGGACAGGGACAGGGACTGATGGACAGGGACAGGGACTGATGGACAGGGACAGGCCAGCTCATAGTTGTTCCTCACTTCACTAAAACTGTTTTGTAAAACATATTGTAACTACCCGGGATACCCAGAGTTGCCCGAGTGTTTTGTCTTCTAAACTCTCTGAACGGTGATGGTATTTATTGTCTATTATCCATCTACCTACCAGACCATGTCAGTCAAGTGTCATCATAAGAGAGCGAAATAATGAACCACTCCTACACTTGTGCCGACTGTTGACTGCTGACTCGACTGTTGACTGTTGACCATAGACTCGACTGTCGACTGTTGACTGCTGACTCGACTGTTGACTGTTGACCATAGACTCGACTGTTGACTGTTGACCATAGACTCGACTGTCGACTGTTGACTGCTGACTATAGACTCGACTGTTGACTATTGACTGCTGACTCGACTGTTGACTGTTGACTATAGACTCGACTGTCGACTGTTGACTGCTGACTCGACTGTTGACTGTTGACTGCTGACTATAGACTCGACTGTTGACAATTGACTATAGACTCGACTGTTGACTATTGACTGCTGACTCGACTGTTGACTGTTGACTATAGACTCGACTGTTGACTATTGACTGCTGACTCGACTGTTGACTGTTGACTGTTGACCATAGACTCGACTGTCGACTGTTGACTGCTGACTCGACTGTTGACTGTTGACTGCTGACTATAGACTCGACTGTTGACTATTGACTATAGACTCGACTGTTGACTATTGACTGCTGACTCGACTGTTGACTGTTGACTATAGACTCGACTGTTGACTATTGACTGCTGACTCGACTGTTGACTGCTGACTCGACTGTTGACTGCTGACTATAGACTCCACTGTTGAGTATATACTATTGACTATAGACTCGACTGTTGACTATTGACTGCTGACTATTGACTATAGACTCGACTGTTGACTGTTGACTATTGACTCGACTGTTGACTATTGACTGCTGACTCGACTGTTGACTATTGACTATTGACTCGACTGTTGACTATTGACTGCTGACTCGACTGTTGACTGCTGACTCGACTGTTGACTATTGACTGCTGACTCGACTGTTGACTATTGACTGTTGACTCGACTGTTGACTATTGACTATTGATTATTGAGTATTGACTACTGACAGCTCAGTTCGGGCAACGAAGCGGGTGTGGAGGATGGGGACAGGAGAGAAGAGGCGTTTCGAGTCAAGGGGAGATGACCCTGGCAGAGACAGTGGGGTTGTGTTGCTCGATAGGGCTTTCTAATACCACAACTCACCAACATGAGTACTCACCATTCATGGCGCTGGTCATGAGATGACAAGTCAGTGAGTGCCCGTATGTAGCGCAGAGAGTTCACTGCAAGCAGATGAACACATACAATTGTATATTACTCTGTGAATGAACACATACAATTACATCATATATTACTCTGTGGATGAACACATACAATTATATATTACTCTGTAAATGAACACATACAATTACATCATATATTACTCTGTGGATGAACACATACAATTGTATATTACTCTGTGAATGAACACATACAATTACATCATATATTACTCTGTGGATGAACACATACAATTATATATTACTCTGTGAATGAACACATACAATTGTATATTACTCTGTGAATGAACACATACAATTACATCATATATTACTCTGTGGATGAACACATACAATTATATATTACTCTGTGAATGAACACATACAATTGTATATTACTCTGTGAATGAACACATACAATTACATCATATATTACTCTGTGGATGAACACATACAATTATATATTACTCTGTGAATGAACACATACAATTGTATATTACTCTGTGAATGAACACATACAATTGTATATTACTCTGTGAATGAACACATACAATTGTATATTACTCTGTGAATGAACACATATAATTATATATTACTCTGTGAACGAACACATACAATTATATATTACTCTGTGAATGAACACATACAATTATATATTACTCTGTGAATGAACACATACAATTATATATTACTCTGTGAATGAACACATACAATTATATATTACTCTGTGAATGAACACATACAATTATATACTACTCTGTGAATGAACACATACAATTGTATATTACTCTGTGAATGAACACATACAATTGTATATTACTCTCTAACCCTAACCACATACATACAATTACATACAATTACATTACATACAATTGTATATTACTCTGTGAATGAACACATACAATTGTATATTACTCTGTGAATGAACACATACAATTATATATTACTCTGTGAATGAACACATACAATTGTACATTACTCTGTGAATGAACACATACAATTATATATTACTCTGTGAATGAACACATACAATTATATATTACTCTGTGAATGAACACATACACTTATATATTAGTCTGTGAATGAACACATACAATTGTATATTACTCTGTGAATGAACACATACAATTATATATTACTCTGTGAATGAACACATAGAATTGTACATTACTCTGTGAATGAACACATACAATTATATATTACTCTGTGGATGAACACATATAATTATATATTACTCTGTGAATGAACACATACAATTGTACATTACTCTGTGAATGAACACATACAATTATATATTACTCTGTGAATGAACACATACAATTGTATATTACTCTGTGAATGAACACATACAATTATATACTACTCTGTGAATGAACACATACAATTGTATATTACTCTGTGGATGAACACATACAATTGTATATTACTCTCTAACCCTAGCCACATACATACAATTACATACAATTACATTACATACAATTGTATCTTACTCTGAGAATGAACACACCATTATATTCTATATTACTCTGAATGAACACACCATTATATTCTATATTACTTTGAATGAACACACCATTATATTCTATATTACTTTGAATGAACACACCATTATATTCTATATTACTCTGAATGAACACACCATTATATTCTAAATTACTCTGAATGAACACACCATTATATTCTATATTACTTTGAATGAACACACCATTATATTCTATATTACTCTGAATGAACACACCATTATATTCTATATTACTTTGAATGAACACACCATTATATTCTATATTACTCTGAATGAACACACCATTATATTCTATATTACTTTGAATGAACACACCATTATATTCTAAATTACTCTGAATGAACACACCATTATATTCTATATTACTTTGAATGAACACACCATTATATTCTATATTACTTTGAATGAACACACCATTATATTCTATATTACTCTGAATGAACACACCATTATATTCTATATTACTTTGAATGAACACACCATTATATTCTAAATTACTCTGAATGAACACACCATTATATTCTATATTACTTTGAATGAACACACCATTATATTCTATATTACTTTGAATGAACACACCATTATATTCTATATTACTCTGAATGAACACACCATTATATTCTATATTACTTTGAATGAACACACCATTATATTCTATATTACTCTGAATGAACACACCATTATATTCTATATTACTCTGAATGAACACACCATTATATTCTATATTACTTTGAATGAACACACCATTATATTCTATATTACTTTGAATGAACACACCATTATATTCTATATTACTTTGAATGAACAAACCATAATGAACACACCATTATCTTCTATATCACTCTGAATGAACACATACAGTTGTGTCTTACTCTAAGAATGAACACATAAAAGACATATAAACAACATAAGCCACCGACAAAAGATGGAAGGAAAGACATCACTAGAGTTGAAGCAGCTGTGGACAACCATCATGTGCATGAACAGCTTTATTTCCGTCCTTCATTCCAAGTACAGATGAGGGACCAAACTTCCGCCATATCACAAACGCACCCTTTATGTTATTGTTTTTGTGTCTAACCCTGTGATGACTGTCTCGATACCTGCATTGTTACCTACACTGTCATCTCCAGCAAGACACCAGTCGACAGGAGACTGCCACTACAACAGCACCGCACGTGGCCGACAGAAGACGACCCTCATGTGAGTCATCGTCACAGACTTCATAGATGATAGATGTCTGAGATCATGGTGACCCTTGTATCATGGCGGGCTGACATCTTCTAGTATCATTCGCCATGTTGTGTTAGGACAAAGTCATAGTGTGTCTGTGTGAATATATATATATATATATGTGTGTATGTAAGTATGTGTATGTGTGTGTCTCTACGCCCTCGCCTAGTTGGGGGAGGGGATGCGAACATATGCGGCAGAAACATCAAACAGCAAAGTCTGTGACTAAACTGTAGGCATCACAGGGATCAGCTGTAGATCATTTATATTAACAGCAAAGTCTGTGACTAAACTGTAGGCATCACAGGGATCAGCTGTTGGTCATTTATATCAACAGCAAAGTCTGTGACTAAACTGTAGGCATCACAGGGATCAGCTGTTGGTCATTTATATTAACAGCAAAGTCTGTGACTAAATTGTAGGCATCACAGGGATCAGCTGTTGGTCATTTATATTAACACCAAAGTCTGTGACTAAATTGTAGGCATCACAGGGATCAGCTGTTGGTCATTTATATTAACAGCAAAGTCTGTGACTAAACTGTAGGCATCACAGGGATCAGCTGTTGGTCATTTATATTAACAGTAAAGTCTGTGACTAAACTGTAGGCATCACAGGGATCAGCTGTTGGTCATGTATATTAACAGTAAAGTCTGTGACTAAACTGTAGGCATCACAGGGATCAGCTGTAGATCATTTATATCAACAGCAAAGCGATATGATATCAACCACAATAAATACAAAAAAATGAAGGAAAAGCTGCTCACGTGATGGCAAAGCACCTGAAGGAGGTAAGACGCCGCTAATGTCAAGAGATGGTGTTGGTGGTGGTGGTGTAGACTTTAGTCACTATCACAACTTGTCGTGGCTGTCGTATCGCCGGTCAGTGCAGGTTTGTGGCTTGGCTTTCACCGCCTTGTGTCAGCTGATCCCCGGAAACAACACGTGTGCTGTCTGCTTGTTCTGTAGATAAGCACCCGCACGCACGCACTCACGCATGCGCGACCTGACCGCGTGATCGCTACACCGCCCCTTGCCCCCTCCCTCCAAGTAGTTTCATAAGCTGTCCACCCTCCCCCCTCGAACTCGCCCTCCCCCGGGCGTTTTATTGTGCAGGCTGACCACCGCCCACCTCCTGCCCACCCACTACCCACCCACTTTGTTGCTCCTGCCCTTTCCTACAGGTGGGATGACAGACGCCAGTATCTTCCGCTCCTGGTGTGTACTTTGTGTACCTTGTGTACCTTGTGTCTACCTCACCTGCTAACAGAGTTGACAGCTGTGACTGACAGGGTGACTGTCGCTACATTCACGTGACCCTCCTATAGACTGTGGGGACCACCTCCCCCATGTGTCGACTACACTGAGTGTAGACACCAACCCTGGGTAAGGTTGAGGGCAGTGTAGACATTAAGTGTTTCTAGTCTGTGGCACCGACAACGATCTGTCTGTGGGATCCTGATTCTGTCTGTGGGATTGTGATCCTGATCACAGCACGTTAAGGTAAGTAGAGCAGTGAGGATGTGTGGCAGACAGCCCGAGTGAAGGGCGCCATGTAAAGCTGCATCTTTCACTTCTGTCGAATGTCACGTGACGAGCAGTGGTGTGTACTTTTGTAGCTGACCTCATTTAGCGGCTGTATTATCGTCACACTGTATTAGTTGTATTATAGTCCTTTAGTTGTACACTGTAAGAACTGTATTAGTTGTATTATAGTCCTTTAGTTGTACAGTGTAAGAACTGTATTAGTTGTATTATAGTCCTTTAGTTGTACAGTGTAAGAACTGTATTAGTTGTATTATAGTCCTTTAGTTGTACAGTGTAAGAACTGTATTAGTTGTATTATAGTCCTTTAGTTGTACAGTGTAAGAACTGTATTAGTTGTATTATAGTCCTTTAGTTGTACAGTGTAAGAACTGTATTAGTTGTATTATAGTCCTTTAGTTGTACAGTGTAAGAACTGTATTAGTTGTATTATAGTCCTTTAGTTGTACACTGTAAGAACTGTATTAGTTGTATTATAGTCCTTTACTTGTACGCTGTAAGAATTGTATTGGTTGTACTATGATCATCAGTTGTACACTGTAAGAACTGTATTGGTTGTACCAAGATCATCAGTTGCACACTGTAAGAACTGTATTGGTTGTACACTGTAAGAACTGTATTGGTTGTACCATGATCATCAGTTGTACGCTGTAAGAACTGTATTGGTTGCACACTGTAAGAACTGTATTGGTTGTACGATGATCATCAGTTGTACACTGTAAGAACTGTATTGGTTGTACCATGATCATCAGTTGTACAGTGTAAGAACTGTATTGGTTGTACTATGATCATCAGTTGTACAGTGTAAGAACTGTATTGGCTGTACCATGATCATCAGTTCTACGCTGTAAGAACTGTATTGGTTGTACACTGTAAGAACTGTATTGGTTGTACTATGATCATCAGTTGTACACTGTAAGAACTGTATAGGTTGTACCATGATCATCAGTTGTACAGTGTAAGAACTGTATTGGTTGTACTATGATCATCAGTTGTACAGTGTAAGAACTGTATTGGTTGTACCATGATCATCAGTTGTACGCTGTAAGAACTGTATTGGTTGTACCATGATCATCAGTTGTACGCTGTAAGAACTGTATTGGTTGTACACTGTAAGAACTGTATTGGTTGTACTATGATCATCAGTTGTACAGTGTAAGAACTGTATTGGTTGTACCATGATCATCAGTTGTACACTGTAAGAACTGTATTGGTTGTACTATGATCATCAGTTGTACAGTGTAAGAACTGTATTGGTTGTACCATGATCATCAGTTGTACACTGTAAGAACTGTATTGGTTGTACTATGATCATCAGTTGTACAGTGTAAGAACTGTATTGGTTGTACCATGATCATCAGTTGTACACTGTAAGAACTGTATTGGTTGTACTATGATCATCAGTTGTACAGTGTAAGACCTGTATTGGTTGTACCATGATCATCAGTTGTACAGTGTAAGAACTGTATTGGTTGTACTATGATCATCAGTTGTACACTGTAAGAACTGTATTGGTTGTACTATGATCATCAGTTGTACACTGTAAGAACTGTATTGGTTGTACTATGATCATCAGTTGTACACTGTAAGAACTGTATTGGTTGTACTATGATCATCAGTTATACAGTGTAAGAACTGTATTGGTTGTACTATGATCATCAGTTGTACAGTGTAAGAACTGTATTGGTTGTACCATGATCATCAGTTGTACAGTGTAAGAACTGTATTGGTTGTACTATGATCATCAGTTGTACAGTGTAAGAACTGTATTGGTTGTACCATGATCATCAGTTGTACAGTGTAAGAACTGTATTGGTTGTACTATGATCATCAGTTGTACAGTGTAAGAACTGTATTGGTTGTACCATGATCATCAGTTGTACACTGTAAGAACTGTATTGGTTGTACTATGATCATCAGTTGTACAGTGTAAGAATTGTATTGGTTGTACTATGATCATCAGTTGTACTACGCCCAGCGCTGATGTCGTCTTGGTGACTGTATAACTCCTTATTGTCACAAGACAGCCAGACCCTCATCTCACATTGTCAGCCAGTCTCTCATCTCACATTGTCAGCGAGATCCTCATCTCACATTGTCAGCAAAATCCTCATCTCACATTGTCAGTCTCTCATCTCACATTGTCAGCGAGATCCTCATCTCACATTGTCAGCAAAATCCTCATCTCACATTGTCAGTCTCTCATCTCACATTGTCAGCGAAATCCTCATATCACATTGTCAGCCAGTCTCTCATCTCACATTGTCAGCCAGTCTCTCATCTCACATTGTCAGCCAGTATCTCATCTCACATTGTCAGCCAGTCTCTCATCTCATTTTGTTATTTTGCAGAATCCAGCTGTCGAAATTCCAGCAAGGCAGGTGACAGTAACATTTGGGGAAGCAGACCGCTTTACGGCAAACCTACGCCATCCTTGAGGGGCATCACAGCCAGCACAGCGAGCTGACACACTGCCACCGACCCTCCCTCTCCTCCAGCATTCTGTTGAGCTTTGACCAAGATGCACTCTTCCGAATTGACCATCGGCATCATGGCAGTACAGGGGGCCTTCCTTGAGCACCAGGTGGCGCTGTCACGGGCTGTTAAGGAGATTCCACAATGTCCTGCTGTCAAGATTCGCGAAGTTCGCTGCGCTGAGGACATCACGGCCAACATGAAGGGTCTGATCATACCAGGAGGAGAAAGCACGACCATCAGTTTGTTTCTCAGGTAAGGAAGCCATGTCGCCATAAGACGGAAAACTCAAGGTCAGTCTGTTGAGAAGGCGAAGATCATGTAGAAGGAACAGAAGCAAAAAGATAGAGGTTCAAGAGTGTCTCCTTGTTTACCCAAATGTGTCCTTGATGTTTTGACACTCGCTTGTCACCACTGCAGTGAGCTGCTCAGGGTTCAGATCTCGTCTCGGGACACTCTCTGTATGTGACACCTGTCTGCAGGGCTGGGGGTCGTGGGTTTTCTCCGGGTACTCTAAGTTATTTTCCTCTCCCCCATAGTGCGAAATTACTGCAAGGTGGAAGCACTTTCCAACCAACCAACCAACCAACCAACCAACCAACCAACCAACCAACCAACCAACCAACCAACCAACCAACCAACCAACCAACCAACCCAGGGACTCGGGGCAACAGACGTGCGGCAGGTAAGAGACGACTAGAGAGACGGCCCTGATGGCACGACCCCAGCCGTGGCCATTGTTCAAGTCCGCGCATTAACAGTTTCTAGACTTGCTGGCTACTTCCTGTCTCTGTGTGAGTGTGTTGGAGAAAGTTGCCGCCACACCATCGCACCAAACACCCCCCCCCCAACTCGGCTACACGTGTAGTATGCGATAGTAGATTGGCAGAAAGGTGAGAACAGATGATAAGAAAGGAGCTTGATACAGGTACACAGCAACTGATGGCTTTTAAAATAATTTTACAATAATTGTCGACTGGCTTCTTGCCTAACACAGACACACACACACGCACACACACGCACGTGCAAATAATGAGCTCTAACCCACGGGCAAATTCTTCCCACGCAGATAAGAAGGTAAGTTTGCTGGCACAAACATCCGAAGTGATTGTTGATCTCGCTATGCTTCTGTGACTTTGTGTATCACCCTCTTGCTGAACATTCTTATGGCTGACTTTCTTTGCAGAAGAAATAACATGGAGGAACGACTCAAAGCGTGGATTGGTCACCAAGACCACGTGACTTGGGGCACATGCGCTGGCATGATTCTCTTATCTAAACACACGGAGCACCAGAAACAGGGCGGCCAGTCATCGGTAAGAATACCGTCCATGTGTCGTGTATCCCGAGTACTTAAACAACAACAACAACAACAACAACAACAACAACACGAGCGCAAAATTTTTTCTTTATGATCGGTCTTAGTTCATTTTAAAATAATAATAATTCCCAAATATGAGTAAATACCAGCTGTTCTGAGCCAAAGAGTCTGGGAACACAAAGAATGAGAGAATGGACACAGTCACTGCCTTGTAGACTTCCCTGTCTCACTGTCTTGTAGACTTCACTGTCTCACTGTCTCACTGTCTTGTAGACTTCTCTGTCTCACTGTATTGTATACTTCCCTGTCTCACTGTCTTATAGACTTCACTGTCTCACTGTCTTGTAGACTTCACTGTCTCATTGTCTTGCAGACTTCACTGTCTCACTGTCTGACTGTCTTGTAGACTTCACTGTCTGACTGTCTCACTGTCTTGTAGACTTCTCTGTCTCACTGTCTTGTAGACTTCACTGTCTCACTGTCTCACTGTCTTGTAGACTTCACTGTCTCACTGTCTCACTGTCTTGTAGACTTCACTGTCTCACTGTCTTGTAGACTTCACTGCCTGACTGTCTCACTGTCTTGTAGACTTCACTGTCTCACTGTCTCACTGTCTTGTAGACTTCTCTGTCTCACTGTCTTGTAGACTTCCCTGTCTCCTTGTCTTTTAGACTTCATTGTCTCACTGTCTTGTAGACTTCACTGTCTCACTGTCTTGTAGACTTCACTGTCTCATTGTCTTGCAGACTTCACTGTCTCACTGTCTGACTGTCTTGTAGACTTCACTGTCTGACTGTCTCACTGTCTTGTAGACTTCTCTGTCTCACTGTCTTGTAGACTTCACTGTCTCACTGTCTTGTAGACTTCACTGTCTCACTGTCTTGTAGACTTCACTGTCTCACTGTCTGGTAGACTTCACTGTCTGACTGTCTCACTGTCTTGTAGACTTCACTGTCTCACTGTTTTGTAGACTTCACTGTCTCACTGTCTCACTGTCTTGTAGACTTCACTGTCTCACTGTCTTGTAGACTTCACTGTCTCACTGTCTCACTGTCTTGTAGACTTCACTGTCTCACTGTCTCACTGTCTTGTAGACTTCACTGTCTCACTGTCTTGTAGACTTCACTGTCTCACTGTCTTTGTAGACTTCCCTGTCCCACTGTGTTGTAGATTTCCCTGTCTCACTGTCTTGTAGACTTCCCTGTCTCACTGTCTTGTAGACTTCACTGTCTGACTGTCTCACTGTCTTGTAGACTTCCCTGTCTCACTGTATTGTAGATTTCCCTGTCTCACTGTCTTGTAGATTTCACTGTCTCACTGTCTTGTAGACTTCCCTGTCTCACTGTCTTATAGACTTCATTGTCTCACTGTCTCATAGACTTCACTGTCTCACTGTCTTGTAGACTTCCCTGTCTCACTGTGTTGTAGATTTCCCTGTCTCACTGTCTTGTAGATTTCACTGTCTCACTGTCTTGTAGACTTCCCTGTCTCACTGTCTTATAGACTTCATTGTCTCACTGTCTCATAGACTTCACTGTCTCACTGTCTTGTAGACTTCACTATCTCACTGTCTTGTAGACTTCCCTGTCTCACTGTCTTGTAGACTTCACTGTCTCACTGTCTCATAGACTTCACTGTCTCACTGTCTCATAGCCTTAACCGTCTCAATGTCCACAGCTCGGCGTGACGGATACTCTGGTGTCACGTAACTACTTCGGTCGTCAGGTGAACAGTTTCGAGGTTGACCTACCGGTCACCGCTTGCAGTCTGCTCAACGATCCGGCCAGCGACAAGGAGTACTTCCGGGGTGTCTTCATCCGGGCACCCGCCACTCTCCACGTCACTGCTCCATCCGTTGAGGTGCTGGCGGCGCTGAGACTCGCACCCGAGCAGCAGCCGGTCATCGTGGCCTTTCGCCAAGGCAATGTGCTCTCAACAGCCTTCCATCCTGAGTTAACAGACGACCTGCGCTGGCACCGATACTTCCTCAAGATGGCGCTGTGTCGAGTTTGAGAGAACAAGATGACAGAGTCAGTGGTGAGGCCTGGTGTTGTACAGACCTGTTGTTTTGAACAAGACGACAGAGTCAAAGGTCAGGCCTGGTGCTGTAGACAGAATCCCCGTGTCTGGACGAAAATCAAGGCAGTGCAGTCTAAGCTATAAATAAAGTCTTGTGTGGTACACTTGGTTGTTTGTTGTGATAGATGATCATATTTACAGGTTGTTTGTTATGATAGATGATCATATTTACAGGTTGTTTGTTTGTTGTGATAGATGATCATATTTACAGGTTGTTTGTTTGTTGTGATAGATGATCATATTTACAGGTTGTTTGTTGTGATGATCATATTTACAGGTTGTTTGTTGTGATGATCATATTTACAAGTCGTTCAAGTGAGCACGGGTAGGTACGTCCTCACAGGGAGGGAACACACTACTGTTACTGGTTATGAGCCCAATAAGTCCTCCGCACACTTACCCAGGGTGCATACGATGAATTACAGACATGGCACTTTGACGAGCCCCCGCAGATGAAGGTGAAGGAGAGTGGAGACTTTTGTCTCCTCTTCTTTTTCCTCTTTCCGCTCCTGTCTCTCCCTCTCTTCTTTTTCCTCTTTCAGTTCCTGTCTCTCCCACGATAGTCATTGACCCTAACGGTCCTGCCACTTGGCGTTACTTGAACAACTTCTGTGACTAAATGTTGGCTCTGTAAGTGATCTAACTCACCCACGAGTAGCTAGCTATGCACACACTGTTCAAATGTTGGCTCTGTAAGTGATCTAACTCAACCACGAGTAGCTAGTTATGCACACACTGTTCAAATGTTTCTTCGCCTAAATGAAGCAGAGGACGAACAATGTCAAGAAGGCACGGGACGTGTGGACAGGTGACATACAACACACACTGACCTCACAGCGTTCTTCACGTGTCCTTTCACACAACAAAGTACAAAGACCTGCACGTGGGTTCCTATATCTCTATAATTTAAAAAAAATCCAAATATTTTCCCACACTCAACGAATTTCAAATAAAAGTTACATCAACATATATCGCAGCTAAATTAATGATTACATAAACCCTACTAATATTCTAAATGTCCTTTCAACAACGTAAATGTCTTCTTTCAACCTTCCACTCAAACGTCGCTCACCGTCTCTTCTCTATATCAGCTTCATTTCCTTCCAATGTTCATCAACAGTTTCTCAAAACGTACCTGACCACATCACACTGTCAACGTCAGATCACAACTCACGCACCCACAGATGTACACTTGCCTGTAATACTCCTTGAAATTATATAGAAATACACACCACTACGAATCTCCAAAAGCACAGCAATGACTCCCAATATAGAATCCACTGGCAGACACACAGCAACTGACGAATCTTTTCACACACACAGCAATATTCCAACTTTCTGAATAAACCAGTAGAAACAACAACTGGCGAAACACTAACCTATATACTCCAAATAATACTACAAATGCCGACCTCCTTTACTTTTCTCGAAAAATCACACACACACACACACACCGGTACATTCCACTCAAACCATCTTTTGTTCTCTCTCCAGAAACTTCTGCGCTCTTGCAGACGACACCCCACGTCATACCCTCTTTTACGTCACGCTTTTCAACCATAGCAAACGTATCCCCCCAAGGGCCACTAACCCTGCTGTACAAAACAAACAAGGGAGCTAACTCCATTTCTGTCATTCATTAATTTCACGGGTCGATCCGTGACAAACAGGTAAGTGATTTATGAGAGTTATGTCCCTTCGCTTAACCAGCTGGAGGGGACTATCTCTATGTATTTGTTGTTGTCTTCGATGACCTGTGGTGAGTTTCGTCCCTATTATTTGACACCTGCTTCTTCGTCTTTCTGTTTCAATGATTTGCTTGTCTGCGGCCATTTGGTTCCAACAACGGCCTTCTGCGTTCCCATCGAAAGCCAGCCTGGTGGTGACGGTTTCTTACGCCATTCGTCTCATGATTTTGTTGACTACAGATGTTTACACTCATGTTTTATCCACTTTGATCACTGCAAATTGGACAATTTCTCATCTCCGAATTGCTTCGCTACATTTTGGCTTCTAGATCAACGTGCACCAGCAGCGTGGACTGAATCCTTCTGATGTCTTGTGAACTGCTGTGCATGGCCTTTGTCTTGAGGCGACGCCTGTCCCAGCAGTTTGTGTGCATGAAGAACATGGATCTACAGTTTGATCTACAACTACAGACTTTGCATTTGCTGCCTGGTCATGTAGATCCCAGCTTATCTACGATGATGTGCTCTATGGACAAGAACTATTTGTATTAACTAAGCAGTTACAACATGAGATTATTCTCCCACATTACTGTAGTTTCGTCCATCGCCATGAACTGTAGACAGTCATACCTGCTGTGGGCTCAGGTTCTCGCCGTCACCTGCTGCCGGCCTTCTTCATAACAGGACTGCCAGCACTAGCGGTCACACAGATCCTGTGTATAGAGCTAGTGGTCACATATATTGTGTATAGAGCTAGCGGTCACACAGATCCTGTGGATTATACTACATGCTCTGAAATACTTGCATAGCCGAGGTGACATACACAGGGGCGTGTCTCACTGGCATCCACAACTCTCTCTCTCCACAATCGTTACGACTGGCGCCAGTGAAGAGACTATGACTACCCCCAACGTGCTGTTGATTGCCTCCTGTGGTTCAATCCAGAAATTCTTGAACAGAATCTGGCTTTTATGGTGATTGTAAAACTAACCTGATGATCGTACTACAAGAATTCGGCTATGTTTCAATGATTCTAAAACTAACCCATGCAACTGTAAGCACATCCATGTCATTGGTGGGTGGCCTCATAAGAAAATAATAGCGATGTGTTCAATGTGTAAGTTATCATGGTCACACTGTACAATAGGAAAACACTTGTCCTCGTACGTCCTCGATTCCAGAATTGACGACTGTAGGCCGCTAGCATTTATCATGTATGTGTGGTGTTCTTAGTGTAAAGCACTTTGAGTTCATCTTAATGGTGGAGAAAGGTGCTATAGAAATCATCATCATTATCATTATTATTATAAGTGTCGAGTGTCTAAACGGCGATGCAAAAATAGTCAAGAGCTATGTGAAATAAGAAATTATTTTATACGAGTATACTCACCATGAAAGTCGAGGTCAGCTCGCTTAGTAGTTTCGTCGACAGGCTTGTCAACGACATAAATTCCACCAGCACAATCTTAATTTATGTTTGTAAAAATAATTCTGTCGCAATAAATACTGCCGGAAGGTTGATCACCAGTCGTGCGCCATGCAACACGGAGGTTGAAATATTCGACAGCAAGACTTGCTTTAATACAAAAAAACAAAACAAAAGACAGGTAGAGTCTAAATGATACAAAAGACAGGTAGAGTCTAAATGTTATAAAAGACAGGTAGAGTCTAAATGATACAAAAGACAGGTAGAGTCTAAATGTTATAAAAGACAGTTAGAGTCTAAATGATACAAAAGACAGGTAGAGTCTAAATAATATAAAAGACAGGTAGAGTCAAGATACAAAAGACAGGTAGAGTCTAAATGATACAAAAGACAGGTAGAGTCTAAATGATACAAAAGACAGGTAGAGTCAAGATACAAAAGACAGGTAGAGTCTAAATGATACAAAAGACAGGTAGAGTCTAAATGTTATAAAAGACAGGTAGAGTCTAAATGATACAAAAGACAGGTAGAGTCTAAATGATACAAAAGACAGGTAGAGTCTAAATGTTATAAAAGACAGGTAGAGTCTAAATGTTATAAAAGACAGGTAGAGTCTAAATGATACAAAAGACAGGTAGAGTCTAAATGATACAAAAGGCAGGTAGAGTCAAGATACAAAAGACAGGTAGAGTCTAAATGTTATAAAAGACAGGTAGAGTCAAGATACAAAAGACAGGTAGAGTCTAAATGTTATAAAAGACAGGTAGAGTCTAAAAATACAAAAGACAGGTAGAGTCTAAATGATATAAACTACAGGTAGAGTCTAAATGATACAAAAGACAGGTAGAGTCTAAATGATATAAAATACAGGTAGAGTCTAAATGATACAAAAGACAGGTAGAGTCTAAATGATATAAAATACAGGTAGAGTCTAAATGATACAAAAGACAGGTAGAGTCAAGATACAAAAGACAGGTAGAGTCTAAAAATACAAAAGACAGGTAGAGTCAAGATACAAAAGACAGGTAGAGTCTAAATGAAACAAAAGACAGGTAGAGTCAAGATACAAAATACAGGACGAGTCTAAATGATACAAAAGACAGGTAGAGTCTAAATGTTATAAAAAACAGGTAGAGTCTAAATGTTATAAAAAACAGGTAGAGTCTAAATGATACAAAAGACAGGTAGAGTCTAAATGATACAAAAGACAGGTAGAGTCTAAATGATACAAAAGACAGGTAGAGTCTAAATGTTATAAAAGACATGTAGAGTCTAAATGATACAAAAGACAGGTAGAGTCTAAATGATACAAAAGACAGGTAGAGTCTAAATGTTATAAAAGACAGGTAGAGTCTAAATGATACAAAAGACAGGTAGAGTCTAAATGATACAAAAGACAGGTAGAGTCAAGATACAAAAGACAGGTAGAGTCTAAATGTTATAAAAGACAGGTAGAGTCAAGATACAAAAGACAGGTAGAGTCTAAATGTTATAAAAGACAGGTAGAGTCAAGATACAAAATACAGGTAGAGTCTAAATGATACAAAAAGCAGGTAGAGTCAAGATACAAAAGACAGGACGAGTCTAAATGATACAAAAGACAGGTAGAGTCTAAATGTTATAAAAAACAGGTAGAGTCTAAATGATACAAAAGACAGGTAGAGTTTAAATGATACAAAAGACAGGAAGAGTCAAGATACAAAAGAAAGGTAGAGTCTAAATGTTATAAAAGACAGGTAGAGTCAAGATACAAAATACAGGTAGAGTCTAAATGATACAAAATACAGGTAGAGTCAAGATACAAAAGACAGGTAGAGTCTAAATGTTATAAAAGACAGGTAGAGTCTAAATGATACAAAAGACAAGTAGAGTCTAAATGTTATAAAAGACAGGTAGAGTCTAAATGATACAAAAGACAGGTAGAGTCAAGATACAAGAGACAGGTAGAGTCTAAATGTTATAAAAGACAGGTAGAGTCTAAATGATACAAAAGACAGTTAGAGTCTAAATGATACAAAAGACAGGAAGAGTCAAGATACAAAAGACAGGTAGAGTCTAAATGTTATAAAAGATAGGTAGAGTCAAGATACAAAAGACAGGTAGAGTCTAAATGTTATAAAAGACAGGTAGAGTCAAGATACAAAAGACAGGTAGAGTCAAGATACAAAATACAGGTAGAGTCTAAATGAGACAAAAGACAGTTAGAGTCTAAATGATACAAAAGACAGGTAGAGTCACGATACAAAAGACAGGTAGAGTCTAAATGTTATAAAAGACAGGTAGAGTCTTAATGATACAAAATACAGGTAGAGTCTAAATGATACAAAAGACAGGTAGAGTCTAAATGATATAAAAGACAGGTAGAGTCAAGATACAAAATACGCAGGGCCCCCGGTAGTGTAGTGGTTAAAACACTCGCTTGTCACCACTGCAGTGAGCGGCTCAGGGTTCAGATCTCGTCTCGAGACACACTCTGTATGTGACACCTGTTCGCAGGGCTGGGCGGCGGGGGTTTTCTCCGGGTACTCCGGTTTCCTCCCCCTCCCTTTCCCCCCATAGTGCGAAATCACCGCAAGGTGGAAGCACTTCCCAACTAAATAAACAACAAACAACAAACGATACAAAATACAGGTAGAGTCTAAATGATACAAAAGACAGGTAGAGTCTAAATGATACAAAAGACAGGTAGAGTCTAAAAATACAAAAGACAGGTAGAGTCTAAATGATATAAACTACAGGTAGAGTCTAAATGATACAAAAGACAGGTAGAGTCTAAATGATATAAAATACAGGTAGAGTCTAAATGATACAAAAGACAGGTAGAGTCTAAATGATATAAAATACAGGTAGAGTCTAAATGATACAAAAGACAGGTAGAGTCAAGATACAAAAGACAGGTAGAGTCTAAAAATACAAAAGACAGGTAGAGTCAAGATACAAAAGACAGGTAGAGTCTAAATGAAACAAAAGACAGCTGGAGACAGGTAGAGTGTAAATCAGGGATAGTCAAACACAATCACACAGGGGGGAGGGGGGCCACAGCTGTAATCATACACAAGGTTGCGGGCTGAATGTTATCTTTGAAGTCCGATAACTTTTATTGAGCAGTGGAAACATTAATTAAACCATTTTTACTAATTTTAATTTAAGAAAATCGTCTATTAAACAAAACAAAGTTAAAGTACTAACAAGAGGCTTAATTATTTCGTTCTTGATCTTCATTGTCAGAAGTGGATGTTTGCCATCCTTTCTTGTCAACAAGTTGGTTTATGTTTGGAGTAAGTTTGTGTGTTGTGGAGATTGTCAGGATGGACTACAAGTGTAGATGAGTGAGACGACTGCTGTGTGATGTTTTGTTCATCTTCATCACAGAGAGAAGCTGCTCACATCACACATGCTGCCCAGCATGCTCAAGACTCGAGTCACATGTAGAGGAGGCTGGGGCATCGCTCCTGGGAGGGAAGGAGTGAAGTGTGCAGCCCCTCAGCCTCGTACTTTGCCTTGAGTGACTCTACAGCACGAAGTCAGCTCAGGTTCTCAGCAAAATGTGCAGCTGGCAACACCTTGATGCTGACTTCGTCCATCACTGTTTTGTAGCAAGGAAAGTGAAACAAGTTGCTTTGGTTCATTGGTGTTTCCATAAGAACAACTTCACTCTAAATGCCTCCATTGCATCATGCAGGTTAGTTATCAAGGCTCCTGTCCCTGGAGCTGCAGGGTCAAGGTGTTGAGTGGTTGTGTCCGACAGAAATGCCAACTGACATTTACACTTTTCATCCTGCAAGACTGTGGAGTCTTTTCCTTTTCCGTGAACTGACAGATTTTCGCAATCAGCTGTGAAACTGGAGTGAGAACTTTTCCCCGACTTAGTCCCCGCACTTCTGTGGCCTGTCGCCCAACGGTGAATATATTTCCTGCTAAAAGGACTGAAAAAGGCGGTGATTTCACCCGCTGGCTCTGATGAAGTTGACTGTTTGTGTTACAGTGCTCAATACATGCTCCATGTTGAGGACTTGGTGTGTTGTGGAGTGATGTGCTATCAACTCATCACTACAATTTTCCTGAATATTTCACCGCATCTTCTCAACTAATCCACTTGTCTGGCCGCACATCGGTGGTGCTCCATGTGTTGTAAGTGCAGGGCAGGTTCATCTCATACTTTGATATACATCATCAAAATGTCCTTTCCTCTCCTTGTCCCATGCATGGAATTTGTGTCTAATATTTCTTCTGCGATATTCCAACTGGAGTCGACTCCATGGATGAAGATGGCGAGTTGTGCGGTGTCAGTCGACTGCAAGAGAGTAGACAACAAAGTCTTTGCTTGTTTCCATCAGCTGTTTTCACATCAGTGGCCATCTCACAAATCTGATCAGCAACAGTGTTTCAGCTGAGGCTGACATTTGCAAACATTTACTTTTTGTTTGGACACAAGACTTCACACACGTTCATCATACAACTTTAAATGGCCGGACTGATGTAGCGATCTCCTCTGTCACAATACAACTTGCTCTCACAGCAGCTTGACTTTGTGACAAATGTCTGCTGTGCTCTTACATTCCTCTTCACTTCTTCCACTTTCTTTACCTTCTGTTCTACATTCAGGTTTCTCAACTTGTCCTGATGGTTAGTCTTGTAGTGCCATCTCAGATTATATTAATCTTTGCTCACAGCCATTGTATCTCCACAAAGTAGACATGCACTGGTTTACCACTAATGTCGGTCAACATGTCTCAGTCTCCCAGTGGCTTTCAAAGACTCGTGTTTTCAAAATCAACTTTTCTCTTGGCCATTCTAACAGCAAGCTTTCATTTAAAATTTGACTGATATTGAAATTACCAACATGCGTTCACTACACAGATAAGTCACAACACGTGCTTAGCTCCCATCATCTTCCGTTATTGCCCGACAGATGGCGCACCAGTACCTAGTACTAGCGTGAAGTTCATACCCTACACACAGCTTGCAATTAATTCTAATAAACGATCCTCTGCTCTGCTGACTACCATTTGCCATACGATATTATTGTATCACACAATACTTGTAGTTACTGGGCGCACATCGCGCCATTGTGTCGTAGCTATTTTTTGCTGTTGCCACTTACATCATCACATGGCTTGTTATGGTCCACGTGAACTTTATTGTGCTTTGCACTTGTTTTATCGCCGGGCCGTTAACATGTTACGGCTCTATTCCCGGTGATTACAAAGCTCTACACCTGCCATCGCTTGGAGCCAGTATCACAACAGCATTCTCCTGGCGCCGGTGTATAAATGACAAATGTATCTCCGCTGAGGATTAATAAACTTGTCTTGTCTTGTCTATAAGACAGTGTGTCGGTGATTTACATCTGTGGACTGTGGTGAAGATAGTAAAGTGCTGGACAGAAGAGAGCATCACCCGCCTGCTGGGCTGCTTTGATTGCACAGACTGGCAGATTTTCTATAATTCCTGTGACAATTATCAAGATGACTTGGCTGATGTTGTGTCTTCCTACATCACTTTCTGTGTTGACACAGTCATACCCTCCAATGAAAATGTCATCTTTACTAATAATAAACCTCACCCTCCATTATTGCGCCGAACAACTTAATTAGCGGAGTTTTACATCTGTTGCAGCTGTCTGTAGATTCTGGTCACATTCCTGATATTTGGAAACTTTCACACATTGTGCCTGTCCCAAACATCACTACCTCCAGTCAACCCAACGACTTCAGACCAGTGGCTCTTAACTCACTCATCATGAAATCTCTTGAGAAAATCGTAAGAAGCGAGGTAATCACTGCTGTTGATCAACATCTTGACCCGCTGCAGTTTGCCTACAGACAGGAACAACAGGAAAGTAAAAAAATCATAAAGACAGTAATTAATGTTGCTATAGGTTGTTTAAGTCTTAAGTAAACAAATGAGTCTTCAATCTTTTCCTAAACATGGTTGGTGAGGTGATGGTGGACAGTGACGATGGCAGAGCATTCCACAGTTTAGGTGCCGCGTTTGTGAAGGCCCTGGCTCCAGTGTCTTCTTTAATTGTTTGTGTCTTCCACTGCAGGGAGACAGAAGCGTGACTGGGAGCCAGAGCGCAGACCACGTGACGGCCGGTAAGGAGGAACTACCTCTTGTAAATAGTCAGGAGCAGTTTTAAACATGCAGGACTGTGCAATCGAAGCACTTTGTGATCAATGGGCTTGTTGACTGGGAGCCAGTGAAGGCTCTGTAGGACAGGCGTGATGTGCTCAGTGGACCACTTTGCACGGGTGACAATCCTGGCGGCTGTGTTTTGAACTCTCTGGAGTCGATGTAACTGCGTAGCAGGTATACCCCACAATGCACTATTACAGTAGTCTCATCTTGATATGATGGTAGTCACCGCAAGTGAGTTGGCAGCAGCTTGAGTCAGCATGGGCCGTAGTCTACCTAAAGTCCTCACAAAGTAGTAGGATTGTACGTACGTGTCACAACAGAACTGACATGCATGATGTCCCCATCAATAAACAGCCCGAGGTCTCGGACAAATGATATAGAAGACAGGAAAGTCAAAATGATACAAAAGACATGTCGGTAGAGTGTAATAGAAGACAGGAGAGTCTAATCATACAAAAGACAGGTAGAGTGAGAACAATACAGCAGACTGTACGTTGTACTGTTCGGCAGTAAGAACGTTAATAACATATAACAACGAAACCCACTCTGTTTCAAGCTGTCGTCGTGGCCGAGTGGTTAAGGCGATGGACTAGAAATCCATTGGGATCTTCCCGCACAGGTTCGAATCCTGTCGGCGACGCATAATATTTTTCTTCCTACAAAATTGGTTTATCATTAAAATATCTTACATCGCAAATTACAGAGCCATTGGCAATCTTCACCTTCACAAAAAGCAGTTTTAATATAATACATTCTGTTTTCAGTAACCCGTCCATCCACTCAAAACAGAATTTTATATTTTACAGTACTGTACTCGCCGGATTGAGTTGGTGGCATCAATTGCAAAGGATTTTTTTTTTAATCATTGCTTTGGTGAAGCAAGTAGGAAACCTTGAAGGTTTGAGAGAGAACACGGGTTGTGCCGGACTATTAATTCCACAACGAGGCACTGACCTCCACAGATGGACGGAAGGTTTGCTAAACCACCAGAATGACCAGGTACCCAGGAACTTACAAGACACACCCACATATAAGGCTGTAGCCTGTAGATCAGGGGTGGGCATTGTCTCAAAATTCTAAGCTATGCGGCGGGCCGGTCAAATACCAAAAGCCAGGTGACGACACAACACACGTACAGTGATAATGGATGACAACGATAAATGAGGACATAATGGCGTCCACTTACCGAGTTTATTGTGTAAAGTGCAGCTGTTTGAATTCGCTCACAATACAACTAAAAAACCAGCCTGTCCTTAATAGACAGCAGCTCTCTCTAGGTAACGACTTCATCAGACATGTGAGGCGTGTTCTTATCTTTGTGCTTTGTTTGTGTTGTTACATTGTTGATATACAATTACAATATACGGGCTGGCGAGTTCTAACGCTCGTGTGTACATGATAAATTAAATTAAATGTCCATCTAATTAACCTAGGCTGACTAAAAAATATGATCACTTCACTTTCTGGCAGAGAGGCCGGGCCCAAGATGTCTACGGGCCGTAGTTTGCTCCCCCCTCCCCCTCTTGTGGCTTGTGTGTATGTGTGTGTGTGTGGGTGGGGGGTTACAGACAATGTGTACACACATCAAAGGTGTATCCACGGCCGTGTATACAAACAAAGTTCGTTGTACATCTGAAGCTGTCCTCGTAGCCGAGTAGTTAAGGCGATGCAGTAGAAATTTGTGGGATCTTTTCGTAGACGTTCGATTCCTGTCAGCGACGTAAATTGTTTTTCTTTGACGAAAGCGTAAAGTAAGGCCCAGACCCAAACTACATGAATGAGAGTTCTATAACGAGGGGGACATTAAAAGGCCACGAGGTCTAGGGGTGTAGTGGCAGTCAGAAGTCTGGCCCCCCCCCCCACTACAACTACTAATTAACAAGGAAATCAGCCGCACGGCAGAAGTCTTGGTCTAAAGTGGACATTGCTTAAAACAAAATGAAAAGACATGAACATCCAAGAACGACTGTTCCTGCAAGTGTGACGTTAAATATGCTGCATCCCCGGCTGTCAGGATCCGCGTGCACGAGAAATAGAGCATCGCGAGGTTCTAACGGCTTTCTTTGTATGTCAAGGCTGGGTCATAAAAGTCATCAAGTCAAACATATTTTCATTGGCTTGAAGGTTTCCAAACGTCCAATCGCAAGAGTTGTTGTGTCCTGGCAGCACTGCGAGCACTGTTGACATCAAACAACGTGGCATCTGTCACTGCACGACTGTCTGACTGCCAGCTGTAGAGGTAAGACGTAAATAACAGTTATTCCGTCTCATGGCATTGTTCTACACAACAGTCGCCACAAATGTGATGCCGTAATAGTGATAAGCAAGAAATAAATGGTGTTGGATAGCAGAACAGATAAAAAAGAAGGAGCAATGAGCGAGCGATCAGAAGCAGACTTCACGAGCATGTCTTGACTCTTGGTTGATGTCCACGTCAACTTAATAAATCAGTCCTTACCGACAGGCTGCAGCACGTCCACTACATTTTAATTATCTGTGCACTTGCATACTTAGGTGTGTTGCGCTGTTGAAGACAGAAGAAAATTTGTGAATGCAATTGTAGTTTTTATAAAAAGAAATCCATAAGAAAACAAGATCAATAACAATAACAATTAGAATCTATTATTTTTTTTCAAACTAGATAATAATCCGTTCCCTTAATGGTCAAACAGCCTCAGTTTTTTTCTCTTCACACTCATACAATTTTACAATGATGTCAAATAAAGGGCCCTCCTTTCTTTTGAGCAGGAACACAAATATTCAAATATAAAGTAGATAAAGAATGTTCTTTTATACATAGGAGGTGGCTATTGCATGCAGTGCATGTGATATACAGTCTTGTTATCATAATCTTGCCATAGTCAAACAAATTTGTGGATAAGCAAGATTAACATTGTTACACTTTTTTTAAACCATAATTCACTGCATAAATTTTAAGTTAAAGACCTTTCCAAGTTGCCCACATTATAACTGATTCTGGTAAATAGAGACAATGTAAATAAATTCTGTAAATTTCAGCATCTGAAACACATTTATTTATCATCTAATTTCAGTGTTGGTGATTTGAAGCTATAGTCAGCAAGTCCTCCAAAATCTTGCTCCTGCTATGTCAGAGCTTGTTTCAATCCATTTTCCATGCAACATTTTTTGGCTAGATCACTTTTGAAACATATTTCTGCTTTTTTGCTTTCATTTCTTTTACTTATCCATCCACTGCCTTCCCATCTTCTTTCAAACAGGGTCACAACAGTCAAGCATTCATATGTTTGCACTGATTCACATTAGAAGGTATTTACACTTTTTCCCTTTTACAGTACAGATTCTGAAATGCTGTAGTTTCTTTTCTCTTATTTGAATATGGATAGCAGTGGGTGGACATAACATGATAGGTAACTTACTGGGTGTAGTTGTAATTGCTCACACATGAGCATTTTTACTTATGAATCTTTGTCTTTGTCTGGCACCAACAAAACAGATTTACTTTACTACCTATTTTCTCTGCTGAATTTCTCTTGCTGTATTTTTGTGATTTCTTCTGCTACAAGCTTGCTGGGAGTTGTGATTTTGCAAAAAGCTTCTTTCTTCATTTCTCCTAAAATCTTTCCCACTTAACTGACCTCACACCCTGTTTACCCTTTTGACTGACCTCACACCCTTTTTTCTCCCTTTGCAAAGATTGTTAAAGGAAAATGCCTATAAACCTTATAGAGCTTTTCATTTTTTATTATTTTTTGATGTATTGACACTGATTGACTATCCACACTGACGATGTCAGATTTCATGCTGTATCTTTTCTGTTCACAACACTCTCTCTTATTTTACAAGGCTTTGTCACACATGACTTTTAGTACAAGCTCAAGATTGGTCTGTACAGACTGCTAATACAGTAGTGATAGTTGAATTTGTACTTGTCACTGTTGTGACACATTCTGATAGCACAGTACTGCAAACACTTGAAGTTTCACTTTTTTGGGACAAGAAAATGCATTGTATTGTACAGTGGGTACGGGTCCCACACAAGAAGCTATCAATAATAATATCTCAAAAAGGCTTTTGCATAGTATATATTACACTTGTAACAGTGAGGACATGACAGACGACTAGGGACGTAAATGTTATTATGCAGGCATGCACGGCTCTGCGCCCAAATGGAGATTTGAACGGGGAAATTGTCTTTATTTAATATCTGGTTGCTATGCACATGAAGGGCTATTGTTGTAATAAAGGTTTACAGACTGGAGTTTTAAATTTATGCGTAGGATTGTGAGTAACTATCAGCAGAGTAAGAGGATTTGTCATGTTGCTGCTGTTAACCAAGTGTAAAGTGAAAGTATTAGTTGCTTGTGAAGCACATCATTGTTAGCAGATGTTTGGCCAACAGCTTTGTAGGACTAATCTGAGATTTGTTGTGTAACATTTGTACAGGTAACCTCATGGTCTGATGGTGAGGTGAAGATGGTATGATCAGAGCACCCTAGGAGACAAGTCAGTAAAGTGTAAAGCCAGAGGATCAAGCACAAAACATCCCCTAAAACTTGACAGTTGGTGGTAAAGCAGTATATAACTAGCTCATTGAGTGTCCAGTGCAAAAGCAGCTTTGTGAAAGAAAGAACAGTGTGTTCCTGCAATGGCCAAACTGTTTGAATCAGTAAAATCCTGTATTTATAAGGTAATTTAAATCTACGTTTTAAGCAGCATGCAGGAATCTTTAATAGCCTATACTGTTGTGTCTGTTAATGTTTTTTCTTTTTATTGTTTTATTTTAGCCTATGGTTTATTTTGCACACAGAACTATTATTGATATTTCAGAGTCCATGAAAGGAGATTAATGCTGTAACATAAGGGTTGGCTGGTTCAAGAATAGAGACTTTCCCCCCTAGCCAGGCGTTCGTCCATTGTTATAGAAACAGTCTCTGACAAGGGAGATAATGGGAGTTCTTGATATGGCTTGCTGTGGTTACTTCCCTTAATGTTCCATGTGCTAGAATTAACTTTTGTTAAATTTTGTGGACATCTGCTTGGTTCAAAGTAGACTACATTGAAGGGACTGGTGACAACTAGGTTTATTGATTGTGTAGACTGTAGCTAGGTTTATTGATTATGTAGACTGGTTACAACTATATATAAGGTTTATTGACTGTGTAGACAGAATAGTTAAAGGTACAGAGTGATGATTGCCACTGATTGTGTCGCTACGCTTACATTGTCAATACAAACATCAATCACACCCTTCAGAATAGATGCCGCTCTTCAGTCTTGTGCTAGAAACATCTCTATTTAAAGATGACAGTAGACCATATTTCTTTTTTGTGATTTTAATCTGTTTTTCTTCAAGTTATAGGAGAGGGACACAGTCCCCAAATACTCTCTTTTATTAGTTTTGAGATGCCCCAGTTCACTATTTCAGGTAATACATAATGCAACATTTTATTTATCATTGCATTTCAAAGAGAAAATTGCTTCTGCCTAAAGCCTTCTTCCTTCTGCATAAAGGTGACTGCAAACATCACTGGTGTTAGGTGTAACACCGCAAAAGTTGGCTACTGCTGGTGTTAGGGTAGGTGTGGGAGGGGGTCACTGCTCTGTGACACCATAAAGATTGGCTATTGATGGTGTTAGTGTAGGTGTGACACTGCAAACATTGGCTAGTGGTAGTGTTAGGGTAGGTGTGACACTGCAAACATTGGCCACTGCTAGTGTTAGAGTAGGTGTGACACTGCAAACATTGGCTACTGGTAGTGTTAGGGTAGGTGTGACACTGCAAACATTGGCTACTGGTAGTGTTAGGGTAGGTGTGACACTGCAAACATTGGCCACTGCTAGTGTTAGAGTAGGTGTGACACTGCAAACATTGGCTACTGGTAGTGTTAGGGTAGGTGTGACACTGCAAACATTGACTACTGCTAGTGTTAGGGTAGGTGTGACACTGCAAACATTGGCTACTGCTAGTGTTAGAGTAGGTGTGACACTGCAAACATTGGCTACTGCTAGTGTTAGAGTAGGTGTGACACTGCAAACATTGGCTACTGGTAGTGTTAGTGTAGGTGTGACACTGCAAACATTGGCTAGTGGTAGTGTTAGGGTAGGTGTGACACTGCAAACATTGGCTACTGGTAGTGTTAGGGTAGGTGTGACACTGCAAACATTGGCTACTGGTAGTGTTAGGGTAGGTGTGACACTGCAAACATTGGCCACTGCTAGTGTTAGAGTAGGTGTGACACTGCAAACATTGGCTACTGGTAGTGTTAGGGTAGGTGTGACACTGCAAACATTGGCTAGTGGTAGTGTTAGGGTAGGTGTGACACTGCAAACATTGGCTACTGCTAGTGTTAGAGTAGGTGTGACACTGCAAACATTGGCTACTGCTAGTGTTAGAGTAGGTGTGACACTGCAAACATTGGCTACTGCTAGTGTTAGGGTAGGTGTGACACTGCAAACATTGGCTACTGCTAGTGTTAGAGTAGGTGTGACACTGCAAACATTGGCTACTGGTAGTGTTAGGGTAGGTGTGACACTGCAAACATTGGCTACTGGTAGTGTTAGGGTAGGTGTGACACTGCAAACATTGGCCACTGCTAGTGTTAGAGTAGGTGTGACACTGCAAACATTGGCTACTGGTAGTGTTAGAGTAGGTGTGACACTGCAAACATTGGCTACTGGTAGTGTTCGGGTAGGTGTGACACTGCAAACATTGGCTACTGCTAGTGTTAGAGTAGGTGTGACACTGCAAACATTGGCTACTGGTAGTGTTCGGGTAGGTGTGACACTGCAAACATTGGCTACTGGTAGTGTTAGGGTAGGTGTGGGGAGAAGGGTCTCAAAAGAATTTCTTTTATTTCATGCTTTATAAACCTTCCATGTTTTTAAAAGTTTTGTAACTGCAAATTTTGGATCTAATTTTCAGGTTTCATAAACTTAACTAACAGTTAATTCAGCAGATTTATTACAAGAAAGCAATAAAAAAGATTCACACAGTTTAATTTTTGATTGTAAATTTTTTTAGTGTCTCTTGTAGGTGTATAGGTGTTCGAGTTTGACCACAGCAAACTTTTATGAAGTGTAGATTGGCCTTCTAGCGCTGCACTAGGTGGAGCTTTTACAGTGTAAGCATATTAAGCATGTCTGTGAATGAAATAGGTCATTTATTTACAGTGTAAGCGTATCTCTGAATGAAATATATAGGTCATTTTTCATTGCGTAGTTAGAGCCCCCAATAGTAGGAAGTACATGACATCACATAACACCCAAGGTAATAACAGGTTGTGGTGATGCTGACAAAAATATCATAATAGCCTATAACAGGTTGTGGTAATGATAAGTCATTTTTATAGAGCCCAAGTAATTACATAGTACAAAATAACAGAGCCCAAGTAATTATATAGTACAAATAAAGAAATAGTACAAATAAAGAAATAAATAGCACATTTGTATAGTTCCTTTTTTCAGCATCAGCCAGACTCAGGGTGGTTAAAATATAAACACACAGACATAAGAATAACAATGGTCTCAAAACAAAGAGCTTATTGGGTTTTCAAGGTGAATGCCATCAGCATAGATGCAGCCACTACAGTTCAGTTAAACCACCAGCTGCAGCTGTGATTTGTAGTCGTAGTATCAGTGGAATAGTAGTGGTGAAGATGGTGGTGCCAATAACATAAAGTTGTTCATTGTTGGCGCACACATGACTGTCACGAGGGTCACATCAACACAGTGGCATGGAAAGAAGTAGACAAAACAGGAGGCAGGATGTACTCACGTAGATTCAGAATCTAAAGCAGTGGGAAGAATGTTAGAGGAAAATGGACCGTACATAGAGCAGAAAGTGTTGAACACCTGCAGGGCAGTGATGATTTAAATCAACAAAAATCCAGGAGTTGAGATGATGTAGATTTGGCGTTTATGACTGTTAGATGATGAAGAAGGCAAAAATTGGGGGACAGGGTCAGGAAACAGTCCAGAACAGTGGCAGGCAAAACGCAGGGAAAAGCACAGATTAACAGTAGTCAGCAGACACCAAATACTATGCAAACACTAAGGCACTCTCAGAAACAAATAAAAAAAAGAAAAGAAAAAAGGAACAGAGAGCTAGTACCCTCCAGCAGTAAGGTGAAGGGGGACATTACTCATTCTTGCAGTACAAGCACCTTATGCCTTGCACTATTGAATGCTGATAACATGAAGGTTCATCTGGCAATCAAATTAAATTTTATCTTAAAGGACACGACAGAGCCCAAGTAATCACACCGTACAACACGACAGAGCCCAAGTAAGCACACCTTACACCATGACAGAGCCCAAGCTCACACAAGATGGTGGTAATTACTAACATTAAGTGGGAGAGGTGTTTGTTTGCTTGCATTCACAGTCCAAGATCATAACAAGTACAGCTCACTACTAACACTGGTGATGGAAGATTGTGTTAATTTCTTTGTATTCAGAGCCCAAACTCACAACAGGTGGAGTTCATTACTGATACTAGTGATGTCAAAGATACAGAAAGATCTCTGTCATCAGCTTCATCTTCCTCCTCATCTTCATTATCAAGTTATTCGACCAAGAAAATGGATGAAAACCCAGGTAACTATCGGAAGGAATTGACTGACATCAGCGTCGTACTTTTACTCTTTCTTGCAATACTAGCACCTTATCCTTGCACTATTGAATGCTGATGAAGGTTCATCTGGGAATCGAATTCATTTTTATCTTAAAGAACTCGATTTTGTATGTCTCAGATACTAATATGTCCAAACCTACGTGGGTGTTTACAAGGTTTGTGTTTAACCATGTCTACTATTTTCACTTATAGGCAATAGAGCTTTCTAGAATCAGTTGACAGGAGTGAGAAGGATTTGTAAATGAGTGTAGGTGTGTATAAGTACACATTTTGTTAACACCCAAAAGGTATACTTAGCACTAACAGCTTCAACAAAAAAAGACTGTGGCATTGATTTTGGGACACATGGCCCTTGGTTAAACATTTCAGAATTTTTATAAAACTATTTCTTAACATCCGCTTTGAAAGTCTACATACTTAGCCCATTAAGTGCCAGTTCTGCCCATTAGGTGTGAGCACACTCTTGTGTTTTTCTGTCCATGTGGTCTGATCACACTCCTGTGTTGTGTTTTTCTGTCCATGTGGTCTGATCACACTCCTGTGTTGTGTTTTTCTGTCCATGTGGTCTGATCACACTCCTGTGTTGTGTTTTCTGTCCATGTGGTCTGAGCACATTCTTGTGTTTTCTGTCATTGTGGTATGGGCACACTCTTCTGTTGTGTTTTTCTGTCGCTCCCTAGCAGGCAGTCCCACACTTTACATAGAACTTCATCAGTATGCACAAGATGCAGAAAAACTACGTGATTTTCTGTAATCTTTTGTACATGATCTGAAAATAACGAACAGTGTATTGTGTCAGCCTTTCCTTCAATTTGCTTGACACAGCTCATCACTTGGGCAACTGCCACTGGAATTATTACGTCATGAAGTCTCTCAGGTCATGTGAAAATAGGATACCATCCAAAAAGACACCAGATGATGGACTAAATCTTTGGCATAAATTACTGGGTAGTGCCCACTTAACTGTATTCCTGTAGACTCAAGCAGGTCACCACCACCTTAATGACTGGATTACTAAGGCTGCGTCATATACTTAGTGATGTGACTATAGATGCATTAAGTACTTACCATGTTTTCATAAAGTTTTTGCTGCATGCCAAAATTCCCATGTCTTGTATTTTCAGACACTTCAAAGCAGCCAGCAAGTGGGATGATGTGGCGTGCAACGTCGGGTGTGTTCAACACTGCCACCTCTGCACTCAGCATGGGTGTGGGTGGCATACGCTGGGTGGCAGGAAAAACCTATGATGTCGGTGCTGTGGTGGCCAGCAAGATGCCAGTGCCAAGTTTACCGATGGGAAAGAAAAAAGACAAAAATGAATGAGAAGAAGAAGAAAACCATACATTGGCTTGTGGGTGGTGGGGAGGTGGGCATATGATGGGTAAAGGGAAGACCTGCTGACATAGGTGCTGTCTCTTGGAAATGGTGCTAAAGGGTCAGAGCACATATTGGCTAGAGAAGGTCAGGGCACTACTAGCTAGGTCAAATGCTGGCTAGGAGGTCAAATACTGGCTAGAGAGGGTCAGGGCAAAGGGATGTGGAAAATACTAGTTAGGGTCAGATACTGGTTAGAGGGATGGGGAAAATCCTGACTAGAAAGGGCAAACAGGATAAACACTGGCTAGTCTTTGCATTGTTTTTGACTTTCTCTGTGTCTATTATCTCTAGGGCAGTAGAGATGTCAATCAGGCCAGCAGTCGAAATAGTTACTTTCATCTGACTCTCTATTATCTCTAAGGCAGTAGAGATGTCACTCGGGCCAGCAGATGATGCAGTTACCTTCATCTGTAGAGACTGTGCTTGATGAAGTTCATGAAATTAACAAAGTTGATGAAACTAACTTGGACAATTTTCAAGACCTTGTTGGTGCTGCAGGCTCTTGTTTTTATTTCTAGATGTG
The DNA here is from genome assembly GCA_004794655.1 of Marisa cornuarietis. Taxonomy (NCBI): domain Eukaryota; kingdom Metazoa; phylum Mollusca; class Gastropoda; order Architaenioglossa; family Ampullariidae; genus Marisa; species Marisa cornuarietis. Next base: position 322,856 of record SMMW01000435.1, read on the forward strand.
TGCAGTATTTTGAGCATTGTTGTTGCAGAGAAGGGCCAGCAACACTGGTGTTCATTGAGTATCCCAGTAGACAGGTGCATTATGGAGAAGGGGTTAGCATTACTGTTGTTCTGGTCTCTGTGAAGCCTGTTACATCCTGCTAGTTATTGTCAAACTGCTGATAGTAATGCAGCTGCGTACATGCATATTATAAACAAATGTTTGCTGTATTTTAGTGTAAAACATACTTCTGATTTAGAATAAAGTAATACTACAGTTGGACCTCGCTAAGTCAAACTCAAAAGGGACCCGACAAAAATTCAACTTTCCGATAAGAGACTGACAAAGTGTAGAAAACGTATCTTTCACAGTAAGTTTGCATGTGAACCACCAACAATCCACTGGTCAAGTTACCACCGCCACCGCCTGAAAGGATTGTCAAGGCGGGTGGCCATAAATCTTGACCAGTGATGCGTGGCCCGCCGACTTGAAGCGGCCGTGGGAAAAGTCGGCCAGGTCCCTTGAATCGGTTAACTTCAAAGAGGGGACTGGTGTGAGAGTCAGTTAGTTGTCCACTGTGCAACAGAGCACGCAACGAACCTTTTACACAAAGATGGAAGGAAAATGGGATAAAAGCGTCTTTTTTGAGACAGTTTGGAACATAGTTTGGAACAGTTCGAGACATAGTTGCACCTGGTTGGTGGTGACTCAAAATTTGACTAAGGGAGGTTGGAAGCCAAAAAATCTTCCAGTTAAGGAGATCTAAAATGTACATTGTTCTTATGGAATTTGGCCGGACCTAACAATTCGATATAGGAAGGTTTTCAACTTAGGGAAGGTCGACAGCGAGGTCCGAGGTCCGACTGTAGATTAAGCTTGTACATTTCAACTGTTAAGGTCAAGATTTCAGTAACATAGTTATTGTGAAAGAAATGTACAGAACACTCAACTAGTCCTTCCTCAGTCTTTCCTGAAAGTACATTTTTTTAAAAAAATCCAAAAGGAATGAAGGAAGTACAATAGAACTTTGAAAAAGTTTTAGATACAGGGTAACGAAAACTATGTCACCCTCTGATAGTGTAGTCCCACAGGCAGTAGACTTCAGTTGTCACATAAGTCATACTGATGAATATTGTGGTGATGAGAACCAACTGCAACATTGCATTTAAGAGGTCCCAGTCCCTCGGTTTAGCACTTCATCTTTAAATATCAGGCCATTGCCACTTTTATGCAGAAAGGAGGGTTGCCATGGGAAACACCTCAGATTTCCATCAAAGTTCCTTTATGATCTAATGGAGATAACTGTGTTTGAAATGTATCACCTGCTGTAAATATTCATTTTTGTCACATTTCATGTCCCAAATCTTTGTCTAAAACACAAAATTGTCTGTCGTTGTCAAGGATACCATGTGGCTAAGATGCATCCACAGGCTATGATATTAGGAGAATGAGTGAAGATGCCAAGGCAAGTGGAGACTTATGGGTTTGAAGTATGTTTACACCCTGCAGTGTGAAGAAAGCTTGTGTCAGCCCAGTGGTGATTAGGCACCTGGTTTATCAGCAAAGTATAAAGAGGGGGGAGGAAGACGGCTTTGCCTTACAATACAATGTATGACATGTTGAATGATATATAAATTCACCACATTTTTCTAAATACTTGCTTACACCACTGTGATGGCTTCACCATATAAGTTATTTTTCTATCACCAGAATGCTATGTTTGTATTGATTAATGTGCACAGATTATTGTAGAGATAGATACTGCATTTGAAGAGTGCATCTCGTGAAGGTTCTGGCTTCAAGATACATAAATTATGGAAACTTAGTAATATGTGCTTTCAGTCCTAGTGCACCATGTTCATGTTATGTAGCCAGCAATCTGTTTAGCTAAAGAAATTGGCTGGGATAGTAATTAAAACATCTTGACATGTATAAGCATATGATTTATTATTCAATGTTTTTCTCTTTGATGTGATTTGACTAAAAGTTCTTTTTCATTTTGCTGTGTATTTCATGTATTGCAGATAGAGATATGCAAATGTTTGTACTGTGCACAGTAGTCGGATGACAAATGACAATGAAATGTAATTGTTACTTATATTGCTGATATAGGGATGCAGATATTTGTTCTTTGCACCGTAGTCTGATGATTAGTCTTCTGTTTCTTATGTGCAGCAACTAATGTTTGTGTTGATGTATTTTCATACAAACAGGAAGTGCTCTAAAACTAGAAAAATACAAGGTAGAAGGAAAACTAAACTGTGACACTCGCGGAAAAAGTAGTTTTCACTTGAGATTTCAGCTAATATCCACGGACCTTCCTCAGCAACTCGGAGCTAAGTTAGTGGTGTGTTTAGTGTTTAGTGTATACCACCCTGAAATGAACTTGGAGCATGGGATTGAATGAGACTGTTGTAGGCTGCTGACAGTTGGTGTCACCCTTGGTCTTTATCCAGGGAAGGTTTTTGATGCTGCAGCGTAAGTAGCTTCCTTCTCCCCTCTGTGGAACCAGTAGTTCAAAATGGTGATGTCGTCTAGGCGATAGGACCAGGTCTTTGAAAGATGCAACAAAAAAGTTAAGACAATTGATGCAGGAAGCTATTCACTACCATTACACATAATACACAAAGGGTGAGTGAACTAGTCACTACCATTGTACATATTACTAGGTGGGTGAGTGAACTAGTCACTACCATCGTACATAATACTAGATGGGTGAGTGAACTAGTCACTACCATTGTACATAATACTAGATGGGTGAGTGAACTAGTCACTACCATTGTACATAATACTAGGTGGGTGAGTGAACTAGTCACTACCATTGTACATAATACTAGATGGGTGAGTGAACTAGTCACTACCATTGTACATAATACTAGGTGGGTGAGTGAACTAGTCACTACCATTGTACATAATACTAGATGGGTGAGTGAACTAGTCACTACCATTGTACATAATACTAGGTGGGTGCGTGAACTTGTCACCACCATCACAACACTTTCAAGCTGCCGTTTGTTTTCATGAAACTGTTTGCTACCAACATAATACATGTAAGCTACTGTGTGTTGCCATGGGGAAAGCAAACTATTCACTGGTAATATAACATTTGTAAGCTGTTTTTCAAGTCTGTGAATGATATAAGAAAAATAAATTGTGTTAAGAGGCGTTAACTTGCTGCTGTACTGTAGAGAGCAGTGGAGTCTACAAAGTGACCTTATCTTTGCCACTTGGTGACTGTATCAAGTCTACAGCATGTTTACCATATGTCCTGTTGTCAGCCCCTCACATCTGCTATACTAGCAAGCTGACATGGATTATAAACCACCAGAGTATATATGCATGATGATCAGGTCTGCGGACTTAGGTCTCCTGCTGGGCATCATGTCAGTAACTGACTTTTTTATGTTAACCCTCTCAGATCTGTGGCTGGGCCTCAAGTAAATTGTTGACTGTTTATGTTAACCCCCTCAGATCTGCAGCTGAGCATCATGTAAATAATTGACTTTTTATGGTAACCCTCTCAGATCTGTGGCTGGGCATTTAGAATATGGCCGATGTAGTTTTCATGTTGTTGGCTCTTTGCACTGTTCTCCATTTTTATATCTAGTCATTTTAAAGAATCAAGCAGTATTTACCAAGCGATAATTGTTAACAAGTTATATTTAGATGTGTTCATATATTTTTCAGTGCAACTGACTTACAGATATATATATATATATTTACAATCTGTCGGTATTGTATAAATGCAAACGATGACAATATGTGCATGCATAATAATTCATAATTAACATGTCAGTATGAAGTGGGACATTCACGTCCGTGTGTATTAAGCTACAGGTTATGTGTCACTGCAGTGTAGAGAGTGGTATGCAGTCTTGCTGATTCTCTCTTTGTATTGTGGTCTTGATGTAGTGTGTATTGTTGTGTGTTGTAATACCTGATGTATGAATGATAAACCGTGTGACAGTCTCATTAGCACCTTATTCAAAAAGATATGACCTTGATTTGTCAAGCTTCATTCTTTATTGCAAGTGGCATGACTGAATAGTATGTCTTGTATGGCCAAGTTTGTCTTATGGTCTTGAGGCAATGCAAGATATTTTCCCAGTGTTTTGTTGCTTGTACTCAGACTGTCTAGTATTGTATGTCTGTTATGGCATAACTTCTTATGTAATGTACGTGTGCCTTTGATTGATAAGCACCTGTTGGGCTATGGGACTATGAAACAAACAGGGTGCAGAGCCAACCTTAGATCAGTTAGTAATCTGTCTTGACTGGTACTGGTTGTTGGGTTAGGGGGAGGGATGCAGATGGATAGACGCAGCAGCGGACAAGCCAGTGCCAGTGTGGTGACCGCACTCCATACTAAGTCGTTGCTTTTATGTTCCCTGTACGAGATCTGGAGCAGCCTTCCAAGGCACTTGCTCTTGAATACCTGGATTTTCCTCTCTGTGTCAGCAAGGTGAGTCCATGTTTTACATCCATAAAACAGAATTGGAACTGCGAGGGACCCGTACAGATTGCTGCCTGCTATCAGTGATGTTGCCTTCAAAGCATAGATTGCAATCTGCCTTCCACCAGTGGAAATGGAAATGTGTTGGTCATGGAGAATTTCATGTATGAACAGCACAGGTCAGGTCATGTGAGAGAAGGCTCCCATTTGGTTATCCAGCAGTTCTACACTCGTTGAGCTCTTATACAGCACTTCAATGATTTGGACGACACCCTCTTCGATGTTGAACTTTCGCATCCCGTGCCTAATTCTCTGTGCCTGACAATGTCAAAAGCCCTTTTCAAGTCGATGAAGTTGTGATAGAGGTTCTGCTGTTACTGACGATACTGAGGATGCAGCTGTTAAAGATCTTAGGTGTGCTCATACCTGGTCTGAAGCCAGTCTGTTCTTCAGCTAGCAGTTCCTCAGAAGTGGTGCTTATGCAGTTCTGTTCTACTTTTAGCACAACTTTGGATGGGTGGCTGATTAGGTTTATTATTCTGTAGTCTGGTATTGTTTGCCATTTCCTTTTTAGAAAGGAGTATGACTAGTGACTGCATCCATTCTTTGTGCCAATCTTTGTGTTCCCAGACACTTTGGCACAGATCAGTGAGGGCCTTTGTAGTTTCTTCGCCACCAGGCTTGAGCGTTTTAGGTGGGGTTTGTCGATGCCAGTTGATTTTCTGCCTTTCAGACTGCATACCGCTTATTTGACCGCTTGCTTTAGTACTTGTAGGTCTGCAAGTAATCTGGGTTTTTTTTTTGGAAGATATTGGCATCTGTCTTCAATTAAAAGTTGTACAGGTCTATACAATATTCAGGTGGCTGTTACTGTCTTGTGTTGGCTTTTGTGAAGGTCTGCAGTAGTTGATATTCCATGTCATTTCCTCCTCTTGATCCAGTTCACCCTAGATGCCTTCATCCCTTTTCTGATGGCAAAATTCACTTCTTTGTGCTTGGAGTCTGCTTTAGGTTTGCTTTTTCTTTCTCCCTTTCTGTTTAAATCCTAGAGGTCAAATGGAAACTTTTTTGCAGGTTGGAATGGTGAAACTTTATTTTCGTTTTCTTATCCCCTCCCCCCCCCCCAAATCAAAAATCATTAAAAAGATATTTCCTGAGACTACTGTGTTCTTTGACAAAGATAATTCCTGTGACTTCTGTGTTGCTTCATTTGGTGTTTAACAGGGATGTTTCTAAGACTTGTGGGTTCAGGGTTCACGTTTTTACATTCACACCAAATCCCTTTGTCTCCTAAGTGGCGTTTCCTGTTGGGACAAGTACTTCACTGAGGATGCCCACACTGATGCAGTCTTTTTTTTATCTCAATGAAAGTATTGAAAGGCTTTTGATAATGAAAAGTTAAATGGTGAAAAGTCCGTACTTATGTCATTTACTCAAATCTCCTGCCACACTGTCCTTAGAGTTGCTAGCCGTGATATCCCGTCGCACTTGCTGATAGTTTGGACAAGATCATCTCTTATGATGTACTGTTTGACAGCTTCATTACTTAAGCCACAGTTGGTCATGTTGCCTAACATTTGTCGGTATCCAACAGACCATGTTTCTGTGCCCAGAGACGTATCTCACTACATCTGCAACTAAAATACGTGTTTGTTCATGTTCTTAAAACTTGACTATGCCAGCTCCTTCCTCACTATCAAGCTGCCCTTGTTCTGAAAGCTAGAAAAAGTTCTAATTGCACCTAATGTTTTGCTTGTTTAGCTGGCTGTTTGTTTACAATCAAACTGACTAACAATAGCTATGATCCGACACAGCTGTTCTCCTTGTTCTGTCTTAAGCTGTGACGTTCTTCCCACCAGACTGATTCTAAAGATAATCAGGAGCAGTATCATGGCAGTAACCTTAGTCAACACTTTTGTAAGTGACATCATGGGAAATGTTTGTTAGGTGAATACATTGTGCCTGCAGAAGTAATCTTTGATATCAGTACAGGTTAACCTGAACTTCTTTTGCTTATTGGTGCTGTTGCTAGTCAACATGTGAGTAACTTTTTATTGGTGCTGTTGAATGCGTCTGGCATCTGACCACTTGTTGGTACTACATGCCTGGCATGATATCTGGTTAGCAATTTAATTGCCTTTGAGATAGACCATTGTGTGTGTGTGTGCGCGCATGTGTGCAAGTAGCCGAGTGCATGTAAGGGGATGGCAGGGGGATGTGCATGCATGCAGGACTAAAGAAAGCGAAGATGCTTTTGATTGTATTGCATGTAAAGACATTTTGTTCTCTTACCTGTGTTATGCTTATTGATGGCCTTAAGGTCTTGGTGGTATTTCTAAATACAGTTTGACAACGTCGGAGACTTATTTCACTCCAAGTGTGTGTGTGTGTGGTTGGTTGGCTGGTGTGGGAACTTCCCTTATTTTGTAAAGTTATATTTTCAAAGGCCTTGCATGGCTTAGGGATGTGATAGAGTCCAGAAATATCCTGTTACTGGTGCAGTGTCCATAAAATTCAATATTATCTCCTCATTTATCCTTTTTTCTATGACAATTTCAATGCATTAATTCATACTTGCTGATTCTGCATCAGTTTTAGATACAACTTAACTGGACCAGCAATATTTTCTTTATTCAAATACAACAGGTCTGCAATGTTTTGACAGTGGACTTTCAGCATTCTGCTAGTGGACTAGCAACATTCGGCTAATTTAAATACATTGGAACAGCAGTCTTCAGCATTAAGTTCAGATACACTGGACTAGCTATGTTCTGTTTGCTCAAACACAGTGGACCAACAATATTCTGCGAGTTCAGATACATTGACTCAACTGACTTAACAAGTAGTTCAGTCTAAACACTGTGCTTACTTGTCTTAGAAATAGCTTAGTCTAAACATTGTGCTTACTTGTCTGAGAAATAGCTTAGTCTAAACATTGTGCTTACTTGTCTGACAAATAGCTTAGTCTAAACATCGTGCTTACTTGTCTCAGAAATAGCTTAGTCTAAACATTGTGCTTACTTGTCTTAGAAATAGCTTAGTCTAAACATTGTGCTTACTTGTCTTAGAAATAGCTTAGTCTAAACATTGTGCTTACTTGTCTGACAAATAGCTTAGTCTAAACATCGTGCTTACTTGTCTCAGAAATAGCTTAGTCTAAACATTGTGCTTACTTGTCTTAGAAATAGCTTAGTCTAAACATTGTGCTTACTTGTCTCAGAAATAGCTTAGTCTAAACATTCTGCTTAATTGTCTTAGAAATAGCTTAGTCTAAACACTATGCTTACTTGTCTTAGAAATAGCTTAGTCTAAACATTGCGCTTACTTGTCTGAGAAATAGCTTAGTCTAAACACTGTGCTTACTTGTCTTAGAAATAGCTTAGTCTAAACATTGTGCTTACTTGTCTTAGAAATAGCTTAGTCTAAACACTGTGCTTACTTGTCTTAGAAATAGCTTAGTCTAAACATTGTGCTTACTTGTCTTAGAAATAGCTTAGTCTAAACATTGTGCTTACTTGTATTAGAAATAGCTTAGTCTAAACATCGTGCTTACTTGTATTAGAAATAGCTTAGTCTAAACACTGTGCTTACTTGTCTTAGAAATAGCTTAGTCTAAACATTGTGCTTATACTTGTATTAGAAATAGCTTAGTCTAAACACTGTGCTTACTTGTATTAGAAATAGCTTAGTCTAAACATCGTGCTTACTTGTATTAGAAATAGCTTAGTCTAAACACTGTGCTTACTTGTCTTAGAAATAGCTTAGTCTAAACATTGTGCTTATACTTGTATTAGAAATAGCTTAGTCTAAACATTGTGCTTACTTGTATTAGAAATAGCTTAGTCTAAACATTGTGCTTACTTGTATTAGAAATAGCTTAGTCTAAACATTGTGCTTACTTGTATTAGAAATAGCTTAGTCTAAACATCGTGCTTACTTGTATTAGAAATAGCTTAGTCTAAACACTGTGCTTACTTGTATTAGAAATAGCTTAGTCTAAACATCGTGCTTATACTTGTATTAGAAATAGCTTAGTCTAAACATCGTGCTTGTATTAGAAATAGCTTAGTCTAAACACTGTGCTTACTTGTCTTAGAAATAGCTTAGTCTAAACATTGTGCTTATACTTGTATTAGAAATAGCTTAGTCTAAACACTGTGCTTACTTGTATTAGAAATAGCTTAGTCTAAACATCGTGCTTACTTGTATTAGAAATAGCTTAGTCTAAACACTGTGCTTACTTGTCTTAGAAATAGCTTAGTCTAAACATTGTGCTTATACTTGTATTAGAAATAGCTTAGTCTAAACATTGTGCTTACTTGTATTAGAAATAGCTTAGTCTAAACATTGTGCTTATACTTGTATTAGAAATAGCTTAGTCTAAACATTGTGCTTACTTGTATTAGAAATAGCTTAGTCTAAACATTGTGCTTACTTGTCTTTAGCCTCATAGCCTCAGTTCTGTTGTCAGACATTATCACCAGCAGCGCTGTAAGGAGGTTGTGGAAAAGTGCCAGTAAGAACAAATTGGGAAGATGATAACTCAGTGCTTAGAGGCCAAAGGCACATCAGCTTACTTTTCCCTGTTGATCAGCTGTTAAACACTTTGCGAAGGTAGAGAAGAAAAAAAGATGGGCACTGCCCTCATAAAAATTGACTGTGAGCTAACACCTCACACAGCTCACAAAAACAGCCCAAGATAACACCTCACAAAAATTGACTCTCAGAGATAACATCTCACACTGCCCTCATAAAAACTGACTGAGATAACACCTCACAATGCCCTCACAAAAACTGAGATAACACCTCACACTGCCCTCACAAAAACTGACTGAGATAACATCTCACACTGCCCTCACAAAAACTGACAGATAACACCACACTGCCCTCACAAAAACTGACTCAGATAACACCTCACACTGCGCTCATAAAAACTGACTGAGATAACACCTCACACTGCCCTCAAAAAAACTGACTCAGATAACACCTCACACTGCTGTCACAAAAACTGAGCTCAAAATAACACCTCACACAGCCCTCATAAAAACTGAGATAACACCTCACACTGCCCTCACAAACACTGAGATAACACCTCACACTGCTGTCACAAAAACTGAGCCCAAGATAACACCTCACTGCCCTCACAAAAACTGAGCTCAAGACAACACCTCACACTGCCCTCACAAACGCAGTTCAAGATAACACCTCACACTGCCCTCACAAAAACTGAGCCCAAGATAACACCTCACACTCCCCTCACAAAAACTGAGCTCACGATAACACCTCACACTGCCCTCACAAAAACTGAGCTCAAGACAACACCTCACACTGCCCTCACAAAAGCAGCTCACGATAACACCTCACACTGCCCTCACAAAAGCAGCTCACGATAACACCTCTTTCTCCCTACAAGCAATAACTGATTGGCTTCCTTTACCTTTATAGTCGATGATTTCTTACTTTAAACAAACTCTCAAACAACTTGAAGTCTGATGCCAAGTTTAATTTGCAGTTCATATCAATCCAAGGTTTACTTACTTTTACAATAGACTACCGACAGAGGCTAGTATCAGGGACATGGTGCATGAGATGTCACTACAATCGTGGAGCTAGAGGCTAGTATTAGTGACCAGGGTCCTTGTGCATAAACCGGCTGTAGTCTTGAAACTAGACACTAGATATCAGGGAACGTGGTCACAAGACCGGGCTACAATCGTGGAGCTAGAAGCTAGTGTCAATGACCTGGTGGCGCTACAATCGTGGAACTAGAAGCTAGTGTCAAGGACCTGGCGGCGCTACAATCGTGGAGCTAGAAGCTAGTGTCAATGACCTGGTGGCGCTACAATCGTGGAGCTAGAAGCTAGTGTCAATGACCTGGTGGCGCTACAATCGTGGAGTGAGTGCAAGGGACGTATTCCCGGCCTCTGCTTCTTAGCTGGCATTGTTGTAGCAAGTTGTCGGCTGTTTCCTAGCTGGCATTGTTGTAGCAAGTTGTCAGCTATAATCTTGCAGGCCTGGCCCCTGGTTGTTTCCTAGCTGGCATTGTTGTAGCAAGTTGTTGGCTGTCTGTATCCTAGCTGGCATTGTTGTAGCAAGTTGTCGGCTGTAATTATTCTTGGCATTCGTGGTGGGCATGTGTAGTGTTGTGCTACTGTGGTTGGACAGGCAGGTGGTGCAGACAGTCCCGGACATCTGTGCACAGACTAAGGTGGTATGAAAGGGGCGGTAACTCTGCTTCCAGACTGTACACATATTCGTCCCTTGGGGACTTGACTGGGAAGTCCATTACCTGGAATATGACAAAGGTTGTTAGCTGGTCACATCTACACGGAGCTCAATGTCACAAGTGCTGATCAGCAACAACCCACTCGCTCTTTTATCAAACACTTTGTCACTAAGTTGTCATCAGCAAGAACTACAACTGAGTCCTTCACAAGGCTGGATGCTGCATCTCAATAACATGATGTAATTAACAATAGAAATGTAGCTTGACCTAACTATGACACGTCACATCAAAATCTGACATGATTGTAGTACATCTTATCAAAATCTGACATGGTTGTAGTACATCTTATCAAAATCCGACATGATTGTAGTACATCTTATCAAAATCCGACATGATTAGTGTCCTGTATATTTTGCTTTCAAGTGCTGATGTGTGTTTTATGTGTTTCTATTTTTATGTTTCCAAGTCTTGATGTTTGTGCTTCTAGTGTTGTGCAGGATGCATAAGACGAGATGGGTTTGAGCTATTGTGTGACTTGAGTCATCTGACATGCCAACAGTGTCACGATGGACATCATATCTCTGGACTACTTGCAGATGAACTCCCCCCCCCCCGATAGTGTGTCTTGTGTTATGTTGTAATACTTGATGTATGGATGATAAACCTTGTGACATCCTCATAAGCAGGACTGTGCAGGATGTATACTGACCTGTGCAGTACTGTGATGTGTATGCAACTGAACAGGATGTCTACTGACTGTGCAGGATATACAGTGACCTGTGCAGGATGCCTACTGACTGTGCAGGATATACAGTGACCTGTGCAGGATGTCTACTGACTGTGCAGGATATACAGTGACCTGTGCAGGATGTCTACTGACTGTGCAGGATATACAGTGACCTGTGCAGGATGTCTACTGACTGTGCAGGATATACAGTGACCTGTGCAGGATGTCTACTGACTGTGCAGGATATACAGTGCCCTGTGCAGGATGTCTACTGACTGTGCAGGATATACAGTGACCTGTGCAGGATGTCTACTGACTGTGCAGGATATACAGTGCCCTGTGCAGGATGTCTACTGACTGTGCAGGATATACAGTGACCTGTGCATGATGTCTACTGACTGTGCAGGATATACAGTGCCCTGTGCAGGATGTCTACTGACTGTGCAGGATATACAGTGACCTGTGCATGATGTCTACTGACTGTGCAGGATATACAGTGCCCTGTGCAGGATGTCTACTGACCTGAGCGGAGGAAACATTGGTGATGGGCACTTGTATGTTGAAGTCATAGCGAGGCTGTTCCCAAGACCAGACGGCGCGACACAGGGGCTTGACATCCACCTGGCATGTCCTCTTGAGGAACTGACTGAACACCTGCACAACCCCCATGAGGGAGAACTTTATAGGTGGCGCTGACTGAGAGGACAGCAGCTGCTCCTAGCTCCTTTACCTTCACTTCTCTATTTCTCTTGGCGCCTTTATTTTTATTGTTGGCCTTATGGCTGGACTAAAAGCCTTCAGAATTACTACGACTAAAATCACACGCCATCCTCAATATTCAGGCGTCGCCATTTGTGATCAGTCAAATCTGTTTTTAAATTAAGAAACCAATGCTTAGATCGGTGATCAACTCACAAATAGCTCGTGATTGATCCGTTTTTAATTAAGAAGGAGCCGTAGGCTGCCTGAAGCAGGGAAGACCAGGTAGGAGCATCACTGGTAGGAGCTGTTAGACCAGGTAGGAGCTGTTAGGATCCTTGCCTGCGACTTGTTGACAATGTACCTAACTTTTCTGTACAGTCAACAGTCACTTGGAGCATCATCGTTGTAGGATGACTGGAAGACAATGGAGTTACCTTTCTTAATGGTGGTATCCTGAGGATCCTGTCATGGTCAGGAATGTAGGCTTTCTTTCCTTTGTGCCAGTAGTAGAGCTGGGAGGACACCTGCACACAATGTGTGTCTGTTTGTACCTGTGTATGAGATTTGCTTGCTCAACCACATCAGTCAAGTTTAAAATACTGAAGTGATAGTCAATAGCGAAGAAAAGGAATAAACGGCAAACAGCAAACAGCATTGACAATCAACAGAAGGGACAAATAGGGAACAGTTGTGACAGTGAACAACTGTGACTGCCAACAGGTAAACAAATGGCAAACATATGCGACAGCCAACAGAAGCAACAAAACTGAAGAGAAAACATGAAGAAACGTGAGAGTGAAGAGAAGAGACAACTAATAGCCATGCAGTGTGGGAGCAGACAGGGGCCAGCAGTATGTCCACATCCTTGCACGCAAACACCACCCAGCCAACGTCTTCAGTTCAGTCAAATACAAGAAACCAAAAGTGTCTACTGCAAGCCACCAATTAACGTCCTTCACTCCATCCCTTCCGGTCACGTAGCAGTATAGCAGGAAGTTGACATCATTGGCTCATTCAAATGCACGAGACCCAGTGTGTAGGTGCGGGGAAGAGAAAGCTTACCCCTGTTACGTGGTCCAGGTGTGAGGCCGCTCTACTTACCCCTGTGATGTTGTCCTGGTGTGAGGCTGGTCTACTTACCCCTGTGATGTTGTCCCTGTGATGTTGTCCTGGTGTGAGGCTGGTCTACTTACCCCTGTGATGTTGTCCTGGTGTGAGGCTGGTCTGCTTACCCCTGTGATGTTGTCCCTGTGATGTTGTCCAGGTGTGAGGGTGGTCTACTTACCCCTGTGATGTTGTCCCTGTGATGTTGTCCAGGTGTGAGGCTGGTCTACTTACCCCTGTGATGTTGTCCTGGTGTGAGGCTGGTCTACTTATCCCTGTGATGTTGTCCTGGTGTGAGGCTGGTCTACTTACCCCTGTGATGTTGTCCTGGTGTGAGGCTGGTCTACTTACCCCCGTGATGTTGTCCGGGTGTGAGGCTGGTCTACTTACTCCTGTGATATTGTGCTGGTGTGAGGCCGGTCTACTTACCCCTGTGATGTTGTCCTGGTGTGAGGCTGGTCTACCCTGCTGTGATGTTGTCCTGGTGTGAGGCAGGCTACTTACCCCTGTGATGTTGTCTTGGTGTGAGGCTGGTCTACTTACCCCTGTGATGTTGTCCTGGTGTGAGGCTGGTCTACTTACCCCTGTGATGTTGTCCTGGTGTGAGGCTGGTCTACTTACCCCTGTCATGTTGTCCGGGTGTGAGGCTGGTCTACTTACTCCTGTGATGTTGTCCTGGTGTGAGGCTGGTCTACCCTGCTGTGATGTTGTCCTGGTGTGAGGCTGGTCTACTTACCCCTGTGATATTGTCCTGGTATGAGGCTAGTCTACTTACCCCTGTGATGTCCTGGTGTGAGGCTGGTCTACTTACCCCTGTGATATTGTCCTGGTGTGAGGCTAGTCTACTTACCCCTGTGATATTGTCCTGGTGTGAGGCTGGTCTACCCTGCTGTGATGTTGTCCTGGTGTGAGGCTGGTCTACTTACCCCTGTGATATTGTCCTGGTATGAGGCTAGTCTACTTACCCCTGTGATGTTGTCCTGGTGTGAGGCTGGTCTACTTACCCCTGTGATATTGTCCTGGTGTGAGGCTAGTCTACTTACCCCTGTGATATTGTCCTGGTGTGAGGCTAGTCTACTTACCCCTGTGATATTGTCCTGGTGTGAGGCTAGTCTACTTACCCCTGTGATATTGTCCTGGTGTGAGGCTAGTCTACTTACCCCTGTGATATTGTCCTGGTGTGAGGCTGGTCTACCCTGCTGTGATGTTGTCCTGGTGTGAGGCTGGTCTACTTACCCCTGTGATATTGTCCTGGTATGAGGCTAGTCTACTTACCCCTGTGATGTTGTCCTGGTGTGAGGCTGGTCTACTTACCCCTGTGATGTTGTCCTGGTGTGAGGCTAGTCTACTTACCCCTGTGATATTGTCCTGGTGTGAGGCTAGTCTACTTACCCCTGTGATATTGTCCTGGTGTGAAGCTAGTCTACTTACCCCTGTGATATTGTCCTGGTGTGAGGCCGCTCTACCCTGTAGTGATGGTGCCCTGTAACACACACACACACACACACACACACACACACACACACACACACACACACGCCCACTGATGCTTACTGTCTATTTACGACTATAATTTCCGCTTGTTCGCAATATACAGGGAGCTGTTTTGTGTTGTCTCTTACTGTGTTCACCACGTTGTCTCTACCATGAACAGTGAACATCAAAGTGAACAGAGATAGCGGCATACGTGTCAGTACATCTGTCCGGTAAAGGGAGTGTTGTACAAAAGTCTTGGGATCCATGAGGTCTCCCCACTGACCCAACTGCTGTGATTGTCATGTAGTTTGGTGACAATTCCCTCTCTTTCCAACACGATGTACGTTTTTGTTATTGTATTTGCACATCAATACATAAAGGAAAAATAATATTTGTCATTTTCTGTCAGATGGCGAGGTTTATTTGATGACTGGATGTAAAATAGCGAACGACGGTTTGCAACTACACCACCAAGGCGCGTGTGGGCCACTCGTCAGACTACGGTGATAGTCTTAGTCACTAGCCCATATTAACTTGTCCACGCCAGAGGATAGCTTATTTACAAATAAACAAAAACTCATCTAGGCGAGGAAATAAGCGTTAATTTAAATATTATTATTATCAAAGGTTATTTTTATAGCGCCATATCCCAGCACTAAGAGCAGGCTCATGGCGCTTTACAAATGATACAAATGATACTAATTATAACAACAATAATCATGATAGGGAGAAATTGAAGAAACCAACCAAGACGACAGGAAAGAAAAAGGGATAACGCATAGAAACGGGAATAATAATAATACAAAATTGTAGTGCTATCTGATAAATAACTTCAAGAATACAGTACTTCATTATCCAACGAGTCTATGAAATTAAAATAACTGCATATTTTTTTAAAGTCCTGGAGACAGAAGAAAACTGGAGACCAGATTTGTCTGGGGAGACTGTCCACACGTTTCACCGCCGAAGATTGAGAGTTTAGATCTGCAATTGCTTGTCATCGGAGATGTCATCAGAAAGAACAGATGAAGAATGCTGAGGATAAACCTCCACATGTCAAACAAAATGTAGACAGTTTTGCTGCCTCGAGTCATCAACAAGTTTAGCCACAATAAACATGTTTCATCTCGCTGTCGACTGCACAAACAAGAAACTGGACTGAGATGAAAATGGCGGCGTGCAAGGACGGACTGTTAGTCAGCGGATCAACACAAGCCGTAGACGTGAAACAAAATGTCACAATCGAGAAACACAGTCCAGCACATCACTAAGATGACGACAGGTCAAACAATGGACTCCAAAATCAAAATCAGCTTATACAAATAACAAAATCCACAGAAATCCGGAGAGCTAGTCCCCTCACGCCGGTAAGGCGAAGGCACATGACATACATGGCGATGTTTGATTCCAAATGTGAGTTAAAATGGAATGAGACAAGTTTTCACAGCGACTTGCTATGGACCCCTAGTGGGCGCTAGATGACTAGTGGTATAAGAAGGTAACTTCAAACTACAAACATTGCCAGGTTCATTATTTACAAAACAACTCTCGCGTCGGCATCTGCTTTGAAAAAATGAGATGTTCACACGGGATAGTGTTTCTCTGTAGTCCCTATCACTGTAGTCTGTCAAGAGGTCTCTCTGTAGTCCCTATCACTGTAGTCTGTCAAGAGGTCTCTCTGTAGCCCCTATCACTGTAGTCTGTCAAGAGGTCTCTCTGTAGTCCCTGTCACTGTAGTCTATCAAGAGGTCTCTCTGTAGTCCCTATCACTGTAGTTTATCAAGAGGTCTCTCTGTAGTCCCTATCACTGTAGTCTATCAAGAGGTCTCTCTGTAGTCCCTATCACTGTAGTCTATCAAGAGGTCTCTCTGTAGTCCCTATCACTGTAGTCTATCAAGAGGTCTCTCTGGAGTCCCTGTCTCTGTAGTCTATCAAGAGGTCTCTCTGGAGTCCCTAAATCCCTGTCACTGTAGTCTATCAAGAGGTCTCTCTGGAGTCCCTAAATGCCTGTCACTGTAGTCTATCAAGAGGTCTCTCTGGAGTCCCTAAATGCCTGTCACTGTAGTCTATCAAGAGGTCTCTCTGTAGTCCCTATCACTGTAGTCTGTGAAGAGGTCTCTCTGTAGTCCCTATCACTGTAGTGTATCAAGAGGTCTCTCTATAGTCCCTATCACTGTAGTCTATCAAGGTCTCTCTGTAGTCCCTATCACTGTAGTCTATCAAGAGGTCTCTCTGTAGTCCCTATCACTGTAGTCTATCAAGAGGTCTCTCTGTAGTCCCTATCACTGTAGACTATCAAGAGGTCTCTATGGAGTCCCTAAGTCCCTATCACTGTAGTCTATCAAGAAGTCTCTCTGTAGTCCCTGTCACTGTAGTCTATCAAGAGGTCTCTCTGTAGTCCCTATCACTGTAGTCTATCAAGAGGTCTCTCTGTAGTCCCTATCACTGTAGTCTATCAAGAGGTCTCTCTGTAGTCCCTATCACTGTAGTCTATCAAGAGGTCTCTCTGGAGTCCCTATCACTGTAGTCTATCAAGAGGTCTCTCTGTAGTCCCTATCACTGTAGTCTATCAAGAGGTCTCTCTGGAGTCTCTCTATGGAGTCAGGTACCCATTCCCGTCAGCTGGGTCGACTGGGGGAAGTTTGCTGTGCTTATCGGGAATCGAACCAGCGCTCTCCCTATCACTGCAGTCTGTCAAAAGGTCTCTCTGGAGTCCCTGTCTCTGTAGTCTATCAAGAGGTCTCTCTGGAGTCCCTAAATCCCTGTCACTGTAGTCTATCAAGAGGTCTCTCTGGAGTCCCTAAATCCCTGTCACTGTAGTCTATCAAAAGGTCTCTCTGGAGTCCCTAAATCCCTGTCACTGTAGTCTATCAAGAGGTCTCCTGGAGTCCCTAAATCCCTGTCACTGTAGTCTATCAAGAGGTCTCTCTGGAGTCCCTGTCACTGTAGTCTATCAAGAGGTCTTTCTGGAGTCCCTAAATCCCTGTCACTGTAGTCTATCAAGAGGTCTCTCTGGAGTCCCTAAATCCCTGTCACTATAGTCTATCAAGAGGTCTCTCTGGAGTCCCTGTCACTGTAGTCTATCAAGAGGTCTCTCTGGAGTCCCTAAATCCCTATCACTGTAGTCTATCAAAAGGTCTCTCTGGAGTCCCTAAATCCCTGTCACTGTAGTCTATCAAGAGGTCTCTCTGGAGTCCCTATCACTGTAGTCTATCAAGAGGTCTCTCTGGAGTCCCTAAATCCCTATCACTGTAGTCTATCAAGAGGTCTCTCTGGAGTCCCTAAATCCCTGTCACTGTAGTCTATCAAGAGGTCTCTCTGGAGTCCCTGTCACTGTAGTCTATCAAGAGGTCTCTCTGGAGTCCCTAAATCCTTATCACTGTAGTCTATCAAGAGGTCTCTCTGGAGTCCCTAAATCCCTGTCACTATAGTCTATCAAGAGGTCTCTCTGGAGTCCCTGTCACTGTAGTCTATCAAGAGGTCTCTCTGGAGTCCCTAAATCCCTATCACTGTAGTCTATCAAAAGGTCTCTCTGGAGTCCCTAAATCCCTGTCACTGTAGTCTATCAAGAGGTCTCTCTGGAGTCCCTATCACTGTAGTCTATCAAGAGGTCTCTCTGGAGTCCCTAAATCCCTATCACTGTAGTCTATCAAGAGGTCTCTCTGGAGTCCCTAAATCCCTGTCACTGTAGTCTATCAAGAGGTCTCTCTGGAGTCCCTGTCACTGTAGTCTATCAAGAGGTCTCTCTGGAGTCCCTAAATCCTTATCACTGTAGTCTATCAAGAGGTCTCTCTGGAGTCCCTAAATCCCTGTCACTATAGTCTATCAAGAGGTCTCTCTGGAGTCCCTGTCACTGTAGTCTATCAAGAGGTCTCTCTGGAGTCCCTAAATCCCTATCACTGTAGTCTATCAAAAGGTCTCTCTGGAGTCCCTAAATCCCTGTCACTGTAGTCTATCAAGAGGTCTCTCTGGAGTCCCTATCACTGTAGTCTATCAAGAGGTCTCTCTGGAGTCCCTAAATCCCTATCACTGTAGTCTATCAAGAGGTCTCTCTGGAGTCCCTAAATCCCTGTCACTGTAGTCTATCAAGAGGTCTCTCTGGAGTCCCTGTCACTGTAGTCTATCAAGAGGTCTCTCTGGAGTCCCTAAATCCCTATCACTGTAGTCTATCAAGAGGTCTCTCTGGAGTCCCTAAATCCCTATCACTGTAGTCTATCAAGAGGTCTCTCTGGAGTCCCTAAATCCCTATCACTGTAGTCTATCAAGAGGTCTCTCTGGAGTCCCTAAATCCCTATCACTGTAGTCTATCAAGAGGTCTCTCTGGAGTCCCTAAATCCCTGTCACTATAGTCAAATCAAGAGGTCACTAACCAGACTGCTGGTTCCGCCTCCTGCCCCTGCACACAGCAAGCTGCGCACGAGCGACCGCAACAGTTGGGACAGAAACGGCCGCAGCACTTGCAGTACCAGTTGTTGGTGTAGTCCCACAGACAGGACACATCACTCAGCTCAGCCGCCATCTTACCTCTTCGTCACCTCGCTATCGGCGTCACGTCATTGCACTATGATGTCACAGGTGATGCAGGTAACAATGTTCCGGAAGTGCGTGCGTTGGGGGGGGGGGTCAGCGATAGGGGAAAGGAGTATAGACTATATCTCGGTGTAGCTCAGACATAGGAGAACGGGGAGTACACAGTTCAGACTATATCTCGGTGTAGCTCAGACATAGGAGAACGGGGAGTACACAGTTCAGACTATATCTCGGTGTAGCTCAGAGATAGGAGAACGGGGAGTACACAGTTCAGACTATATCTCGGTGTAGCTCAGAGATAGGAGAACGGGGGTTAGATAGTAGAGACTATACCTCGGTGTGTAGCTCAGAGATAGGAGAACGGGGTGTACACAGTACAGGCCCCCCTCGGTGTTATCTAGAGATAGGAGAACGGGAGGGGGGACACAGTACAGACTATACCCCGGTGTGTAGCTCAGAGATAGGAGAACGGGGTGTACACAGTACAGGCCCCCCTCGGTGTTATTCAGAGATAGGAGAACGGGGGATACACAGTACAGACTATACCTTGGTGTAGTTCAGAGATAGGAAAACGGGGGGTGGGGGGTAGACGGTAGAGACTATACCTCGGTGTAGTTTAGAGATAGGAGAACGGGGGATACACAGTACAGACTATACCTTGACGGGGTAGACGTTAGAGACTATACCTCGGTGTTGTTCAGTGATATGAGAACGGGAGACTAAGCCTCAGTCTTGTTCAGTGATAGGAGAACAGGGGATAGTCAGTAAAGACTATACCTCGGTATAGTTCAGGGCTGTTTCACGAGAAATACAATCTCCTGTTAGCGGGAAATAAAAGAACAAGTGAATGATCATCTGAAGTTGTCATGAAAACTGTTGGACTGTAGTGACGACTGAAGGGGTTCACCATAGACATCGGTGTCTAACATTGTCACCTTTGCCTCTTCAACCTTCACCTTTCCAGTGAGAGCTGCGTCTGTTGTGGTGTCAAGGTCTTTCCTCTTGCTCCTTACTTGCTAGCTTGACTTGCTTGACTTGCTTGCTTCATAGCTTCACTGCTCCACTGCTTCCTAGCTTGACACCCTCACGCCAGCTACAGACTGATGTAGCCATAGCCGGCTATGTTGACATCTGATGTGGGATGCTCTGTTAACTCGATATCACACTGATGGAGCTTGTCGTATAGCATCTTGATATCACACTGATGGAGCTTGTATAAACATCTTGATATCACACTGATATAGCTTGTATAAACATCTTGATATAACACCGATAGAACTTGTATAAAAATCTTGATATCACACTGATGGAGCTTGTCGTATAGCATCTTGATATCATACTGATGGAGCTTGTCGTATAAACATCTTGATATCACACTGATGGAGCTTGTATAAACATCTTGATATCACACTGATGGAGCTTGTCGTATAAACATCTTGATATCACACTTATGGAGCTTGTATAAACATCTTGATATCACACTGATAGAGCTTGTATAAACATCTTGATATAACACCGATAGAACTTGTATAAAAAATTTGATATCACACTGATGGAGCTTGTCGTATGAACATCTTGATATCACACTTATGGAGCTTGTCGTATAAACATCTTGATATCACACTGATGGAGCTTGTATAAACATCTTGATATAACACCGATAGAACTTGTATAAACATCTTGATATCACACTGATATAGCTTGTATAAACATCTTGATATAACACCGATAGAACTTGTATAAATATCTTGATATCACACTGATGGAGCTTGTATAAACATCTTGATATCACACTGATAGAACTTGTATAAACATCTTGATATCACACTGATAGAGCTCGTCGTACAAACATCTTGATATCACACTGATGGAGCTAGTGTATAAATATCTTGATATAAACATATCTCTTTCGGAAACACCTACTTCTACTCGTCCCCCCCCCTGTTGTCGTGTCTCACCCCCCCCCACACTCCTGTCTCTGATATCCTTCATGTTCTGGTATTGTAACCGGCGCATGTTGGCGTATGGCAACACTTTGGATGAATGTTGTAGAATGACTGGCAAATAAAACGGACAAACGAAAGTGTGAAGGACTGTGTACAGCTGTACAGCTGGCGTACATCTGTGTATTTTGAGCTGATGAACACAAACTGCAGCTGACTTTCCTCACAGCTACAATGTGGACAGTTCAGTGAGACAGGACACAAAGTCCTGTACGGCTGCTTATGACAGACACTTTAAACAACTGGTCGAAATCTGATTCGTGAAACTCTATGATTAATATGTTTTGATGATGATGATGATGATGATGATGATGATGATGATGATGATGATGATGATGATGATGATGTCCATTTGTAATGCGCAGGTATCCATTCAGAAGAATGCTCAACTAAATAAAAAATAAGAAAAAATAAAGCAAATAAATAGATAAAACACCAGGAAAGTAAAAACTAAAGACACAAGTGTTGCTTGGTTGTTTAAGTTGAAGTCCGTCTGAAATAAACAGATCGGCTTCAGTCAAATCCAAACCCATGTTGGTAAAGTACTAGCTTAACACTATTCACCCAACTGACTATTTCGCAACATATTTAGAACTTTTCTTGGCAGTCGATTGGGGCCAAATTAACAGTTTTTAAGCAATTTGCAATACGTCGGACATAAGCATTAACGAAAATGAGTATCGACCACATTCCCTATAAATCCTTTGATGTTCTGAGTTCTGGCTGAGAAATTCAAAAATCTTTCATAGCAAATATATGGACTCTCTCCATAACAGTACTTTCTGCCCACAGACACCATACCTCACAGCCTCACAGCCTCACAGCCATATACAAGAACGTGTGTGTCAAACAATTTGAAGAATAACAAGGGGTCACGATCTTCAAGACGCCAAAGAACTTTAAAAATGACAGTCACTGGCCCAAGTACCTTTGCTGCTGTCAGCTAGAATCTGAGAAAACACAGCTTGTTGACAAAAGTCTTTTTCCCCTTTCCTTTGTTTCGAGTCCGAGAGAAAAATGTTTGCACAGTGAGGTGCTCTGGTTCCC
The DNA here is from genome assembly GCA_004794655.1 of Marisa cornuarietis. Taxonomy (NCBI): domain Eukaryota; kingdom Metazoa; phylum Mollusca; class Gastropoda; order Architaenioglossa; family Ampullariidae; genus Marisa; species Marisa cornuarietis. The sequence goes on from SMMW01000435.1 coordinate 345,103, forward strand.
TGTCAAGTGGCTCACCTACCTGGAAATACCACTTGTATAGTCTCCAGTCTCTCTACTAGTTTGAGTGCGGGAGAAGTACCACTGCACCATGGAGGTGTCAGGTCCCCTGTCTAGTGGCTCACCTACCTGGAAATACCACTTGTATAGTCTCCAGTCTCTCTACTAGTTTGAGTGCGGGAGAAGTACCACTGCACCATGGAGGTGTCAGGTCCCCTGTCTAGTGGCTCACCTACCTGGAAATACCACTTGTATAGTCTCCAGTCTCTCCACTAGTTAGAGTGCGGGAGAAGTACCACTGCACCATGGAGGTGTCAGGTCCCCTGTCAAGTGGCTCACCTACCTGGAAATACCACTTGTATAGTCTCCAGTCTCTCTACTAGTTTGAGTGCGGGAGAAGTACCACTGCACCATGGAGGTGTCAGGTCCCCTGTCTAGTGGCTCACCTACCTGGAAATACCACTTGTATAGTCTCCAGTCTCTCTACTAGTTTGAGTGCGGGAGAAGTACCACTGCACCATGGAGGTGTCAGGTCCCCTGTCAAGTGGTTCACCCACCTCGAAATCCCTGTTCTCTCCCCTTAGTTACCAGTAATTTTGGAACTTAGGTAGACTTAGACATCAGAAGAGGTGGGTGAGAGGTATCAGCGGTGTATGAGTGAGGTAGAGGTAGAATCTGGTGGAACTGGTTTACGTGTGTAAATACCCTAAAGAATTCCATTTCAAATGTACATTGCTCTTTGTCTATGTGACAACAGCAGCTGTAACTTTGTCCTCGTCGTATGAACAAAAACATATTGCTTGGAGAATGAAACTTGTGTTGTCTAGTGCACGGCAACATCGCTAATAAAGCAGGTGTGAACACACAGCACAGGACATGGTGAGAGTTTTTTAACTGAGCGTTCACTGCCAAATCGTTGTGTTAGCGCTAACAGACATTGTACTGTGTGAATATTTGATGTTAGGGCTAACAGACATTGTACTGTGTGAATATTTGATGTTAGGGCTAACAGACATTGTACTGTGTGAATATTTGATGTTAGGGCTAACAGACATTGTACTGTGTGAATATTTGATGTTAGGACTAACAGACATTGTACTGTGTGAATATTTGATGTTAGGGCTAACAGACATTGTACTGTGTGAATATTTGATGTTAGGGCTAACAGCCATTGTACTGTGTGAATATTTGATGTTAGGGCTAACATTGTACTGTGTGAATATTTGATGTTAGGGCTAACAGACATTGTACTGTGTGAATATTTGATGTTAGGCTAACAGACATTGTACTGTGTGAATATTTGATGTTAGGGCTAACAGACATTGTACTGTGTGAATATTTGATGTTAGCGCTAACAGACATTGTACTGTGTGAATATTTGATGTTAGGACTAACAGACATTGTACTGTGTGAATATTTGATGTTAGCGCTAACAGACATTGTACTGTGTGAATATTTGATGTTAGGACTAACAGACATTGTACTGTGTGAATATTTGATGTTAGGACTAACAGACATTGTACTGTGTGAATATTTGATGTTAATAATAATAATAATAATAGTGAAGATGTTTATAGCGCATATTCACACTCATAGAGAGCATGCTCTTAGCGCTTAACACGAGGAAGAGACATGGACTAAGTAGACACAGAACACAGGGGACGAAAGAAAACGACAGTACTGACGAAACAGATAACAAAAGGCATCAAGTAACAGGAACAGAGAAATATAGTGATGGGTAAAGTAGCAAGAGGGAAGGGGGGGGTAAGGACTAGTATTGTGGACTAGGAGTAGTGCTCAAGGAAGAGGTGCGTTTTCAGTGCAGATTTGAAAGATTCAATTGTAGGAAGGTGGCGGATATGGAGAGGAAGAGAGTTCCATTGTTTTGCAGCACAGTAGCCAAAAGTCCTGTGACCATATGTTGTTGTTCTGGTGACAGGAACAGTCAGAGTACGGTTGTCAGAGGAAGAGCGGAGTTAGGGCTAGGGCTAACAGACATTGTACTGTGTGAATATTTGATGTTAGGGCTAACAGACTAACAGACATTGTACTGTGTGAATATTTGATGTTAGGGCTAACAGACTAACAGACATTGTACTGTGTGAATATTTGATGTTAGGGCTAACAGACTAACAGACATTGTACTGTGTGAATATTTGATGTTAGGGCTAACAGACTAACAGACATTGTACTGTGTGAATATTTGATGTTAGTCTTGTATTGTCTGTTGTTTATGATCAGCGGTACTCAGCGTTGCCCGGGAATATTCCCCCCGCCCAAGGTTTTCAAGGGAGATGACACCACAAATTGTTTGTTATGCTGCTGGCAGAGTTACTGCCCTCAGGCTAGCTTTTGTTTCTTGGAGGCATAATGGCTGGTGTAGCCAGGGTCAGGACTGGGGTCAACGAGCAACGTGGAGCGAAATAAAGTGTTGGACCTCCCTCTAGGCAACAAAATACTTCTGTCTGTGAAACTTGGTGAAGATGAGAGAAACCTTGTGGACCTGCTACAGCACACAAACATGCACGCACTCACACACACACACTCACACACACACAAATACAAACATCACACACAGACAGACACAGACACATATGCACATACACACACACACACCACACTCACAGAGACACACACAGACACAATACATGCACACACACAGACACCACGCACACAAATACAGACATCATACACACACACACACACACACACACACACACACGCAGACACCACAAACACAACCACTCCTATAACACACACACACACACACACAGGCACTCCTGTACCACACTGACCACATATACATACACACCTATACGGACACACACACAGACACCCCAAACAGCCAGAGGACCAGCAGATTAATGGGCTCAGTGGTCCTAAGCTCCTAGACTGCCGTTGGTCTGTTGGGTTTGAGTCCACGCACGTTCCTCGAGGGTGAAAATAGAAAATAGAAATATGGAGGCCACATTGCTGCTAACTGCTGGCTGCCCACAAGGGTCAGGGCACAAATAAGTTTCCTTTGCACAAGTTTGCCCTTCCCCACTATGCAACTCGCTAAACAGAGTCACAACTACAGAACTACCAGCTATATACCTACACAAACAGTGTCAACACTACAAACCACCGGCATAATGAACTATCCACTACAGGACCACCAACTTACTGAGCTGCACTAGTCATGGTCAAAGTAAATTAACTACAGTCGCCTCACCACCACCGCTGAGGAACTGCTAGCAGAACACCATCAATATAGAGGAGGAGATGAACACAGCATGTAGTTTGTCTTACTGATAATAAAATACATCAGCATCAGTATAGACCAGGCAGATGAACACAACATGTAGTTTGTCTTACTGATAATAAAATACATCAGCATCAGTATAAACCAGGCAGATGAACACAACATGTAGTTTGTCTTACTGATAATAAAATACATCAGCATCAGTATAGACCAGGAGATGAACACAGCATGTAGTTTGTCTTACTGATAATAAAATACATCAGCATCAGTATAGACCAGGAGATGAACACAGCATGTAGTTTGTCTTACTGATAATAAAATACATCAGCATCAGTATAGACCAGGAGATGAACACAACATGTAGTTTGTCTTACTGATAATAAAATACATCAGCATCAGTATAGACCAGGAGATGAACACAGCATGTAGTTTGTCTTACTGATAATAAAATACATAATCATCGCTACAGACCAGGCAGATGAACACAGCATGTAGTTTGTCTTACTGACAGTAAAATACAACAGCAGCGCAATGTGTTGCCCAACTTCATTGATTGTAGAAAGGCATTTGACAAGAGTCCATCCCGAGAGCCACGCGATGTGAAAGTTCAACACGGAAGACGAAGTCATGAAAAGAGTCAAACAACTAAACAACTGTCGGTGTCTGTAAAGGGTGGTACCCCTTTTCTGTATTATTTGCTTATTTTAGTTCGCTCCCCTCGTCGTCAGTCTTATTTAAATCGTTTTGGAGAACACCATGCGAGAAACTTGTCCAGTTAACTGTAACCCTGTCAAAACCCTGTCGTACCTTCCTGTCCATGCGATTTGAAGACAATATTGACCTGGTGCCACACATCAGCAGCATACTGGTGTTTGTTATCAGGCGGCTGGCGGACAGTGCTGTAGGCGGGGGGGGGGACTGGGCGGGGACCAGAGGTGATAAGAGGTGACACGAGGACAGCTACATAAAGGTAGACAACTCCAGGAAGTCATCAACTTTAAGTATATACAAGCCACTCTTTCCAAAAATGGTAACACACCCGTCATACTGAGACATCTGCTATTTCATAACACACTCGTCATACTGAGATATCTGCTATATTATAACACACCCGTCATACTGAGATATCTGCTATTTCATAACACACTCATCATACTGAGATATCTGCTATATTATAACACACCCGTTATACTGAGATATCTGCTTTATTATAACACACCCGTCATACTGAGATATCTGCTATATTATAACACACCCGTCATACTGAGATATCTGCTATATTATAACACACTCGTCATACTGAGATATCTGCTATATTATAACACACTCGTCATACTGAGATATCTGCTATATTATAACACACTCGTCATACTGAGATATCTGCTATATTATAACACACTCGTCATACTGAGATATCTGCTATATTATAACACACTCGTCATACTGAGATATCTGCTATATTATAACACACCCGTCATACTGAGATATCTGCTATATTATAACACACTCGTCATACTGAGATATCTGCTATATTATAACACACTCGTCATACTGAGATATCTGCTATATTATAACACACTCGTCATACTGAGATATCTGCTATATTATAACACACCCGTCATACTGAGATATCTGCTATTTCATAACACACTCGTCATACTGAGATATCTGCTATTTCATAACACACTCGTCATACTGAGACATCTGCTATTTCATAACACACTCGTCATACTGAGATATCTGCTTTATTATAACACACCCGTCATACTGAGATATCTGCTTTATTATAACACACCCGTCATACTGAGATATCTGCTTTATTATAACACACCCGTCATACTGAGATATCTGCTATATTATAACACACTCGTCATACTGAGATATCTGCTATTTCATAACACACTCGTCACACTGAGATATCTGCTATATTATAACACACCCGTCATACTGAGATATCTGCTATTTCATAACACACTCGTCATACTGAGATATCTGCTATTTCATAACACACTCGTCATACTGAGATATCTGCTATTTCATAACACACTCGTCATACTGAGATATCTGCTATTTCATAACACACCCGTCATACTGAGATATCTGCTATTTCATAACACACTCGTCATACTGAGATATCTGCTATTTCATAACACACCCGTCATACTGAGATATCTGCTATTTCATAACACACTCGTCATACTGATATCTGCTATTTATAACACACCCGTCATACTGAGATATCACACTCGTCATACTGAGATATCTGCTATATTATAACACACTCGTCATACTGAGATATCTGCTATTTTAACATTCGTCATACTGAGATATCTGCTATATTCATAACACACTCGTCATACTGAGATATCTGCTATTTCATAACACACTCGTCATACTGAGATATCTGCTATTTCATAACACACTCGTCATACTGAGATATCTGCTATTTCATAACACACTCGTCATACTGAGATATCTGCTATATCATAACACACGTCATACTGAGATATCTGCTATATTATAACACACCCGTCATACTGAGATATCTGCTATATTATAACACACTCGTCATACTGAGATATCTGCTATATTATAACACACTCGTCATACTGAGATATCTGCTATATTATAACACACTCGTCATACTGAGATATCTGCTATATTATAACACACTCGTCATACTGAGATATCTGCTATATTATAACACACCCGTCATACTGAGATATCTGCTATTTCATAACACACTCGTCATACTGAGATATCTGCTATATTATAACACACCCGTCATACTGAGATATCTGCTATATTATAACACACCCGTCATACTGAGATATCTGCTATTTCATAACACACTCGTCATACTGAGATATCTGCTATTTCATAACACACTCGTCATACTGAGATATCTGCTATTTCATAACACACTCGTCATACTGAGATATCTGCTATATTATAACACACTCGTCATACTGAGATATCTGCTATATTATAACACACCCGTCATACTGTCATACTGAGATATCTGCTATTTCATAACACACTCGTCATACTGAGATATCTGCTATTTCATAACACACTCGTCATACTGAGATATCTGCTATATTATAACACACTCGTCATACTGAGATATCTGCTATATTATAACACACCCGTCATACTGAGATATCTGCTATATTATAACACACTCGTCATACTGAGATATCTGCTATATTATAACTGAGATATCTGCTATATTATAACATCATACTGAGATATCTGCTATTTCATAACACACTCGTCATACTGAGATATCTGCTATATTATAACACACTCGTCATACTGAGATATCTGCTATTTCATAACACACTCGTCATACTGAGATATCTGCTATTTCATAACACACCCGTCATACTGAGATATCTGCTATTTCATAACACACTCGTCATACTGAGATATCTGCTATTTCATAACACACTCGTCATACTGAGATATCTGCTATTTCATAACACACTCGTCATACTGAGATATCTGCTATATTATAACACACCCGTCATACTGAGATATCTGCTATATTATAACACACCCGTCATACTGAGATATCTGCTATATTATAACACACTCGTCATACTGAGATATCTGCTATATTATAACACACTCGTCATACTGAGATATCTGCTATATTATAACACACCCGTCATACTGAGATATCTGCTATATTATAACACACCCGTCATACTGAGATATCTGCTATTTCATAACACACTCGTCATACTGAGATATCTGCTATATTATAACACACCCGTCATACTGAGATATCTGCTATATTATAACACACCCGTCATACTGAGATATCTGCTATTTCATAACACACTCGTCATACTGAGATATCTGCTATTTCATAACACACTCGTCATACTGAGATATCTGCTATTTCATAACACACTCGTCATACTGAGATATCTGCTATTTCATAACACACTCGTCATACTGAGATATCTGCTATATTATAACACACCCGTCATACTGAGATATCTGCTATATTATAACACACCCGTCATACTGAGATATCTGCTATTTCATAACACACTCGTCATACTGAGATATCTGCTATATTATAACACACCCGTCATACTGAGATATCTGCTATATTATAACACACTCGTCATACTGAGATATCTGCTATATTATAACACACTCGTCATACTGAGATATCTGCTATATTATAACACACTCGTCATACTGAGATATCTGCTATATTATAACACACCCGTCATACTGAGATATCTGCTATTTCATAACACACTCGTCATACTGAGATATCTGCTATATTATAACACACCCGTCATACTGAGATATCTGCTATATTATAACACACTCGTCATACTGAGATATCTGCTATTTCATAACACACTCGTCATACTGAGATATCTGCTATTTCATAACACACTCGTCATACTGAGATATCTGCTATTTCATAACACACTCGTCATACTGAGATATCTGCTATATTATAACACACCCGTCATACTGAGATATCTGCTATTTCATAACACACTCGTCATACTGAGATATCTGCTATATTATAACACACTCGTCATACTGAGATATCTGCTTTTTCATAACACACTCGTCATACTGAGATATCTGCTATTTCATAACACACTCGTCATACTGAGATATCTGCTATTTCATAACACACTCGTCATACTGAGATATCTGCTATTTCATAACACACCCGTCATACTGAGATATCTGCTATTTCATAACACACTCGTCATACTGAGATATCTGCTATTTCATAACACACCCGTCATACTGAGATATCTGCTATTTCATAACACACTCGTCATACTGAGATATCTGCTATATTATAACACACCCGTCATACTGAGATATCTGCTATATTATAACACACCCGTCATACTGAGATATCTGCTATATTATAACACACTCGTCATACTGAGATATCTGCTATATTATAACACACTCGTCATACTGAGATATCTGCTATATTATAACACACCCGTCATACTGAGATATCTGCTATTTCATAACACACTCGTCATACTGAGATATCTGCTATATTATAACACACCCGTCATACTGAGATATCTGCTATATTATAACACACCCGTCATACTGAGATATCTGCTAGTTCATAACACACTCGTCATACTGAGATATCTGCTATTTCATAACACACTCGTCATACTGAGATATCTGCTATTTCATAACACACTCGTCATACTGAGATATCTGCTATATTATAACACACCCGTCATACTGAGATATCTGCTATATTATAACACACTCGTCATACTGAGATATCTGCTATATTATAACACACCCGTCATACTGAGATATCTGCTATATTATAACACACTCGTCATACTGAGATATCTGCTATATTATAACACACTCGTCATACTGAGATATCTGCTATATTATAACACACCCGTCATACTGAGATATCTGCTATATTATAACACACCCGTCATACTGAGATATCTGCTATATTATAACACACCCGTCATACTGAGATATCTGCTATATTATAACACACCCGTCATACTGAGATATCTGCTATTTCATAACACGCTCGTCATACTGAGATATCTGCTATATTATAACACACTCGTCATACTGAGATATCTGCTTTTTCATAACACACTCGTCATACTGAGATATCTGCTATATTATAACACACCCGTCATACTGAGATATCTGCTATATTATAACACACCCGTCATACTGAGATATCTGCTAGTTCATAACACACTCGTCATACTGAGATATCTGCTATTTCATAACACACTCGTCATACTGAGATATCTGCTATTTCATAACACACTCGTCATACTGAGATATCTGCTATATTATAACACACCCGTCATACTGAGATATCTGCTATATTATAACACACTCGTCATACTGAGATATCTGCTATATTATAACACACCCGTCATACTGAGATATCTGCTATATTATAACACACTCGTCATACTGAGATATCTGCTATATTATAACACACTCGTCATACTGAGATATCTGCTATATTATAACACACCCGTCATACTGAGATATCTGCTATATTATAACACACCCGTCATACTGAGATATCTGCTATATTATAACACACCCGTCATACTGAGATATCTGCTATATTATAACACACCCGTCATACTGAGATATCTGCTATTTCATAACACGCTCGTCATACTGAGATATCTGCTATATTATAACACACTCGTCATACTGAGATATCTGCTTTTTCATAACACACTCGTCATACTGAGATATCTGCTATTTCATAACACACTCGTCATACTGAGATATCTGCTATTTCATAACACACTCGTCATACTGAGATATCTGCTATTTCATAACACACCCGTCATACTGAGATATCTGCTATTTCATAACACACTCGTCATACTGAGATATCTGCTATTTCATAACACACCCGTCATACTGAGATATCTGCTATTTCATAACACACTCGTCATACTGAGATATCTGCTATATTATAACACACCCGTCATACTGAGATATCTGCTATATTATAACACACCCGTCATACTGAGATATCTGCTATATTATAACACACTCGTCATACTGAGATATCTGCTATATTATAACACACTCGTCATACTGAGATATCTGCTATATTATAACACACCCGTCATACTGAGATATCTGCTATTTCATAACACACTCGTCATACTGAGATATCTGCTATATTATAACACACCCGTCATACTGAGATATCTGCTATATTATAACACACCCGTCATACTGAGATATCTGCTATTTCATAACACACTCGTCATACTGAGATATCTGCTATTTCATAACACACTCGTCATACTGAGATATCTGCTATTTCATAACACACTCGTCATACTGAGATATCTGCTATATTATAACACACCCGTCATACTGAGATATCTGCTATATTATAACACACTCGTCATACTGAGATATCTGCTATATTATAACACACCCGTCATACTGAGATATCTGCTATATTATAACACACTCGTCATACTGAGATATTTGCTATATTATAACACACTCGTCATACTGAGATATCTTCTATATTATAACACACTCGTCATACTGAGATATCTGCTATATTATAACACACTCGTCATACTGAGATATCTGCTATATTATAACACACTCGTCATACTGAGATATCTGCTATATTATAACACACCCGTCATACTGAGATATCTTCTATTTTATAACACACTCGTCATACTGAGATATCTGCTATATTATAACACACTCGTCATACTGAGATATCTGCTATTTCATAACACACTCGTCATACTGAGATATCTGCTATTTCATAACTGTATCAATCTCTCTCTAGCTGTTTGTCCACTGTATCAATCTCTCTCTAGCTGTTTGTCTGCTGTATCAATCTCGCTCTAGCTGTTTGTCCACTGTATCAGTCTCTCTCTAGCTGTTTGTCCACTGTATCAATCTCGCTCTAGCTGTTTGTCTATTGTATCGATATCTCTCTAGCTGTTTGTCCACTGTATCAATCTCTCTCTAGCTGTTTATCCACTGTATCAATCTCTCTCTCTCGAGCTGTTTGTCTATTGTATCGATCTCTCTCTAGCTGTTTGTCCACTGTATCAATCTCTCTCTCCCTAGCTGTTTGTCTATTGTATCGATCTCTCTCTAGCTGTTTGTCCCCGGAATCAATCTCTCTCTCTAGCTGTTTGTCCACTGTATCAATCTCTCTCTCTAGCTGTTTGTCTGCTGTATCAGTCTCTCTCTAGCTGTTTGTCTGCTGTATCAATCTCTCTCTAGCTGTTTGTCCATTGTATCAATCTCTCTCTAGCTGTTTGTCCATTGTATCAATCTCTCTCTCGAGGTGTTTGTCCACTGTATCAATCTCTCTCTCTCGAGCTGTTTGTCCACTGTATTAATCTCTCTCTGGCTGTTTGTCTGCTGTATCAGTCTCTCTCTAGCTGTTTGTCTGCTGTATCAATCTCTCTCTAGCTGTTTGTCTGCTGTATCAATCTCTCTCTAGCTGTTTGTCCACTGTATCAATCTCTCTCTCGAGCTGTTTGTCCACTCTATCAATCTCTCTCTCGAGCTGTTTGTCCACTCTATCAATCTCTCTCTAGCTATTTGTCCACTGTATCAATCTCTCTCTGGCTGTTTGTCTGCTGTATCAGTCTCTCTCTAGCTGTTTGTCTGCTGTATCAATCTCTCTCTAGCTGTTTGTCCATTGTATCAATCTATCTCCAGCTGCAGGTCTAGATCACTATCTCTCCACCCGTCTGTTTATTTTATTACTGTCTCAGGTGCCTGTCTACTGTTTCGTCCTGTCTTTTACCTCTTTTCTATTTTCCCTTCCTGTCTATCCTACTTAATCGTCTCTCTATCCTACTTTGTTAGGTCTCTATATTTTGTCGGTTCTTTATCCTACTCTTTCAGCTCCTATCCTACTTTATCAGCTCTCTATCCTACTTTCTCCTGCAATCAGCCTTTCTGCTAACGATCAGCCCTTTGGCAACTTTGTGTCCGTGTCTCGAGTTCTCTTGCTGCTCTAAACTCACTTTTCTAATGTTTTTACTGACTATCGATGGTCTAGATTCTAAAATAAGTTAAAATGATGTTCCACTAGCTCTGTCATAGTCTATATCTCATTTTTTTGATTGACTATGGAAGATTGTAGAATAATAAAACCGATGATACAAAGTCGTTAGGGCGACTCCTTTCCCCTGAACCGTCCAGGGCACGTAAACTGGTTATCACTGCACATGGCAGGCGGTGTCGGCTGTGACAGCCGCTCCCTGGGGAAAAGGGGCTCAGCCAGATGGATTGCTACACAAGACCGATCTTATTTTCCCAATACCCCGTGCAGAAGAGCCCCTGTCTTCGTAATCACCCATATCGCTAACTCTCTCCACAGGGCATGGGGTGGGAGAGGACTGTCAGAGAGACAGAGAGAGAGAGAAGGGCTCAGAGGGGGAGAGACAGAGATAAGGGATGAGAGGGGGGAGTCTGGACAGAGAGGCAGGGGCAGATCATTTGGGAGCGAGATAAAGAAGAAAAGAGAAGTGCAGGGAGGGAGAGCGGGGGGACCCTCGGGTGAAATAGAGGACTCGCGGACGACGTTTTCCATTAACTGTTTCATTTATTGGAAAAACCGAGGGTTGTGCCGCCTGCTAGAGAAACACGAGTTCTCCACCAGGAGCCTCCAAGACCCGAGCCGCTCAATGAAAAGTGAGGTTTGAGACAAGCACCGTCCCCAGGGTTAGAGTCAGGGTTTGTCACAAACATTGTCCCCAGGGCTAGGCTTTGTCACAAACATTTCATATACCGGAATTACGTGAGTAGACGGCGACGATGAGACCATAATTTATGTTGTGTAAGGGACTAATGATACATGAGGTTGGTATTGTTGCTGCAGGTAGTCTTCGCTTGTCCTGAAGGTGGTTTGTGTTGTTACCTCAACGTGGTTGCTGTTGCTGTGTTTTGTTTGTTCTCAAGTAGACTTGTGTTCACTGCGCATGCACCCCTCGTGTGTTTTGATGAAAGTCCTGCCTCATCAAACTTTATGACCAGTCAGTAGAGCAAGTCAGTAATGTTGACAGATATTCTCCATCAAACTTTATGACCAGTCAGTCGAGCAAGTCAGTAATGTTGACAGACCAGCAGATATTCTTCATCAAAAATGTGTCATTGGGTTGCATTAGACAGCATTTCTAGATATTAGTCTGTCATTTCATTGTATGAGATGTTATTGTCTAGATAGTACTCTGTAATTTCATTGTATTAGATGTTATTGTCTAGATAGTACTCTGTAATTTCATTGTATGAGATGTTATTTTCTAGATATTAGTCTGTCATTTCATTGTATTAGATGTTATTGTCTAGATAGTACTCTGTAATTTCATTGTATTAGATGTTATTGTCTAGATAGTAGTCTGTCATTTCATTGTATGAGGTGTTATTTTCTAGATAGTAGTCTGTCATTTCATTGTATTAGATGTTATTGTCTATATAGTACTCTGTAATTTCATTGTATTAGATGTTATTTTCTAGATATTAGTCTGTCATTTCATTGTATTAGATGTTATTGTCTATATAGTACTCTGTAATTTCATTGTATTAGATGTTATTTTCTAGATATTAGTCTGTCATTTCATTGTATTAGATGTTATTGTCTATATAGTACTCTGTAATTTCATTGTATTAGATGTTATTTTCTAGATATTAGTCTGTCATTTCATTGTATTAGATGTTATTGTCTATATAGTACTCTGTAATTTCATTGTATGAGATGTTATTTTCTAGATATTAGTCTGTCATTTCATTGTATTAGATGTTATTGTCTATATAGTACTCTGTAATTTCATTGTATTAGATGTTATTGTCTAGATATTAGTCTGTCATTTCATTGTATTAGATGTTATTGTCTATATAGTACTCTGTAATTTCATTGTATTAGATGTTATTGTCTAGATAGTAGTCTGTCATTTCATTGTATTAGATGTTATTTTCTAGATATTAGTCTGTCATTTCATTGTATTAGATGTTATTTTCTAGATATTAGTCTGTCATTTCATTGTATTAGATGTTATTTTCTAAGTATTAGTCTGTCATTTCATTGTATTAGATGTTATTTTTTTAGATATTAGTCTGTCATTATATATATCAGATGTTATTTTCTAGATATTAGTCTGTCATTATATATATCAGATGTTATTTTCTAGATATTAGTCTGTCATTTCATTGTATTAGATGATATTGTCTAGATATTAGTCTGTCATTTCATTGTATTAGATGTTATTGTCTATATAGTACTCTGTAATTTTATTGTATTAGATGTTATTGTCTATATAGTACTCTGTAATTTCATTGCACGAGATGTTATTTTCTAGATATTAGTCTGTCATTTCATTGTATTAGATGTTATTTTCTAGATATTAGTCTGTCATTTCATTGTATTAGATGTTATTGTCTAGATATTAGTCTGTCATTTCATTGTATTAGATGTTATTGTCTATATAGTACTCTGTAATTTCATTGTATAAATGTTATTGTCTAGATAGTAGTCTGTCATTTCATTGTATGAGATGTTATTTTCTAGATATTAGTCTGTCATTTCATTGTATTAGATGTTATTTTCTAGATATTAGTCTGTCATTTCATTGTATTAGATGTTATTGTCTAGATATTAGTCTGTCATTTCATTGTATGAGATGTTATTGTCTAGATATTAGTCTGTCATTTCATTGTATGAGATGTTATTGTCTAGATATTAGTCTGTCATTTCATTGTATGAGATGTTATTGTCTAGATATTGGTCTGTCATTTCATTGTATTAGATGTTATTGTCTAGATATTAGTCTGTAATTTCATTGTATGAGATGTTATTTTCTAGATATTAGTCTGTCATTTCATTGTATTAGATGTTATTTTCTAGATATTAGTCTGTCATTTCATTGTATTAGATGTTATTGTCTAGATATTAGTCTGTCATTTCATTGTATGAGATGTTATTTTCTAGATATTAGTCTGTCATTTCATTGTATTAGATGTTATTTTCTAGATATTAGTCTCTCATTTCATTGTATTAGATGTTATTTTCTAGATATTAGTGTGTCATTTCATTGTATTAGATGCTATTTTCTAGATATTAGTCTGTCATTTCATTGTATTAGATGTTATTGTTTAGATATTAGTCTGTCATTTCATTGTATGAGATGTTATTGTCTAGATAGTAGTCTGTCATTTCATTGTATGAGATGTTATTGTATAGATAGTAGTCTGTCATTTCATTGTATGAGATGTTATTTTCTAGATAGTAGTCTGTCATTTCATTGTATGAGATGTTATTGTCTAGATATTAGTCTGTCATTTCATTGTATGAGATGTTATTGTCTATATAGTACTCTGTAATTTCATTGTATAAATGTTATTTTCTAGATAGTAGTCTGTCATTTCATTGTATTAGATGTTATTGTCTATATAGTACTCTGTAATTTCATTGTATGAGATGTTATTTTCTAGATATTAGTCTGTCATTTCATTGTATTAGATGTTATTGTCTATATATTAGTCTGTCATTTCATTGTATTAGATGTTATTGTCTATATAGTACTCTGTCATTTCATGGTATGAGATGTTATTTTCTAGATATTAGTCTGTCATTTCATTGTATTAGACGTTATTGTCTATATAGTACTCAGTCATTTCATTGTATGAGATGTTATTTTCTAGATATTAGTCTGTCATTTCATTGTATTAGATGTTATTTTCTAGATATTAGTCTGTCATTTCATTGTATTAAATGTTATTGTCTATATAGTACTCTGTAATTTTATTGTATTAGATGTTATTGTCTATATAGTACTCTGTAATTTCATTGTATGAGATGTTATTTTCTAGATATTAGTCTGTCATTATATATAAGAGATGTTATTTTCTAGATATTAGTCTGTCATTTCATTGTATTAGATGTTATGTACAAAATATTAGTCCGTCATTTCATTGTATTAGATGTTATTGTCTAGATATTAGTCTGTCATTTCATTGTATTAGATGTTATTGTCTAGATATTAGTCTGTCATTTCATTGTATTAGATGTTATTTTCTAGATATTAGTCTGTCATTTCATTGTATGAGATGTTATTGTCTAGATAGTACTCTGTCATTTCATTGTATTAGATGTTATTGTCTAGATATTAGTCTGTCATTTCATTGTATTAGATGTTATTGTCTATATAGTACTCTGTAATTTTATTGTATTAGATGTTATTGTCTATATAGTACTCTGTAATTTCATTGTATGAGATGTTATTTTCTAGATATTAGTCTGTCATTATATATATCAGATGTTATTGTCTAGATATTAGTCTGTCATTTCATTGTATTAGATGTTATTTTCTAGATATTAGTCTGTCATTTCATTGTATGAGATGTTATTTTCTAGATATTAGTCTGTCATTTCATTGTATGAGATGTTATTTTCTAGATATTAGTCTGTCATTTCATTGTATGAGATGTTATTGTCTAGATAGTAGTCTGTCATTTCATTGTATTAGATGTTATTGTCTAGATATTAGTCTGTCATTTCATTGTATGAGATGTTATTGTCTAGATATTAGTCTGTCCTTTCATTGTATGAGATGTTATTTTCTAGATATTAGTCTGTCATTTCATTGTACTAGATGTTATTTTCCATATATTAATCTCTCCTTTGGTTGTATTCGAATTTCTCATTTAAAATTTGTCATTTGGTTGCATTAAATAGCATCTAAAATCTGTCATTTGACCCTAAAGTTGCAGATTGTGCATCACGTGATCTGCCACACAATCTCACAAATCGTGAAACAACTGGTGTTAAACACAATCGCTCAGACTGTACAACACCTGGTGTGACATTGCGCATCATATGGTATAACAGACTGTCCATCATCTGGGGTGACAGATTGTGTGTCCATCATTTGACGTGACAGATCATTGTGTATGCATCACCTGGCGTGACAGATCATTGTGTATGCATCACCTGGCGTGACAGATCATTGTGTATGCATCACCTGTCGTGACAGATCATTGTGTATGCATCACCTGGCGTGACAGATCATTGTGTATGCATCACCTGGCGTGACAGATTGTGTGTCCATCACCTGGTGTGACAGACTGTGTGTGCATCAACTGCCACGACAGATTGTGTTTGCCTCACCTGGTGTGACAGACTGTGTGTGAATCAACTGGTGTGACAGATTGTGTGTGCCTCACCTGGTGTGACAGACTGTGTGTGCATCACCTGCCACGACAGTTCGTGTGTGCATGACAGAATGTGTGTGAATAAATTGGCTTGACAGATTGTGTCCATCACCTGACATGACAGATTGTGTGTGAGTCACCTGGTGTGACAGATTGTGTGTGAATCACGTGGTGTGACAGATTGTGTCCATCACCTGGTGTGACAGATTGTGTGAATCACCTGACATGACAGAATGTGTGTGAATCACGTGGTGTGACAGATTGTGTCTATCACCTGACATGACAGAATGTGTGTGAATCACGTGGTGTGACAGATTGTGTCCATCACCTGGTGTGACAGATTGTGTGAATCACCTGGCGTGACAGAATGTGTGTGAATAACGTGGTGTGACAGATTGTGTCCATCACCTGAAGTGACAGATTGTATCCATCACCTGGTGTGACAGAATGTGTGTGAATCACGTGGTGTGACAGATTGTGTAAATCACCTGGTGTGACAGATTGTGTTCATCACCTGGCGTGACAGACTGTGTCCATCACCTGGTGTGACAGATTGTGTGTAAATCACCTGGTGTGACAGATTGTGTCCATCACCTGGCATGACAGAATGTGTGTGAATCACGTGGTGTGACAGATTGTGTAAATCACCTGGTGTGACAGATTGTGTCCATCACCTGGCATGACAGAATGTGTGTGAATCACGTGGTGTGACAGATTGTGTAAATCACCTGGTGTGACAGATTGTGTCCATCACCTGGCATGACAGAATGTGTGTGAATCACGTGGTGTGACAGATTGTGTAAATCACCTGGTGTGACAGATTGTGTCCATCACCTGGCATGACAGAATGTGTGTGAATCACGTGGTGTGACAGATTGTGTAAATCACCTGGTGTGACAGATTGTGTCCATCACCTGGCATGACAGAATGTGTGTGAATCACGTGGTGTGACAGATTGTGTAAATCACCTGGTGTGACAGATTGTGTCCATCACCTGGCATGACAGAATGTGTGTGAATCACGTGGTGTGACAGATTGTGTAAATCACCTGGTGTGACAGATTGTGTCCATCACCTGTCGTGCTCTATAGACATGAAGTTGTACAAAAGAAGTCGAGACCAAACTGCTGAGAACAATTACAGGCAGCAGCTGTAGAGGACAGGTATAGCCAGCAGCTGTCACACGCGCTATGTTGATGACGATGGAGGCTACAGTCAAGAAGAACGTGTCAGTCACGTGACCAACCGTCACCTGAGTCATGTGACAGGCTGATGCCAAACTTTCCTGTGATGGTCACCTCCCCCACCTCTTCCAACTACGTCATAAGCTGCTCTTTGACCCCTGGACTGTCTGCCTGCTTGACGCGCACCCTAATATATCTGGGTGGCCTTGCCAAGAGGTCGACACGTGCCGTAACCTCGGCCAGCGCCTTGTCTACGAGTCTCAGAGTTTCTGTAAGGGGGGAGGGTGGCCAAGGTGGGCCCCCCCCCCGCGCAGAGCCTCTTTAATTAAGCTGACAATTTCCGGCGTCGCGCGCACGCGTCGGGCGTCCCTTGTTCTCGCACGGACGAGATCTGGGCGCAAACTCGTGTGAATGAGGCAGAACACGACCGTGGAGGACCAGGCGGCTGGGTCAAAGAGATAAAGGGTTAAAGCCGCTTAACTCAAGAAGGCGGCGTGCAAGTCGGCACAAAGGCCCCCCGCGGTCCGCTGCCATGATAGTGCGGGCCCTCGCATGACTTCAGTGCCATCGACCCTAGCATCCGGGCTTTTCCACCGGATGTGTGGTTGGTGCAGCCAGTCAGCATTCGGTGGAAAAAAAAGAAAAGAAAAAAAGAAAAGAAAAAAAAGCGAAATTAGCGGGGAGAGAACTTGCATCGCTTGACTTTAACATGACCGTAATGTCGGCACAATGAAAATGGATGAATTCCAAGCAAGGGAGAGACAGAGAAGCGTGAGAGACAAGAGAGAGACAGAGAGATCAGGGAGAGAGAAAGAGGCGTGAGAGACAAGAGAGAGAGAGAGAGAGATCTGTTGAAAGAAAGCGAGTGAAAGAGAAGAATAAATAAAGAGAAACAGAGGGAAAGAGATAGGACAGACGCCTAAGACAGATTAAGAGAGGACTCAATATTAGAGGTATCATGAGAGAGAGGAGGGGGGAAAAGAGAGAGAGAGGCACGAGAGAGAGATGGACTGAGAGGCTGGGAGAGAGGCATAAGAAAGGAGAGAGAGAAAATAGATAAGAGAGACAAAAGAAAGGGCGAGGAAGATTAGAAAGAGTGAGAACACAAGAGAGGGAGAGAGATAAGACTGATTAGAGAGAGAGAGTACAGATAGAGAGCGAGGAAGATTGGAGAGAGATAAGAGAGATCAGAGAGAGAGAGAGATCTTGGAAGACGAGAGAAACTGGAGAAAGAGCGAGAGAGATTAGAGAGAGAATTAGAGAGCGAGAGATGGAGCAAGAGATGAGAGAAATTAGAGAGAGCAAGTGAGAGTTCCAGAGATGGAAAGGGATTATAGAGAGACCGCAAGAGAAAGCTAGAGGGAGAGAGAGAGAGCTAGAGAGTGGGAGGGAGAGACAGAGAGAGAGACAGAGGAAGGTCCCCGCGCGATGCAGTGCAGACGTTTTTAAACAAAGGCGAAGGAAGTGGAAGGAATCTGTTTTCTTGAGCAATTTCTCGTGTGCCTGGCACAACATGTGATCAGCGACTAACACAATCAGACCCCCGGCCCTCCCCCCCCCCTCTACCCCACTAGATTGACAGGCCAGCTTTAACTGGGTGACGGGACTTGGCCTGCCGCTAGAGGGCGGGGCTCCGTCCCGCTTATCGGGGCGCATGCGCAAAGGTAATGATGAAAAGCCAAGGAAGAAAAAGATCCACCAAATTTGATTGAAAACCACTTTGAACTTGCTTCAGCTCCCTGTCTGGGCCCACTCCCCCCCCCGTCTCTCTCTCTCCTTTAGCAACAGCAGCAGCCAGAAGTTGTCTTTGCCCAAACCTGGCAAACCTGGCAACTTGCTGACTGCCGGGGGGCTCTGTCCTGGAGGTTTCTGTCAAACATGATTTTGACTGGAATTTATCCACAAAGACTCACTCCTCAGTCATTAAGGCTTTTCTGCTGACTTGATTGTATGTAACATACATGATACATGTAACACGAGTTTGTTTGTCTCAGTTCTCATTATTTTATTATCTTCCACAGATTATTCTGTTGAAGTTAATTTTCATTGCTGTACACAATTTATTCTGTGGATTTTAATTCTCATTATTGTATTATTGTAACACTTTATTTTGTGTATTTTAATTCTCATTATTGTATTATTGTACACACTTTATTTTGTGTATTTTAATTCTCATTATTGTATTATTGTACACACTTTATTTTTTGTATTTTAATTCTCATTATTGTATTATTGTACACACTTTATTTTTTGTATTTTAATTCTTATTATTGCATTATTGTACGCACTTTATTTTGTGTATTTTAATTCTCATTATTGTATTATTGTACACACTTTATTTTGTGTATTTTAATTCTCATTATTGTATTATTGTACACACTTTATTTTGTGTAGTTTAATTCTCATTATTGTATTATTGTACACACTTTATTTTGTGTATTTTAATTCTCATTATTGTATTATTGTACACACTTTATTTTGTGTATTTTAATTCTCATTATTGTATTATTGTACACACTTTATTTTGTGTAGTTTAATTCTCATTATTGTATTATTGTACACACTTTATTTTGTGTAGTTTAATTCTCATTATTGTATTATTGTACACACTTTATTTTGTGTATTTTAATTCTCATTATTGTATTATTGTACACACTTTATTTTGTGTAGTTTAATTCTCATTATTGTATTATTGTAGCACTTTATTTGGTATGATTTATATGAGACTGTCTCCTTGTAAGAAGTAGGACCTGATGACCTGTGCATTATATTAACATACTTCACGATAGAATTGATTTTTTCTTGTCTTGAATTAGAAACAGCCAGACGTCATGGACAGGTATCAGGTGAGACGGGTCACCACATGATGCCAATGCTGTCAACATCAACCTGGTGCTAAATGCGACTGAAATCATCGGAACTGGGCAGGTCACAGTTCACCCTGGTGTCGTGGTCCGCAGTTGGACACGAAAACTGACCGGCCGGCCAAATTTTAGTCTGTAAGTCAGTTGCCTTTGAATGAACAATATGTGTAACAGACTCAATAGCTCGGAAAATGACGATGACATGCAGACTAACCTAACTGATGATGATATGATATGTAAAGTCAAACCTGTACTAATGTTCGATGAGTTTATTTATATAATATGGTTATATTGCACATTCTTACAGCACTTTCCCCAAAATCTCCTTTGGGGATGAATTAGGCTTTGGATTATGAATTTATGTATGGGAATAGATATGATTTTCATTAGTATTGCTGATGCCTCAATATTGTCAAAAATTACAGAAAGCTTTAGCTGTCAATTTCCGAATTGGGGGATGGGGTAGGATTAGAAACCTGTTGTAGGTTGTGGATATAATTATATATATATATATAAATAACAATGATGTTTTGTTATGCAACCTATATTTTAATCTGAATTGCATCTCAGATGTTGGGTACCAGATTATTTCAAGATCTTTGTGGGGAGCTAACTGGTGTCCATTGTATACAGAACTGTAAGGCAGGTGACCCAGGCGCTTTGGTGAGGTCACAATAATGTGCACAATAACAGCAGAATGTGATTCATCTCTTTAGCTACTTGGCATTTCTACTATGCAATCACAACAGTCAAGTACATTTCTGAGAGGAAGTGTGACTATTAGCACACTGATGAGATCAGAAAAACAGTTAAGAGAAAAAGCAACTTTATTGCCCATGACAACCTGATTCCGCTAATAGAATAGCATATTATATCCAGTTTTCGATGCTAAATGGAAAAAACCACCAAGAGCAGTTAAGTAATAGATTATCTGATCCACTGCACAAACCAATTCTGTAATTTACACAATTGCACACATTTCAGTCCATGCATAAACAAGCATGTCAGTCTCCACACAGGTATAATAATTGATATTAGTTTATTATGAATCATATTAATACTGATTATAAACATAACATACTGTCTCTTGTTCTTGCAGCTGAGGTTTCTATCTTGTCAACATTATTTCTAGATCAAGCTTAGAATTATCTCTCCGGCTTTTAAGTTTTTATCTTCAACTTTTTCTGCCACAATTTTGGTTCCAAAATCTAATTTCTCAGAAGTTCCTTCATTAACTGGTGCTCTCCATCTTCACCTTTTCCTGTTGTAAATCTCTTTCCTTTTTATGATTGCAGGATTTCCCAAAGAGACGGACTGTGGTGATGCTGTGTGTGCCTGGGATGTTGAGGGCTGCTTCATTGAGACCTACAACCAGGCAGCAATCAAAACTCACTTAATATCACATGCACCACATGCCTGTAACAGACATTATGCAAGCCTTCACAATTAACATAGTAACAGCCCACATTATCAAAACATCCCATACACTCGTGCACGTGCGCGCGCACACACAAACACTCTGTCTCCAACATTTATCAGGGAAAAAAGTGATGTAATGAAGAAGGATTTCACTGTAATATATATATATATGTAACATATAGTCTCACAATAAGGTGAGGACTGGAATGTATTTGTGACTGTGGTCTACAAGTATCAGGGCTATTTGTTCCCCTGTTACAGAATATCAAACTCCTAATCTCGAAAATTTATAAACTGTTGGACATAACATCATCGTTCAAAAAGACATCCACACTGACCAGACTGACTTCCGCATCCACAACATAACAGTGTGTAGGACTCTTCATTGTAAATTTGCTTTTTCTCTCATTTGTTGCGGTTGAAGTTTTTTGCCAGCAACTTCACATAGCATCCACCCCAGATACACCCTGAGACTGAAGGTTGGATATTGCTTTGAGTCTAGATGCAAATTTCAATGAACAGTAAACCAAGATTGCCTAACTGAGACAATCAGGCAATTTATGTTTGTAGGCTCAAAGACAAACTTTATTTCTCATATTGGTCTTCCTCAAACCGGCAGCCGATTGCACTGATTACGGGCCGCACTGCACATTGCACATACCCGTAGGACGATCTCAAAGGGAGACCAAATACCTTCTTAGCCAGCCACCCCGATCTGTACTGCGAGTTGTCGCCTCTAGATTTTCCTGGCCAAGCCATTTCCGGTGAACGAGTTGCTACAGCTAGCAGTTGAAATGAGCAAATACCAACAATAATTAAAATGTGTGGTTAACTAACTGTGCCATCCTTAGACATCCATGGTCTTCCCTTCGGAAAAATGAAATTCATATTATTTATACAATATATTCACTTAGTTTACACCATGGTATTTTCACAGTATATTCACGTAGTTTACACCATGGTATTTTCACAATATATTCACATAGTTTACACCATGGTATTTTCACAATATATTCACATAGTTTACACCATGGTATTTTCACAATATATTCACGTAGTTTACACCATGGTATTTTCACAATATATTCACGTAGTTTACCCCATAGTATTTTCACAATATATTCACTTAATTTACCCCATAGTATTTTCACAATATATTCACGTAGTTTACACCATGGTATTTTCACAATATATTCACGTAGTTTTCAACTTTCAAATTGTACCTTTCATTTGAATAATCTTGTTTAAATGTTTGACAATGTTATATCTAATTATTTAATAGAAAAGAATCAGAAAAAATACAAATGTATCTAAGTGTTATTATTATGAATTGAATTATATTATTTCTTATATTAATATTAATATATTATATATAATATATATATTATATATAATATATATATTATATATATTATATATATAATATATATATTATATATTAATATATTAATATTAATATTATAATATTTCATATTATTTCTTGAATGAGGCAACAATGCTCACCCTAAATGCGTGCTCTGGGCGTATTGAGTTCACTCACTGTGACTGTGTCTGCTGACATTCGTCGAATGGTTTGCTCACAGCTGTAGACTCCGCCACACCATGACTCTCAATGTTATCCATTAGATGTTATGTTCATGCTTGTGTGCAGTATTTTCTTTTTCTCCCGTGTATTTTTGTTTGTTGCAATGTCTCTGTATAATTGTTTGTTAATAAGTTTGGTCTTTGTTTGAACATGGTTTTTTTTTTTTTTTTGAAAGCGCATTGAGTCGACTCTGGGGTTGAAAATTGCGCTATATAAATCTACTTTAATAATAATAATAATAAAGTGTTCACAGCAGTTTATACCAGTTTTGACAACAAGCTTATCTCAGTTTTCTTAGGCGCATGCCGTGAGTTTACAAAGGCCTGTGGTGATCTCACTTAGTGAAATGTTGTGTAACTTGACACTGTATTAGTGTGAAATGTTGTGAAACTTGCAACTGTATTAGTGTGAAATGCTGTGTAACTTGGCACTGTATTAGTGTGAAATGTTGTCTAACTTGGCACTGTATTAAGGTGAAATGTTGTGTAACTTGCAACTGTATTAGTGTGAAATGTTGTGTAACTTGGCACTGTATTAGTGTGAAATGTTGTCTAACTTGGCACTGTATTAGTGTGAAATGTCGTTGAACTTGCAACTGTATTAGTGTGAAATGTCGTTGAACTTGCAACTGTATTAGTGTGAAATGTTGTGTAACTTGGCACTGTATTAAGGTGAAATGTTGTCTAACGTGCCACTATATTAGTGTGAAATGTTGTCTAACTTGCCTCTGTACTAATGTTGTCTAACTTGCCACTGTTTTAGTTTGAAATGTTGTCTAACTTGCCACTCTATAAGTGTTAAATGTTGTCTAACTTGCAACTGTATTAGTGTGAAATGTTGTGTAACTTGCCACTGTATTAGTGTGAAATGTTATCTTACTTGCCACTGTATTAGTGTGAAATGTTGTCTAACTTGCCAATGCATTAGTGTGAAATGTTATCTAACTAGCCACTGTATCAGTGTGAAATGTTATCTAACTTGCCACTGTATTAGTGTGAAATGTTGTCTAACTTGCCACTGTATTAGTGTGAAATGTTGTGTAACTTGCCACTGTATTAGTGTGAAATGTTGTGTAACTTGCCACTATATTAGTGTGAAATGTTGTGTAACTTGCCACTGTATTAGTGTGAAATGTTGTGTAACTTGCCACTATATTAGTGTGAAATGTTGTGTAACTTGCCTCTCTATTAGTTTTAAACGTTGGCTGAAATATTTCACACAAGAAAAATCTTTTTGAACACAGGATAAGAATTTTGAGCGAGAAGAGGTTAGAAGACGACGTAGTTCGTTCCCATCAAAGCAGAGAGAGAGAGAACAAAAGTCTCTGTTTTGATGCTTCCTGCTTAAGCATGGAAACTATTTTGCTGTTGTCACTGTTGTTAATGATGCCAGTGTCAGGTCTGACTCGAACCTGGAAACTATTTTCCTGTTGTCACTGTTGTTAATGATGCCAGTGTCAGGTCTGACTCGAACATGGAAACTATTTTACTGTTCCAGTGTCAGGTCTGACTTAGACATGAAACTATTTTCCTGTTGTCACTGTTGTTAATTAATGATGCCAGTGCTGAGCCCTTTTTCGTCTCTCTTGTCCATGTTTCCCGTCCTCCCCCCCCCCGACTCTGTCTGTGGGCTGCACACTGGGCCATCATGGCGGCCAGCCAGACATGTGAGGCTCTATCCCCTCAGTTTGTCGTTGGTGTTTGCGAGAGAGTTAAAGGCCCTGAGTTGTCACAAAGATACCCCAGACCCAGCAGGCGCTTGTGTGACAGGCAGACAAAGCGAGTTAAGGGTCCTGTCTTGCTACCAGGGGTCGCCAGAGACACACCTCCACACACAGGCGGCACCACACTTGACAAGAACCCAAGTCTCTGCTCCAGCCGCCTGGGGGAGGTGTCACCTCTGTCTTGTTTGTCTCCCCCTTCCTCCACATCTGTCACAAACACCATAGTAGTCTCCCCGGTCACACATCGCCGCCACTTCCTTCTGGTAAATAGACTATTAGCTGAAATCTTCTATACAGACTGTTGTCTGAAGACAGGGTGTCTAAAGACTGTGATAGAGACTATCGCCTAAAATCTTGTTGAGACTATTGTCTAAAAACTTTTGCAAAGACTATCGCCTTACGATGTGGGTTATCTGAAGGCAGGTTAGTCTAAAGATATCTGCTTTGGTCATTGTCTAAAGACCAATAAGTCCAAAGACTGTTGCTTTGAGTGTTGCCTTAACAAGTTTAGTCTAAAGAGCGTTGTCATCCAACTGACATCCCTCCCATAACCAAGGTGTGTGCCCCGTGGGGAAAAAGTGGAGATGACAATAGCATTTGTCATAGAAGTGAACCGGAAGTGTAGTTTTCATTGTTGATGATCGAAAAAAAATAAAGATTAAAGCTTTGACTGAGAGACGACAGTCGAGACTAAAGACTGATGATGTGTATTGTACCTGATGGTTTATTTTAACAGACATCTGATGGAACGTAGTATGTTCCCCATGGTTTACTTTAATATGGCTACCAGCACAGTTATAACATCAGTTCAGTTACTGTGGTCAACATGGATACCTGCCAGTTACAGGAATCATCGCGGAATATTAGACACTTGTAAACTGTCACTATCCTTTTACTACCAAGAAAACTTATGTTGGAAATCCTACTAAAAAGACTGTAACCACCAACAGAAAAGAACAGACAGGCTTTGAAGCAGGCCACAACACTACCGAGCAGATCTTCAACCTCATAATGACAGGTGAGAAGTACCCGCAAGACCAGCAACATCTCTGCCATGTCTTCATAGACTTGAAGAAGGCGTTCGACAGAGTGTAGCATGCAGCATGCAGCACTAAAGGCCACCATGAGGAGGTCCAGGATAAATCCTTACCTGGTCAAAGTTATAGATCATCAACATAATCAGACCACTAGTGTCACTTTCGTCAACGGCAATGAAGGTAACCCGCTTGGAACACCATTTGGAGTTGGACAAGACTGTTTATTCTCATCTACACTGTTCAATATATTCCTGAGAAGAATAAGCCAGATGCACTAGAATCATGCGAGGCGCACTGGAAGAACGAGATGGCTCAGTCAGTGGCAGGAGAATCACCAACTTGCAATTTGTCGATGGCAGAAGTCGGTTAGTTTGCAAAAAAAACCAAAAAAAAAAACCAACAGAAGCTTGTCAGTTGTGTTGAATGCCTCGAAAAATGTCAACACTGAAAAGCGCGTAGGTCAATGCACAAAAGACCAAGTTGATGATCAACAAGACTAAGAACATCAACTCTGAAGTCAGCTTGGGGACAAAAAGCTGGAGACAGTCGGCAGTTTTTAAAATTAAAAAACCTGAAACTACTGAATAATGTCACACAAAGGCTCCAAACCACAGGTGCAAGAAAGACTAGGCATATCTGATATCGAGTGTCATCACAGAGACTGAACAGAATGAGTACTAGCACTAACAACAAGTGAAAAGAACTAACAGTCATATAATAAAGAGAGATTGAACATCATTAATACACTTTAGACTGACTGCCAGTCATATCAAGCTATAACTAAGGTTGTTACATTGTTACTGGAGCAGTTGGTGCCACTCACTACTACAGCGACAACAGCTATTCTCGCCGGCCAGGTTCTAAAAGCAAAGCTAAAGAGTGCAGGCAGTGAGGCAGTTAAACTAACTCATTGCAAGAAGTATTAGCAGTGGAGTGAAGCCGCCACTAAAGCGTCCATTGATTTTTCCAAATGTCAGAGCGCCGCGCCTGACGCCGACATCTCCGATACACTTTTCTCTCTGTCGGCTGGTAAACACACACAGCCATATCACATTTGTTAAAGCCACACAAAACTACAGTCGCCTGCCAAGTCGCTGGTGTAAGGCTGCGGGCACAACAAAGTTTGGGAGGTAAATCCTGGTGGGTGGGAGGGAGGCTTACTCAGAGCTTTTCGTCACAGTTAGCTGCCCACAGCATGACGAGCTCTAACGAGGGTGGGGGGCTGAAAGTCTTATTTGATGAGGACGGGGTTCGATGGACAGGGGCTGGAAGGGCTGGCGACAAACAGTAGGGGGGGGGCGCAGTGCCACACGCCGCTGCACTCAGAACTCGTCAAGTGGAGTACATCCTCCTCTCCTTCCTCCAGCCCCCCGATACACGTCGCCTGCCATCGGCACGCAACTGGTGACGTCACTGCTTCAACGGCCATGGAGAAACAGTTTCAGCTGTATTGTGTGTGCGCCTGAGTGCAGGCAACCATGGCAACAATCGTCTGCAAACAGCAGACTCCAGAGATTAGGCGCGCGTCATCCTTCGTATACAGCATGGCGACAGTATTACAAGTGTACTGAGTGGAGGGTAGTCACTGAAACAGCATGGTGACAGTATTACAAGTGTACTGAGTGGAGGGTACTCACTGAAACAGCATGGCGACAGTATTACAAGTGTACTGAGTGGAGGGTACTCACTGAAACAGCATGGCGACAGTATTACAAGTGTACTGAGTGGAGGGTACTCACTGAAACAGCATGGCGACAGTATTACAAGTGTACTGAGTGGAGGGTAGTCACTGAAACACAGCATGGCGACATTATTACAAGTGTACTGAGTGGAGGGTACTCACTGAAACAGCATGGCGACAGTATTACAAGTGTACTGAGTGGAGGGTAGTCACTGAAACACAGCATGGCGACAGTATTACAAGTGTACTGAGTGGAGGGTAGTCACTGAAACACAGCATGGCGACAGTGTTACAAGTGTACTGAGTGGAGGGTAGTCACTGAAACACGACATGTGACAGTATTACAAGTGTACTGAGTGGAGGGTAGTCACTGAAACAGCATGGTGACAGTATTACAAGTGTACTGAGTGGAGGGTAGTCACTGAAACACGACATGTGACAGTATTACAAGTGTACTGAGTGGAGGGTAGTCACTGAAACAGCATGGTGACAGTATTACAAGTGTACTGAGTGGAGGGTAGTCACTGAAACACGACATGTGACAGTATTACAAGTGTACTGAGTGGAGGGTAGTCACTGAAACACGACATGTGACAGTATTACAAGTGTACTGAGTGGAGGGTACTCACTGAAACACAGCATGGCGACAGTATTACAAGTGTACTGAGTGGAGGGTAGTCACTGAAGCACAGCATGGCGACAGTATTACAAGTGTACTGAGTGGAGGGTAGTCACTGAAACACAGCATGGCGACAGTATTACAAGTGTACTGAGTGGAGGGTAGTCACTGAAACGCAGCATGGCGACAGTATTACAAGTGTACTGAGTGGAGGGTAGTCACTGAAACACGACATGCGACAGTATTACAAGTGTACTGAGTGGAGGGTAGTCACTGAAACACGACATGTGACAGTATTACAAGTGTACTGAGTGGAGGGTAGTCACTGAAACAGCATGGTGACAGTATTACAAGTGTACTCAGTGGAGGGTACTCACTGAAACAGCATGGCGACAGTATTACAAGTGTACTGAGTGGAGGGTAGTCACTGAAACACGACATGTGACAGTATTACAAGTGTACTGAGTGGAGGGTAGTCACTGAAACACGACATGCGACAGTATTACAAGTGTACTGAGTGGAGGGTAGTCACTGAAACAGCATGGTGACAGTATTACAAGTGTACTCAGTGGAGGGTACTCACTGAAACAGCATGGCGACAGTATTACAAGTGTACTGAGTGGAGGGTAGTCACTGAAACACGACATGTGACAGTATTACAAGTGTACTGAGTGGAGGGTAGTCACTGAAACACGACATGGCGACATTATTACAAGTGTACTGAGTGGAGGGTAGTCACTGAAGTAAAGCATGGCGACATTATTACAAGTGTACTGAGTGGAGGGTAGTCACTGAAGCACAGCATGGCGACAGTATTACAAGTGTACTGAGTGGAGGGTAGTCACTGAAGCACAGCATGGCGACAGTATTACAAGCGTACTGAGTGGAGGGTAGTCACTGAAGCACAGCATGGCGACAGTATTACAAGCGTACTGAGTGGAGGGTAGTCACTGAAACACGACAGGGTGAAGGTATTACATGTGTACTGAGTGGAAGGTGGAGGGTAGTCACTGAAACACGACATGGTGACAGCATTACAAGTGTACTTAGTGGAGGGTAGTCACTGAAACACCACGTGGTGAGGGCATTACATGTGTACTGAGTGGAGGGTGGAGGTAGTCACTGAAACACAAGCCAAGTCAGTGCCACGTGTTTTGTGTGAGTCTTGAAGAGGTTTAGCCGCCGAGCTGAGCAAACACAACAAACGCCAAAACTGTGATGCAGTTACTCGTTCTATCCACTTGTTAAACACCAGGCAAACACCAGCAAACACCAGGCAAACACCAGATCTTGGTTTCGTTGCACACAGCACAAGGTGCAGGGCAACCAATAAGTCACATGTCAGCTTCATTGCAACTTCATTACAGCAACGTGACCCTATGTTCAAGGGGCTTCAATACAACCCAGAAAGCAATGAAACATTTTGTAAACGTTTTAAAAACGCTAACATGGTTGTAATAATGTAAAAGTTTGATATGAAACATTTTAGAAACATTTACCGAATAAACATTTACAACTGAAACATTTTTGCAAACATTTTAAAATGGTAGGAAACATAACATTTAATCAAAAATATTAAATAAATGTTATGAAAACATTTGCGGGGAAAACTTCTTAAGATATATGACGTAGGATTATGATGTAGTGAGTATGACGTAGAATGCATGACGTAGTAAGGGATGGTTGAATGAGAGAAACGACAGAGGATGGATGATGATGATGATGATGATGATGATGATGATGATGATGATGATGATGATGATGTCCATTTGTAAGGCACAGGTATCCATTCAGAAGAATGCTCATTGCGCAGCAAAAACAAACAAAAAAAAGCTAAAGAACAGAATAAAGATGCTTACTATTCTAATGTGTATTCTAATAAACTATATGTTTGTGTGGTACTATAGATTTGTAGATTTGAAAACTGTTGTCAAATCAGTCATCTCAAAACACAGTTACACGCCATGCACTTTGTATTGAAGGATTGTTTCCCTTGCTAACGCTCCAAGAAGATAATTTTCGTTTCAAAAACAAGATTGTTATCATCGTTTTCTTAGTGAACCTTCGTAGAAATACGGTAAAACGTTGACGATAACAACTACAGTCAGAATATCAAGTGAGTCCTTAAACAGATGGCGCCATTTTGAAACAATACTTCTCCGAGTTTAAGCAAGGGAAACAACCCGACGTGGCGTCAATACGAAGTGCATGGTGTGTAACCGTGTTTCGAGATGACCGATTTTACAACAGTTTCAAATCTCACACATAGTGATGTGACATATAATAAGCTTCTAAAATATTATTTGTGAGAACTGTAAATAACTGAATTTTTAAGTTTTAATCCATTGCTTATGGCGGAAATGCCTTCGATTCAACAATTGGACTGTAGATTTTGAATATTTATAACTTTAAAGAGCAGTGTTTAAACATTCAGATAGTAAGATCGCAACTGCATTCGACGCAACGTTGGATTGTTTCCCTTGCTAATGCTCCGAAAAGATAATTTTTGTTTCAAAAACAAGATTGTTATCAGCGTTTTCTTACTGAACCTTCGTAGAAATACGGCAAAAACGTCAACGATAACAACTACAGTCAGAATATCAAGTGAGTCCTTAAACAGATGGCGCCATTCTAAATTAAAAGTCACTTTATGTTGCGGCACCCGAATGTGAGATCCTACTATAGTGTAGTAGTTATAAACCGCGCTAGTTCCTCCTCTAGCGAATTCAGATGTGAGTTTAGATAAAAAGAGAACGTTAATAAATACTGTGAGCTAGGAGAGAAAGAGGACATTAATAAATACTGTGAGCTAAGAGAGAAAGAGAGCTAGGAGAGAGAGAGGGCATTAATAAATACTAATGAGAGGACATTAATAAATACTGTGAGCTGAGAGAGAGAGAGAAAGAGGACATTGATAAATACTGTCAGATGTCTTCTTTTCATACAGGATATAATGTTTGTCACAAACCTGCTGTTTGCTTTAGCTGCTTGGATGAACACGGACAGGGTGGAGCGCGAGTGATTTACATGAGAGTGTGTGGGTGTGAGTATAAGTGTGGGGGTAAGTGTGAGCGTGATTGTGTCAGTGTGGTTGTAACTGTGAGTGTAAACGTGAGTGTGAGTGTAGGAGAAAACGTGGTTGAAATTGAGTGTGTGTTGGTGAGAGGATGAGTGTATGTGTGGGTGTGAGCATGTGTGAGTGAGAGTGTAGGTGTGAGTGTGAGCGCATAGACGTGTGTGTGTGGGTAGGAGTGTAGTTGAGAGCATATGTGAGATCGTGGATGTCAGTGTAAGTGTGGGTGAGAGCAAGTGTGGATGAAAGTGAAAGTGTGGGTGTGAGATCGTGGGTGAGATGAGCGTGTGTGAGATCGTGGGTGGGTGTGAGTGTGAGTGAGAGCAAGGGTTAGTGAGTGTGGGTGTGTGCGGGTGCGAGCATCTCTTGACAGCCGCTTTGTCTTTGATGTAACAGTGTCATTGAGCGGCTCCTCTGGTGTTAGTAGTGAAGATGAGGCTGGAAATAAAAAGGTGATTTTTGCGGCTGTTCAGTGTCCTTGACCGGCACGGAGTAAACTGACATTTTCCTCTTGTGTTGGCGGTGAAGTCCTGACCAGACTTGTTACAAGAATGTAAATTATTCATGTCAAAACCTGTTGAGGTAAGTCTGTTTTTGTGTGTGCAAGGCTTTGGACCGAAGGAAATTGGAGAATATTAAATTAGTGCTGTATGGAATTTAAATTGAAATGATTGTAAGATTGTAACTGTTGTATTTATTCTTCCCTTTATCTGTTTTCTTGGTATCTTGGTGCACCGGACAATGCTGAACTTCAAGAGGAGCGGCAACCAGGAAGAGGCTGCTATGTTTCATTTTGAAGATCTGAACCTGACACCGGGGGCTTCAGAGAGACTTACTGCTTCATGTCTTCATGTTTCTTTGTCAATAAGTTT
This sequence comes from Marisa cornuarietis, assembly GCA_004794655.1. Lineage (NCBI taxonomy): Eukaryota > Metazoa > Mollusca > Gastropoda > Architaenioglossa > Ampullariidae > Marisa > Marisa cornuarietis. The sequence goes on from SMMW01000435.1 coordinate 378,140, forward strand.
ATCATTGTTTGTGTGGGTTAATATTTCCTTGTATTATATATGTTTCCTATTTTAAAATACTTGTTGGTGTCTTCTATCTCGTCCGAAAGTCACTGAAGTTGCATGTGACAATGTAGCATATCATATGTGACAATGTAGCATATCCAAGCGTACACTTGCACTCATTTTCATGGCGTATGTAGATAGGCGTGGACAAGTAATCAGGCTCAAGGTGCACGTAGACAGGCGGCACTCGTTCTTGTGGCGGATGTAGACAGGGGCACTCATTCTTGTGGCGGATGTAGACAGGCGTGCGGAATGAGCGGCCAGTGAGGGAGCGGCCATTGATCGCGGGCAGCCACTCGTGGGGCTCCGCCACTCGCCGACTCCTTAAATTCAATTTGTGCGGCGAATGCTGTTCACAGTAATTTCATTGGAGCGGGGCGTGTCGTGGGGGGGGGGACGATGAGGCCGCATAAAGATGGAATTAGGTCCAGGGGGAGAGCACCTCACTACGAAGCCGTCGCCCTAAAACTCCCCCACACCCCCCACCCCGACACCCACTACACTTGCCGTCCGCGTGCGCGCGCGCGCGTCCACGAGGACGAAGAGACAAATGCACTCCATCCAAGGGAAGGGAATTGCAGGCAGGCGGCACGCTCTCCCCAATGGCCCCTGGTCCGTCTGCTTCAATTTGGCCCGGGCACATCGTGGGGCACATCGCCGGGCATGCGCAGTCCTTGTCGAGACACATGGTTGCGCCTGCATTAGGCGTCCGGGCATCTGGACGGAAGAGGGGCGAGTAGAGAGAATGTTTGGCGGAAAGGAAGGTGAGTTGGGAGAATGTTTGCTGACCGGGAAATAACGCCTCGTGAAGCAAGTGGGGGGGGGGGGGCAAGTCGACAGAGTGTTTGCTGACAGGGAAATAACCATGGTGAAAGTGTCATTTGATACGAGCCGGTAAGCGCCGGCCACGGACCCTGACAAGTTACAGCGCACGTGCAGCGCCTGACCAATGCACCACCCACCCTGTCAAGCAGCTTACTCCGCACATGTAGTGCTTGACCTCCACAAGAGACACTGCAAGTAGGGGACAGGGACAAGTCCCTTAAGGTTACAAAGATGAGGAAATTCTGTGACGTGAGAAACATTTTCAGTAGAAGGCCAACTGTTATTTACCACTGGTGATTGCGTGGTGACATGTAGCACTGTAGGTTGTTTGAGACTATTTAAAGGTGAACAACATGTTGTTTATGACTGGTGTGTAATATTTATATTTTCACTATTTAGAACACAGGACAACATCAGGTTGTTTAAGACTATTTAAAAGGGAACAACATGTTGTTTATGATTACACAGCGGGGCTCAACGTGTTATTTACGATTATTTGAAAGACTAAACTGAAAAAGAAATCTCAAGAATGAAAATTCTCAGACAAAACTGCAGGTACTTGGCTCCTGGAGAAGAGTTGACCTTTCCTGGCATCCATGTCTCGGAGAGATTTACATGTGACAAGAACTCGCAGCTTCTCGTGTGACTTGTACAGATGTCAACTAAGAAGGCGGAGTCGTGGCTACAGCTGTCCTCGTGGTTCAGGGTTAGGGTCGGTTAGGGTTAAGATCGATCAGGGTTATGGCTGGTCTTTTAATCGACTGGGTATTAATTATTCACCGACAGTGTTACTTGACAGGAGACAAAGTGTCTACAACACCCACAGTGTTACTTGACACGAGACAAAGTATCTACAGCACCCACAGTGTTACTTGACACGAGACAAAGTATCTAAGCACCCACAGTGTTACTTGACACGAGACAAAGTATCTAAGCACCCACAGTGCTACTTGACACGAGACAAAGTATCTAAGCACCCACAGTGCTACTTGACATGAGACAAAGTACCTACAGCACCCACAGTACTACTTGACACGAGACAAAGTATCTAAGCACCCACAGTGCTACTTGACATGAGACAAAGTACCTACAGCACCCACAGTGTTACTTGACAAGAGACAAAGTGTCTACAACACCCACAGTGTTACTTGACACGAGACAAAGTGTCTACAGCACCCACAGTGTTACTTGACATGAGACAAAGTATCTACAGCACCCACAGTGTTACTTGACACGAGACTAGGTGTCTACAGCAACCACAGTGCTACTTGACACGAGACAAAGTATCTAAGCACCCACAGTGTTACTTGACACGAGACAAAGTATCTACAGTACCGACAGTACTACTTGACACGAGACGAAGTATCTACAGTACCGACAGTGCTACTTGACACGAGACAAAGTATCTACAGTACCAACAGTACTACTTGACACGAGACAAAGTATCTACAGTACCGACAGTGCTACTTGACACGAGACGAAGTATCTACAGTACCGACAGTGCTACTTGACACGAGACAAAGTATCTACAGTACCGACAGTACTACTTGACACGAGACGAAGTATCTACAGTACCGACAGTGCTACTTGACACGAAACAAAGTATCTACAGCACCCACAGTGTTACCTGACTTGGACCAGTTAGTCCAAACCCACAGTAAATAGCTGACTTAATAAGCTTAACAGTACTTTGAAAGAGTTCCACAAAACCATTACCAGCTGCTCTAACTCACTACAACCACACGTCTGGCGTCACGGCTGGCACAGCTGCTCTAACTCACTACAACCACACGTCTGGCGTCACGGCTGGCACAGCTGCTCTTACTCACTACAACCACACGTCTGACGTCACGGCTGGCACAGCTGCTCTTACTCATGACAAACAACAAGACGCAGATTGCGACTAAACACTTTATTTCTAGTTCCCAAAGCAGCGTTAGGAATAATTTGGTGTCAAATGCACTACAAACGACAAAGTTCCGGTGAATGACAGGCTCAGCTCCTCCTAATAACATTTCATAACTAAAGACCCTTTAACACGGCAGCTAAACGATGGCCTTAACTCACAACACCATTCGGTCTTCAGCTAACAAACCTGACTACATTGTCTAACAAACCCGACTACATTGTCTAACAAACCCGACTACATTGTCTAACCAACCCGACTACATTGTCTAACAAACCCGACTACATTGTCTAACAAACCCGACTACATTGTCTAGCAAACCTGACTACATTGTCTAACAAACCCGACTACATTGTCTAACAAACCCGACTACATTGTCTAGCAAACCCGACTACATTGTCTAACAAATCCAATCAAATTGTCTAACAAACAGTAATTGTCTAGGCCATAAATGCAGAAATGTCTGACAGGGAAATTGTCAGTGTACCTGTGTCACTAAGGGTGTCTACCTCCATGTATGTACTGACAGTGAAGGACTGTGTCTTGTAAGTCAAAGATGTCACTGTCTCTCTCTCTCTCTCGCTTGACTGACTGACAGTCTAATGCTTATGTCATGGATGTCAGTGTCTCTTGGAAATGTGTTCTGCCATACATATGTCCAGTGTATATTATCTATGTCAGTGTTTCTTGGTTTTGACTATGTATCATCTGAGACAATACACTGACAAGTATCCTGAAAGACAGTTTGGGGCGTTACAAGCTGACCTGATCACTTGACTATGTTACAATAACATGTAAAGATAAAAAGGCTGGAATAGGAGACTTCGGAATGTTGGTCTAAACAAATGTTCTTGGAGATGAAGGCAGTGTCTACCAACTAGAAAATCGCAAAATTAAGCTGTCACATGTCACATAATCACAACTAGAGAATTAGTATCTCAAGGCTACGGTGTTACACAAAATGAGGGCCTTTAAACTGGCTCCAAATAAATGTCCCCCAGTAACGGTCAAGTACAATAGGCGCTGCTACAGACAAATATCCTGGTCCTTTAGAGGTGCCCAAGAACAACCTTTAGTCACCTGTTCAAAGCAACTTACACCCATTGACACAAATACAGGGATGGTGAGAGACTGAGATACTTATATAGCGGGCAGTGATTTGGCTACGTTCTGTAGACATGGCATCAGCATCCCAACAGGAGCAGGATCTGATCAAGTGTCAATGTCTTCTCAATATAAGCAACCCTGACAGCTACAAATAAGTCACTACTGACGATTTTGACATTCAAGGCAAAGTTGAATTCAAAATACTGAAACCGATGTACCAGTATCTTCAGCTTTGACATCAAGCATCAACACAGGTGTCATCATTACAACCAGCGCCCAGCCGGGGCTTAGTCCCAGGGCAGAGGAACAAACCCCGGGTGATGTCGAGGCAGCAGAGCCCGCGATGTGTAAGACATTAGCTCACACGGCCAAGGAGGCCATATTTCAGGGACCTACAAACAAACAAGTCAGTGTGGGCACCAGCATCCATGTCACACAGTGCCTACTTGATCCTCTCAACACAACATGTCATTCGCACACACTGTGTCTCTAACAACAATTAAGTAAACAGATCACACACACACACACACACATCATTCCTGTAACACTGGTTACATGAGTTAATCGTTCACACAGTTCATGTAACACTGTTAATGCGAACTGGTCTCACACACACACACACACACAGTTCATGTAACAGATCACGTACCCATCATGTAACATCTGTAAGAAAACAGATCTCATGCAGATCGTCCATGTAACACTAAATATAAATGTAAGCTGATTATATACACGGACTATACACATCGTTCATATAACTGGTCATACGTTGTTCATGTAACACTGCTTATCTGAACTGATCACACACACTATCGTACACACATCTGTAACACATAACACGATCACAACTGTTGTGTAACACTGGTCACGTGAACAGACATCGCATGTACATTGTTCACACTTCAGAATGATGTCACTGTAGGAGATGTCACAGGAGAGGGAGGCAGGTAGCGTTGCTCGTATTTTTGTACATGTGACATAAGAGGAAATAAACCTTGCATATCACTTGCGGTACATTTCACGTGACTTAAATCACTTGGTGTACACTGAGGAGGCGTACAGGATGACATTACAATGTGTCAGTTGTCACAGAGGATAAGACACAGAATGACATCACAATGTGTCAGGTCTCACAGAGAATAAGACACAGGATGACATCACAATGTGTCAGGTCTCACAGAGAATAAGACACAGGATGACATCACAATGTGTCAGTTGTCACAGAGGATAAGACACAGGATGACATTACAATGTGTCAGTTGTCACAGAGGATAAGACACAGGATGACATTACAATGTGTCAGGTCTCACAGAGAATAAGACACAGGATGACATCACAATGTGTCAGTTGTCACAGAGGATAAGACATAGGATGACATTTCAATGTGTCAGGTCTCACAAAGGATAAGACATAGAATGACATTACAATGTGTCAGGTGTCACAAAGGATAAGACATAGGATGACATTACAATGTGTCAGCTCTCACAGAGGGTAAGACATAGAATGACATTACAATGTGTCAGCTCTTACTAAAGGCAAGACACAGGATGACATTACAATGTGTCAACTCTTACAGAGGGTAAAACATAGGATTACATTACAATGTGTCAGCTCTTACTAAAGGTAAGACATTGGATGACATTACAATGTGTCAGCTCTTACTAGTGGTAAGACACAGGATGACAGTACAATGTGTCAGCTCTTACTAGTGGTAAGACACAGGATGACATTACAATGTGTCAGCTCTTACAGAGGGTAAGACATAGAATGACATTACAATGTGTCAGCTCTTACTAAAGGCAAGACACAGGGTGACATTACAATGTGTCAGTTCTTACTAAAGGTAAGACACAGTATGACATTACAATGTGTCAGCTCTTACTAAAGGCAAGACACAGGGTGACATTACAATGTGTCAGTTCTTACTAAAAGTAAGACACAGGATGACATTACAATGTGTCAGTTCTTACTAAAGGCAAGACACAGGGTGACATTACAATGTGTCAGTTCTTACTTAAGGCAAGACACAGGATGACATTACAATGTGTCAGTTCTTACTAAAGGCAAGACACAGGACGACATTACAATGAGTCAGTTCTTACTAAAGGCAAGACACAGGAAGACATTACAATGTGTCAGGTCTCACAGAGGATAAGACACAGGATGACATTACAATGTGTCAGTTCTTACTTAAGGCAAGACACAGGATGACATTACAATGTGTCAGTTCTTACTAAAGGCAAGACACAGGGTGACATTACAATGTGTCAGTTCTTACTAAAGGCAAGACACAGGAAGACATTACAATGTGTCAGTTCTTACTAAAGGCAAGACACAGGGTGACATTACAATGTGTCAGTTCTTACTAAAGGTAAGACACAGGATGACATTACAATGTGTCAGCTCTTACTAAAGGTAAGACACAGGATGACATCACAATGTGTCAGCTCTTACTAAAGGTAAGACACAGGATGACATTACAATGTGTCAGGTCTCACAGAGGATAAGACACAGGATGACAGTACAATGTGTCAGCTCTTACTAAAGGTAAGACACAGGATGACATTACAATGTGTCAGGTCTCACAGAGGATAAGACACAGGATGACATTACAATGTGTCAGTTCTTACTAAAGGCAAGACACAGGGTGACATTACAATGTGTCAGTTCTTACTAAAGGTAAGACACAGGATGACATTATAATGTGTCAGCTCTTACTAAAGGTAAGAAACAGGATGACATTACAATGTGTCAGCTCTTACTAAAGGCAAGACACAGGGTGGCATTACAATGTGTCAGGTCTCACAGAGGATAAGACACAGGATGACATTACAATGTGTCAGCTCTTACTAAAGGCAAGACACAGGGTGACATTACAATGTGCCAGTTCTTACTAAAGGTAAGACACAGGATGACATTACAATGTGTCAGCTCTTACTAAAGGTAAGACACAGGATGACATTACAATGTGTCAGTTCTTACTAAAGGCAAGACACAGGGTGACATTACAATGTGTCAGTTCTTACTAAAGGTAAGACACAGGATGACATTACAATGTGTCAGTTCTTACTAAAGGCAAGACACAGGATGACATTACAATGTGTCAGTTCTTACCAAAGGCAAGACACAGGATGACATTATAATGTGTCAGCTCTTACTAAAGGCAAGACACAGGGTGACATTACAATGTGTCAGCTCTTATGCACTGTAAGAAAGTGTGTAGGTTTACAATAATCACGTCGTTCATACATTTCTGATGTCATAAACGTCTTGAAATACCTGAAGAAATTACCTGGCTTTCATTTAAGTGGGGACACTTTGTGACGCCACTACTCTCACACACACATAGCTGTCACGCCACTACTCTCACACACACATAGCTGTCACGCCACTACTCTCACACACACATAGCTGTCACGCCACTACTCTCACACACATAGCTGTGACGCCACCTCTCTCACACATACATAGATGTGACGCCACTACTCTCACACACATAGCTGTGACGCCACTACTCTCTCACACATAGCTGTGACGCCACTACTCTCTCACACACATAGCTGTGACGCCACTACTCTCACACACATAGCTGTGACGCCACTACTCTCTCACACACATAGCTGTGACGCCACCACTCTCACACACATAGCTGTGACGCCACTACTCTCACACACATAGCTGTGACGCCACCACTCTCACACACATAGCTGTGACGCCACTACTCTTTCACACACATAGCTGTGACGCCACCACTCTCACACACATAGCTGTGACGCCAATACTCTCTCACACACATAGCTGTGACGCCACTACTCTCACACACATAGCTGTGACGCCACCACTCTCACACACATAGCTGTGACATGACTACTCACACACATAGATGTGACATCACTACTCTCTCACACAGCTATGACGCCAGATCACAGACTTTGCATGTAAGGGCTGGCCCATGTATAAACTATATGTAACTCTTGCAATGTGCGATTAATAAGATGCTGGGGAGTCTGTCTGTAGTACAGTGAACCACACACCATACAATAGAATGTCCTCATAGCCGTGATTCGTGTCAGAGTTCAGATAGACTGTCAGATATACATCGTCTACTGGTGCTCAGTCTATTGGTCAGCGCTCTGGCCTGAGACCATGCAATTGACAAGTGGACTAAGCAAACTGCACTCTTGAAGAAACAGGTTTGCCGAACAGCTTTGCTCACAGCATTATTAAGACAGACAACACCCTACAAGCTCACAGCATTATTAAGACAGACAACACCCTATAAGCTCACAGCATGATTATTAAGACAGACAACACCCTACAAGCTCACAGCATGATTATTAAGACAGACAACACCCTACAAGCTCACAGCATGATTATTAAGACAGACAACACCCTATAAGCTCACAGCATGATTATTAAGACAGACAACACCCTATAAGCTCACAGCATGATTATTAAGACAGACAACACCCTATAAGCTCACAGCATTATTAAGACAGACAACACCCTACATTGCCTACAAGCTCACAGCATGATTATTAAGACAGACAACACCCTACATTGCCTACAAGCTCACAGCATGATTATTAAGACAGACAACACCCTATAAGCTCACAACATTATAAAGACAGACAACACCCTACAAGCTTACAGCATTATTAAGACAGACAACACCCTATAAGCTCATAGCATTATTAAGACAGACAACACCCTACAAGCTCATAGCATTATTAAGACAGACAACACCCTATAAGCTCATAGCATTATTAAGACAGACAACACCCTACAAGCTCACAGCATTATTAAGACAGACAACACCCTACAAGCTCATAGCATTATTAAGACAGACAACACCCTACAAGCTCACAGCATGATTATTAAGACAGACAACACCATACAAGCTCACAACATTATTAAGACAGACAACACCCTATAAGCTCACAACATTATTAAGACAGACAACACCCTACAAGCTCACAGCATGATTATTAAGACAGACAGCAACTTACAAGCTCACAGCATGATTAAGACAGACAACACCCTACAAGCTCACAGCATGATTATTAAGACAGACAACACCCTACAAGCTCACAGCATGATTATTAAGACAGACAACACCATACAAGCTCACAACATTATTAAGACAGACAACACCCTATAAGCTCACAACATTATTAAGACAGACAACACCCTACAAGCTCACAGCATGATTATTAAGACAGACAGCAACTTACAAGCTCACAGCATGATTAAGACAGACAACACCCTACAAGCTCACAGCATGATTATTAAGACAGACAACACCCTACAAGCTCACAGCATGATTATTAAGACAGACAACACCCTACAAGCTCACAGCATGATTATTAAGACAGACAGCAACTTACAAGCTCACAGCGTGATTAAGACAGACAACACCCTATAAGCTCACCATAAAGACAGACAACACCCTATAAGCTCACCATAAAGACAGACAACACCCTATAAGCTCACAGCATTATTAAGACAGACAACACCCTACAAGCTCACAGCATTATTAAGACAGACAACACCCTACAAGCTCACAGCATGATTATTAAGACAGACTACACCCTATAAGCTCACCATAAAGACAGACAACACCCTATAAGCTCACCATAAAGAGGAGAGACCTTAAAATCTGAGCTGCAATCTTTGACAGAAGAGCAAGAAAAACCAACTGCATCAATAACGGCCTAGTTGTCACTGCAAGGTGTGAGTGGCTCACTCTAGCTATTGGGTCTCAATCCTACTCCGCTCTGATGTGAATCCTATCAACTCTCACATGATAGCTTTCCACTATGACTTGAATCCTTTCCCCTATGACAAGCATCCTATCCACTCTGACTTGAATCGTATCCTCTACTGACCACAACAAACATGGCACATCAAACGGTTGAGATCAAGAAGTCCCTCCACCAAAGTGACCGCCGTCATTTAAGACAAGAGTAATGACAAGGGCTCACTGAGACAGAAGTGAGGTGACACGCTGTGTGTAATCTGTACATGAATCTGTACTGGGGGGGGGGGTGGTCAGCTGAGAGTTGGCAATCTGTAGTCAGAGTGTTGGCAATCTGTAGTCAGAGAGTTGGCAATCTGTAGCCAGGGTTAGTGTTGGCAATCTGTAGTCAGAGAGTTGGCAATCTGTAGCCAGGGTTAGTGTTGGCAATCTGTAGTCAGAGTGTTGGCAATCTGTAGTCAGGATTAGTGTTGGCAATCTGTAGCCAGGATTAGTGTTGGCAATCTGTAGTCAGGGTTAGTGTTGGCAATCTGTAGCCAGAGTTAGTGTTGGCATTCTGTAGTCAGAGTGTTGGCAATCTGTAGTCAGGGTTAGTGTTGGCAATCTGTAGTCAGAGTGTTGGCAATCTGTAGCCAGGGTTAGTGTTGGCAATCTGTAGTCAGAGTGTTGGCAATCTGTAGTCAGAGTGTTGGCAATCTGTAGTCAGAGTAAGTGTTGGCAATCTGTAGTCAGGGTTAGTGTTGGCAATCTGTAGCCATGGTTAGTGTTGGCAATCTGTAGTCAGGGTTAGTGTTGGCAATCTGTAGTCAGAGTAAGTGTTGGCAATCTGTAGTCAGGGTTAGTGTTGGCAATCTGTAGCCAGGGTTAGTGTTGGCAATCTGTAGTCAGGGTTAGTGTTGGCAATCTGTAGTCAGAGTAAGTGTTGGCAATCTGTGTTCTAAAAGTGAAAGTGAACCCAACTGATCATTGTATGGAATGGTAGATTCGTCATTCAAAACTATTGCTACCACTCGATGTGCAAGACTGCAGATTATAGTCATTTCCTGCTGAAAACTATTTCCAAATCTCAGTTGATACAAAATGACTACTAGAACTACATGCTACATTTAATTCCTACAATAGAACAGAGTGTTGGCAATCTGTAGCCAGGGTTAGTGTTGGCAATCTGTAGTCAGAGTGTTGGCAATCTGTAGTCAGAGTGTTGGCAATCTGTAGTCAGAGTGTTGGCAATCTGTAGTCAGAGTTAGTGTTGGCAATCTGTAGTCAGGATTAGTGTTGGCAATCTGTAGTCAGAGTAAGTGTTGGCAATCTGTAGTCAGGGTTAGTGTTGGCAATCTGTAGTCAGAGTTAGTGTTGGCAATCTGTAGCCATGGTTAGTGTTGGCAATCTGTAGTCAGAGTTAGTGTTGGCAATCTGTAGTCAGAGTAAGTGTTGGCAATCTGTAGCCAGGGTTAGTGTTGGCAATCTGTAGTCAGGGCAATCTGTAGTCAGAGTAAGTGTTGGCAATCTGTAGTCAGGGTAAGTGTTGGCAATCTGTGTTCTAAAAGTGAAAGTGAACCCAACTGATCATTGTATGGAATGGTAGATTCGTCATTCAAAACTATTGCTACCACTCGATGTGCAAGACTGCAGATTATAGTCATTTCCTGCTGAAAACTATTTCCAAATCTCAGTTGATACAAAATGACTACTAGAACTACATGCTACATTTAATTCCTACAATAGAACACTCAGTTTTCTACTAAGTTGAAATAACCACCACTGCCGTTGGAACTTACAGTCTCTACATAGTAACCACTACAGGATATTGCTACAGAGCTTACAGTGTCTACACGGTAACCACTACAGGATATTACTACAGAGCTTACAGTCTCTACATAGTAACCACTACAGGATATTGCTACAGAGCCTACAGCCTCTACACAGCAACCACTACAGGATATTACTACAGAGCTTACAGTCTCTACACAGCAACCACTACAGGATATTACTACAGAGCTTACAGTCTCTACACAGCAACCACTACAGGATATTACTGCAGAGCTTACAGTCTCTACACAGCAACCACTACAGGATATTACTGCAGAGCTTTCAGTCTCTACACAGCAACCACTACAGGATATTACTGCAGAGCTTACAGTCTCTACACAGCAACCACTACAGGATATTACTGCAGAGCTTACAGTCTCTACACAGCAACCACTACAGGATATTACTGCAGAGCTTAAGTCTCTACACAGCAACCACTACAGGATATTACTGCAGAGCTTACAGTCTCTATACAGCAACCACTACAGGATATTGCTACAGAGCTTACAGTCTCTATACAGCAACCACTACAGGATATTGCTACAGAGCTTAAGTCTCTACACAGCAACCACTACAGGATATTACTGCAGAGCTTACAGTCTCTATATAGCAACCACTACAGGATATTACTACAGAGCTTACAGTCTCTATACAGCAACCACTACAGGATATTGCTACAGAGCTTACAGTCTCTACACAGCAACCACTACAGGATATTACTACAGAGCTTACAGTCTCTACACAGCAACCACTACAGGATATTGCTACAGAGCTTACAGTCTCTATACAGCAACCACTACAGGATATTGCTACAGAGCTTACAGTCTCTACACAGCAACCACTACAAGATATTTCTTTAGAAATCCTGCACTTAGAATTCCCAGTGAATTCCTACATTAATCAACAGTAGCCACTAAATATCACACTGCAGTCCTACACAAGTCTCACAATTGTCACTTTGTCCCACTACAGTTCTCTAATAGCATTTAAAGCATGCTGGAGACCCAACTAGTTCTCTAGTAGCCCGGGAGTTCACTGGAGACCCAACTAGTTCTCTAGTAGCCCGGAGAGTGAACTGGAGACCCAACTAGTTCTCTAGTAGCCTTGAGAGTGCACTGGTGAATTAACTAGTTCTCTAGTAGCCTGGAGAGTGCACTGGAGAATTAATTAGTTCTCTAGTAGCCCGGAGAGTGAACTGGAGACCCAACTACAGTTCTCTAGTAGCCCGGAGAGTGCACTGGAGACCCAACTATTTCTCTAGTATCCCGGAGAGTGCACTGGAGACCCAACTACAGTTCTCTAGTAGCCCGGAGAGTGCACTGGAGACCCAACTACAGTTCTCTACTCCGGAGAGTGCACTGGAGACCCAACTATTTCTCTAGTATCCCGGAGAGTGCACTGGAGACCCAACTACAGTTCTCTAGTAGCTCGGAGAGTGCACTGGAGACCCAACTATTTCTCTAGTAGCCCGGAGAGTGCACTGGAGACCCAACTAGTTCTCTAGTAGTCCGGAGAGTGCACTGGAGACCCAACTAGTTCTCTAGTAGCCTGGAGAGTGCACTGGAGACCCAACTAGTTCTCTAGTAGTCCGGAGAGTGCACTGGAGACCCAACTATTTCTCTAGTAGCCTGGAGAGTGCACTGGAGACCCAACTAGTTCTCTAGTAGTCCGGAGAGTGCACTGGAGACCCAACTATTTCTCTAGTAGCCTGGAGAGTGCACTGGAGACCCAACTAGTTCTCTAGTAGTCCGGAGAGTGCACTGGAGACCCAACTACAGTTCGGAACATGCCCGTTTAACACTGTGTATAATTAGTATGTATCAACAATACTGAGTTACAGGCCTTCACCACTTTACATGTCTACACACGACAGTCCATGTCATGCCGGTCATCACATTTCTCTCAGTCAACTGTGTCTCACACAAGACTTCTATCACATGGAAACATAGCTGTGCCACACAAGTCTTTGATCACATGGGAACATAGCTGTCTCACACAAGACTTTGATCACATGGGAACATAGCTGTGTCACACAAGACTTCGATCCCACAGGAACATAGCTGTGTCACACAAGACTTTCATTAGACAGGAACATACCTGTGTCACACAAGACTTTCATTAGACAGGAACATAGCTGTGTCACACAAGATTTTGATCACATGGGAACATAGCTGTGTCACACAAGACTTTCATCCCATGGGAACATAGCTGTGTCACACAAGTCTGACACGATTCACAGCTGCCCCACATCTTTCATTACACATTCACAGGTGTCTATCTCACATAAGACTTTGAAATCACATTCGCAGCTGTTTTTGTCTGACAAATATCTTTCAAAGCACATCCACAGCCACTGATGTCACAGAAGTAAATGTCTGACAATCATTGATAACAGTTTCAGCTCCATGTCTGACAAACATTTATAAGAATATGGCTGTGCATTGTACACAGGCCCTGCATCACACAGTCATCGGTATGTATGGCAACCTGATTGTACACGAACACCACAGATGTGTTTAGACAAATTGTAATTAAAATAGTCTGCTGCTGTATGACTCACACAGTTTCCATACAGTGTGACACTCGCACACCTACTGCACAGGTAGGAGAGTCGCTAACAACAGCCACAGGATACCTTCCATACCGCACCTACAGGCCCCTTCAATCTCCACAAGGAATAGTCACCATAACAACTCTCACAACTAAGTGTAACAAGTGCAAAAGTCAACTAAAACTACGATGTCACTTGTAGTGAGCACATGTTCTCCTACAGTACAGTAGTGAACACATATTCTCCTACAAAGCTTTAGTGAACACATATTCTCATACAGAACAGCAGTGAACACATTCTTTTACAGAACAGTAGTCAACACATATTTTCCTACAGAACAGTAGAGAACACATATTCTCATACACAGCGCAAGTGAACACATTCTCCAACAGACCAGTAGTGAACACGTGTTCTCATACAGAGCTGTTGTGAACACATTCTTTTACAGAACAATAGTCAACACATATTTTCCTACAGAACAGTAGAGAACACATATTCTCAAAAACAGCGCAAGTGAACACATTCTTCAACAGAGAGTAGTGAACACATGTTCTCCTACAGAACAGTAGTGAACACATGTTCTCCTACAGAACAGTAGTAAACACATGTTCTCCTACAGAACAGTAGTGAACACATGTTCTCCTACAGAACAGCAGGGAACACATGTTCTCCAACAGAACAGTAGTAAACACATGTTCTCCTACAGAACAGTAGTAAACACATGTTCTCCTACAGAACAGTAGTGAACACATGTTCTCCTACAGAACAGCAGGGAACACATGTTCTCCTACAGAACAGTAGTGAACACATGTTCTGCTACAGAACAGCAGGGAACACATGTTCTCCTACAGAACAGTAGTGAACACATGTTCTGCTACAGAACAGCAGGGAACTCATGTTTTCCTAAAGTGCAGTAGTAAGCACATGTTCTACTACAGATCTAGTGTCCAACTGTAGCATACCTAGTGTTGAACTGTAGCATACCTAGTGTTGATCTGTAGCATACCTAGTGTTGACATCAAGGTGTAAGATATTACCTGACGGTCTTCTTGTGTCTTTTTCTAAGTAGTGTCAAGCTGTTTCAGTCTATCTAGACATTCAGGGTGTTATATTGATATCTCTTGATATTCAGGATGTTATTTTGATATCTCTAGATATTCAGGGTGTTATATTGATATCTCTAGATATTCGGGATGTTATTTTGATATCTCTAGATATTCAGGGTGTTATATTGATATCTCTAGATATTCAGGGTGTTATATTGATATCTCTAGATATTCAGGGTGTTATATTGATATCTCAAGATATTCAGGATGTTATATTGATATCTCTAGATATTCAGGATGTTATATTGATATCTCTAGATATTCAGGATGTTATATTGATATCTCTAGATATTCAAGTTGTTATTTTAGTATATCTAGACATTCAGGGTGTTATATGATATCTCTAGATATTCAGGATGCTATTTTACTATATCTAGACATTCAGGGTGTTATATTGATATCTCTAGATATTCAGGATGTTATTTTAGTATATCTAGACATTCAGGATGTTATTTTGATATCTCTAGATATTCAGGGTGTTATATTGATATCTCTAGATATTCAGGGTGTTATATTGATATCTCTAGATATTCAGGGTGTTATATTGATATCTCTAGATATTCAGGGTGTTATATTGATATCTCTAGATATTCAGGGTGTTATATTGATATCTCTAGATATTCAGGGTGTTATATTGATATCTCTAGATATTCAGGGTGTTATATTGATATCTCTAGATATTCAGGGTGTTATATTGATATCTCTAGATATTCAGGGTGTTATATTGATATCTCTAGATATTCAGGGTGTTATATTGATATCTCTAGATATTCAGGGTGTTATATTGATATCTCTAGATATTCAGGGTGTTATATTGATATATCTAGATATATAGCATGTTATTTTAATTTTCTATCCATAAATATATTCCGCATATTTTAACATCTCTAGATATTCAAGATGTTATTTTGATATCTCTAGTTATTCAGGATGTTATATTGATATCTCTAGATATATAGCATGGTATTTTAATATCTCTCTATAAATATATTCCGCATATTTTAATATCTCTAGATAATTAAGATGTTATTTTAATATCTCGATATACTCAGCATATTATTTTCATATCTCTTTCCACGTGCTTCATATTTATCTCCTGCTAAATATTCATAATATTTTGTGGAAACTGTTTTTCTGGATGTATGGATGTATAGTCATCATATTCTGACATATTCATCTCTCCTAGTATTTCGATGTGTCTTTCTTTGTACGTTTCCAGAATGTTATTTCTGTATGTTCCTACCCACCATTTTATTTCGGCATCTTTCTTCCCACCCCTGCTGAGCGGGACCGCCATTAGAAGTCCCTGTCGGAGCCGTCGCTGTTGTAGTAACGCTCCTGGTCTCTGTTAGGCTTCTGCACCAGTTCCTGTCTGGTCTGGTACACAGGACTGTAGGGGGGTGGAACTGCTACAACATTGTGAGCCTCGGGTACACCCCACGGATCCACCCCGGCGTTGTTAACATAGCAGTGGACGCCTGACGTCTGCAGGTCGTTGACGGCGGACTTGGTGGAGCCGTAGGTGGTGTTGGCGTGCCACTCACTCTTATCGCCGTGGAGGGCGTCCTGGGGTCGCCAGTCCTCCGCTGCGGGGGCCGAGGGCGTAGGCGGGTCTGCCCAGGGCTGCTTCTCTCCCGACGCAAAGATGGCGTAGAAGATGACACCAGCAAAGTGAATGAGGCTGGCGATGAGGAAGACCGTTTGCCACTGGCTTGGTGCCTGTAAACAAACAAACAGAAAAAGACACACACACACACACACACACACACACACACACACACACACACACACACACACATACAATTAACCTCCTGCACACTCACTGACATCGCCATATTGTTTGTTGTAATGTTCGACTACATTATTACATCTGTAGCCGCCATCCTAGGGCAGTCACGTGACTCACCGTTTTGCATCACAACATGAGGCGTGAAGGAATGTCAGATTGTTTAAGTAAACAAACATTTCATCTATCACAGTATCAGAGAGGCTCATGGTCTGATACAATATTGTAAACAAACATTTAATCTATTAGAGAGGCTCATGGTTTGGTGCAATATTGTAAACAAACATTTAATCTATTAGAGAGGCTCATGGTCTGGTGCAATATTGTAAACAAACATTTAATGGTCTAACACTGATGGAGTTCCGTACTTTCTAACACTGATGGAGTTCCGTACTTTCTAACACTGATAGAGTATGGTACTTTCTAACACTGACAAAGTTCCGTACTTTCTAATACCGATGGAGTTCCGTACTTTCTAACACTGATAGAGTTCCGTACTTTCTAACACTGACGGAGTTCCGTACTTTCTAACACTGACGAAGTTCCGTACTTTCTAACACTGACGGAGTTCCGTAGTTTCTAACACTGACGGAGTTCCGTACTTTCTAACACTGACAAAGTTTCGTACTTTCTAACACTGACAGAGTTCCGTACTTTCTAACACTGACTGAGTTCCGTACTTTCTAACACTGACAAAGTTCCGTACTTTCTAACACCGATGGAGTTCCATACTTACCGGAGAGAAACATGAGAGAAACGACAAGTGAGGAAGAAAGGGGGACAAGATAGAAAAGACGAGAAAACATTCCGCCTTGTTAACACCCACTTGCTGGCCTTTCCTGTGTATTAACTCTCTTTGGGAAGCAGAGAATGGGAAATAAGATTTGAAGCTGAAATGTGATTACCAGAGCAAACAACATTACTACTGAATGTTCTACACGTGGGGCGGACTTCCGCCGAGTGCGCCTAATGACTTGACACTGGTACTGATTATCTATTTTAAAACTGAAAATCATACGAAAGAACAAGAAACTGAAGAGCCTTTAATGTTGCACCTTTCGCTGTTTGTTATTTGAACTGAGAAAAGAATAGGTGAGGTGCTTTGTACTGTGTAGCAGCCCGCCATTGTTGAGGGGGTGGATTAGACCCTCAGTGTAACTGAATTGTTCCACTTCGTCACGAGACTGACTGACTGACTGACTGGCTGGCTGACTACTGTATATTACAATATTGTAGGAATGCTACATGACTGACTGACCATACTACAATATTTTGTAAACAGCTTATTCACGATCACAATGTCAGGGTTACGAAAGGTCGGTTGACTCTCGGCGACCTATGACCGTGTGTAGCTGACCTTACTTACCTTTTCCGGGTGGTCTTTGCTTTCCTTGGTGATGACCTGCACCACGATGGGGCACAGCATGCCTGACAGAGTCCCCACGCTGTTGGACAAACCCATCAGGATGCTGGCGTAGCGGGGGGCGATGTCCAGATGGTTCACATTGAACCCTGCAGACACACACACACACACACACACACACATATATATATATAAGCATATACATGTGTACACAGACAATGAGAAAAATAACTACTATTCTGACAGTAAAATCTCAAAGAGATGCTAGCATCAACAGCCCAGGAAGTGCTAAGGCGTAAAAGGAAGAAGAAACAACAAACATTATAACAGACCTCTGTGACCAAAGGAGGGCCTTGAAGAGAAAAAGGAAAACACACCTGAAACAGCTTCCAAATACAAAGACGTGAACTGTGCCATCAAGAAAGGGATGAAGGCAGTCAGGGAGAATTTGATCGAGAGCCGATGCCAGACCATTGAGGAGGGAATGTATCGAGGTGACAAGTAAAAGGCCAAATAACTGCTAAGGACCCTCATCAAGCCAGGTTAACACAAGACCTCAGTCATCGAATATAGCAATGCCACCTGCTCACAGGAAGAAATGCTGTACTCAACGAAATATTGCAAAGACATGTACAGCTTTCAGAAAAGACATACGTTAATATCCTTCAAAACAACCAGACTAGAGACAGCGAACCTTCAGACCTACCAGTCCTACGGGAAGAGGTCGAAAGAGCTGTACAAGGTCTGAAGGGAGAAAAGTCACCAGGCGTTGATAATGTACCAGCTGAGCTGCTCAAGCAGGGTGGGGAAGCAACTACAAAGGCCCTCACTGTCCTGTGCCAAAGAGTCTGGGAATGTAAAGAATGGCCCATCGAAAGGAAAAAGCAAACAGTGCCAGGACTACAGAACCACAACCCTATCAGCCATCCAAGCAAAGTCATGCTGAATGTCCTACAGAACCGCATCCGCACCCTGGCGGAGGAAGTGCTAGCAGAAGAACAGGCTGGCTTCAGACCATTTAAGCAGATCTTTAACTGCGGCATCAGATAAACATCTTCAGCATCAGCGAGACCTCTGTCATAACTTTATAGACTTTAAGAAGGCTTTCGACACAGTTTGGCACGAGGGGCTATGGCCTGTGAAACGAGAATGCACCATCGAAGCAGGCCTCGTCCACGTCGTGGAAGCGTTGTATAACAGCTGTATATGACGGAATATATTAGCTGTATAATAGCTGTATATAATGGAACATATTAGCTGTATGAGACCTGTCTGATAACTGTATCAGAGTTGTATAATAGATGCATAAGAGCTGTATTAGAGCTGTGTAACAGCTTTATAAAAGCTGTATAAGAGCTGAATAATAGCTGTATAAGAGCTTATAAGAGCATTAAAAAGAGCTGCATTAGAGCTGTATAACAGCTGCATAAGATCTGTATAAAAGCTGCATAAAATACAATAGCTGTATAAAAGCTTATAAGAGCTGTATAGGATCGATATAAAAGCTGTATAAGAGCTGTATAAGCTACATGCAACAGCTGTATAATAGCCGTATAATAGATGTGTAAGTTGTATAAAAGTTGTATAATAGCTGTATAATAGATGTGTAAGTTGTATAATAGCTGTATAATAGATGTATAAGTTGTATAATAACTGTATAGGAGCTGCAGAATAGCTGTATAAAGGGTGAATAATAGCTTGTAATAAGTGCTGCACGTAACAGCTGTATAATAGCTGTGTAAGCTGGATAATCGCTGTATAAGAGCTGTATACCCAGATAGCAATGAAACATTTTATAAACGTTTTAAAAACGCTAACACGGGTGTAAAATTGTAAAAGTTTGATATGAAACATTGTAGAAACATTTTAGAAACATTCACCGAATAAACATTTAGAACTTAAACATTTTTGCAAACATTTTAAAATTTCTGAAGATGTATGACGTAGGATTATGATGTAGTGAGTATGACGTAGAATGTATGAGGTAGAATGTATGATGTAGTAAGGGATGGTTGAATGAGAGAAATGACAGAACAGAATAAAGACGCTTAGTATTAAGTAATATTCAAACTCTAATGTATATTCTAATAAAATCTATCTTTGTTTGGTACTCTCGATTTGTAGATTTGAAAACTGTTGTAAAATCAGTCATCTCAAAACAGTTACACGCCATGCACTTCGCATTGACGCACGTTGGATTGTTTCCCTTGCTAATCCTCGGAGAAGATAATTTTCATTTCAAAAACAAGATTGTTATCACCGTTTTCTTACTGAACCTTCGTAGAAATACGAAGATAAGAACTACAGTCAGAATATCAAGTGAGTCCTTAAACAGACGGCGCCATTCTAAATTAAAAGTCACTTTATGTTTTGGCACCCGAATGCTAGAGGCTACTATAGTGTAGTAGTTAAAAACTATGCTGTATTAGAGCTGCATAATAGCTGTACAAGAACTTTATGATAGCCGTATAAGAACTGTATAATATCGGTATAAGAGATGTACAAGACGTATAAGACCTGTATAGCAGTTTCGTGCTACATATTCATGCCATATGGCAATCTGCAGACAACAAGTTTGCATGCTATGTTGCGTGCGTCTGTGTCTGTCTGTCTGTCCGGTTTTTTTTCTGTAAAGCCCCATAAGCGTTGCCACAGGAGCGGGATATGACGCTCAGAGGTTTTCAATCTTTTCTAGACGCGTACCACTTTCGAAAATTCGAATTGACTGAGTACCACCTCCCAGCCCTACATACACCCCCGTAATATATATACACATTCTTTTATTTTGGCATATGGTACTCGCGTACCACTCATCATACCTTCGCGTACAACTAGTGGTACGTGTACCACAGTTTGAAAACCTCTGTTATAGAAGTGCACCGTATTATTAAATTGACTGACTGACAGTAAATGTTTAACAGCTGAAATATTTTCAGTCTTGTGTGCTGTAGTTAATTACTTTAGTTGAGATAATTGAACAGTTCTGTATTTTAGCTAGGATAAATGATATTTAGCTGATATACAGTTTAAAAAGTTGGAACCAGAAAAGCACCTCTCAGTAATAACTATAAAAAAGTTCAGAAATACTCTAACACGAGTTAGACTAGGAATTAGCAAAGTAAATATCAGTAACAGATATTCAAACATCTCTAACACAAACTGCCTATTTTGCCAAGACAGAATGGAAGATGAGTGACATTTTCTGCCACAGGGTCAAACCTATGTTGATATCAGGGCCACGTATCTCACTCCCCTGATAAACAGCGGGTCCCAGCAGATGACATTCGCTGTTGCTGTCTCTTGTGGAAACGACTGCCATGGGAAATGTCGCCATATCTATTTTTTATGTATTGAGGAGGGCAGTGAGCTGATAATGAACATTTGGAATATTGGAAATAGTTTATAAATAATGTGTGCCAGGGACTGAACAAGGAGAAATCAGTCGAGGTCAGGAAGTAGACAAGGAGAAAGTGTAAGGGTCAGTGAGAAGACAATGAGAGGTGAGGACCAGTGAGTGGACCACAAGGAGATCAGAATGTCTTTGAGTGGAAGAAGACAAGAAGGATTGGGGGGGTGGATGGGTGGATGTCGATGAGTTGGGAGGGGGAATTAGGAGAGAGACTGCGCGCTGCACCCTCACAGGGTTAGGAGAAGGTTGGAGGTGGGTAGTGGACGGGAGGGGTAAGCGGCGAAAAGCAAACTCATTTCACGAGCCACTGATCAGACGACACATCAGACGACAAGAACCTTTACTCTCCCATAGTGCTGAGGATGAACCTATGCTATTATCTCCCTTGCCACTCCTCCGGACCCCCCCCCCCCGCGCCGACAGAGGGCAGTGTAGGGTAAAACGAGGCGTGAAATAAAGCCATCCATCACAAGGCAGTGAGCCGCGCCACACGCTGCCATGTTTCGAAACAGACCGCCACGCCAGAAAATCACCCTCGCCGCCATATTGACACGCCGCCGCCCTCCCCTGCATGTTGCACGTGCTGTTGACCTTCGGCAAGCCGCCTCGTTTTACCACTTAAGGTCATCTGAGCCAATATGTTTGCGGAGTTAGCCTTATCATCACCTCGTTTTACCACTTAAAGTAACCTAAGCCAATATGTTAAGCGACAACATTCTTTGTGAACATCCCCCACCAACACCCGGAAGCGCAGGTTAAGCTCCACATGTCGAGGGTCATCTTGGTAACCACTCGGCCAAACGACTCTTAACACTAAACTGGTCGCACATTCCGGTAACCATGACAATGTCATGTCTCAGTAACTCATTAACTGTACACAGGCATTCATAACCAATACAGGAACACGTCACTAATACGCGGACACACGTTAGTCGTACACAGACACGCATCACTAATACATGAGCACAAGGCACTAATACACAAATACGCGTCACTAATACATGGGCACAAGGCACTAATGCACAAATACGCGTCACTAATACATGAGCACAAGGCACTAATACACAAATACGCGTCACTAATACATGGGCACAAGGCACTAATACACAAATACGCGTCACTAATACATGAGCACAAGGCACTAATGCACAAATACGCGTCACTAATACATGGGCACAAGGCACTAATACACAGATAGGCGTCACTAATACATGAGCACAAGGCACTAATACACAGATACGCGTCACTAATACATGAGCACAAGGCACTAATACACAGATACGCGTCACTAATACATGGGCACAAGGCACTAATACACAGATAGGCGTCACTAATACATGAGCACAAGGCACTAATACACAGATACGCGTCACTAATACATGGGCACACGTCCCTAATACACAGATACGCGTCACTAAGACATGGGCACAAGTCACTAATACACGGGCGCACGTCACTAATGCACGGACACACGTCCCCAAGACACAGACACACGTCACAAATGCACGGACTCACGTCACTAGTACACGTACACCCGTCACTAATGCATGGGCACACGTCACTAATGCACGGACACACGTTAGTCGTACACAGACACACGTCACTAATACACGGACACACGTTAGTTTAGAAGAATACCTAACACCAGCGACTGCGATGTCAACACAACCAAGATGAGATGAAGTATATTTGGTCTGGCCATGGACCGACATCTGTGTTAGTGGACAGTTCAATGGGGCTACTTGCATGGTGGCTGTATAATCTTATAATAATAATAATAATAATAATAATAATAATAATGCGGTGGATCAGACGGTTATAGCTCGTCTGTCTGCTACCTGATATTACAATATGGCTAGTCTTCACCTTCCTGTGTATGACACCTCTGTTACGCGAGTATTACACAGCATGCAATACATCCCGCAAAATATATGTGACCACTAGCTCTATACACAAGATATGTGTGACCACTAGCTCTATACACAAGATATATGTGACCACTAGCTCTATACACAAGATATGTGTGACCACTAGCTCTATACACAAGATATATGTGACCACTAGCTCTATACACAAGATATATGTGACCACTAGCTCTATACACAAGATATATGTGACCAGTAGCTCTATACACAAGATATATGTGACCAGTAGCTCTATACACAAGATATATGTGACCACTAACTCTATACACAAGATATGTGTGACCACTAGCTCTATACACAAGATATATGTGACCACTAGCTCTTTACACAAGATATATGTGACCACTAGCTCTATACACAAGATATGTGTGACCACTAGCTCTATACACAAGATGTATGTGACCACTAGCTCTATACACAAGATATATGTGACCACTAGCTCTATACACAAGATACATGTGACCACTAGCTCTATACACAAGATATGTGTGACCACTAGCTCTATACACAAGATATATGTGACCACTAGCTCTATACACAAGATATATGTGACCACTAGCTCTATACACAACCAGGAAACAGACGAGGAGGGGGACTTGTCGGAGGTCGTAATGTGGGGGTAGGATAAAAAGATACTTGTGACTAATGGAAATCTGGATGTAAGATAGGTAAATACTAGCACTCTGCTTTACTTCCGGTGATATCTAACTCCTAGGCATCTTTGTCCTGCTGTTCTTTCGGCCCATAGCTAACTCTGAACATTATTTTCCTGCTGTTCTTTCGGCCCATAGCTAACTCCGAGGCATCTTTATCTTCTGTTCTTCCAGTCCATAGAAATCTCCGAAGAGCCTTACCTCCGGCTTTGACTACCACTGTTGGTGACCCACAAGGTCAGGGCTGGTGTGGTGACGTCGCACACCACGTCACAGGCTGCGGGGGTGGGGGGTGTGAGGTGGTGTGGGGGCAAGCACTTTCTAGGGTGTGGGTCCGCCGTGTGTACGTGTGTTTGACGACCCTGGGTGAATCGATATCAATGAACCAAAGAAGATCGATTGGGCAAACGGCGGGAACATAACCGAAGATACCTGACAAGCTAGCTTTCATTCCCTCACCAGCTCTCTTCCCCCCCAACCCTGAAAAAAATCCTGGCCCACTTTCATTAGCCCACTAAGCAGCCCCTCCTTCCACCTCCCCCCCACACACACACACACAGCCTCCCGTCTAAAAGCTTTCCTGCCAGCAAAGTCAGGGACGGCCGCACTTCGACAAGTTTGCGCAAGTTAAAGCGCCCTTCTAGACTCGTCCTCAAACGGGATTGATTCTGAAAGTGTCGAAAATCTGAGAGAAAGCGATGGGACGAATGACATTGTAATCTCTCTAGAAATCTCCTATCTCCTCTTCTTGCGAGTGGAGAGCGGTCTCCCTTTCTGCAGACAGCTTGCTTGGTGAAGTGCCCCTTTAGCAGTAGATGGAGCCCATATTGAGCGAGTGTATTGCCAGTCGTTAGGAGCTTAGCAAGACCCCCCGCGTCCTCCCCCCCCTCACCTGCAAACAACGCGTTAGACGATGACTTCCCTGTCTAAACAACCCTCGCCAAAAGGAGAGAAAACCGACGGACGAAGCTAGAAACAGGAGTTACAGACCGCCCCCGCAAGATAATACACAAAAGTATGACCAACCAGACAAGCACGACACACGGCACGTGACGCAGCGCCCTCCCTGTCCTCTTCTGCGGCATACTGCATACTTGCATACTTTTCATTATGAGCCTAAAGGTCAAAGCGAAGCAGGAAATGAAATCGGCGGCCTCGCCTGCATCAGCCAATAGATTTCAGTTTTTGAAATCATAAAACTGAGGCGGCCGTCTTTTGTGGCTGGCAGCGGTCTTTTGCAGGCAGGAAAGGCTGGTGAAAGATGGCCAGGAACTTGTTAGACCCGCACCGCACGAGGGCCAAATGAGATGGCGCACATAAGCCGCGGTGTAAATCATTTCAGCCTGCGCGCGCGCTCTCTTCCGTCCCAGCAGAAACTTCTCTTCAGGGATCATTGTCCTCAATGCGCCTCTAAAGTGATTGTCTCCCCGCTCACCCAGCCGTGCAGCGCCTTTTGTCGTTTCTCCCTTCTTGGGAAGACAACTCTAGCTCTGGTTTACCTTTTTCTCTCTGCTGGGGGAGACAACTCAGCAACCAGCTCTGTTCTCTCGTTTTCTCTCTACTGAGGGAGACTGCGCACAACCAACTCTGTTGGATTTTTTTGCCACTCTACTTGGGATGGAGAAGGAGAGGCAACCAGTTTTTGTTTTCCTCTTCTCTAAAGGGGAGACAACGTTTAGGTCTTTCTGCTCTTAACATTACCCAGAGCTCTCTGCTAATCTTCTCAAAGTTACCTTCTCTTGGCAGTTGTCCATTTGCCGTCTTGCTCTCTAAACAGTTTCTCAAGGTTTCACTCTTCCATGTGTTTTCAATCATCGAGAGAGAATATTTGAGGTAGAGCCTGTGAACGTGAGTGACACTAAATATCTGTCACATGAAGGTGTGGTGCCCCTAATTAATACCACATTACTGTTACATGAAGGTGTGGTGCCCCTAATTAATACCACATTACTGTTACATGAAGGTGTGGTGCCCCTAATTAATACATCATGACTGTCACATGAAGGTGTGGTGCCCCTAATTAATACATCATGACTGTTACATGAAGGTGTGGTGCCCCTAATTAATACCACATGACTGTTACATGAAGGTGTGGTGCCCCTAATTAATACCACATGACTGTTACATGAAGGTGTGGTGCCCCTAATTAATACCACATGACTGTCACATGAAGGTGTGGTGCCCCTAATTAATACCACATGACTGTTACATGAAGGTGTGGTGCCCCTAATTAATACCACATGACTGTTACATGAAGGTGTGGTGCCCCTAATTAATACCACATGACTGTCACATGAAGGTGTGGTGCCCCTAATTAATACCACATGACTGTTACATGAAGGTGTGGTGCCCCTAATTAATACCACATGACTGTTACATGAAGGTGTGGTGCCCCTAATTAATACCACATGACTGTTACACGAAGGTGTGGTGCCCCTAATTAATACCACATGACTGTTACATGAAGGTGTGGTGCCCCTAATTAATACCACATGACTGTTACATGAAGGTGTGGTGCCCCGCATTAATACCACATGACTGTTACATGAAGGTGTGGTGCCCCTAATTAATACCACATGACTGTCACATGAAGGTGTGGTGCCCCTAATTAATACCACATGACTGTTACATGAAGGTGTGGTGCCCCTAATTAATACCACATGACTGTTACACGAAGGTGTGGTGCCCCTAATTAATACCACATGACTGTTACATGAAGGTGTGGTGCCCCTAATTAATACCACATGACTGTTACATGAAGGTGTGGTGCCCCTAATTAATACCACATGACTGTTACATGAAGGTGTGGTGCCCCTAATTAATACCACATCATTAATACGTGTAGGTCTGGAGCCTTTAATTAATACCACATCATTGTTACATCTTTTAGTGGGTCTAGGTCAATCCTAGCCAGCGCGTGAGCAAGTGTGAATGACGTGAGCTTTGATGAATGACGCAAGTCTGGATGAATGACGCACGTTTTGATGTCAAAAATGTTCGAGCAAGAGAGCGCATGCGTAACGTTTTGAGTGATCGTTGAGAGAGAAGAAAGAAGTAGGTTAGAGTAGTGTAGGCGTGTGTCGCCGTTAGTTGTAGGGTTAGTGTAGGCGTGTGTCGCCGTTAGTTGTAGGGTAAGTGTAGGCGTGTTTCACCACTAGTTGTAGGGTTAGTGTAGGCGTGTGTCGCCGTTAGTTGTAGGGTTAGTGTAGGCGTGTGTCGCCACTAGTTGTAGGGTTAGTGTAGGCGTGTGTCGCCGCTAGTTGTAGGGTTAGTGTAGGCTTGTGTCGCCGCTAGTTGTAGGGTTAGTGCGGGCGTGTGTCGCCACTAGTTGTAGGGTTAGTGTAGGCGTGTGTCGCCGCTAGTTGTAGGGTTAGTGTAGGCGTGTGTCGCCACTAGTTGTAGGGTTAGTGTAGGCGTGTGTCGCCACTAGTTGTAGGGTAAGTGTAGGCGTGTTTCACCACTAGTTGTAGGGTTAGTGTAGGCGTGTTTCGCCACTAGTTGTAGGGTAAGTGTAGGCGTGTGTCGCCACTAGTTGTAGGGTTAGTGTAGGCGTGTGTCGCCGCTAGTTGTAGGGTTAGTGTAGGCGTGTGTCGCCGCTAGTTGTAGGGTTAGTGTAGGCGTGTGTCACCACTAGTTGTAGGGTTAGTGTAGGCGTGTGTCGCCACTAGTTGTAGGGTTAGTGCGGGTGTTAGTCGCCGCTAGTTGTAGGGTGAGTGCGTGCGTGTGTCGTCTCCAGTGTTTAGGTTTAAGAGTATAGCAGCCGTGTGTTGCCATTGAGTTTGAAGTGAAGCAGGCGTGTGTCACCGCTAGTAGAGTTAGATTTAATGCAGGAGTGTGTGTGGTCTGATTTGCATCAACCTGAAGTAAAGAATTGTTTATCGTTGTGGACTGTTTCTTGAGAAGTTGACACCGCCAGATTTTCTGTACCCAAACGAGCTAATAACGGTCAATCAACCAAGACCAGCTAGTAAGCATGTGGTGTTTATAAAGTTTCCTATATATGACTAGCTGTAGTGTTTTAAAGTGTTCTACATATGAGAGTGATGTCCCTTCGCCTTACCGGCTTGCGGGGACTAGTTCTCCAGATTTAATAATAATAATAATAATGATGTGAGCTTTTATAGCGCAGTTCCCCAGCAAAAACCAGGCTCACCGCGCTTTACAAAGAAAAATCTGTCAACAAGAAAAGAGAGAAAAGTGCCTTTGAAGCAACCAGCAAAAAATTAAAATTCATAAGGGTAATTTCAACACACACGTGGACAAATAGACACACGGACACGTCAACATGAATAGAAACATACATAGGTTTCTATACATCGTTTCACATGTACAGATAACTTTTCTCACACATTCACATGCTTGTTGTTGAACATGTTAGTATTACCAGAGGAAAAATACAACCTTTAAATTGATACTAAAAACATGGGGACTAAAGCATAGTGCTCTAAAATCAACTGTGAAAAAATAGCGATTTTTATGGACACGAAATACACACTGATTAATATTGGCATCAGAAGATGTCAAATTCCATAAACTACAAAACAAGCAGGTCTTTTGCTCAGAAACCAGCTCTCTAATATGTGGAGATCTGCTGTAAAGGTAAAGCCGCATTGCGCTCCAAACGTCAATCGCCGTAACCTTGGAATCAATGCAGAGGTTTATGCAGGATGTTTCTTCCTCCATTATTCGCATCGTTCTGTGTGAGAAGGATTGTCGGTGAGCTCACACATTTATTTCATGATTTTGCAGTTCATTTAGTACGGAAAGCTCAATGACATGGATGTGTTATTGCATGTGTTAGTTTTAGAACAGCCGAATTCTTGTAGTACGATCATCAGGTTAGTTTTAAAATCACCAGAAAAGCCAGATTCTGTTCAAGAATTTCTGGATTGAGCCACAGGAGGCAATCAACAGCATGTTGGGGTAGTCATAGTCTCTTCACTGGCGCCAGTCGTAACGATTGTGGAGAGAGAGTTGTGGATGCCAGTGAGACACGCCCCTGTGTATAACACCTCCACTATGCAAGTATTTCAGAGCATGTAGTATAATCCACAGGATCTGTGTGACTGCTAGCTCTATACACAATATATGTGACCACTAGCTCTATACACAGGATCTGTGTGACCGCTAGTTCTATACACAGAATCTGTGTGACCGCTAGTTCTATACACAGGATCTGTGTGACCACTAGCTCTATACACAAGATCTGTGTGACCGCTAGTTCTATACACAGGATCTGTGTGACCGCTAGCTCTATACACAATATATGTGACCACTAGCTCTATACACAATATATGTGACCACTAGCTCTATACACAAGATCTGTGTGACCGCTAGTTCTATACACAATATATGTGACCACTAGCTCTATACACAGGATCTGTGTGACCGCTAGTTCTATACACAGGATCTGTGTGACCACTAGCTCTATCCACAGGATCTGTGTGACCACTAGCTCTATACACAATATGTGTGACCACTAGCTCTATACACAGGATCTGTGTGACCGCTAGTGCTGGCAGTCCTGTTATGAAGAAGGCCGGCAGCAGGTGACGGCGAGAACCAGAGCCGACAGCAGGTATGACTGTCTACAGTTCATGGCGATAGACGAAACTACAGTAATGTGAGAGAATAATCTCATGTTGTAACTGCTTAGTTAATACAAATAGTTCTTGTCCATAGATAATCGTGGATAAGCTGGGGACGCAGCAAATGCAGTCTGTAGGTGTAGATCAAACTGTAGATCCAAACAAAATCATGCGATGAATGGCGTAATAAACCGTCAGCTGGCTTTCGATTGGAATGCAGAAGGCCGTTGTTGGAACTAAATCCCCGCAGACAAGAAAATCATTGAAACAGAAAGACAAAGAAGCACGTGTCAAATAATAGGGACAAAACTCACCACAGGTCATAGAAGACAACAACAAAAATACTGAGAGCTGGTCCCCTCCAGTCGGTTAAGCGAAGGGACATTACTCTCTGAGATTTCTGTGGATTTTGTTATTTGTATAAGCTGAGTTTGATTTTCGAGTCTATTGTTTGACCTGTCGTCATCCTAGTGATGTGCTGGACTGTGTTTCTTGATTGTGACATTTTGTTTCACGTCTACGGCTTGTGTTGATCCGCTAACAGTCCGTCCTTGCACGCCGCCATTTTCATCTCAGTCCAGTTTCTTGTTTGTGCAGTCGACAGCGAGATGAAACATGTTTATTGTGGCTAAACTTGTTGATGACTCGAGGCAGCAAAACTGTCTACATTTTGTTTGACATGTGGAGGTTTATCCTCAGCATTCTTCATCTGTTCTTTCTGATGACTTCTCCGATGACAAGCAATTGCAGATCTAAACTCTCAATGTTCGGCGGTGAAACGTGTGGCCAGTCTCCCCAGACAAATCTGGTCTCCAGTTTTCTTTTGTCGCCAGGACGTTTTTAAAAACAATTTATGCAGTTATTTTAATTCCATAGACTCATTGGATATTGAAGTACCGTATTCTTGAAGTTATTTATCAGATAGCACTACAATTTTGTATTATTATTATTATTATTATTATGATTATTATTCCCGTTTCTATGCGTTATCCCTTTTTCTTTCCTGTCGTCTTGGTTGGTTTCTTCAATTTCTCCCTATCATGATTATTGTTGTTATAATTAGTATCATTTGTAAAGCGCCATGAGCCTGCTCCTGGGATATGGCGCTATAAAAATAACCTTTAATAATAGTAATAATAAAATATGACTAGCCGTGGTGTTTATAACGCTTCCTATATATGACTAGCTGTGGTGTTTATAAACTGTTCTATATAAGATCAGTTGTTGTTGCTAGTGATTATAAAGTGTTCTATAAAACTAGCTGTCATGTTTATAAAGTCTTCAATATAAAACCGTTTTGTTGTTACTACTGTTCATAAAGTGTTCTCTTTAAGGTCATTTGCTGTTGCTATTGATTATAAAGAGTTCTTTATAAAACTATCTGTGGTTTTTATAAAGTGTTCTATATAAGACTAGCTGTGGTGTTTAAAAAGTGTTCTACATAAAACTAGCTGTGGTGTTTTTAAAGTAGCTGTGGTGTTTTTAAGGTGTTCTATATGTGTTGTTGCTAGTGTTTATAAAGTGTTCTGTGTAAGACTAGCTGTGGTGTTTATAAAGTGTTCTAGATAAGACTAGCTGAGATGTTTATAATGTGTTCTATATATGACTAGCTGTGGTGTTTATCAAGTCTTCTATATAAGATTATCTGTGGTGTTGAGAAAGTGTTCTTTATAATATTCTCTCTGGTGTTCATAAAGTGTTCTATATAAGACTCTCTGTGGTGTTCATAAAGCGTTCTATATAAGACTAGCTGTGGTGTTTATAAAGTGTTCTAGGTAAGACTGGCTGAGATGTTTATAATGTGTTCTATATAAGACTAGCTGTGTTGTTTATAAAGTGTTCTATATAAGATTATCTGTGGTGTTCATTAAGTGTTCTATATAAGACTCTCTGTGGTGTTCATAAAGCGTTCTATATAAGACTAGCTGTGCTGTTCAGAAAGTGTTCTGTATAAGACTAGTTGCTGTTTATAACATGTTCCATATGACTACTGCTGTTGCTGGTGTTTGCAGTGTTATCTGTGGTGTTTATAAAGTGTTCTATATAAGATTATCTGTGGCGTTGAGAAAGTGTTCTATATAAGACAAGATGTGGTGTTTATAAAGTGTTCTATAAAACTAGCTGTGGTGTTTATAAAGTGTCCAATAGAAGACTCTCTGTGGTGTTCATGAAGTGTTTAATATAAGAATATCTGTGGTGTTTATAAAGTGTTCTATATAAGATTATCTGTGGTGTTGAGAAAGTGTTCTATATAAGATTATCTGTGGTGTTGAGAAAGTGTTCTATATAAGTCAAGCTGTGGTGTTCATAAAGTGTTCTATATAAGACTAGCTGTGGTGTTGAGAAAGTGTTCTATATAAGACTAGTTGCTGTTTATAACATGTTCTGTATGAGACTCTCTGTGGTGTTCATTAAGTGTTCTATATAAGACTAGCTGTGCTGTTCATAACGTGTTCTATATAAGACTCTCTGTGGTGTTCATAAAGCGTTCTATATAAGACTAGCTGTGCTGTTCATAAGGTGTTCTGTATAAGACTAGTTGCTGTTTATAACATGTTGTATATGACTACTGCTGTTGCTGGTGTTGGCAGTGTTCAATATAAGACGTGGTGCCGGTGGTGGTAGTGCTCGTATTTATTAAGTATTCGATATGATTTGCTGCTGTTGATGGTGCTTATAAAGTGCTCTATATACGAATGGTTGCTGTTGCTGCTGTTTATCATATGTGCTATGTAAACCAAGCTTTTGCTGTGTGTTAATGAAGTGTTGTACATAAGACAAGCTGCTATAGCTGGTATTTTAACTCTCACTAAATGGCGCCCTCGATTTTGGAAATACAAGATCGAATGCCGCCGACTATATAATATCAGCTTATTTTAAAACTTTATTTCATAATTTCAGGACTTGTCAAATAACGCATCTTGAATTAACTTTTTACAGAAAGAAATTTCACTGTGGTTGCATTTATAAGACCTAGACCATGTTTGTCATCATTTTGTACTTATAGAGAAAGATTTTGTGTGATAACCCAAACTAAAAGCAGTGGAAGCCAACAAAGCAGTCTTCACATTTAAACAGCAACATTTTCGGCAAATGTAATTAGAATTTAATAAAATTGTATTGTGGTATTGTAAAGAGAATCAAATGTACATTAAGATTTTTTTATCTACAGTATATTGTCTCAAGGCAATAAAAACGTTCTTTGTAATGTTGATTACTGGCATTTAGCAGACCAAGCTAACAAATATTATTCATAAGTAAAGATGTTTCAACTTTTGTGATTCTTTCGGCTTTTTCTCTTTTAATATCATATTTTTTTAGTTTGGTATACAAGTCTACTTTTGCAATATATTTGCACTTGATCAGCAATTTGTTGCAACACAACTCAAAACAAAGTAGCAGAGCGCTCCAAACCTCCAGTATGGTAAGGATTAAAACATGAAGCGTTTCATCGCGATTCTTTTGTTCTTTTCAAGATGACACTTCAGTGTTTTACGACACAAGATACAGGTAAATGGTACAGGTGAGAAAGGTTATGTCAGCAAACTTCGGCTTACCCGAAATAGCGAAGCCACTGAAGCCGACGGCTAGTGTCAAGCAGACGATGGAAGTGGCTGTGTCCCGGGCAAAGCTCACCCCGAGCAGAAAAGCGGCCTCCATCCCGAACCCTGCAACATATTGCGACACCAAGAAACTAGAAATGTCAGGTAACCCTGAATACATTACACTATCAAGACACTAACAAAGTCAGGTAACCCTGAACACATTACACTATCAAGACACTAACAAAGTCAGGTAACCCTGAACACATTACACTATCAAGACACTAACAAAGTCAGGTAACCCTGAACACATTACACTATCAAGACACTAATAAAGTCAGGTAGCCCTGAACACATTACACTATCAAGACACTAACAAAGTCAGGTAACCCTGAACACATTACACTATCAAGACACTAATAAAGTCAGGTAGCCCTGAACACATTACACTATCAAGACACTAATAAAATCAGGTAGCCCTGAACACATTACACTATCAAGACACTAACAAAGTCAGGTAGCCCTGAACACATTACACTATCAAGACACTAACAAAGTCAGGTAACCCTGAACACATTACACTATCAAGACACTAACAAAGTCAGGTAGCCCTGAACACATTACACTATCAAGACACTAACAAAGTCAGGTAACCCTGAACACATTACACTATTAAGACACTAACAAAGTCAGGTAACCCTGAACACATTACACTATCAAGACACTAATAAAGTCAGGTAGCCCTGAACACATTACACTATCAAGACACTAACAAAGTCAGGTAACCCTAAACACAATACACTTTCAAGACACTAACAAAGTCAGGTAACCCTGAACACATTACACTATCAAGACACTAACAAAGTCAGGTAGCCCTGAACACATTACACTATCAAGACACTAACAAAGTCAGGTAACACTGAACACATTACACTATCAAGACACTAACAAAGTCAGGTAACCCTGAACACATTACACTATCAAGACACTAATAAAGTCAGGTAGCCCTGAACACATTACACTATCAAGACACTAACAAAGTCAGGTAACCCTGAACACATTACACTTTCAAGACACTAACAAAGTCAGGCAACCCTGAACACATTACACTATCAAGACACTAACAAAGTCAGGTAACCCTGAACACATTACACTATCAAGACACTAACAAAGTCCGGTTTGTAGATAGAAGGTTGACAATTTAGGTTTTTTGTAGAGAGATAGAAGGTTGACAATTTAGGTTTTTTGTAGAGAGATAGAAGGTTGACAATTTTTAGGTTTTTTGTAGAGAGATAGAAGGTTGACAATTTAGGTTTTTTGTAGAGAGATAGAAGGTTGACAATTTAGGTTTTTTGTAGAGAGATAGAAGGTTGACAATTTAGGTTTTTTGTAGAGAGATAGAAGGTTGACAATTTAGGGTAATTTGTAGAGAGATAGAAGGTTGACAATTTAGGGTTATTTGTAGAGAGATAGAAGGTTGACAATTTCGTTTTTTTTTTGTAGAGACATAGCAGCTTGACGATTTAGGGTTATTTGCAGAGACAGAAACTTGAAAGTTTAGGGATTTTTTAGATAGAAGCTTGAAGGTATGGGATTGTTAGTAGATAGAAACTTGACAATTTAGGGATTGTGTATATGGATAGCTAGAAGCTTACAATTTAGGGTTGTTTGTAGATAGAACTTTGACTATGTAGAGTTGTTTGTAGATAGAACCTTGACTATGTAGAGTTGTTTGTAGATAGCTAGAACTTGACGATGTAGGATTGTTTGAAGAGAGAATCTTGATGAGTTAGGGATTTTTTATTAGATAGAAGCTTGACGATATAGGATTGTTTGTAGATAGAAGCTTGATATTTAGGTTTGTTTATAGGCACATAGAAGCTTGATATTTAGGTTTGTTTATAGGCAGATAGAAGCTTGATATTTAGGTTTGTTTATAGGCACACAGAAGCTTGATATTTTGGTTTGTTTATAGGCAGATAGAAGCTTGATATTTAGGTTTGTTTATAGGCACACAGAAGCTTGATATTTAGGTTTGTTTATAGGCAGATAGAAGCTTGATATTTAGGTTTGTTTATAGGCAGATAGAAGCTTGATATTAAGGTTTGTTTATAGGCAGATAGAAGCTTGATATTTAGGTTTGTTTATAGACAGATAGAAGCTTGATATTTAGGTTTGTTTATAGGCAGATAGAAGCTTGATATTTAGGTTTGTTTATAGACAGATAGAAGCTTGATATTTAGGTTTGTTTATAGGCAGATAGAAGCTTGATATTTAGTTTTGTTTATAGACAGATAGAAGCTTGATATTTAGGTTTGTTTATAGGCAGATAGAAGCTTGATATTTAGGTTTGTTTATAGGCAGATAGAAGCTTGATATTTAGGTTTGTTTATAGACAGATAGAAGCTTGATATTTTGGTTTGTTTATAGGCACACAGAAGCTTGATATTTAGGTTTGTTTATAGGCAGATAGAAGCTTGATATTTAGGTTTGTTTATAGGCAGATAGAAGCTTGATATTTAGGTTTGTTTATAGGCAGATAGAAGCTTGATATTTAGGTTTGTTTATAGGCAGATAGAAGCTTGATATTTTGGTTTGTTTATAGGCAGATAGAAGCTTGATATTTAGGTTTGTTTATAGGCAGATAGAAGCTTGATATTTAGGTTTGTTTATAGGCAGATAGAAGCTTGACAATTAAGTGCTTTTTGTAGATATATAGCTAGAAGCTTGACGATTTATGGTTGTTTGTAGATAGGTAGTAGTTTGACACTTAAGGGTTGTTTGTTGGTAGATAGACGAAAGTGTGGGGCTGAGAGAAGATGTACAAAAGAGAGAAAATTTGTATGTGAAAAAGATATGTGGAGGAATGGGAGATAAAGTTGTATGTGTGGGACTGAGAGAGAGAGAGAGAGAGTGATGTGTGTGGCTGTGAGACAAAAGAAAGAAAGATGTATGTGTGGGGCTGAGAGAGAGAAAGATGTATGTGTAATGGCTGAGAGAGAGAAAGATGTATGTGTAATGGCTGAGAGAGAGAAAGATGTATGTGTAATGGCTGAGAGAGAGAAAGATGTATGTGTAATGGCTGAGAGAGAGAAAGATGTATGTGTGGGGCTGAGAGAGAGAAAGATGTATGTGTGGGGCTGAGAAAGAGAGAGAGTGATGTGTGTGGCTGTGAGACAAAAGAAAGAAAGATGTATGTGTGGGGCTGAGAGAGAGAAAGATGTATGTGTGTGGCTGAGAGAGAGAAAGATGTATGTGTGTGGCTGAGAGAGAGAGAGAGAAAGATGTATGTGTGGGGCTGAGAGAGAGAAAGATGTATGTGCGGGGCTGAGAGAGAGAAAGATGTATGTGTGGGACTGAGAGAGAGAGAGAAAGATGTATGTGTGGGGCTGAGAGAGAGAAAAAGATCTATGTGTGGGGCTGAGAGAGAAAAAGATGTATGTGTGGGGCTGAGAGAGAGAAAGATGTATGTGTGGGGCTGAGAGAGAAAGATGTATGTGTGGGGCTGAGAAAGAGAGAGAGTGATGTGTGTGGCTGTGAGACAAAAGAAAGAAAGATGTATGTGTGGGGCTGAGAGAGAGAAAAAGATCTATGTGTGGGGCTGAGAGAGAAAAAGATGTATGTGTGGGGCTGAGAGAGAGAAAGATGTATGTGTGGGGCTGAGAGAGAAAGATGTATGTGTGGGGCTGAGAGAGAGAAAGATGTATGTGTGGGGCTGAGAGAGAGAGAGAGAAGAGATGTATGTGTGGGACTGAGAGAGTGTGTGGGGCTGAGAGAGAGAAAGATGTATGTGTGGGGCTGAGAGAGAGAAAGATGTATGTGTGGGGCTGAGAGAGAGAAAGATGTATGTGTGGGGCTGAGAGAGAGAAAGATAAATGTGTGGGGCTGAGAGAGAGAGAAAGATGTATGTGTAGTGCTGAGAGAGAGAAAGATGTATGTGTGGGGCTGAGAGAGAGTGAGAAAGATGTATGTGTGGGGCTGAGAGAGAGAGAAAGATGTATGTGTGGGGCTGAGAGAGAGAGAAAGATGTATGTGTGGGGCTGAGAGAGAGAAAGATGTATGTGTGGGGCTGAGATAGAAAAAGATGTGTCGGGAGGGGGGTGTTGGCAGAGAGAATGGAAAGTTTATGTGTAGTGTGGCAAAAGAAACGGGTGTTTGTGTTGACGTGTAAGAACAAGACGTACACATGTGGGGGGTGGGGGGTGGGTGGGAGTGATGTGTGTTTGTATTGGGGTGGGAGAGGAAGATGTATGTGTAGAGTTGGAGACGAAACGGGTGTATGTGCTGGGGTGTGGTGGAAGCGACAGAAGGAAAGTAGGAGGAGAAAGAAGGACTGCGCCCATTTTCCCATTTCCGGGAAAGGCTGTCAGATCAGAGGGCTTGGCCCTGCGCGTCCTCCCGCTCCATGCACGTGCCAGGCGCGGAGCGCGAGCTGGGCGGGTTTCAATTATTTAATTGCTGTGATCAGGCACGCGGGGTACGGGTGGGGGGGGGGGTAGGAACGTGCGCAGCAATGCCGGCCTGCGGATCTCGGGAGTGCGGCTGAAGACTCCTGCCGGCAAGTGCTGCGCGTGAGGTTACACAAATCGATTGTGTTTGCGGTGGTGGTGTAGTTACCGACCCTCCACAAGTCACCGACAGTAGACTCGCTCTCGTCTGCAGTCACCAGCACTTGACTCACCATCACCACCCCTTTTGTCTCAGCTTCCTCCAGGAAAAGTCGGGTAGTCAACAACACTCCGGGTATACGCACATCGGAAATAAACAGCCGTCGGAAAGGATTTGATTGGTTTGCTGACTGAGCACGACATTCACACCGAGCCTTGACTTCCGGCAAACTGCTTGTTAGTCAACTGACAGACAAGGGGAAACCTGGTCTTGACATTTACCGAGATGACATAGTCTAGTTAATCAGACCTGTCTACTGACATCTTCATGTCTCTCTTTACCTTGTGTGTCTAGTCATTCTGTATAGCCGCTCAGTTTGTCATGGCTGACTAGTCTGGCCTAGTGTCTATAGTGTCCGACTAGTTTAACTTGTCTATTGTATGTCTAGTCATTCTGTATAGCCGCTCACTTTGTCATGGCTGTCTAGTCTCGCCTAGTGTCTACTATAGTGTCCGACTAGTTTAACTTGTCTATTGTATGTCTAGTCATTCTGTATAGCCGCTCAGTTTGTCATGCCTGTCTAGTCTGACCTAGTGTCTACTATAGTGTCCGACTAGTTTAACTTGTCTATTCATGTCTAGTTCTTCATGGGCATGTAACTCAAATCTGTCTACACATCAAAGTGTGGTATGTGTGTGAGGATTTGATATGTGACTACTCTGTTCTATGTCTGTACGTATAGACCGTGGACTGTCTAGCTATTTCACATCTGACTATTCTGCTATATGTCTCTACCTATACAATGTGTGACGTCTATTTAGTTATTTCACATCTGACTATTCTGCTATATGTCTATACCTATAGAATGTGTGATGTCTAGTTATTTCACATTTGACTATTCTGCTATATGTCTATACCTATAGAATGTGTGATGTCTATTTAGTTATTTCATATCTAACTATTCTGCTATATGTCTATACCTATAGAATGTGTGATGTCTAGTTATTTCACATCTGACTATTCTGCTATATGTCTATACCTATAGGATGTGTGATGTCTAATTATTTCACATCTGACTATTCTGCTATATGTCTATACCTATACAATGTGTGATGTCTAGTTATTTCACATCTGACTATTCTGCTATATGTCTATACCTATAGGATGTGTGATGTCTATTTAGTTATTTCACATCTGACTATTCTGCTATATGTCTATACCTATAAAATGTGTGATGTCTAGTTATTTCATATCTAACTATTCTGCTATATGTCTATACCTATAGAATGTGTGATGTCTAGTTATTTCATATCTAACTATTCTGCTATATGTCTATACCTATAGAATGTGTGATGTCTAGTTATTTTATATCTAACTATTCTGCTATATGTCTATACCTATAGAATGTGTGATGCCTGTGTGTCATATCTTCTACTAAAGTTTTCTCCCCTCGGTGTGTCATGAACTCTACTACAGCCTCTCCACTGTGTGTCATGTACTCTACTACAGCCTCTCCACTGTGTGTCATGTACTCTACTACAGCATCTCCACTGTGTCATGTACTCTACTACAGCCTCTCCACTGTGTGTCATGTACTCTACTACAGCATCTCCACTGTGTGTCATGTACTCTACTACAGCATCTCCACTGTGTCATGTACTCTACTACAGCATCTCCTCTGTGCGTCACGTACTCTACTACAGCCTCTCCACTGTGTCATATCGTCTACTACAGCCTCTCCAGTGTGTCACATCTTCTACTAAAGCCTTCTCTCCACTGTGTGTCACATCTTCTACGAAAGCTTTCTCTACACTGTCATATCTTCCAGTAAAGCCTTCTCCACACTGTCATATTTTCTACTAAAGCTTTCTTTCGACTGTGAGTCATATCCTCTACTACAGCCTCTCCACTGTGTGTCATGTACTCTACTACAGCATCTCCACTGTGTGTCATGTACTCTACTGCAGCATCTCCACTGTGTCATGTACTCTACTACAGCATCTCCTCTGTGCGTCACGTACTCTACTACAGCCTCTCCACTGTGTCATATCGTCTACTACAGCCTCTCCAGTGTGTCACATCTTCTACTAAAGCCTTCTCTCCACTGTGTGTCACATCTTCTACGAAAGCTTTCTCTACACTGTCATATCTTCCAGTAAAGCCTTCTCCACACTGTCATATTTTCTACTAAAGCTTTCTTTTGACTGTGAGTCATATCCTCTACTACAGCCTCTCCACCGTGTGTCATATCGTCTACTAAAGCCTTCTCTCCACTGTGTGTCATATCTTCTCCTAAAGCCTTCTCTCCACTGTGTGTTATATCTTCTACTAAAGCTTTCTCTCCACTGTGTGTTATATCTTCTCCTAAAGCCTTCTCTCCACTGTGTGTTATATCTTCTACTAAAGCTTCTTCTCCACTGTGTTATATCTTCTACTAAAGCTTTCTCTCTACTGTGTGCTATATCTTCTACTAAAGCTTTTTCTCCACTGTGTCACATCTTCTACTAAAGCCTTCTCTCCACTGTTTTATCTCTTCTACTAAATATTTTTCTCCACTGTGTGTTTTATCTTCTACTAAAGCCTTCGCGGCACTGTCATATCTTCCAGTAAAGCCTTCTCCACACTGTGTGTCATATCTTCTACTAAAGCTTTCTCTCCACTGTCTGACATATCTTCTACTAAAGCTTTCTCTACACTGTGTGTTATATCTTCTACTAAAGCTTTCTCTCCACTGTGTGTTATATCTTCTACTAAAGCTTTCTCTCCACTATCTAACATATCTTCTACTAAAGCCTTCTTCACACTGTGTCATTTTTTCTACTACGAAAGCTTTCTCTACACTGTGTGTCATATCTTCTACTAAAGCTTTCTCTCCACTGTTATATCTTCTACTAAAGCTTTATTTACACTGTGTCATATCTTCTACTAAAGCTTTTGCGGCACTTTCATATCTTCTAGTAAAGCCTTCTCCCCACTGTGTATCATCTTCTACTAAAGCCTTTCTACATTGTGTCATATCTTCTACTAAAGCCTTCTCTACACTGTGTCATATCTTCTACTGAAGCCATTGCTGCACTGTCATATCTTCTAATAAAGCTTTCTCTACACTGAATGTTATATCTT
This sequence comes from Marisa cornuarietis, assembly GCA_004794655.1. Taxonomy (NCBI): domain Eukaryota; kingdom Metazoa; phylum Mollusca; class Gastropoda; order Architaenioglossa; family Ampullariidae; genus Marisa; species Marisa cornuarietis. The sequence continues at coordinate 419,244 of SMMW01000435.1, forward strand.
CTAATAAAGCTTTCTCTACACTGAATGTTATATCTTCTAATAAAGCTTTCTCTACACTGAATGTTATATCTTCTAATAAAGCTTTCTCTACACTGAATGTTATATCTTCTAGTAAAGCTTTCTCTACATTGAATGTTATATCTTCTAATAAAGCTTTCTCTACACTGAATGTTATATCTTCTAGTAAAGCTTTCTCTACACTGAATGTTATATCTTCTAATAAAGCTTTCTCTACACTGAATGTTATATCTTCTACTAAAGCCTTTGCTATACTGTCCGTTATATCTTGTAGTAAAGCCTTGTCCCCACTCTGTCAGCTTTTTTCCATTGTGTATTATATCTTTTAGTAGGAACTTTTTTTCACTATGTGTCATATCTTCTGGGAAAATTTCGGATCAAGTAGATGTAATAACAATAACGCAATATCTTCAAATATCCCTGACATACTCGATATAGAAAATCTCTAAGTAACTCAGACATACCCGATATAGAACATCTCTAAGTAACTCTGACATACCCGATATCATAATGACACTAAAGTTCTTTCTACAATTACTATAAAATACTATACCCAGAAACCCCTTAACTTGTATATAAAATCACTGTATAACAGCACCTTGAAATAATCCCAACAAGTCGGTGTAATGTGAGACAAGCAGCATCTTGTAATATAATTACAAAATGTCACCCGGACTAACGCTAGATACTCAACATGAAAACACTACATCACCACTTAGAGTCTTACACCGACTCTCTTCTTGACCCATTCAGTATCATAACAACTAAATCACCGCTTAGACCGACTCCCTTCTTGACCCATTCAATATCATAACAACTAAGGTATCTCTTTAACCGACCCCCTTCTTGACCCATTCAATATCATAACAACTAAGGTATCTCTTTAACCGACTCCCTTCTTGACCCATTCAATATCATAACAACTAAGGTATCTCTTTAACCGACCCCCTTCTTGACCCATTCAATATCATAACAGTCAAGTTGGAGATACTCGATAACAATCATAGGAGGCGCAGGGAAATGAAAACAACTTTTAATGAAGTGTTAATTATTATAATTGATCATCTACTCAAACTTCCTCAGTGTCTACACGTGTAGTCTAAGGCCACCTTTTCGTCAGCAGTCACATCCAAAATTTTGTTGTCTAGGAGACACAGAAGCACCCATTCACTTCACACATTACACTTTTTAAACACACGCACGCACGCGCGTGCACACACACGCCAAATTAATCTCACTGCAACAGCAGAATCTGTACCACACACACGCGCACGCACGGACGCACACCTGTATTGCACAAGTGGCTCTGACCTGGCGTTCAGATGGGTCGCCAGACAGTTGGGTGGAGGTATAAATGGGAGGGGGTACAGGACAGGGTAGACAGACGTCTGACGGAGAGAACACACACACACACACACGCACGCACACACACACACGCACGCACACACACACGCACACACACACACACACGCGCACACACACGCGCACGCACACACACACACACACACGCGCACACACTGTCTCTCTCTCTTGTAGCCCGGATGTGAAGTGGCGAGGCTGTGTGAGAGGACAGGGTAATCACCTTTTTATTAAGGCGGCGGCAATGTTCAGCGCGCCTACGGGCAGCAGGTGGCGCTGAGGCCGGCAAGTGACAGTGGGACTTGTTAGCTGCCGACTGTGGCTTGTGTGGCTTGTGAGGCTTGTCAGTCCCAGCACTCGCCCCAGCGGGCGCCTAACCCTGCTCTTAGCCACACACACCACCTAGCGGAAGTGCACCACGCGGACCTTGAGACGGAGTCAGGCGGTCATGCAACTGTAAGCCTTCTACACACACTACGCTGTTCTCTACACTCACCCACACTTGAGCCTGTCATGTGACCCTTCTACACACACTACGCTGTTCTCTACACTCACCCACACTTGAGCCTGTCATGTGACCCTTCTACACACACTACGCTGTTCTCTACACTCACCCACACTTGAGCCTGTCATGTGACCCTTCTACACACACTACGCTGTTCTCTACACTCACCCACACTTGAGCCTGTCATGTGACCCTTCTACACACACTACGCTGTTCTCTACACTCACCCACACTTGAGCCTGTCATGTGACCCTTCTACACACACTACGCTGTTCTCTACACTCACCCACACTTGAGCCTGTCATGTGACCCTTCTACACACACTACGCTGTTCTCTACACTCACCCACACTTGAGCCTGTCATGTGACCTTTCTACACACACTACGCTGTTCTCTACACTCACCCACACTTGAGCCAGTCATGTGACCCTTCTACACATAACACGCTGTTCTCTACACTCACCCACACTTGAGCCAGTCACGTGAGCCTTTACTGTCTGTCATATCCTGTACCCGTATGTGTCCTGTTATCTTCTGTACCCTTTTGTGTCCTATCTGTCATGTCCTGTACCCGTATGTGTCCTGTCTGTCATGTCATGTACCCATATGTTTTCTTTTTGTCCCGTCCTGTACCCGTATGTGTCCTGTCTGTCCCGCCATATACTCGTATGTATCCTGTCTGTCCTGTACCCGTAGGTGTCCTGTCTGTCCCGCCATATACTCGTATGTATCCTGTCTGCCCCGTACCCGTATGTGTCCTGTCTGTCATGTCCTGTACCCGTATGTGTCCTGTCTGTCCCGCCATATACTCGTATGTATCCTGTCTGTCCTGTACCCGTATGTGTCCTGTCTGTCATGTCCTGGTCTCGTATGTGTCCTGTCTGTCCCGCCATATACTCGTATGTATCCTGTCACGTCCTGGTCTCGTATGTGTCCTGTCTGTCCTGTAATGTCACTCGCAAGTTACGTTATTACCGTGAGTCGATGAATATAAACTGATCTATAAATAAACTTATGCTGATGTGTAAAAAATTGAGTTTGCTGAATGTCGTGTGCCGCCTGTGGTTGCCTTGGGCGGGGCGGACAAAATGATTTCACGTGCCGGACAGTCCCCACCCCTGATGTAGGGCCACCCTCTCTCTTTTCTTATGTCACTGGTCAACACACTTGTACAAAAGTCATGTAACAAATAAAATTAGTCATTTCTTGTCTCTGTATGTGCTCAACACCAATATGACAATCAAAATGCACAATTAGCTGTAGTTGTTTGTTATCTTCAGTAATTATTGTGTTCATCACCAAGTGCATGCTAACAGTAACTGACCTGTAGTTAACACCTGTAAACACTCAGGTCATAGACTATGTCTAACATTTCTGTGTCTGTCTCTTGTACAGCTGTTTGGGTGCATGTCTAGGGAGTGTCTAGCAGTAATCAGCCAGCATGGTAGTGGACACTTTTCCCTGCTATCCTTTTTCCATTGTTGTGATATCTTGATGGAAACGTTCGCCATGTTCATCACTAACCATACCACAACTGTCAGGAAAGAAATTGAGAGCCAAGAGTCTGATACTGCATCAACTTGTCTTGTGCTAGTTCCTCGACCAGAGCTGGTTGTTGGATATTCTTCTCTCCAACTGCTACATTTTGTCTGCGAGTCCATTTCTCCTGCAAGTAGTGCAGTTCCCTTGCTCGGCTATTCCCCTCACATGTATATTCCTGCTGCTGTCCTCTTAAAAAACCAATGAAATTCAGTGGCTGCTTTAAATTATCGTACGTCTCTTTCATGTGGACAGCACACACTACTGGAAGAGATGGAAGACGGTTTCCATTGTGCAGAAGCACAGCCTTAAGACTCAGTTTCAATGAGTCTACACATAGTCTCCATTCTTGTGGGTCATGAGTGATTTCTAAGCCATTCATGAGGCCCTCAATATTGGAGCAAAATACCAGATTAAGGCTCCAACTGCTGGTGATGCTTTCGATATGAAGTAATTGTAACATCTTCTTCTAGAAGATTCTATTGTTGGAGTCTTGAACCTAGTAATTCTGCCTTGTTCTTGGATAAGTCCAAATCATGAACCAGCTCACCCTCGTCCTCATGAGCTCAGTCAAGAGAATATTGTGCTGGAGGTTGTGGAATAGGAAGTCCCTCACCATGTGGAACTGGCCTCAATGCAGGCGAAATGTTGAGGTAGACTATTCTCCACTTCTTTTGCTTTGTTATCCTGCCAGAAAGAGGAGGAACCAAGCAGAAGTAACAGTTGTTTGTGTGGTTGTTTGCCTCTCTCCACACCATGGGGACTGCAAACGGCATTGATGGTCTTTTGCCATTTAACCACTGTGGTCAGCTGTTGGCTAGTTAAATAAGCGGTCAGCCGCTACATTACATTAACATGTGGTCAGCTGTTGGCTAGTTAAATAAGTAGTAAGCTTCTACATCACACTTACAAGTGCTCAGCTGTTGGCTAGTTAAAAAAGTGGTCAGCTGCTACATTACAAGTGGTCAGCTGTTGACTAGCTAGAGGAGTGATCAGCTGCTACATTACAAGTGGTCAGCTGTTGACTGGCTAGAGGAGTGGTCAGCTGTACACAAATGAAATAGTCGACTGGCAGGCTAGACCCTGATGACAGTAATAGCTGGTCTCCGCTATCTTGGCGCCATCTTTTGTGTGGAACATGTCAGCTGGGTGCAGCTTGTTCCTGGCCTACCCGGATGACTGGGATGTCCTGGCCTTGTTACGTCACACACCTGTAAACATCGCCGGAAGTATGGACGGCTCAGTTCCCAGCCGTCTGTGAGCCTGTGAGCCTGAGGGCTCGGGGCGGTGAGTGGCGCGGCGATGGACCACTCGTGACAAGGTCAGTGGAGCGTATCACCTAACGGCGACAGGTTAAAAGCTTTTAATCAGCGGCTGGGGTAGGGGGTTGGTGAGGGGTGGGGGGGGCTTAAAGTGCAGCCCTGCCTGCCATCCGGTCTCCCACAGGCACCAGGACAGCTGCACGGCACAGGCAGGGTGGGGTGGTGTTCTACCCGACTACAGGTAGTCCAAAACGAAACCTCTCGCTGATTAGCAGTAGGTAGGTAAACCGCAGTCATGTATAGGTGTGTAACCACAGCAGTATGTGAGTGAGTAACCACAGCAGTGTCAGTGAGTAACCACAGCAGTATGTCAGTGAGTAACCACAGCAGTATGTGAGTGAGTAACCACAGCAGTGTCAGTGAGTAACCACAGCAGTATATGAATGTGTAACCACAGTCGTATATGAATGTGTAACCACAGCAGTATGTCAGTGAGTAACCACAGCAGTATGTGAATGTGTAACAACAGCAGTATGTGAGTGAGTAACCACAGCAGTATGTCAGTGAGTAACCACAGCAGTATGTCAGTGAGTAACCACAGCAGTATGTGAGTGAGTAACCACAGCAGTATGTCAGTGAGTAACCACAGCAGTATGTCAGTGAGTAACCACAGCAGTATGTGAATGTGTAACAACAGCAGTATGTGAATGTGTAACCTCAGCAGTATGTCAGTGAGTAACCACAGCAGTATGTGAATGTGTAACAACAGCAGTATGTCAGTGAGTAACCACAGCAGTATGTGAATGTGTAACAACAGCAGTATGTGAATGTGTAACCACAGCAGTATGTCAGTGACTAACCACAGCAGTATGAATTGGTGTACAGTAGGGAGAGGTCAGTTTACAGTAGTGAGAGGCCCGTGTGTAGTAGTGAGAGGCCTTGTGGACAGTAGTGAGAGGTTAGTGTACAGGAGTGAGAGGCCGGCATACAATAGTGAGAGGTTAGTGTGTAGTAGTGAGAGGCCTTGTGGACAGTAGTGAGAGGTTAGTGTACAGGAGTGAGAGGCTGGCATACAGTAGTGAGAGGTTAGTATGTAGTAGTGAGAGGTCGGTGTGCAATAGTGAGAGGTTAGTGTACATGAGTGAGAGGCCGGCATACAGTAGTGAGAGGTTAGTGTGTAGTAGTGAGAGGCCTTGTGGACAGTAGTGAGAGGTTAGTGTACAGGAGTGAGAGGCTGGCATACAGTAGTGAGAGGTTAGTATGTAGTAGTGAGAGGTCGGTGTGCAATAGTGAGAGGTTAGTGTACATGAGTGAGAGGCCGGCATACAGTAGTGAGAGGTTAGTGTGTAGTAGTGAGAGGCCTTGTGGACAGTAGTGAGAGGTTAGTGTACAGGAGTGAGAGGCTGGCATACAGTAGTGAGAGGTTAGTATGTAGTAGTGAGAGGTCTTGTGGACAGTAGTGAGAGGTTAGTGTACAGGAGTGAGAGGCCGGCATACAATAGTGAGAGGTTAGTGTGTAGTAGTGAGAGGCCTTGTGGAAAGTAGTGAGAGGTTAGTGTACAGGAGTGAGAGGCTGGCATACAGTAGTGAGAGGTTAGTATGTAGTAGTGAGAGGTCGGTGTACAATAGTGAGAGGTTAGTGTACATGAGTGAGAGGCCGGCATACAGTAGTGAGAGGTTAGTGTGTAGTAGTGAGAGGCCTTGTGGACAGTAGTGAGAGGTTAGTGTACAGGAGTGAGAGGCTGGCATACAGTAGTGAGAGGTTAGTATGTAGTAGTGAGAGGTCTTGTGGACAGTAGTGAGAGGTTAGTGTACAGGAGTGAGAGGCCGGCATACAATAGTGAGAGGTTAGTGTGTAGTAGTGAGAGGCCTTGTGGAAAGTAGTGAGAGGTTAGTGTACAGGAGTGAGAGGCTGGCATACAGTAGTGAGAGGTTAGTATGTAGTAGTGAGAGGTCGGTGTACATGATGCTTGTAGCAGCCTGGTAGTGTCGGCAAGAGTAGCCAGCTCAGTTGTAAAGACTGTAAACATTAGCTTTGTGTGAATCTCACTAAGTTGTCAAACAGTGTAAACATTAGCTTTGTGTGAATCTCACTAAGTTGTGAATTAGTGTAAACAGTGTAAACATTAGCGTTGTGTGAATCTCGCTAAGTTGTCAAGTAGTGTAAGCAGTGTAAACATTAGCGTTGTGTGAATCTCGCTAAGTTGTCAAGTAGTGTAAGCAGTGTAAACATTAGCGTTGTGTCAATCTGGCTAAGTTGTCAAGTAGTGTAAGCAGTGATTGTAGCTCAGCCTCCTAACACTAGTCATCCAGCTCATATACCCGACAGCCGTCAGAGACACTCCCACCACAACACACATACACAAGCGTGCGCGCGCACACACACACACACACACACACGCACGCAAAGACGCACGCACACACACAGAGCAGTGCAGACACACACACACACATATATACACGCACACAAGTGTCATTGGCCGTTGGGCCCTGACTGCCGTTGCAAGAAGCATGTGACATGGCGAGTGGCGGTCACCAACAGGAAGTTTGGTGACAAGCGAGTTGACATGAAGAATGAATGAGTTGAGAAACAGCTGCTTCACTTTATCTCGCCTCTCATCAAGCTTTGTGAAGACAGGACAGCACGTGTCAGCACGTGCCTTTACCTCCCCTTGCATCAACAAATGAAAGAAGAAATTACAGTGGTGAGCTTTTTATCGGCGGACTTTGTTTATCCGTTGAATATTACAACCTGCAGTTGGCCATTAACCCTCGACTGACCAACAGTCGGCCCTGACAACACGACACGTCAATACGTACTGATATCGGGTACATGTATCATCATGCACTGATATCGGGTACATGTATCATCATGGACTCACATCGGGTACATGTATCATCATGCACTGATATCGGGTACATGTATCATCATGGACTCACATCGGGTACATGTATCATCATGCACTGATATCGGGTACATGTATCATCATGGACTCACATCAGGTACATGTATCATCATGCACTGATATCAGGTACATCTATCATCATGGACTCACATTCAGTCAATCATTGACTACCTCCACCCTGTGGGACTCCGCTAGTGGAGTTTCCATGAAACCTCTAGCAAGTGTCCAGAGGCGAGCAATAAAAGCCGTTCTACTCAAACCGACAATACAGCCGAGTGACTTCCCCTCTCTGGGTGTCCTGCCCCTAACAAAAAATTTAAATTTAATAAATGTATATTCATGTACAAAATACTGACCAGTAAACTGTCCCCCAGACTCGCTCTCTTGTTTTCTTCCAATTATCCTGGGACTTCCCCAAAATTCCAATCCCTAGAATAGACCTCTATAAATAGACCCTACAATAGACCTCTATAAATAGACCCTACAATAGACCTCTATAAATAGACCTTAGAATAGACCTCTATAAACAGACCCTAGAATACACCTCTATAAATAGACCCTAGAATAGACTTCTATTAATAGACCCTACAATAGACCTCTATTAATAGACCCTAGAATAGACCTCTATAAATAGACCCTACAATAGACCTCTATTAATAGACCCTAGAATACACCTCTATTAATAGACCCTAGAATACACCTCTATAAATAGACCTTAGAATAGACCTCTATAAACAGACCCTAGAATACACCTCTATAAATAGACCCTAGAATAGACCTCTATTAATAGACCCTACAATGGACCTCTATTAATAGACCCTACAATTGACCTCTATAAATAGACCCTAGAATAGACTTCTATAAATAGACCCTACAATAGACCTCTATAAATAGACCCTAGAATAGACCTCTATAAACAGACCCTAGAATACACCTCTATTAATAGACCCTAGAATAGACCTCTATTAATAGACCCTACAATAGACCTCTATTAATAGACCCTACAATAGACCTCTATTAATAGACCCTATAATAGACCTCTATAAATAGACCCTAGAATAGACCTCTATCAATCTAGTCTCAAATATTCAGGGGGCGTGTTGTGTAACAGCCTCCCTCTCGGCCTCCCTTTCCATCTCAAGCAGCTCAACTCCCTGAACTGCTTTAGACGCCATCTTCTAAAACATTTGCAAAAAATTAGATGAGCCCTCTAGAAACATCTCCCTGCTCCAGGACCCATGTAACTATCTGCTAATTTGTTGTTGTTGTTTCTTGTTTGTACTTTTTCCGTAAACAATCACCTTGTACTTATTCACCTTCCACTCTTATTTGATGTTTTATCTCATGTTTACTCCCTGACTCCATAGAGGGTTGGGGAAGGTAAGGTAGCGTGGGAGAGGAGATTGGCACCACCCTCATGTAAAGCTGGCCCCGAGAAAAGTGGGGTCTCTAACACCTCACTCCCCAACGTTCTGAACAGGTTATGGGATGATCTTTACCTTTACCTAAATACCCGCTACCAGCAGGTACTGAGAGGTGGGTGGAGAGTATAATACCGGCTACCAGCAGGTACTGAGAGGTGGGTGGAGAGTATAATACCCGCTACCAGCAGGTACTGACAGGTGGGTGGAGAGTATAATACCCGCTACCAGCAGGTACTGAGAGGTGGGTGGAGAGTATAATACCCGCTACCAGCAGGTACTGAGGGGTGGGTGGAGAGTATAATACCCGCTACCAGCAGGTACTGAGAGGTGGGTGGAGAGTATAATACCGGCTACCAGCAGGTACTGAGGGGTGGGTGGAGAGTATAATACCCGTTACCAGCAGGTAGTGAGAGGTGGGTGGAGAGTATAATACCGGCTACCAGCAGGTACTGAGGGGTGGGTGGAGAGTATAATACCCGCTACCAGCAGGTACTGAGAGGTGGGTGGAGAGTATAATACCGGCTACCAGCAGGTACTGAGGGGTGGGTGGAGAGTATAATACCCGTTACCAGCAGGTAGTGAGGGGTGGGTGGAGAGTATAATACCGGCTACCAGCAGGTACTGAGGGGTGGGTGGAGAGTATAATACCGCTACCAGCAGGTACTGAGAGGTGGGTGGAGAGTATAATACCGGCTACCAGCAGGTACTGAGGGGTGGGTGGAGAGTATAATACCCGTTACCAGCAGGTAGTGAGGGGTGGGTGGAGAGTATAATACCGGCTACCAGCAGGTACTGAGGGGTGGGTGGAGAGTATAATACCGGCTACCAGCAGGTACTGAGGGGTGGGTGGAGAGTATAATACCGGCTACCAGCAGGTACTGAGGGGTGGGTGGAGAGTATAATACCGGCTACCAGCAGGTACTGAGGGGTGGGTGGAGAGTATAATACCGGCTACCAGCAGGTACTGAGGGGTGGGTGGAGAGTATAATACCGGCTACCAGCAGGTACTGAGGGGTGGGTGGAGAGTATAATACCGGCTACCAGCAGGTACTGAGGGGTGGGTGGAGAGTATAATACCGGCTACCAGCAGGTACTGAGAGGTGGGTGGAGAGTATAATACCGGCTGTCGGCAGGTACTGAGAGGTTGGTGGAGAGTATAATACCCGCTACCAGCAGGTACTGACAGGTGGGTGGAGAGTATAATACCCGCTACCAGCAGGTACTGAGAGGTGGGTGGAGAGTATAATACCCGCTACCAGTAGGTACTGAGGGGTGGGTGGAGAGTATAACACACGCTACCAGTAGGTACTGAGAGGTGGGTGGAGAGTATAATACCCGCTACCAGTAGGTACTGAGGGGTGGGTGGAGAGTATAATACCGGCTGTCGGCAGGTACTGAGGGGTGGGTAGAGAGTATAATACCCGCTACCAGTAGGTACTGAGGGGTGGGTGGAGAGTATAATACCGGCTGTCAGCAGGTACTGAGTGGTGGGTGGAGAGTATAATACCCGTTACCAGTAGGTACTGAGGGGTGGGTGGAGAGTATAATACCGGCTGTCGGCAGGTACTGAGGGGTGGGTGGAGAGTATAATACCCGCTACCAGTAGGTACTGAGGGGTGGGTGGAGAGTATAATACCCGCTACTAGCAGGTAGAGAGCAAGAGGGAGGAGAAGGCGACGGTGGTGCATGATGCAGGTTACTGGCAAGTCGTCAGAGGGAGGGAGGGTGGGGTGCAGGGTGCGGGGTGCGTAATGCCAGCTAATGGCGCGGGGATCAGGCGCTGATGGCAGCGGGCGCCGTGTATCGACTTCAATCAGCCGGCGGCGGCGGCGGCGCCCAGCCTTTGCTAGCGACGTGCAGCGGGCGGCCGTCGGCACCCGAGTTGCTGGCGCAGCACACGATGTACAGCAAGGCGGACCCCCACAAGGACGCGGTGCGTGGAGAGGCGGCGCACAAGCGCAGTGACATCAGTCGGGCCATCAACTGACGGCACTCGGGATGGGGGGGGGGGATTGGTAGGCGTGGTGGCTGGTCGGAGGGGTGGGTGTCCTAACAGTCGAACCGCCAACTTACGGCAAACATGGGGAAGAAGGAGGATAGGCGATGAGGATGGTGGTTGGGGTGGGGGAGTGGAAACGGTGTAGTTTTAAGTACTGGAAGCAGACAGGGAAGTGGGTTTACTTCTGTTATCAAACGGTTTACTTATCGTTAAGTTTGTTTATTTTTCCTCGTCGATGTGGAGTGAAAATTGTCATGTAACTGGTCGATACCCTGAGCCGAGACCTAACTCTCTAATTAACTTAGTGCAATTAAACATTAGCAACGACTACAACTCACACTGGAAACAACATGAACTTAATGACAGAGAATGGTGTGCACAACATGTGACAGCACAGTTTCCAACGTGTCACTTAGTGACATTAAGCGTGACACTAAATATAGGTCTCAACGTGTCACTTAGTGGCATTAAGCGTGACACTAAATATAGTTTCCAACGTGTCACTTAGTGACATTTAATACAGTTTGCAGCGTGACACTAAATACAGTTCTCAATGTGTCACTTAGTGGCACTAAATACAGTTTACAGCGTGACACTAAATACAGTTCTCAATGTGTCACTTAGTGGCACTAAATACAGTTTACAGCGTGACACTAAATACAGTTCTCAATGTGTCACTCAGTGGCACTAAATACAGTTTACAGCGTGACACTAAATATAGTTCTCAATGTGTCACTCAGTGGCACTAAATACAGTTTACAGCATGACACTAAATACAGTTCTCAATGTGTCACTTAGTGGCATTGTAACGGTTCTCAACGAGTTAGTGACACAACGTGGGACTTAGTTACAAGAGTTCAAGGGGTGACACTAAATCAATACACTAAATAAGTTGACACTGTTTTCCTTAGTGACACTAACGCAGTTTACAGCGTCAGTCAGTTAGGGGGGCGATAAGGTTTTAACGTGAATACAAAGTGTAGGTGAGCACCAGTCTACCAGTGAACACACTGTACTCACCCACTATGAACAAGTTTTACACTGTGCAACTCAAATAAACTTTGTGACAAGGAATGTGTCAGGGTGTACATGTAGGTCGACAGGCGAATTCATGTCAAACATTTTAGTTCATGTGGAGCTGAACGGACAGGAGACCTTAAGTGTGTTTCGTAGGTTTGTAATGTTTGATTTGAGCAAATGTTTGTAATGTTTGATTTGAGCAAATGTTTGTAATGTTTGATTTGAGCAAATGTTTGTAATGTTTGATTTGAGCAAATGTTTGTAATGTTTGATTTGAGCAAATGTTTGTAATGTTTGATTTGAGCAAATGTTTGTGAGTGTTTGATTTAAGCAAATGTTTGTAATGTTTGATTTGAGCAAATGTTTGTAATGTTTGATTTAAGCAAATGTTTGTAATGTTTGATTTAAGCAAATGTTTGTAATGTTTGATTTGAGCAAATGTTTGTGAGTGTTTGATTTAAGCAAATGTTTGTGAGTGTTTGATTTGAGCAAATGTTTGTAATGTTTGATTTGAGCAAATGTTTGTGAGTGTTTGATTTGAGCAAATGTTTGTAATGTTTGATTTAAGCAAATGTTTGTAATGTTTGATTTGAGCAAATGTTTGTGAGTGTTTGATTTAAGCAAATGTTTGTGAGTGTTTGATTTGAGCAAATGTTTGTGAGTGTTTGATTTGAGCAAATGTTTGTGAGTGTTTGATTTGAGCAAATGTTTGTAATGTTTGATTTGAGCAAATGTTTGTAATGTTTGATTTGAGCAAATGTTTGTGAGTGTTTGATTTGAGCAAATGTTTGTAATGTTTGATTTGAGCAAATGTTTGTAATGTTTGATTTGAGCAAATGTTTGTAATGTTTGATTTAAGCAAATGTTTGTAATGTTTGATTTGAGCAAATGTTTGTGAGTGTTTGATTTAAGCAAATGTTTGTGAGTGTTTGATTTGAGCAAATGTTTGTGAGTGTTTGATTTAAGCAAATGTTTGTGAGTGTTTGATTTGAGCAAATGTTTGTAATGTTTGATTTGAGCAAATGTTTGTGAGTGTTTGATTTAAGCAAATGTTTGTGAGTGTTTGATTTGAGCAAATGTTTGTAATGTTTGATTTGAGCAAATGTTTGTGAGTGTTTGATTTGAGCAAATGTTTGTAATGTTTGATTTGAGCAAATGTTTGTAATGTTTGATTTGAGCAAATGTTTGTGAGTGTTTGATTTAAGCAAATGTTTGTGAGTGTTTGATTTGAGCAAATGTTTGTGAGTGTTTGATTTGAGCAAATGTTTGTGAGTGTTTGATTTGAGCAAATGTTTGTAATGTTTGATTTGAGCAAATGTTTGTAATGTTTGATTTGAGCAAATGTTTGTGAGTGTTTGATTTGAGCAAATGTTTGTAATGTTTGATTTGAGCAAATGTTTGTAATGTTTGATTTGAGCAAATGTTTGTGAGTGTTTGATTTGAGCAAATGTTTGTAATGTTTGATTTGAGCAAATGTTTGTGAGTGTTTGATTTAAGCAAATGTTTGTGAGTGTTTGATTCTGTAGATGTTTCATTTATAGTTCACGTATATCTAGACAACTAGAAAACTCAGAGAGCTAGTAATCTAGACACACAGCTAGTAATCTAGTATATCTAGACACACAGCTAGTAATCTAGACACACAGCTAGTATATCTAGACACACAGCCAGTAATCTAGACACACAGCTAGTATATCTAGACAGACAGCTAGTATATCTAGACAGACAATTAGAAAAGACACTCAGAAAGGCAGCCGGGAGACTGACCTCCACAATTGAAGATTTTTCGCACGGATGTTGTGGTCAGCACACTACGGCGAAGAAAGTCGGCGACCTGGCCGCCGATGGGAACGATGATGGCCATGACGAGATGGGGCAGTGCTGACAGGATGCCACTCTGTAGACGTGGAGACAGAGGGATATCAAGACACACGTGATACAGGATGCCACTGTGTAGACATGGAGACAGAGGGATATCAAGACACACGTGATACAGGATTCCACTGTGTAGACATGGAGACTGAGGGATATCAAGACACATGATGAAGTGAGTCAATGCTGACAGGATGCCGCTATATGAACAGGAAGACAGGATTGAAGCCCTGACATGACTAGAGCGATCAATGCTGACAGGATGCACTGTGTGGACAGGGAGACTAGACAGACACATGTAAACACAGAGAAATGTTGATTCATTTTTCTCATAACTGGTCTTCCTATCGACCAAAACAAGCGTACATATTTCCCCACATGTATTTACAAACATATCAAATATTATTCTTGTTCATGTTTGATATTCAAAACACAATAACAAGCATGTACAATCTGTTGGACAGGAAGGAAATGGCCCCATTCACAAGAACTCGCGCAGTTTGGAGTATCTAGCGACCTCCCTCAGTTTAGAGTTTCTAAGAATCTCCCTCAGTTTGGAGTATCTAGCAATCTACCTCTGGAGTATCTAAGAATCTCCCTCAATTTGAATATGTAGCAATCTCCCTCAGTGTGGAGTATCTAAGATTCCTCAATTTAAAGTATCTAGCAATCTACCTCAGCTTGGAGTATCTACCAATCTTCCTCAGCTTGGAGTATCTACCAATCTCACGCAGTTTGGAGTTTCTAAGAATCTCCTTCCGTTTGCAGCATCTATCAGTCTCTTTAAATTTGGAGTATCTAGCAATCGCTCTCAGTTTGTAGTATCTAGCTATCCCCGTCATTTTGGAGTATCTAGCAATCTCCCTTAGGATAGTTTCTATGATTCTCCCTCAGTTTGGACTATTTAACAATCAATTTGGAGTATCTAACAATCTACCTCAGTTTGGAGTGTCTAGCTCTGGGTTTTCTAAGAATCTCCCTCAATTTAAAGTATCTAACAATCTCCCTCAGTTTGGAGTATCTACCAATCTCCCTCAGCTTGGAGTGTCTAGCAATCTCCCTCACTTGGAGTATCTAGCAATCTCACACAGTTTGGAGTTCCTAGAATCTTCCTCAGTTTGCAGCATCTAGCAGTCTCTTTAAATTTGAAGTATCTAGCAATCTCCCTCAGTTCTGAGTTTCTAAGAACCTCAGTGAATGTGCATAGTGGATATTAAGTCTTCTGAATCCACAGAGCTAGATCTACAACTACATTTACAACTGGCTATGAAGTCTTCTGTAAGGCTGGCTTTAAAAAAAAACTGACGATTAATTTCATGAATAAAGCTGTACAAGGTTAACTTTGAAATGAGTCGATAAAACTGTGTGTAAGGCTGACTTCTTGACTGATGGTGGGCTGACGATGGGCTGACGATGGGCTGGCTATGGTAAGGTTGTGGCCGGCACAAAGCACCAACCAGTAAATGGGAAGAAGGGCAGACAGCACCCTTGTCACTGTTCATCCTAACCGTTGAATCAGGGTAGGCTGGTGCGTGGTGTGGAGCCGTGACGTGAGCTGAGAGGCTGACGAAACACGATCCCCCCCTGGGTAACACCTTGGCGCTTCTTGACACCAAACATAAAGGTGGGCAGGAAACACTGGCCTCCCTGTGGGGCGCGCTCCTCACGCCACGTGCACCCAACGCTCTTTGCGTGTCGTCGACACTTGGCCCGGTTAACCCGCCGGCTGACGGCCTGCTTCCATCGTAAAAGGACGAGACGGAGCCGGAGGACAGAGACAATGCTTCCAGTGACTTCATTCCTCAAGAGTAAACGAACTGAAAGCTACGTGATCATGAAATGTTGGGGGGGGGGAAGGTGTGTGTGTGTGTGTGTGAGAGAGAGAGAGAGAGAGAGAATGTTTATTTGGCTTGGAATGCTACTGAAAATATCTCTTTTCTATATTTTTTATTTTTGTTATAAGAT
Organism: Marisa cornuarietis; assembly: GCA_004794655.1. Lineage (NCBI taxonomy): Eukaryota > Metazoa > Mollusca > Gastropoda > Architaenioglossa > Ampullariidae > Marisa > Marisa cornuarietis. The sequence goes on from SMMW01000435.1 coordinate 435,113, forward strand.
TTAGTGAAAATATTGTTAAAGTCGTTTCTTTTTCAGTGCTTTAAAAATGAACAGGTGGACCTATGATGCTAAAGGGGCAGTTGGGGGTCTAGACTCTAGAGGGTTAGTGTTAGCCAAGACAAGTGCTGACCCTGCTAGCACAGTACCTTGACCAAGTTAGTGCTGACCCTGCTAGCACTGTACCTTGACCAAGTTAGTGCTGACCCTGCTAGCACTGTACTTTGACCAAGTTAGTGCTGACCCTGCTAGCACTGTACCTTGACCAAGTTAGTGCTGACCCTGCTAGCACAGTACCTTGACCAAGTTAGTGCTGACCCTGCTAGCACAGTACCTTGACCAAGTTAGTGCTGACCCTGCTAGCACTGTACTTTGACCAAGTTAGTGCTGACCCTGCTAGCACTGTACCTTGACCAAGTTAGTGCTGACCCTGCTAGCACAGTACCTTGACCAAGTTAGTGCTGACCCTGCTAGCACTGTACCTTGACCAAGTTAGTGCTGACCCTGCTAGCACAGTACCTTGACCAAGTTAGTGCTGACCCTGCTAGCACTGTACCTTGACCAAGTTAGTGCTGACCCTGCTAGCACTGTACCTTGACCAAGTTAGTGCTGACCCTGCTGGCACAGTACCTTGACCAAGTTAGTGCTGACCCTGCTAGCACTGTACCTTGACCAAGTTAGTGCTGACCCTGCTAGCACTGTACCTTGACCAAGTTAGTGCTGACCCTGCTGGCACAGTACCTTGACCAAGTTAGTGCTGACCCTGCTAGCACTGTACCTTGACCAAGTTAGTGCTGACCCTGCTAGCACAGTACCTTGACCAAGTTAGTGCTGACCCTGCTGGCACAGTACCTTGACCAAGTTAGTGCTGACCCTGCTAGCACAGTACCTTGACCAAGTTAGTGCTGACCCTGCTAGCACAGTACCTTGACCAAGTTAGTGCTGACCCTGCTAGCACAGTACCTTGACCAAGTTAGTGCTGACCCTGCTAGCACTGTACTTTGACCAAGTTAGTGCTGACCCTGCTAGCACTGTACTTTGACCAAGTTAGTGCTGACCCTGCTAGCACTGTACTTTGACCAAGTTAGTGCTGACCCTGTCGGTACTGTATGAGTGAGAAAGTGGACTCATCATGTCGGCACTGAAAGCTCATTTTTCTTCAATGCCGACTCTGTGTGTCTCTGTCTCGCTACTTACCGCGTCAATATTGAAGCCGAACACCTCCTCAAAGTAGGCGGGCTGCGAGATGATGAGAAGGTAGAAGGTCCAGCTGCGGCAAAAATTGGCCACCATGATAGCATAGACTGGGAGCGAGGTGAAGAAGGCGAGCCACGGGGTCGTCATGGGCTGAAAACACAGGCTTTTGTTTTTATCTGGATATGTGATAACAGTTTTATTTTTTTAATTGATAATCGTAAACTTTACTATGTGATAATGGGTTTTGTGTTTTAAATTGATAAGCGTAGACTTTACTATGTGATAACAGTTTTATATTTTTAATTGATAAACGTAGACTTTACTATGTGATAACAGTTTATATTTTAATTGATAAACGTAGACTTTACTATGTGATAACAGTTTTATATTTTTAATTGATAAACGTAGACTTTACTATGTGATAACAGTTTTATATTTTTAATTGATAAACGTAGACTTTACTATGTGATAACAGTTTTATATTTTTAATTGATAAACGTAGACTTTACTATGTGATAACAGTTTTATATTTTTAATTGATAAACGTAGACTTTACTATGTGATAACAGTTTATATTTTAATTGATAAACGTAGACTTTACTATGTGATAACAGTTTTATATTTTTAATTGATAAACGTAGACTTTACTATGTGATAACAGTTTTATATTTTTAATTGATAAACGTAGACTTTACTATGTGATAACAGTTTATATTTTAATTGATAAACGTAGACTTTACTATGTGATAACAGTTTTATATTTTTAATTGATAAGCGTAGACTTTACTATGTGATAACAGTTTTATATTTTTAATTGATAAACGTAGACTTTACTATGTGATAACAGTTTTATATTTTTAATTGATAAACGTAGACTTTACTATGTGATAACAGTTTTATATTTTTAATTGATAAACGTAGACTTTACTATGTGATAACAGTTTTATTTTTTTAATTGATAAACGTAGACTTTACTATGTGATAACAGTTTTATATTTTTAATTGATAAACGTAGACTTTACTATGTGATAACAGTTTTATATTTTTAATTGATAAACGTAGACTTTACTATGTGATAACAGTTTTATATTTTTAATTGATAAACGTAGACTTTACTATGTGATAACAGTTTTATATTTTTAATTGATCAACGTAGACTTTACTATGTGATAACAGTTTTATATTTTTAATTGATAAACGTAGACTTTACTGTGTGATAACAGTTTTATATTTTTAATTGATAAACGTAGACTTTACTATGTGATAACAGTTTTTATGCTTTTCTGTGGCAAACGTTCTCTTTACTCAGCGTGTCTGTGTCTCAAATCTTTCTTATTCAGTCTCTGATTTGTCTCAGGTCTGTCTCAGCTCTCTCATTTGTCTATTTTTTTATATGTCAGACAATTTTTATTCCAATTATTTTCAATATAATTTATTGAATTTTACTGAGTAAAATTATACAATAATTTAAAATTGTCTGCTGTTATTTTATTCTTTGCAAATCTATTTACATCTCAATTCATACACAGTTCATATAATTGTAATTAATTTTTGTGTTAATAACAGATTTGATTGATTTATTTATTTTGAATTCCTATTTTGACAATGTAACGTCTAAATAATTTTCATTTAGCAATTTTATTCATTATACCAAGAGATGCAGGGTTTGTTTTTTACTCAACTTTAATGTTACTTACAAGACGTTACCTTACATTCCATTAATTATTGATTGTAGTCATAATATAATTTAATTCAAATAAATGTCATAAACATTTGATAAAGTCACAGGTGAGCTGTGCATGTTGATAAATGTAATCTCTGTCTCTCCGGGCACTTCACTCACTGTCACATTTCTTTATAGCAACTCTACGTTTTATTTATTGCACATCTGAGCGTCTTGTGAGTGGTGTATACACTGGGGACAAAACTGTTGTGACGCACACTAGTGACAAGAAAGGGTGTGACGTACATTGGTGACAAGAATGGTTGACGCACATTGGTGACGGGAATGATGTGACGCACATTGGCGAGAATAATGGTGTGACGTACATTGGTGACGAGGATGGCATGGTCTACACTGATGACAAAAGGAATTAAGCTGACATTCAGCGCGTGCTGACGAGTGACAATACGTACTTTGTTGACGAGGGCGGTATTCTCGCCGATGCTAGTCTCGATGTATACGCGCTCCTCTTCACTGATGAAGGGGTGAGTGGCCGGACGCTCCCACGAGTAGAACCAGAAGATGACAGACCACACGAGTCCCATGCCACCTGCCAACATGTGGAAACCCGTCATTGGTCATTAAAGAACACACTCCCACCCCCACCCCCACCCCCAATCAGCCACCTGTCAATGATACACAATAACGAAATGTCCCGCCTGCAACTTGCTGGTAAAATAACTGAAGCGACTTACACATGAAATATGTTTAATGCACTATGTCTCTATAACGGCAAATGTTACGCAGCCATAACAGGGGGAAGTGTGCGGCCATCGTATAAAACCGAGTGGGGCTTCACAAAAGGTCCATTACAAAATTTTACTTGAGACATTTGAAACAACGGCCGGAAAGCAGCCAGCAAATCAAAAGCAAAACATCAAGAGGGCCTGCGCGATTTTAAATCACGAAATGACCAATAAATGATCAAATAAATAAGAGCAATGTCAGCGTAAGGAGTGTTTTTAACCACTAAACGTCTGTTAATGATCAAACAAATCAAATAAGGAAGTACAGACTAAGTGTAGGATCTTAACTGCGTTACTAGCCAGCCGCCCAACGCCCTCGTCAGTGAGCATCTCTCGAGCAAAACACACAACACACGTGACCACGAGTACATCACATGGAGAACACAGGACGATTTCACAAATCTTTTAATGACGGTCGATATACGTCACGTCCTACTGTACTAATATCTGTCACATTCATAAGTAAGCTGTGATGATGGTGTTCACATTCACAAGTAAGCTGTGATGTTGGTGTTCACATTCACAAGTAAGCTGTGATGTTGGTGTTCACATTCACAATTTGTGATGATTGTGTTCACATTAACAAGTAAGAATTGATGTTGGTGTTCACATTTACAATTTGTGATGATGGTGTTCACATTCACAAGTAAGCTGTGATGTTGGTGTTCACAACGGGTGTCAGGTACCCAGCCCACAGCTGTGTAAATTGGGCGGAAAAAGCTGTCACACGGGTTTGGAAGCTCGGACACACTGCCTAACCTCGAGGCTACTCGATCCCCAGTGACAGGCACAATCTACATAAACTAACCCTGGGGTACCATACCATCCCGGAATAGCTATCCGCCAACTAGCTTAGTGAGAATACTTGTTTGGGCGTGTACAGCAAAGTCTGTGGGCGACTCTTGCCACACCTTATGTAACACAAGCATTGGCTGGCAAGAACTGTAGGCCACACACAAAACTCATCTTAGCGCCTTGACAAACCTTGTTTGCCTGTTGAGAAATCAAGACAACAATAGAGAGAATAGAGATAGACAACAATAGAGAGAATAGAGATAGAAAACAACAGATAGAATAGAGATAAAAAACAACAGAGAGAAAAGATAAAAAACAATAGAGAGAATAGAGATAGAAAACAACAGAGAGAATAGAGATTAAAAAAAACAACAGAGAGAAAAGATAAAAAACAATAGAGAGAATAGAGATAGAAAACAATAGAGTGAATAGAGAGATAGACAACAATAGAGAGAATAGAGATAGAAAACAATAGAGTGAATAGAGAGATAGACAACAATAGAGTGAATAGAGATAGACAACAATAGAGAGAATAGAGATAGAAAACAATAGAGTGAATAGAGAGATAGACAACAATAGAGTGAATAGAGATAGACAACAATAGAGAGAATAGAGATAGACAACAATAGAGTGAATAGAGAGATAGAAAACAATAGAGAGAATAGAGATAGACAACAATAGAGAGAATAGAGATAGACAACAATAGAGTGAATAGAGAGATAGACAACAATAGAGAGAATAGAGATAGACAACAATAGAGAGAGAACTCTAGAGGCCACATCCCCCCTTTTGTCTCTAAGGTCACAGCTTGCGTCACTCACTGATCATTATTTTGTGATTCCTGATACATTCACAAGAGTGCAAGTGTGAAATGTGAGTGAAACGTTGATGGCTGTTTGAGTGCGGTAGGCGGGTACACTTCCTCTATTATTTCATAATCCCAAGGGAGTCAGTAGGAGGGAGGAAAACCATATAAATTATCAGTGGCTGCAAGCCATTCTCTTGTGGCGCGCCATGTAAATTTACACATTGCCGCCACAAAGCGAGTGGAGAAAGCGTGTAGCAACGCCAAGATGTATGGAGCCCGGCCATTCAACAAAATCAATGAACACAACCCAGCCAGGGCCCCCCAGGGACCGGCACAACGTCACGTGCCTGTCTTTCCGCAAGTTTGCCAGCGCGAGCACTGGGGCGGACAGAGGGGCTCTGCCAGGAGCGATTATTGCCGCGATTAAGTGGAGCATTATGGGGCTATGTACCAGGAGCCTGGATACCTTGGTGGTAAATATGGATCAGAGATACCTCGAGAGTAGATGTGAACAAGAGGTCTTAATACCTTGGTGGTAGATATGGATCAGAGATACCTCGAGAGTAGATGTGAACAAGAGGTCTTAATACCTTGGTGGTAAATATGGATCAGAGATACCTCGAGAGTAGATGTGAACAAGAGGTCTTAATACCTTGGTGGTAGAAATGGAGCAGAGATACCTCGAGAGTAGATGTGAACAAGAGGTCTTAATACCTTGGTGGTAGATATGGAGCAGGCTGGTTGTTGGTTGCTTCATTTAGTAGGAAAGTGCTTCCATCTTGAGGTCATTTTGCACTTTGAGGGAAAAGGAGGGGGGAAACCGTCGTACCCGGAGAAAACCCCCGACGCCCAGCCCTTAAGAACAGATGTCACACACAGAATGTGTCCCGAGACGAGATCTGAACCGGGAGACTCTCACCGCAATGGTGACAAGCGAGTGTTTGGAGCACTACACTACCGCGCGCCCCTGACATGGAGCCCAGTGTTTGTTGCCGATGTAAACCTTCTGTCTCATGGCCTTTTGCTATGAAAGGAAGGTATCGAAACTGGTTAATTCTGTAAACTCTGGCTAGAACTTTGATGAAGTCGATATGCTTGACTTGACTTATATATTGTAGACACTGAGGGAGGCAGGTCGCTGCAGAGCTGTTCATGTCGGATGTCAGAGGGCAGGACTATGACACAATAGAGGGAAAGGTCACGAGAAAATGCAAATCAGTCAAGAAATGCAGTCAGTGAACTTTACAAAATTGAAGCCATCAATAAAGACTACCCAAGCAAAGGCTTGGATTAAATCTGTGGACAAACGCGAAAGAAATACAAAATGCTTCTCTCAAAAACTTGACCTACATTTCTCAGACACCGTTGATTATTTACAGTCACTGTCGATGATGAGGACAGTGTCCAAAAATTGAAAATAGACTGAAAATCTTGAGCAAGACCACAGGAAGATGAAGAGAGCAGTGAAGACATTCAGTTTATTGATGCTCAAACATTGGGATGAAGACAAGAGCAGTAATAAAGACAGCTACTTCCTGGATGAACAAAGAACCTCAGATGTCCGAGAGAGGAAAAACATCCTTGAAGAGGTCCTTGTTACTAACAGCTGAACAATGACAGCGGATTCTCATTACTGAAATGACACTTCCGCTGAAAAAATGATTAGAAAGATCTCATTACTGAAAATGAGACGGTGGCTTCTGGAAACTGAAGACGTGGGGGGGGGGGCAGCCATGATGATCTCATGCTCCTACACTTTGTCTTCATCTCTGAGTTGAACAACATTCCGGGTGTACATTGATTTCACTGGCAGTATTCATGTCAATACATATCTTCCTCTCAGTGTTTGTATATATATATATATATATTCCTGTGTGTGTATATATATATATGTGTGTATGTATATATTCGTGTGTATGTGTTAATACGTGTATATTCGTGTGTCTGTATGTATTCCTGTGTTTGTATTCATGGATATGTCGCACACTCGCGTAACTGTACCAGGAGGTTTGTTACACGCTCGCACACACACACAAACACACACACGCACGCACACACACACACACACACACACACATCAGAGCGAAGACCTGACGGCCATTAAGAAGCAGACGAGGGTTAAACTGTTTAATTGAGAGATGTCGCCTACAATCCCTAGGATAACAGCTCAGGGAGGTTGACCATGTTTATTAAAGATGATGTGTACAGTCCATTAGATGAGAGCGATGAGAGGTTGACCATGTTTATTAAAGATGATGTGTACAGTCCATTAGATGAGAGCGATGAGAGGTTGACCATGTTTATTAATACAGTCCATTAGATGAGAGCGATGAGAGGTTGACCATGTTTATTAATACAGTCCATTAGATGAGAGCGATGAGAGGTTGACCATGTTTATTAATACAGTCCATTAGATGAGAGCGATGAGAGGTTGACCATGTTTATTAATACAGTCCATTAGATGAGAGCGATGAGAGGTTGACCATGTTTATTAATACAGTCCATTAGATGAGAGCGATGAGAGGTTGACCATGTTTATTAATACAGTCCATTAGATGAGAGCGATGAGAGGTTGACCATGTTTATTAATACAGTCCATTAGATGAGAGCGATGAGAGGTTGACCATGTTTATTAATACAGTCCATTAGATGAGAGCGATGAGAGGTTGACCATGTTTATTAATACAGTCCATTAGATGAGAGCGATGAGAGGTTGACCATGTTTATTAAAGATGATGTGTACAGTCCATTAGATGAGAGCGATGAGAGGTTGACCATGTTTATTAATACAGTCCATTAGATGAGAGCGATGAGAGGTTGACCATGTTTATTAATACAGTCCATTAGATGAGAGCGATGAGAGGTTGACCATGTTTATTAATACAGTCCATTAGATGAGAGCGATGAGAGGTTGACCATGTTTATTAATACAGTCCATTAGATGAGAGCGATGAGAGGTTGACCATGTTTATTAAAGATGATGTGTACAGTCCATTAGATGAGAGCGATGAGAGGTTGACCATGTTTATTAAAGATGATGTGTACAGTCCATTAGATGAGAGCGATGAGAGGTTGACCATGTTTATTAATACAGTCCATTAGATGAGAGCGATGAGAGGTTGACCATGTTTATTAATACAGTCCATTAGATGAGAGCGATGAGAGGTTGACCATGTTTATTAATACAGTCCATTAGATGAGAGCGATGAGAGGTTGACCATGTTTATTAATACAGTCCATTAGATGAGAGCGATGAGAGGTTGACTGGTCTACTGACAATGACCCCAGTAACCCACACGATAATGAATGGAGACTTACTGGGCTACAGTCAGGCATGCGTGCTGGTGGTAGATACAGGAATGTAGGTATTGCAGGCGCCTTAGTGATATGTGTGAATACAAGATAGAGATATCTCAGCAGGTAGGATAGGAATATACGCACGGATAACATGGTGGTATACAGAACTAGAAGCTGATAACATGTCGGCATACACAACTAGAAGCTGATAACATGACCTCATCGAGAACTAGAAGCTGATAACATGGCGGTATAGAGAAGTAGAAGCTGATAACATGGCGGTATAGAGAACTAGAAGCTGATAACATGGCGGTATAGAGAAGTAGAAGCTGATAACATGGCGGCATACAGAACTAGAAGCTGATGACATGGCGTAGGAAGATTTCGTTGACATGCTGTGTGATGACTCAGGATCCGGTCTGTGCTGACCACATTGTCTGACAAATGAGATACTGAAAGCTGGTCGTGGATGGATGGATGGATGGATGGGTGGATGGGTTGTCCCTCACTCCTTGTCGTCCACTTCTCGTCTGCTGCTTATCTCGGACGCACGTGTCAAGACTCTTGACTCTGGTGGCCGCAAACTGTATTCCGAGGACTGGGCAAGTGCACTGTCTTGTCCTGCTTGACTTCAAGTGGCTTACTGAAAGCGTTCTCATAACGGGTAGCTGTGGGTACCCGGGTGTCCTCCATTCTCATAGCATGACTGTATAGCAAAGCTGTTTCATCAGGTGGATGGCTTGAATGATGCCGACAATCCTCCTTCTAAGACCTCGTTGTTGACGGTATGGTCATGACTCATGACGGTATTGGTCACGTGAGATGGCGGACCGCACCCATCACCGGTGGAAACGCTTCAGAAAGCTCCGGAATTGAAGCAGTCACGTGTTGTGTCACGTGTTGTGCATATGTGTCGAAATGACAACTGCTTTGTAGACCTCCATCCTGACGGACATGCGCATCAAGTGACAGACTTGACTCCAGAGGCGACCAAAGACGTTAATGGCTTGGCGAGTGGTTTGACCTCATTGCATGCTGTGTTAGAGTTTGAGATGACATTGTCGAGGTCTGTCAAATGTTCCACTGTGACGCACGTGTGTTTTGATAAATCAGTGAGACAAAAATAGGATGCCAAAGGTTAATCTAGTGTGAATGCACTTTTTCTAAAAGCGACAGTGTGAGTGCGACTCAGCAGGCTGCTCTACTCACATTACAAAGAGGACTCACCTAGCTATGTGCTCAAGGGTAAGGCAATCATAGGGTGCAGAAGCAGGTATGTACCCTATAGAATAAGGATAAGGCAGTCAGAAGGTGGAGAAGCAGGTGTGTACCCTATAGGATAAGGATAAGGCAGTCAGAAGGTGGAGAAGCAGGTATGTACCCTATAGAATAAGGATAAGGCAGTCAGAAGGTGGAGAAGCAGGTGTGTACCCTATAGGATAAGGATAAGGCAGTCAGAAGGTGGAGAAGCAGGTATGTACCCTATAGAATAAGGATAAGGCAGTCTGAAGGTGCAGAAGCAGCTATGTACCCTATAGGATAAGGATAAGGCAGTCAGAAGGTGGAGAAGCAGGTGTGTACCTATAGGATAAGGATAAGGCAGTCAGAAGGTGGAGAAGCAGGTGTGTACCCTATAGGATAAGGATAAGGCAGTCAGAAGGTGGAGAAGCAGGTGTGTACCCTATAGGATAAGGATAAGGCAGTCAGAAGGTGGAGAAGCAGGTGTGTACCCTATAGGATACGGATAAGGCAGTCAGAAGGTGGAGAAGCAGGTGTGTACCCTATAGGATAAGGATAAGGCAGTCAGAAGGTGGAGAAGCAGGTATGTACCCTATAGGATAAGGATAAGGCAGTCAGAAGGTGGAGAAGCAGGTGCAGACCTTAGGAGGGAAGTGGCGAGAGGAAAGGCAGGAGGAGAAAGTTGATGTCTTTACTCACCAAACACGTAGAAACCTGACTGCCATCCGAGGTAGCGTGTGCACACGGCACTCAGCGGCATGCCCAACACGGCCCCAGCATACGACCCTGCAAGACACCACGTGACCAGGTCAAAGCTCTGTCTGCCATCCAATCAACAGCCGGATGTGGCCTGCTAGGAGAGACGGGAAGTGCATGTGACTGCAAAAGTTCCCATTGAAGCTCACACGTAGGCAACGTGAATAGCCCTCGACCTAACGACTTGCACGCCACCTACACTTTCTCTACTACAGTAACTCTATATACGGCTTGGCTTTGTAGATACTCGCCACCTACACTTTCTCTACTACAGTAACTCTTTCTACGGCTTGGCTTTGTAGATACTCGCCGTCTACACTTTCTCTACTAAGTCTTTCTACGGCTTGGCTTTGTAGATACACGCCACCTACACTTTCTCTACTACAGTAACTCTATATACGGCTTGCTTTTGTAGATACTTGCCGTCTACACTTTCTCTACTAAGTCTTTCTACGGCTTGGCTTTGTAGATACTCGCCATCTACACTTTCTCTACTAACTCTTTCTACGGCTTGGCTTTGTAGATACTCGCCATCTACACTTTCTTTACTAACTCTTTCTACGGCTTGGCTTTGTAGATACTCGCCATCTACACTTTCTCTACTAACTCTTTCTACGGCTTGGCTTTGTAGATACTCGCCATCTACACTTTCTCTACTAACTCTTTGTACGGTTTGGCTTTGTAGATACACGCCATCTACACTTTCTCTACTAACTTTTTGTACGGCTTGACTTTGTAGGTACTCGTCACCTACACTTTCTCTACTAACTTTTTCTACGGCTCTTGTAGATACTCGCCACATACACTTTCTCTACTAACTCTTTCTACGATTTGGCTTTGTAGATACTGGCATGATGTCTCTAGTCTCTGTTTGTAGGGTAAGTCATGATATGATAATGTCTCTGTACGATGTCATTGTAGGATACACGCCATGATGTCTCTAGTCTCTGTTTGTAGGGTAAGTCATTATATGATACATGTACGATGTCATTGTAGGATACACGCCATGATGTCTCTAGTCTCTGTTTGTAGGGTAAGTCATTATATGATACATGTACGATGTCATTGTAGGATACACGCCACGATGTCTCTAGTCTCTGTTTGTAGGGTAAGTCATTATATGATACATGTACGATGTCATTGTAGGATACACGCCATGATGTCTCTAGTCTCTGTTTGTAGGGTAAGTCATTATATGATAATGTCTCTGTACGATGTCATTGTAGGATACACGCCATGATGTCTCTAGTCTCTGTTTGTAGGGTAAGTCATTATATGATAATGTCTCTGTACGATGTAACAGTAGGATACACGCCATTAGGTTTGTAGTCTCTATACGATTTATCATTGTAGGATACATACCACAAAGTCTGTTCCTTCGTACGATTAGTCATTATAGGATACAATTATATATTCACTTATGACCTGACTGTAGGATACCGGCGTTTACGACCTCTGACTCCTAATGTCTTTAGTCTGGCCTAGTCTAATGTCTTTAGTCTGCCCTAGTCTAATGTCTTTAGTCTGCCCTAGTCTAATGTCTTTAGTCTGCCCTAGTCTAATGTCTTTAGTCTGGCCTAGTCTAATGTCTTTAGTCTGCCCTAGTCTAATGTCTTTAGTCTGCCCTAGTCTAATGTCTTTAGTCTGCCCTAGTCTAATGTCTTTAGTCTGCCCTAGTCTAATGTCTTTAGTCTGCCCTAGTCTAATGTCTTTAGTCTGCCCTAGTCTAATGTCTTTAGTCTGCCCTAGTCTAATGTCTTTAGTCTGGCCTAGTCTAATGTCTTTAGTCTGCCCTAGTCTAATGTCTTTAGTCTGGACTTGTCTAATGTCTTTAGTCTGGACTTGTCTAATGTCTTTAGTCTGCCCTAGTCTAATGTCTTTAGTCTGGCCTAGTCTAATGTCTTTAGTCTGCCCTAGTCTAATGTCTTTAGTCTGGACTTGTCTAATGTCTTTAGTCTGGACTTGTCTAATGTCTTTAGTCTGGCCTAGTCTAATTGCTTCAGTCTGGCCTAGTCTAATGTCTTTAGTCTGCCCTAGTCTAATGTCTTTAGTCTGGCCTTGTGTCAACAAACCGTCAATTGTACTTTATAACAATTCCATGTTTTTAATCCCTTCGCTGCTGGTGCTGTGGGAATGTTCTAGTAGTAGTAGGGGTAGTAGGGTCCACTATAAACAAACCGGGATATGAAAAATCAAATTCTGGGCAAGTGAGTGGGACTGTACTGTGTGCACATGGGTACAGAGGATACACGGGTACCGGAAGGTGTAAAAGACATTTTAATCGTTCTGCTAAGGTGTCAGCACGTGATGAGAAGCCATGCGGCCAGGTGACAACGGCCAACAGGTAACCAGCCACACTCTAGATTTGCATGAGTTCAAAATAACAGAGCACTTTGGTAGATCTTCCAGAGCAAAACTGGGAAACAGAATAGTCACAGCACTGCACCGCCATATGTAGGTAAGTGTAGCTACCGCCATATCTAGGTAAGTGTACCTCCCGCCATATGTAGGTAAGTGTACCTACCGCCATATATTAGGTAAGTATACCTCCCGCCATATGTAGGTAAGTGTTCCTACCGCCCTATGTAGGTAAGTGTACCTACCGCCATATATTAGGTAAGTATACCTCCCGCCATATGTAGGTAAGTGTACCTACCGCCATATGTAGGTAAGTGTAGCTACCGCCATATGTAGGTAAGTGTAGCTACCGCCATATATTAGGTAAGTATACCTCCCGCCATATGTAGGTAAGTGTTCCTACCGCCATATGTAGGTAAGTGTAGCTACCGCCATATGTAGGTACGTGTACCTACCGCCATGCGTAGATAAGTGTAGCTACCGCCATATGTAGGTAAGTGTACCTTCCGCCATATGTAGGTAAGTGTACCTCCCACCATATGTAGGTAAGTATACCTACCGCCATATGTCAAAGTAAAGGTAAAGGTCATCCCATAACCTGTTCAGGTCGTTGGGGAGTGAGGTGTTAGAGACCCCACTTTTCTCGGGGCCAGCTTTTACATGAGGGTGGTGCCAATCTCCTCTCCCTCGCTGCCTTACCTTCCCCAACCCTCTATGGAGTCAGGTACCCATTCCCGTCAGCTGGGTCGACTGGGGAAAGTTTGCTGCGCTTATCGGGAATTGAACCAGCGCGCTCTCGGTTCGGACGCCAGCGCTCTAACCACTCGGCCATATGTAGGTAAGTGTGCCTACCGCCCTATGTAGGTAAGTGTACCTTCCGCCCTATGTAGGTAAGTGTACCTACCGCCATATGTAGGTAAGCATAGATACCGCCATATGTAGGTAAGTGTACCTACCGCCATATGAAGGTAAGTATACCTACCGCCCTATGTAGGTAAGTGTACCTCCAGCCATATGTAGGTAAGTGTACCTTCTGCCAAATGTAGGTAAGTGTACCTTCCGCCATATGTAGGTAAGTGTACCTACCCTCATTTGTAGGTAAGCGTACCTTCCGCCATATATTAGGTAAGTGTACCTCCCGCCATATGTAGGTAAGTGTACCTACCGCCCTATGTAGGTAAGTGTACCTCCAGCCATATGTAGGTAAGTGTACCTTCCGCCAAATGTAGGTAAGTGTACCTTCCGCCATATGTAGGTAAGTGTACCTACCCTCATATGTAGGTAAGCGTACCTTCCGCCATATATTAGGTAAGTGTACCTCCCTCCATATGTAGGTAAGTGTACCTACCGCCCTATGTAGGTAAGAGTACCTACCGCCATATGTAGGTAAGTGTACCTTTCGCCCTATGTAGGTAAGTGTACCTACCGCCATATGTAGGTAAGTGTACCTACCACCATATGTAGGTAAGTGTACCTTCCGCCCTATGTAGGTAAGTGTACCTACCGCCATATGTAGGTAAGTGTACCTTCCGCCATACGTAGGTAAGTGTACCTACCGCCATATGTAGGTAAGTGTAGCTACCGCCATATGTAGGTAAGTATACCTACCCTCATATGTAGGTAAGTGTAACTCCCGCTATATATTAGGTAAGTGTACCTCCCGCCATATGTAGGTAAGTGTACCTCCGGCCATATGTAGGTAAGTGTACCTACCGCCATATGTAGGTAAGTGAAGCTACCGCCATATGTAGGTAAGTGTACCTACCGCCATATGTAGGTAAGTGTTTCTACCGCCATATGTAGGTAAGTGTACCTACCGCCATATGTAGGTAAGTGTATCTACCGCCATATGTAGGTAAGTGTACCTACCGCCATATGTAGGTAAGTGTATCTACCGCCATATGTAGGTAAGTGTACCTATCGCCATATGTAGGTAAGTGTACCTACCGCCATATGTAGGTAAGTGTACCTACCGCCATATGTAGGAAAGTATAGCTACCGCCATATGTAGGTAAGTGTACCTACCGCCATATGTAGGTAAGTATACCTACCGCCCTATGTACGTAAGTGTACCTACCGCCATATGTAGGTAAGTGTACCTTCCGCCCTATGTAGGTAAGTGTACCTACCGCCATATGAAGGAAAGTGTACCTACCGCCATATGTAGGTAAGTGTAGCTACTGCCATATGTAGGTAAGTATATCTACCCTCATATGTAGGTAAGTGTAACTACCGCCATATATTAGGTAAGTGTACCTCTCGCCATATGTAGGTAAGTGTACCTCCCGCCATATGAAGGTAAGTGTACCTACCGCCATATATTAGGTAAGTATACCTCCCGCCATATGTAGGTAAGTGTACCTCTCGCCATATGTAGGTAAGTGTACCTCCCGCCATATGAAGGTAAGTGTACCTACCGCCATATATTAGGTAAGTATACCTCCCGCCATATGTAGGTAAGTGTTCCTACCGCCATATGTAGATAAGTGTACCTGCCGCCCTATGTAGGTAAGTGTACCTACCGCCATATGTAGGTAAGTGTACCTTCCGCCCTATTTAGGTAAGTGTACCTACCGCCATATGTAGGTAAGTGTACCTTCCGCCATATGTAGGTAAGTGTACCTCCCGCCATATGTAGGTAAGTGTACCTCCCGCCATATCTATGTAAGTGTACCTACCGCCCTATGTAGGTAAGTGTACCTACCGCCCTATGTAGGTAAGTGTACCTACCGCCCTATGTAGGTAAGTGTACCTACCGCCCTATGTAGGTAAGTGTACCTTCCGCCATATGTAGGTAAGCGTACCTACCGCCATATGTAGGTAAGTGTACCTCCCGCCATATGTAGGTAAGTGTACCTACCGCCATATATTAGGTAAGTATACCTCCCGCCATATGTAGGCAAGTGTTCCTACCGCCGTATATTAGGTAAGTGTACCTACCGCCAAATGTAGGTAAGTGTACCTGCCGCCCTATGTAGGTGGGTGTAACTACCGCCATATGTAGGTAAGTGTACCTTCCGCCATATGTAGGTAAGTGTACCTACCGCCCTATGTAGGTAAGTGTACCTACCGCCATATGTAGGTAAGTGTCCCTTCCGCCATATGTAGGTAAGTGTACCTACCGCCATATGTAGGTAAGTGTTCCTACCGCCATATGTAGGTAAGTGTACCTACCGCCCTATGTAGGTAAGTGTACCTACCGCCATATGTAGGTAAGTGTACCTTTCGCCTTATGTAGGTAAGTGTACCTACCGCCATATGTAGGTAAGTGTACCTACCGCCATATGTAGGTAAGTGTACCTTCCGCCCTATGTAGGTAAGTGTACCTACCGCCATATGTAGGTAAGTGTACCTTCCGCCATATGTAGGTAAGTGTACCTACCGCCCTATGTAGGTAAGTGTAGCTACCGCCAGATGTAGGTAAGCATACCTACCCTCATATGTAGGTAAGTGTACCTCCCGCCATATATTAGGTAAGTGTACCTACCGCCATATGTAGGTAAGTGTACCTACCGCCATATGTAGGTAAGTGTACCTACCGCCATATGTAGGCAAGTGTACCTACCGCCATATGTAGGTAAGTGTACCTACCGCCATATGTAGGCAAGTATAGCTACCGCCATATGTAGGTAAGTGTACCTACCGCCATATGTAGGTAAGTATACCTTCCGCCCTATGTACGTAAGTGTACCTACCGCCATATGTAGGTAAGTGTACCTTCCGCCCTATGTAGGTAAGTGTACCTACCGCCATATGTAGGTAAGTGTACCTTCCGCCATATGTAGGTAAGTGTACCTACTGCCATATGTAGGTAAGTGTAGCTACCGCCCTATGTAGGTAAGTGTACCTTCCGCCATATGTAGGTAAGTGTACCTACTGCCATATGTAGGTAAGTGTACCTACCGCCGTATGTAGGTAAGTGTACCTACCGCCATATGTAGGTAAGTGTATGTCACGAACGCACGGAAAGTGTGGACAGGTCACACACAACACACACTGACCTCACAGCCTTCTTCACGTGTCCTTTCACACAACAAAATACAAAGACCTGCACATGGGCTCGAACGTTTCTATTAATCGGGTGAACGTAAATCTATACTTTACTAAATAACAACAGAAAACTTCAGCACAAATATTCTACACTGAGTTTGCACCGAAACAAATATATCTAAGCAGTTTATATTAAAGTCCTTCAAGTTCTCTCTTCTTCTGTTGTTGGGGGGGGGGGGGAAAGGGTCGACACGGCAAACAGTTCCCCTCTTTCAGTCTTGCTCTCTGGCGTTGATCATACGGACAGCCTACATTCACCAAATAACTCCGACAGTCTAACGGCAGACAAATGACCAAGTCAATAAAAATTCCACAGTAGGTAAATCCACACAGTTCTACGATCTTCTCAAGAGATCACACAGCAGTTGAGAAAATTAGTAAATCGAGGAACCACACAGATAATATTTCTCCACACAGTTCTACGATCTTCTCAAGAGATCACACAGCAGTTGAGAAAATTAATAAATCGAGGAACCACACAGTTAATATTTCTCCACACAGTTACTCTTTCTCCATACAGTTAATATTTCTTTACACCGTTAATATGTATCCACACAGTTACTATTTATCCACACAGTTGCTATTTCTTCACACAGTTAATATTAATCCACACAGTACTATTAATTCCAACCTCTGTACCAAATTCCTCTTTCTCCTAGACTCTCACGTCTGCTTCTTCTTCCAATTTCTACACAACGCCCCCTATACACATTCAAACCAGGGGTCATAATCGCTATTCAATCAAGGGCGACAACCTCGTTACTTCGACGTTCAGGGGTGATAACACATGTTCATAACAGTGTACCTACCGCCATATGTAGGCAAGTATAGCTACCGCCATATGTAGGTAAGTGTACCTACCGCCATATGTAGGTAAGTATACCTACCGCCCTATGTACGTAAGTGTACCTACCGCCATATGTAGGTTAGTGTACCTTCCGCCCTATGTAGGTAAGTGTACCTACCGCCATATGTAGGTAAGTGTACCTTCCGCCATATGTAGGTAAGTGTACCTACCGCCATATGTAGGTAAGTGTACCTACCGCCATATGTAGGTAAGTATACCTACCCTCATATGTAGGTAAGTGTACCTACCGCCATATATTAGGTAAGTGTACCTCCCGCCATATGTAGGTAAGTGTACCTCCCGCCATATGTAGGTAAGTGTTCCTACCGCCATATGTAGGTAAGTGTACCTACCGCCATATGTAGGTAAGTGTACCTGCCGCCCTATGTAGGTAAGTGTACCTACCGCCATATGTAGGTAAGTGTACCTGCCGCCCTATGTAGGTAAGTGTACCTACCGCCCTATGTAGGTAAGGGTACCTCCCGCCATATGTAGGTAAGTGAACCTCCCGCCATATGTAGGTAAGTGTACCTACCGCCATATAGTAGGTAAGTGTACCTTTCGCCCTATGTAGGTAAGTGTACCTACTGCCCTATGTAGGTAAGTGTACCTACCGCCATATGTAGGTAAGTGTACCTCCCGCCATATGTAGGTAAGTGTACCTTCCGCCATATGTAGGTAAGTGTACCTACCGCCATATGTAGGTAAGTGTACCTACCGCCATATATTAGGTAAGTGTACCTCCCGCCATATGTAGGTAAGTGTACCTACCGCCATATATTAGGTAAGTATACCTCCCGCCATATGTAGGCAAGTGTTCCTACCGCCATATATTAGGCAAGTGTACCTCCCGCCATATGTAGGTAAGTGTACCTCCCGCCATATGTAGGTAAGTGTACCTCCCGCCATATGTAGGTACGTGTACCTACCGCCCTATGTAGGTAAGTGTACCTACCGCCATATGTAGGTAAGTGTACCTTTCGCCCTATGTAGGTAAGTGTACCTACCGCCATATGTAGGTAAGTGTAGCTACCGCCATATGTAGGTAAGTATACCTACCCTCATATGTAGGTAAGTGTACCTACCGCCATATATTAGGTAAGTGTACCTCCCGCCATATGTAGGTAAGTGTACCTCCCGCCATATGTAGGTAAGTGTACCTACCGCCATATATTAGGTAAGTATACCTCCCGCCATATGTAGGTAAGTGTTCCTACCGCCATATATTGGTAAGTGTACCTACCCCCATATGTAGGTAAGTGTACCTACCGCCATATGTAGGTAAGTGTACCTGCCGCCCTATGTAGGTAAGTGTACCTACCGCCATATGTAGGTAAGTGTACCTACCGCCATATGTAGGTAAGTGTACCTTCCGCCCTATGTAGGTAAGTGTACCTACCGCCATATGTAGGTAAGTGTACCTTCCGCCATATGTAGGTAAGTGTACCTACCGCCATATGTAGGTAAGTGTACCTTCCGCCATATGTAGGTAAGTGTACCTACCGCCATATGTAGGTAAGTGTACCTTCCGCCATATGTAGGTAAGTGTACCTACCGCCATATGTAGGTAAGTGTACCTTCCGCCATATGTAGGTTAGTGTACCTACCGCCATATGTAGGTAAGTGTACCTACCGCCCTATGTAGGTAAGTGTACCTACCGCCCTATGTAGGTAAGTGTACCTACCGCCCTATGTAGTTAAGTGTACCTACCGCCATATGTAGGTAAGTGTACCTACCGCCCTATGTAGGTAAGTGTACCTTCCGCCAAATGTAGGTAAGTGTACCTACCGCCATATGTAGGTAAGTGTAGCTACCGCCATATGTAGGTAAGTATACCTACCGCCATATGTAGGTAAGTGTACCTCCCGCCATATGTAGGTAAGTGTACCTTCCGCCATATGTCGGTAAGTGTAGCTACCGCCATATGTAGGTAAGTATACCTACCGCCATATGTAGGTATGTGTACCTACCGCCATATGTAGGTAAGTGTACCTTCCGCCATATGTCGGTAAGTGTACCTACTGCCATATGTAGGTAAGTGTACCTACCGCCATATATTAGGTAAGTGTACCTCCCGTCAGATGTAGGTAAGTGTACCTACCGCCATATATTAGGTAAGTATACCTCCCGCCATATGTAGGCAAGTGTTCCTACCGCCATATATTAGGTAAGTGTACCTCCCGCCATATGTAGGTAAGTGTAGCTACCGCCATATGTAGGTAAGTGTTCCTACCGCCATATGTAGGTAAGTGTACCTACCGCCATATGTAGGTAAATGTACCTACCGCCATATGTAGGTAAGTGTACCTACCGCCATATGTAGGTAAGTGTACCTTCCGCCATATGTAGGTAAGTGTACCTCCCGCCATATGTAGGTTGTTGTTGACTTTGAAAGGGAAAGTGCTTCCACCTCTCGGTGATTTCGCACTATGGGGGATGGGGTCTTTGGGGAGTGTGGGTGTTGGGGATGTGGGTGAGGGTATGGGGGGATGGGGAGATGTGGGGAAAGGGTTGCTGTTTTGTGGTGCCTGATGCGTGGTTTTAACTTTTGTACGTGCCCTCTATTTTTGTTGGTGTTTAGGTTTTCCAAGTCTGCATGGGTGGTGTACTGTCTTTGTGCCCTCTTTATCCATTGTTGATCTGCCAAGTTTGCATGGGTCGTTACAGTGCTGCTGCCATCTTTCCTCCTGCTGCCGCTGGTGCTGGTGCTGCTGCCGTTTGTTGCCAGTGTTTAGGGATCATGCCACGTGTACCGTGGTGGTGTATTGTGTTTCTTTATTGGGTTCCATGTATTGCTTTTCCTCAATTTTTTTTTTGAATTATTTTATTTTATTTTTCCAGTGTGGATGGCTATGTTATCCTGTTTACCCCTATTCTTATTTTATATTAGACTAGAGTTTGGGTTGCTTTTTCCTATTACTACTACTAGTGACAGTATACTGTTCCATAGTTCTTTAGGTGGGTTGAGGCAGTTTCTGAGGTTTAGTCCCAGCCTATACTTATCTAGGAAATGTTTTAGTTCTTCTGTCTCTGGTTTATTTTCATTGCATTCCAACAGTACATGCGGGGTGCTAAGTCTGTCCCCACAGGCACATGAAGGTGGGTCTTTATACATTTTATAATATTCTCCACTAAGCCTCATTCTGGTTATTTTAGTTTGGTCCGACCTGATTGACTTTAGGTACATCAAGGTGAGACTAGGCTGGTCGTCTATCAGTCTCCTAGTACCTATACCTTCATTTTTGTATTTCTCTTGCCACCATATTTTTATTGCTGGTTTTATTGCTATTTTTCTCTCTGCTGGTGAAATAGATTGAAAGAAAACTTTGTACAGAAATGGACAGACAAAATGCACTCGAGTGATAGGTACTTAGCCTACAGAGAGTTTAAAAAAGAATTTAATCCAGAAAAGTATCTCTCAGTAATAACCATAAAAAAAGTTCAGAAATACTCTTATACGATTTAGACTAGGAATTAGCGAAATAAATATCAATAACAGATATTCTAACACCTTCATCAAAAACTGCCCTTTTTGCCAAGATAGAAGGGAAGATGAAGAACATTTTGTGCTAGAGTGCCATACCTATGTTGACATCAGGGTCAAGTACCTTGGACCCCTGATAAATGACGGGTACCAGCAGACGACGTTGGCTGTGTTGCTGTCTCGAGGGGAAACAAAGGAGATGAGAAATGTAGCGATGTACATCTTGTTTGCTCTAAAGAGGCGCAACGAGAATGTTGGAAACACTTGACAATGTGACCCCATGTGGTTGGACTTGCAGGACTGACCAAAATGTAAAAACAGGTTGGGGCCGATGGCCTAAAAATATAAGTGTGCGTGTGTGTGTGCGTGCGTGCGTGCGTGCGTGCGTGCGTGTGTGTGTGTGTGTGTGTATGTTATTCAGGATTGTATGAGCGCGAGTTATTTTAGGGAAGAAGGAGTAAGAGAGGGCAATTGAAGAATGGTTGGTATGAGGGTAGGTGTTAAGTAATTAGAGAGGCTGAAAGGACATGAACGTATCTTTGTACTTGATGTAATTCATGTTTTATATATATGAATGTTCCTTTTGGTCGATGATAAAATTATATCTCGCCCTGCTTTGAACGGGTCGTAGACCCATCAAATAAATATTTCAGTGTTCAGTGTTCTCTGCTGGTGAAATAGAGATGTTTAGGGTGGTGACTTTAGGGTTAATTTCTTGTTTTATTGCCAGTTTAGCTTGTTTATCTGCCTCTTCATTTCCTTTTATTCATATGTGGGAGGGAATCCAAAAGAACTTAATGTCTCCCTGTTTCTGGTTGATTTTCTTTATGATGGACAGTATCTTGTATACTATATCTATTCTGTTTGAGGATTTGTTTTTTAAAGCCTGAAGTGCTGACAGTGAATCTGAAATTACTACATATTGTTGTTGCGTTGTGTCTTTCATTCCGAGATGAAGTGTATAGAGAGCTGTCAGTATGGCCGTCAACTCAGCTGTAAAAATTGAAGTGTGTTTTGGGAGTCTGCTGGAGATGGTGATGTTACCGGGTTGGTATACTCCTAATCCGGTTGTGTTTGTCACTGGGTCATGAGATCCGTCAGTATAAATCTGCACGTGTTCTTTGTATGTGGTGTTTAGCTTGAGCTTTGTTTCTGCAGTGATTTGGGCTTGGTGTTGTTCTTTGTTGTATTTGGTGAGGTCAAGGTCTATCTGTGGGTGTGGAAGTGTCCAGGGTGGTGTTTATATGTTGTCTGGTGGGTAAGGAGCTGTTATGTTAATTTCTGCTCCCTTTGTGTTTTCCAACTGTTGTATGTGTTGTTGTAGTGTGGGCTGTGGGGTGGGGCGGCCAGTTCTGTGTCTGTGGGGTTGAACATGAATCTGTCGGACTGGATGGTCAGGTGGGAGACATTGAATTTTGTAGTAGTAGCTAGCTGTCCTTTCTTTGATTATTAACTCTATCGGTTTCTGACCTGTTTCCCCCAGTACTGCTAGATTTGGTGTGTACGATGGTACTCCCAGAACTACTTTTAGTGCCCTGGCCTGTACTGACTGAAGTTTAGCTACTTGGTTTACTCGAAGGTGGACTAGCAGTGGGGCTGCGTATAATAGTCTCGACATAACATGGGCCTGATAGAGGTTAAGAAGAGATTTAGGATTAGTTCCCCAGTTATTTCCACTAACTACTCTCATTAGGTTTATTCCTTTTTTGGCAGATTGTTGGTGTAGCTATACGAGTTGTGTGAATGTTGGTGTAGCTATACGAGTTGTGTGAATGTTGGTGTAGCTATAAGAGCTGTGTGAATGTTGGTGTAGCTATAAGAGTTGTGTCAATGTTAGCGTAGCTATAATAGTTTGTGAATGTTGGTGTAGCTATAAGAGTTGTGTAAATGTTGGTGTAGCTATAATAGTTTGTGAATGTTGGTGTAGCTGTAAGAGCTGTGTGAATGTTGGTGTAGCTATACGAGTTGTGTGAATGTTGGTGTAGCTATAAGAGTTGTGTGAATGTTGGTGTAGCTATAAGAGCTGTGTGAATGTTGGTGTAGCTGTAAGAGCTGTGTGAATGTTGGTGTAGCTATAATAGTTTGTGAATGTTGGTGTAGCTGTAAGAGCTGTGTGAATGTTGGTGTAGCTATACGAGTTGTGTGAATGTTGGTGTAGCTATAAGAGTTGTGTGAATGTTGGTGTAGCTGTAAGAGCTGTGTGAATGTTGGTGTAGCTATAAGAGTTGTGTGAATGTTGGTGTAGCTATAAGAGCTGTGTGAATGTTGGTGTAGCTATAAGAGTTGTGTCAATGTTGGTGTAGCTATAAGAGCTGTGTGAATGTTGGTGTAGCTATAAGAGTTGTGTTTATATGTTGGTGTAGCTATAAGAGCTGTGTGAATGTTGGTGTAGCTGTAAGAGTTGTGTGAATGTTGGTGTAGCTATAAGAGCTGTGTGAATGTTGGTGTAGCTATAAGAGTTGTGTCAATGTTGGTGTAGCTATAAGAGTTGTGTGAATGTTGGTGTAGCTATAAGAGTTGTGTCAATGTTGGTGTAGCTATAAGAGTTGTGTCAATGTTGGTGTAGCTATAACACAGCCATTGTCTGACCGCCAGAGACAGGGCGGAACAACATGGCATCACTGGGGCTGTTCATTCCACAAGCCATAAACCTCCCGCGGTCACCAGGCGCCTTTGAAGACGGCTACAACCAGACAGCACCGACAGCACCGACAGCACCGCCTGCTCAAATGTTGGATTAAAAATGCCTGGGAATGAAATTTTGAAAATCAATACCAAGTCTGAAGATGTGAGTCCAGCCTGGTCCACTGAGTTAAAAGTGACATTCTTTCCGGACTGTGAGGTCACAGAGAGTGAGGTTAGGGTCAGGACTACTTCTGTGAGAGGTGTGAGGGTTAAGTCTGTAGCAGGTGTGTTAGGGTTAGTAACAGATGCTACGTGTTTTGACCTAACATTAACTGAGTAATGTGCTGGTGAGCTAACAGTAACACTCACATAGAGTTGGGATTACTAACCCACTGACACTCACATAGAGCTGGGATTACTAACCCACTGACACTCACATACAGTTAGGATTACTACCCCACTGACACTCACATAGAGCTGGGATTACTACCCCAATGACACTCACATACAGTTGGGATTACTAACCCACTGACACTCACATAGAGCTGGGATTACTAACCCACTGACACTCACATACAGTTAGGATTACTACCCCACTGACACTCACATAGAGCTGGGATTACTACCCCACACTCACATGACACTCACATACAGCTAGGATTACTACCCCACTGACACTCACATAGAGCTGGGATTACTACCCCAATGACACTCACATACAGTTGGGATTACTAACCCACTGACACTCACATAGAGCTGGGATTACTAACCCACTGACACTCACATACAGTTAGGATTACTAACCCACTGACACTCACATAGAGCTGGGATTACTAACCCACTGACACTCACATAGAGCTGGGATTACTACCCCACTGACACTCACATAGAGCTGGGATTACTACCCCAATGATACTCACATAGAGCTGGGATTACTACCCCAATGACACTCACATACAGTTGGGATTACTAACCCACTGACACTCACATACAGTTGAGATTACTAACCCACTGACACTCACATAGAGTCGGGATTACTACCCCAATGACACTCACATAGAGCTGGGATTACTACCCCAATGACACTCACATACAGTTGGGATTACTAACCCACTGACACTCACATAGAGTTGAGATTACTAACCCACTGACACTCACATAGAGCTGAGAGTACTAGCCACTGACACTCACATAGAGTTGGGATTACTAACCCACTGACACTCACATACAGTTGAGATTACTACCCCACTGACACTCACATAGAGTTGGGATTACTACCCCACTGACACTCACATAGAGTTGGGATTACTAACCCACTGACACTCACATAGAGTTGGGATTACTACCCCACTGACACTCACATAGAGTTGAGATTACTAACCCACTGACACTCACATAGAGTTGGGATTACTACCCCACTGACACTCACATAGAGTTGGGATTACTAACCCACTGACACTCACATAGAGTTGGGATTACTACCCCACTGACACTCACATAGAGTTGGGATTACTAACCCACTGACACTCACATAGAGTTGGGATTTCTAACCCACTGACACTCACATACAGTTGGGATTACTACCCCACTGACACTCACATAGAGTTGGGATTACTAACCCACTGACACTCACATACAGTTGGGATTACTACCCCACTGACACTCACATAGAGTTGGGATTACTAACCCACTGACACTCACATACAGTTGGGATTACTACCCCACTGACACTCACATAGGCACGTGCTACCCAGTGTGTGTAGTCCGCCCCCTCACATCCCCTTACATACGGGTCTCCTGACACTGTCACAATACACTTCTCCTGACACTGTCACAATACACCTTTCCTGACACCGTCACAATACAGCTTCCCGACACTGTCACAATACAGCTTTCATGACACTGTCACAATACAGCTTCCCGACACTGTCACAATACAGCTTTCATGACACTGTCACAATACAGCTTCCTGACACTGTCACAATACAGCTTTCCGACACCGTCACAATACAGTCTTCCTGACACTGTCACAAAACAGCTTTCATGACACTGTCACAATACAGCTTCCTGACACTGTCACAAAACAGCTTTCATGACACTGTCACAAAGCAGCTTTCATGACACTGTCACAATACAGCTTCCTGACACTGTCACAATACAGCTTTCATGACACTGTCACAATACAGCTTCCTGACACTTACTGTTGACCAGACATGCTTAGCCTCACGGCTTTCTTAACATATTCACAGTTGACACATGTCAGAGACAGAGAAAGGCAAGAGAGAGTAGCATACATTCAGTCACCCATACATACATACGTACATATATTCACACATACATACATACGTACATATATTCACACATACATACATACGTACTTACATACATACAGTCACCCATACATACATACGTACATATATTCACACATACATACATACGTAAATACATACATACATACAGTCACCCATACATACATACGTACATACATACATACAGTCACCCATACATACATACGTACATACATACATACAGTCACCCATACATACGTACATACATACATACAGTCACCCATACATACGTAAATACATGCATACATACATACAGTCACCCATACATACATACGTACATACATACATACAGTCACCCATACATACATACGTACATATATTCACACATACATACATACGTAAATACATACATACATACATACAGTCACCCATACATACATACGTACATACATACATACAGTCACCCATACATACATACGTACATACATACATACAGTCACCCATACATACGTACGTACATACATACATACAGTCACCCATACATACGTACGTACATATATTCACACATACATACATACGTAAATACGTACATACATACATACAGTCACCCATAATTACATACGTACATACATACATACAGTCACCCATACATACATACATACAGTCACCCATACATACATACGTACATACATACATACAGTCACCCATACATACGTACGTACATACATACATACAGTCACCCATACATACGTACATACATACATACAGTCACCCATACATACGTACGTACATACATACAGTCACCATATATACATACGTACATACATACAGTCACCCATACATACGTACGTACATACATACAGTCACCCATACATACGTACGTACATACATACAGTCACCCATACATACGTACATGCATACATTCACCCATACATACGTACGTACATACATACATACAGTCACCCATGCATAGGTACGTACATACATACAGTCACCCATACATACGTACGTACATACATACAGTCACCCATACATACGTACGTACATACATACATTCACCCATACATACATACATACATACAGTCACCCATACATACGTACATACAAACATACATACATACGTACATACATACAGTCACCCATACATACGTACATACAAACATACATACATACATACGTACATACATACATTCACCCATACATACATACATACAGTCACCCATACATACGTACATACATACATACATACGTACATACATAAATACAAAGAAAGAAAAAGAGAGCAACAGAGAGAGAGAGGCGATGCTCACCACAGAATGAGATGGTGGCCAGCTTTGACCGCTCAAGTGGTGGCGCCCAGTGTCGCCAGATACCGTGACAGGCCGGGTAGGTAACTCCCTGGACAAACAGAGTCAGGATCACTGCATAAACTTATCATTGATGACAACATACAAAGTGATGATCATAATAGAAGACAGGATTGCCGCAGACACATCTAAGACAATAATAAATAGTCAGATAGCTGCAGACAAAAGGACCCAGGATCGCTATAATTAGTCACGATCATTACAGAAGTAAGTCATGATTAAACAAAAATATCCGAGATATTAACGATAATTACAGAATAAGGACCAGCACAGTGAACTAGGGCCACAATCAATATCATTACACCATATTACGACAATCTGTTAGAATTATCAACACATTCCGTGTCAAAATGTCTGCTACAGTATACACCTGTCATCACAAATATAACCAAGAGATATACCTCATCACAAATGTAACCAGCAGATATACCTCATCACAAATGTAACCAGCAGATATACCTCATCACAAATGTAACTAGCAGATATACCTCATTACAAATGTAACCAGCAGATATTCCCTTATCACAAATGTAACCAGCAGATATACATCATTACAAATGTAACCAGCAGATATACCTCATCACAAATGTAACCAGCAGATATACCTCATCACAAATTTAACCAGCAGATATACCTCATCACAAATGTAACCAGCAGATATACCTCATTACAAATGTAACCAGCAGATAAACCTCATCACAAATGTAACCAGCAGATATACCTCATCACAAATGTAACCAGCAGATATACATCATCACAAATGTAACTAGCAGATATACCTCATTACAAATGTAACCAGCAGGTATACCTCATTACAAATGTAACCAGCAGATATACCTCATTACAAATGTAACCAGCAGATATACCTCATTACAAATGTAACCAGCAGGTATACATCATCACAAATTAACCAGCAGATATACCTCATTACAAATGTAACTAGCAGATATACCTCATTACAAATGTAACCAGCAGATATACATCATCACAAATGTAACTAGCAGATATACCTCATCACAAATGTAACCAGCAGGTATAAATCATCACAAATGTAACTAGCAGATATACCTCATTACAAATGTAACTAGCAGGTATACATCATCACAAATGTAACCAGCAGATATACCTCATTACAAATGTAACCAGCAGGTATACATCATCACAAATGTAACCAGCAGATATACCTCATTACAAATGTAACCAGCAGGTATACATCATCACAAATGTAACCAGCAGATATACCTCATTACAAATGTAACCAGCAGGTATACATCATCACAAATGTAACCAGCAGATATACCTCATTACAAATGTAACTAGCAGATATACCTCATTACAAATGTAACCAGCAGGTATACATCATCACAAATGTAACCAGCAGATATACCTCATTACAAATGTAACTAGCAGATATACCTCATTACAAATGTAACCAGCAGGTATACATCATCACAAATGTAACCAGCAGATATACCTCATTACATATGTAACTAGCAGATATACCTCATTACAAATGTAACCAGCAGGTATACATCATCACAAATGTAACTAGCAGATATACCTCATTACAAATGTAACCAGCAGGTATACATCATCACAAATGTAACTAGCAGATATACCTCATTACAAATGCAGTGCAGCTGACAGTACACTACTCAGTGACTGGAAAAAACTAGGTTAGGCAGGTTATATCATAACACCTATAAAACATAAATAAACTGCGAAGGTAGACATTAAAGTAACAAAGGCAAGTAGGTAGCTTAGTACCCTATAGTAACACAAGGCAACATGGCCACCTCAAGGAAAAGTGTCTTGTTTCCCAGGTTATAAAGTGGTGTCCACACTCCTCCGACACTTCATCCAGTTTCTTTCTCCCAGGCCACCTTCGCCTCCACTTTATAACTTCGTCTCCATGGTAACACAGGATTTGAGGTGTCTGCACAACACTGCTTAAGTTCGGGAACAAGAAGATTTCCCTGCTATTTCCCATGTGGCCCCCATGTCAAAGACTTGCCCTCGCTTCATAACTACGGCCCCGTGAAGGTAAGCATTAAAGTTATCCCTAACCCAAACTTAATAAACGTCAACTAGCATCTCAAGAAGCCTGCGAAAGAAAGTGATAAACAGGTGAGACACATACTAAAGGTGTGTGTGTGTGTGTGTGAGAGAGAGAGAGAGCTGGCATGAAGATGAGGGTGAGTGAGAAGAATACTGCAGGCCCTCACCTCCACTAATCCTTGCAGGACGCGCACTGTGATGACAAGCAGGTAGTGGACATCAGCCGCCCCAGGTAGTAAAAGGTTCAAGAAAGAAGACACTCCTATGGCCAGGCCGAATAACCTGTGACACAGACACGTGTTTCAAGTGCATTTCACGTCAAGCAGTCAGCAAAGTCCTAACAAGCTCAGATGTCAAAGGTCGACAGATAGCCCACTGTAGCTCTCTATTTTGTGTATGTGTGTGTGTGTGTGTGTATGTGTGTGTGTGTGTGTGTGTGTTCTCTCTGTGTCTTTAAAGGTGTGCCGTGATGTTTCTGGAAACTATATCTGCTCGCTCTAATTAATAATATTTTGTAAACTATATAAGTGCTCACTCTAATAAAACAAATTCTCCAACTTTGACTGTTGTATTTTTGTTAAACTTTGAGGACTATATCTTGCATTTCTATAAACAACACAGTCTCAGGTGTCTGCTGCATTTGTAGTAATCTGACAGAACTATTTTGCTTTAACGACGCCTTAAATAGTCACATTGTCAACAAAATAATAGTACATACTAACATTATTGTATTAGACATTAAACAATTACAACAGTGCCTTGACGGCAATAAGATAATAGTAAACAGTAAATAACTAGAAAAATACTGCACACGTTAAGATAACAGAGCAAAACACATTTTAATAATTTTTCTTGTCCAAAACCCGCTAAGAATAAAAACATCAACAGTAGAAAAATAGTAGATATTAGGGAGATGAGCAAAACACATTTCAAAAAGATGGACAATAGCATCATAAAGCAAATTGATGATAAATGTTATGGCTAGATAACAACACCCATTCATACACATGTTAAGGATGATAGGGGTACCTACTAAGGAAATGTAGACTACACATATCAAAAAGATGGACGACAGTACATATTAAGGAAATGTATATTCTGAAATTTTCAATGCAGTCAGCAGAGCGGAAATCTACCTGCCAGCAACTAAACAAGTCCGGACAGGCAGTCAGTTGAAACATTTAGTCATGTGACAGCCAGTCAGATGAAACATTCTCTATTCAGACTGGGTTAGTCATGTGACAGCTGGTCAGTTGAAGTATTCAGTATTCTCTATTAAGACTAGGTTAGTCGTGGCCATAGCAACCCAGAAAGCAATGAAACATTTTATAAACGTTTTAACGCTAACATTGTTGTAATAATGTAAAGGTTTGATATGAAACATTTTAGAAACATTTTAGAAACATTTAGGGAATAAACATTTACAACTGAAACATTTTTGCAAACATTTTAAAATGGTAGGAAACATAACATTTAGTCAAAAATATTAAATAAATGTTATGTAAACATTTGCAGGAAAACTTCTTGATGTATGACATAGGATTATGATGTAGTGAGTATGACTTAGAATGTATGACGTAGAATGCATGACGTAGTAAGGGATTGTTGAATGAGAGAAATGACAGAGGATGAAGCTATAGAACAGAATAAAGACGCTTACTATTAAGTAATATTCAAACTCTAATGTGTATTCTAATAAAATCTATGTTACAGTTACACACCATGCACTTCGCATTGACACAACGCTGGATTGTTTCCCTTGCTAACGCTCCGAGAAGATAATTTTCATTTCATAAACAAGATTGTTATCAGCGTTTTCTTAGTGAACCTTCGTAGAAATACGGTAAAACGTTGAAGATGACAACTACAGTCAGAATATCAAGAGAGTCCTTAAACAGATGGCGCCATTCTAAATTAAAAGTCACTTTATGTTGCCGCACCCGAATGCTAGAGGCTACTATAATGTAGTAGTTAAAAGCCTCGCTTGTTCCCCTGGTAGCGAGCACAGGGCCCCCGGTAGTGTAGTGGTTAAAACACTCGCTTGTCGTTAAACCACTGGAGTGTGGGGCTCAGGGTTCAGATCTCGTCTCGGGACACTCTCTGTATGTGACACCTGTTCGCAGGGCTGGGCGGCGGGGGTTTTCTCCGGGTACTCCGGTTTCCTCCCCCTCCCTTTCCCCCCATAGTGCGAAATTACCGCAAGGTGGAAGCACTTTCCAACTAAATAAACAACAACAAACAAACAACAACAAGTAGCGAGATTTCATCTCGGAAATTCTCTCTGTTATTGGTTCAAAAGAACTTGCCATAGATTTAGGTGAGGTTGAAGAAACGTGAATGACGTCAGTTTGTGTGGATGATCTCAAAAGATGTGTGACGTGAGAGAATGACGTCTAAATGCGTGACGTGAGTAGATTTCGGATTGGACTAAGATTAAGTTAGGGGATTTTTTTATGTTATTTTGTGTCCTTTTAGTTTTTTCACTGGAAGAGAGAGTGACAGTCACGCTTCCCGAGATTGTGACACATCTATTAACAGTTTTACACGTAAATGTTTATAAAACATTTTTAAAAGGTAGAAAATAACTTTACAAATAGTTTGAATGCAAACATTACTAAAACATTTTTAGATGGGCAAGAATTTCCGAAAACATTTCTGCAAACATTATTCAAACATTTCATGAGAACATTTATAAAACATTTATAAAATGTTTCAATGCTATCTGGGCAGTCAAATGTGGTATCGATCTCTAATAGGATTTGACTAGTCCACAGCCAGTCAAATAAAGTTAATGAGACTTAGTCATGTCGACAGCCAGTCAGTTAAAGTATTTGCTAATAAGACTGGGCTACTTATGTCGACAGTCGGTCACTTGACGTATTCTCTAATAAGACTGGGTTACTCATGAGAAGACTGGGTTAGTCATGTGACAGTCGGTCAGTTGAAGTATTCTCTAGTACGACTGTGTTAGTCATGTGACAGTCGGTCAGTTGAAGTATTCTCTATTAAGACTGTGTTAGTCATGTGACAATCGGTCAGTTGAAATATTCTGTAATAAGACTGGGCTTCTCATATCGATAGCCAGGTCAAATGAAGTATTCTCTAATAAGACTGGGTTAGTCATGTGACAGTCGGTCAGTTGAAGTATTCTCTAATAAGACTGGGCTTCTCATATTGACAGCCAGGTCAAATGAAGTATTCTTTAATAAGACTGGGTTAGTCATGTGACAGCCAGGTCAAAGGAAGTATTCTCTAATAAGAGTGATGAAAACTATGTCGACAGCTGGTCAATTAAATTAATTAATTTCAATCAGTCAATTAGGTTACATTCTTCAATAAGACTGGATCATTCTTGAGATGAAAGTCGCTGTATAACCGGTGAAGAGAATGTACCCTTGTCTACCTCAGGGTGGGGTTAGTCTACTGCTTCATGCCGACAGAAGTCCTTAGTCGGGGTCTGTCCCTAGAGACCTGTTGCGACAGCAGGAAAGCCAATGGGAGGGAGGCCCATGTTCATCGAGAGAAAGATAGCGACCCTCCTTGAATCACGACAAGGGACAGTGTCAGCAAGGGGAGACAACTGCACGTAGAAGGGAAACAATAGGAAAGCGCTGTTCTCATTGGTCGATGCTGGCAGTGACTGACACAACACTCCGCCCTTATTTCTGTTACCTTAGCAACCTACTGTATGAGCCTTCCAGACTGCTACAGCCCAGACCTCAGCTGTAAATGTTGCTGGCCAAATCAATTTCTCACAAAAATAAAAAATATCTCACACATCACACACACGCACGCACACACGCACACACAGACACACACAACACACACGCACGCACGCACGCACACACATTGCAAAGCTGCTGTGATATATCCTGGAATGGGAGGAGACTGGAAGGTTCTCCATTACGATGTCTGTTAAATGCATAAAGGCAGCTGACATGAATAACAAATAAATAGCATGAAACAAGAGTTAGAGTGAGTGTGAAACTCTTGTTAGTATGAGATTAGAAATACAAAGTATGATATCAGAGTTATATCAACACTGTATGAAATATATAGTATGATATCAGAGTTATATCAACACAGTATGAAATATATAGTATGATATCAGAGTTATATCAACACAGTATGAAATATATAGTATGATATCAGAGTTATATCAACATGGTATGAATATATAGCATGATATCAGAGTTATATCAACACGGTATCAAATATATAGCATGATATCAGAGTTATATCAACACGGTATCAAATATATAGTATGACAGCTGAGTTATATCAACATGGTATGAAATTTATAGTATGACAACTGAGTTATATCAACACGGTATGAAATATATAGTATGACAACTGAGTTATATCAACATGGTATGAAATATATAGTATGACAACTGAGTTATATCAACATGGTATGAAATATATAGTATGACAACTGAGTTATATCAACACGGTATCAAATTGACAATACATCACATGAAAGAAGAGTAAAAGAATATGAAATTACAGCCAGAATGAGATGAGAAATAAATAGTATGGAACTAGAATTAGGTATACATGGCTAGAGTTAGATGTATAGGGTGTAGAGAGCTACAATAAAGTCTGCTGTTGTTAGAGTTAGATGTATAGGGTGTAGAGAGCTACAATAAAGTCTGCTGTTGTTAGATGTACATGTATAGGGTGTAGAGAGCTACAATAAAGTCTGCTGTTGTTAGATGTACACAGTGTAGAGAGCTACAATAAAGTCTGCTGTTGTTAGAGTTATATGTATAGGGTGTAGAGAGCTACAATAAAGACTGCTGTTGTTAGAGTTAGATGTACACAGTGTAGAGAGCTACAATAAAGACTGCTGTTGTTAGAGTTAGATGTACACAGTGTAGAGAGCTACAATAAAGACTGCAGATGTAAGATGTATACAGTGTAGAGAGCTACAATAAAGACTGATGTTGTTAGAGTTAGATGTACACAGTGTAGAGAGCTGCAATAAAGACTGCTGTTGTTAGAGTTAGATGTACACAGTGTAGAGAGCTACAATAAAGACTGCAGTTGTAAGATGTATACAGTGTAGAGAGCTACAATAAAGACTGATGTTGTTAGAGTTAGATGTACACAGTGTAGAGAGCTACAATAAAGACTGCTGTTGTTAGAGTTAGATGTATAGGGTGTAGAGAGCTACAATAAAGACTGCCGTTGTTAGATGTACACAATGTAGATATAGAGAGACACTAGAGACAGAGAGGAGAGAAATACTATATAAAGGGGCCTTAGAGAGGAGGAATGCGATATAGAGGGGCACTAGAGAAAGAGGAGAGAAATACTAATAAAGGGCACTAGACAGGGGAATGCTATATACAGGGGCATTAGAGAAAGGAGATACTATATGAAAGGGG
This sequence comes from Marisa cornuarietis, assembly GCA_004794655.1. Lineage (NCBI taxonomy): Eukaryota > Metazoa > Mollusca > Gastropoda > Architaenioglossa > Ampullariidae > Marisa > Marisa cornuarietis. The sequence goes on from SMMW01000435.1 coordinate 470,139, forward strand.
CTCTAGAGAGGGGGAATGCTATATAGAGGGGCACTAAAGAGACAGAGAGGAGAAATGCGATATTAAGGGGCACTAGAGGAATGCTATATAAAGGGGCAGTAGAGAGGAGGAGGAAAACTAACGGAGGAAGGGAACTAAAAAAAAGAAGAGGAACATAAGAGAGTAGACAATGGCCTTTGAACTACAAAAAAATAAATTAAAAAATGAATGTAAGTCTGGAGATGAAATATTTGCCTTAATGACAGAGTGTTCTACAGGTGGAGTGCGTTCTGCAACACCGTGTCTTCTCAACGACCTCATGACATGAAGAACTAGGGGCCTGGGCATTTTTTACACGCCTTACAGGTTTATCTACCCAGATAGCATTGAAACATTTTATAAATGTTCTCACAAATGTTTGAATAATGTTTGCAGAAAATGTTTTCGGAAATGTTTTTCTTGCCCATCTAAAAATGTTTTAGTAATGTTTACATTCAAACTATTTGTAAAGTTATTTTCTACCTTTTTAAAATGTTTTATAAACATTTACGTGTAAAACTGTTAATAGATGTGTCACAATCTCGGGAAGCGTGACTGTCACTCTCTCTTCCAATGGCATGCACGGGCCAGACAAATACGTGTTATTTCGCACAAAAAGACTAAAACGACTTACCTGTGCTGATCTGCCTACTTTTACTAAAAACTAAAAGGACACAAAATAACAAAAAAAAGAATTCGCTAACGATCTTAGCCCAATCTACTGTTCTCTCTAGGATTGACACTTTTACCTTTCTCATTCCTTTTTCCTCCATGAGGATTTTTCTCTCTCTCTCTCTAACTGTCTCACGTCAAACATCATCTTTACGCATTCAGACGTCATTCTATCACGTCACACATCTTTTGACATCATCCTGTGCACACAAACTGACGTCATTCACGCTTCTTCAACCTCAGCTAAATCTATGACGAGTTCTTCTGAACCAATAATAGAGAGAATTTCCGAGATAAGATCTGAACTCACGTGCTCGCTACTAGTTGTTGTTGTTGTTGTCTTTGAAAGGGAAAGTGCTTCCACCGAAAGGCGATTTCGCACTGTGGAGGGGGGGCAAGGGGGGAGCAGAGGGGGAAGCTGGAGGTGGTGGTGGTGGTAAGGAAGGGAAGGGAACGGGAGAAGGGTTGTCGTTCTCTTTCGCGCAGGTGTTGTTTACTGGTGTTGGTGCCCTCTGCCATCTGTAGTGCCGTGCTCTTATGTCCTGTAGGCCTGCCAAGCCCGCAGAGGTGGCGTACTCTCCAGGTTGCCGGATCTCTGAGGTTGCCCTATTTCTATATCCTAGACTTAGTTTGAGGACTTATTCAAGTTGTTTTTATACTGATTTGAAGAATAATGTTATGCTAGCAAGCTCATTTGTTCAGATATATCCTAATCTATGGTTATGGATCTCTCGCTACTAGGGGAACAAGCGTGGTTTATAACTACTACATTATAGTAGCCTCTAGCATTCGGGTGCTGCAACATAAAGTGACTTTTAAGTTAGAATGGCGCCATCTGTTTAAGGACTCACTTGATATTCTGACTGTAGTTGTTATCGTCAACGTTTTACCGTATTTCTACGAAGGTTCACTAAGAAAACGGTGATGACAATCTTGTTTTTGAAACGAAAATTATCTTCTTGGAGCGTTAGCAAGGAAATAATCCAACGTTGCGTCAATACGAAGTGCATGGTGTGTAACTGTGTTTTGAGATGAATGATTTTACAACAGTTTTCAAATCTACAAATCTATAGTACCACACAAACATAGATTTTATTAGAATACACATTAGAGTTTGAATATTACTTAATAGTAAGCGTCTTTATTCTGTTCTATAGCTTCCATCCTCTGTCGTTTCTCTCATTCAACCATACCTTACTACGTCATGCATTCTACGTCATACATTCTACCTCATACTCACTACATCATAATCCTACGTCAAACATCTTAAGAAGTTTTCCTGCAAATGTTTACATAACATTTATTTAATATTTTTGACTAAATGTTATGTTTCCTACCATTTTAAAATGTTTGCAAAAATGTTTCAGTTGTAAATGTTTATTCCGTAAATGTTTCTAAAATATTTTTAAAATGTTACATATCAAACTTTTACATTATTACAACCATGTTAGCGTTTTTAAAACGTTTATAAAATGTTTCATTGCTATCTGGGTAGCTTTTACCCTAGTCTTACCCAATGTGTTGTATCTTGCTTTCACCCCAGTCTTACCCAATGTATTATACCTTGCTTTCACTCTAGTCTTACCCAATATATTATACCTTGCTTTCACCCTAGTCTTACCCAATGTATTATACCTTGCTTTCACCCTAGTCTTACCCAATATATTATACCTTGCTTTCACTCTAGTCTTACCCAATGTATTATACCTTGCTTTCACTCTAGTCTTACCCAATATATTATACCTTGCTTTCACCCTAGTCTTACCCAATGTGTTGTATCTTGCTTTCACCCTAGTCTTACCCAATGTATTATACCTTGCTTTCACTCTAGTCTTACCCAATGTATTATACCTTGCTTTCACCCTAGTCTTACCCAATATATTATACCTTGGTTTCACTCTAGTCTTACCGAATATATTATACCTTGCTTTCACCCTAGTCTTACCCAATGTATTGTATCTTGCTTTCACCCTAGTCTTACCCAATGTATTATACCTTGCTTTCACTCTAGTCTTACCCAATGTATTATACCTTGCTTTCACCCTAGTCTTACCCAATATATTATACCTTGCTTTCACTCTAGTCTTACCCAATATATTATACCTTGCTTTCACCCTAGTCTTACCCAATATATTATACCTTGCTTTCACCCTATGCCTGCGTACACCCTACTTTTGCCTTGTACTTCTTGATAGAACCTATGCACACCCTGCTATACCTATGCATACCCTGCTATACCTATGCATAGCCTGCTATAGCCAATGTACATCCATGTGATAGCCTTATACATCCAGCTATAGCCTGTGCACATCCTGCTATAGCCTTGTACATCTTGATATACTGTCTGTACATTTTCTATAGCCTTGTATTCATTGTTATAGTCTGTGTAATCCTTCTATAGCCTTATACATCTTACTGTAGCCTGTGTTCACCCTGCTGTAGCCTTGTACACCCTCCTGTAGCCTGTGTACACCTTGTTTTAGCACGTGTACATCCTGTTATAGCCTATGTACACCCTACTGTAGCCTGTGTACACCCTGATATAGTCTGCATACATCCTGCTATAGGCTATGCATACCCTGCTATAGCTCATCTACATCCATGTGATAGCCTTATACATCCAGCTATAGCCTGTCCACACCCTACTGTAGCCTATGTACACCCTGATATAGTCTGCGTACATCCTGCTATAGGCTATGCATACCCTGCTTTAGCCTATGTACATCCTGCTATAGCCTTATACACCCTACTATGACCTATGTACATCTTGCTGTAGCCTGTGTACACCCGCCTATAGCCTCACCAAGAGATGCACGTCAGGGAGGCTGGAGGGGCGCCAGGCCACCCTCTTCCCCCCCCCAAACCGTCCATTAATTATGCACGTCGGCCGCTCGCGCCGGCTGCCTGTGTTTTAGTTTTGCCGATTGTATGCAAATGAGTCCCATCCGGCTTTGTGGCGTATGCTCAGAAATGTACCCATTGACAGTATCGACTCCCACACTCCGCCCCAGTCGGCAGTGACACAAGAGGAGTGGCATTGCAGCATCAACCTGGTCTCTGTTTACAGCTCTCTCTCTCTCTACACCTCACACCCATTCACTCGCTCACATCAACGTGGCTACGTATGTACACCTGAACATACAACATCAACACACACACACACACACATACAGACAGACAGAAGGTAGCAGCACGTGCTGGTGTTGCGACTATATAAGACATGGTCGTGACTGTTGTCTGTTGTGTTGTAGACATGTCTGCTCTCAGTATTGACTGCGGCCACGTGAGTGCACGAGCGATCGCCGTGTTTGCTGTTACCGCGGCGCTGTGGGCTTTAGCTTTTTGCCTTCTCTCTTCATTCACTCACTCACACACAGAGCAGAGCTCGGGCCCTTAGCTGCGCGACAACACTTGGTTGTTTTTCTTAGTGTGTGGCGCGGAGCGAGTCTCTGCGATACAAACAATAGTTTTCCTGCTTTGAACAATGGGTCAAACCACTACCCCCCCCCACGCTTGTTATCTTATTTACATGACTACTGCATTAGATGAATCACTTCTAGCCACAAGAAGTAACAAAGGAAAGATTGTGGGCAGGCAAGCGAGTAATTATAACAAACCTTTTGCCAGTGTATTGTCTGAGCCATGTCACAGGAAACTTTATGAAGTGTTTAGTGCATCATGGTACCACATACCGGTATAGTACTACCTATATTGTCATATTACCAAGCGGTAATACAACATTCATGGTATACTGACATAACATAACATAACATATAGTGTGTGCATGACACCTTATACACATGTTGTTATGTTTCTCTACCCAAAGCGCTGAAGTGTGATGAGGGTTAGAAAAGTAAAGTATGTAACCTGTTGAGAGAGTTCAGTGATGTTCACATTTCGAATTGTAACAAAATGATATGGCACCATGACAACCAACACAAGCTGCACTCTTGGTGCTGACCACCAATAATAAAGACTGCGAGGAAAATGAGATGACAACACTTGCTGACAATGATCGACATGCGGTGATACACAAAACATACTCAGCTCCAAACTCTCTAATAACAGGCTACAGGACATTAAAGCTCGGACCTTCATTCACTGGATAAGTGTCTCACATTCGTTGCCTCTTTGCTCTATCATAGGAGTGGCCAATCGTAACAAACCCTAACAACGAAGGGCTTTCACTTCCGTTTTCTGTCAAAATGGCGGATCTTCCTAACGTAGAAGACATTTCAGAAGTGAGTAATTAAGCTTTTCTGTCATCAGAACCTTGTTAAAGAAGATTGATTACAAAATAAACAGTATTTTCTGTAAAATGCATTTTGTTTGTTTATACAAAACGCATTTAGAGTTTTCGACAATTGTGTAAAATAAAAACATCGTCACAACAGATGCTATTGACTTGTTTTACCACTAACAATTAAACATTGTTTTTAAATTTTTGGAACTAATTGTATAGATTGTTCTGTTACAAAAAAACCATCTACTTTACGAATTTATTTAAGGCATGCAAACAAAGAACCGGAAACACGAGGCCTGTCTAAAGGAAAGCCGAGACTTACACCGGACATGAACCTGAGTGGCTTATTCAGTGATGAAGGTCCGTGATTAAAGTAACCAAAGTATAAAAGACACTTGGCTAATTAAAACTATACAAGAAATTGTCTTCGTGCACACTACATACTAGTAACACGATGAGTTAACAACTCGCGCACAGTATTGAAACTCAAGGACACAGACATTGCTGTAGGCGCCAAAGTCTCAATAAATAAATCATTTTAAAACATTCCATTTCGACAACCATCCTCCCAGGGCAATGGCCGCAGGAGCTTGAAGTTACTACAGTAGGAGTAACCAGTAGGGAATCACGGGAAATGTGACCAGTAGGGAATCACGGGAAATGTCGTGAGCAGTAGGGAATGACAGAAAATGTCGTGACCAGTTGAGAAATGTAACCAGAAGGGAATGATGGAAAATGTCGAGACCAGAAGCGGAATTAGGTAAATGTGACCAGCAGGGAATCACGGGAAATGTGACCAGTAGAGAATGACGGGAAATGTCATGATCAGTAGGGAATGACGGGAAATGTAACCAGTAGGTAATTAGGGAAATATCGTGACCAGTAGGGATTTACGGAAAATGTAGCCAGTAAGGAATTATGGAAATATCGGGGAATTACTGGAGATGTAACCAATCAGAAATTACGGGAAATGTCGTGACCAGGAAATTTGCGGAAATGTAACAAGTAGGGAATTATGGGAAATTTTGTAACAAGTAGGGAATGACGGGAAATGTCGTGACCAGTAGGGAATGACGGGAAATGTCGCCACACTATAAGTCGTCACGTCACGAAGGGAAAGAAGCAAGACAGTCAATATGATCACAGGGGAGATAATAAAAATAATGCTGCAGATTTATACAGCGCATACCTCCACAGTACTGTAAACGCAATACGCATTTCGGGTATAGTATATGTAGCCATCCAAGTGTTCCAAATGTAGCTATCCAGGTATAGTACATGTAGCCATCCAGGTGTTGTAAATGTAGCTATCCAGGTATAGTATATGTAGCCATTCAAGTGTTGTAAATGTAGCTATCCAGGTATAGCACATGTAGCCATCCAGGTGGTGTAAATGTCGCTATCCACGTATAGTATATGAAGCCATTTAAGTGTTGTAAAACGTAGCTATCCTGGTATAGTATATGTAGTCACCCAAGTGTTGAGTATGTACCCAGATATGGTTTGTGCTCGAGTGTTTAATGTGTTTTTATGTTTGTCTTCATGTCTCTTCATGTTCATGTGACTTTGATGTGCTGCCTTCTGTTTGTTCCGTGATACTAGTGAGACACACACGCCTACACACTCAGACACACGCATACAAACACACAAACACTAATTCACAGAGCTGTGAGACTCGTATTAATCAATGTTTCTCTTGCAAGTAGTCTTTGGTTTTTCTGTAGGTCGCCCGTTGAGAGGAGTTGTCGACTCCTTGTAATCCTGCTCTTAAGGGCGTATTTGAGACTAAGAAGAGTCTAGAGATGTCTTTTATGCCTCCTCTCCACGCCGTATCTCATATTTACGACAACCCTCCCACTTCCCACCAAACCCCTCTCCTCCTCCCAAGGCATTTTTTTCATTCCGGATAATTACAGTTGCAGTCAGGAAACAGCTGCAAGTCGACGGAGCTAATGAATGCCGTGTCTTGAATTGATTTGTTTCTACCCTTCTCTACGCAGTGATCACTGCTCAGCCACAAGCGGCGCCGGCAGAGGTCGCTACTACACGTCGCTAATCATGGCCCCGGGAGCTAGTGAGCGGATTAGAGAGACTCCACTCATCACCTCCCTTCCCCCTTCCGGCACTGATCCCCGCTTGTTCCGGCCTGGGACGCCAGCCTCATCTTCTGGCTGTGCATCCCCATGCACGTGCTGTTGTCACAGCAAGGGACACGAGCACGACACACTGCCACCAGCCTCGTCACCAACAAAACCTGCTACCCTTCCTTGGCTTTCATATGTCTGATGATGATGACGATGATGATGACGATGATGACGATGATGATGATGATGATGATGATGATGATGATTTTTCCATCCAAAGCTTTTTCATTTGTTTATCTTTTGTAAATCGTTGAGAGGACAACGTTGGACACTTGTAGGTGACGTGTACACTAGGTTCACCGTACACAGCACTGCTGACCATCTTTTTTATTGTATGAGCAGACATGTCGAAGAACGCTACGCATATCAACAGCCGACATCACACCGGAAGTGGTCTACCCTCGGTTTGGGGTGAAGGGCACATGCATGCATAATTCTCCAAAATCGCTCACAAAAGATGCGGCAGCCTGTCTGCCCTGTCATGTACTCGTATATACTTGGGAGCCACCCTTTCCAAAAAACGGTAGTGTGTGGGCGGGTGGGGAAACATGCGTCACAGAAAACAACGAATCAAAAAGTATTTTGTGTGTGTGTGTGTGTGTGTGTGAGAGAGAGAGAGAGAGAGAGAGAGACAGAGAGAGAGAAGGTGGGTATTTCACTCACCGGTTGGCAGGCAGGCGGGAGGCAAGGTAACCTCCTGGTATTTGTGTGACGATGTAGCCCCAGAAGAAGGAACTGTCGACGACTCCGATTGTTTCTGGCGTCCAGCTAAACTCCGGTTCCTGTCGAGACAACAATAATTCAGTGGATTACAATAGTTCATCAGAATATTGCAGAGATTACAATAGTTCATCAGAATATTACAGAGATTACAATAGTTCATCAGAATATTACAGAGATTACAATAGTTCATCAGAATATTACAGAGATTACCATAGTTCATCAGAATATTACAGAGATTACCATAGTTCATCAGAATATTGCAGAGATTACAATAGTTCATCAGAATATTACAGAGATTACAATAGTTCATCAGAATATTACAGAGATTACCATAGTTCATCAGAATATTGCAGAGATTACAATAGTTCATCCAACGATTACAGGGAGAGATTACAATAGTTCATCAGAATAGAGAGATTACAATAGTTCATCCAACGATTACAGGGATCAGGTCATTGAGATGTGGGGCAGACTGAGTAAGTCAGACTAAAGATGGACAAAGAAGACACAGAGGCTAAAAGTGAATGGATGTAGAGAAGAATGTGAAACGGGCCAGTGTATTGTCCTAAACCGGCCAGAGTGGTATGAGAAACTAGTCAGTGGTATGAATAATCGATCAGAGTGGTATGAGAAACTAGCCAGTGGTATAAATAACCGGTCAGAGTGGTATGAGTAACTAGCCAGTGGTATGAATTACCGGTCAGAGTGGCATGAGAAACTAGCCAGTGGTATGAATTACCGGTCAGAGTGGCATGAGAAACTAGCCAGTGGTATGAGATACCCGCCAGTGGTATGAGCTACCGGCCAGAGTGGCATGAGAAACCAGCCTGAGTGATATGAGGAACCAGCCAGTGGTATAAATAACCGCCAGAGTGGTATGAGGAACTGGTATAAGATACCGGCCCGATTGGTAACGTGTAATAAAACATTACATGACATTTAGTGGCAGTGTAAAGACTTTTTCCTTTGTTTTTTACCTTCACCTCCAAAACATGATGTGTTATAATATCTCTACACTCGCCTATAACTTCCTGTGTTCCTATCTCTACAGTCCTCTCTAACTTTAAATGCTTTTGTAATCTGTCAACTTGGACGGACATCTTTTCTCCAGCCATAAGTAAAGAAGTTCAATGATTAGTTTGACCCGCGCCACTTTAATAGTATTTCTATCAAAATATTTTAGGTAAGTATTACAAAATACAACATTCGTTATGTTTGGAGATTTATTACATGAGTAGGTGAGTGAAATGGTAGAATATTTACCTCACAGGACTAGGAGTAGGTGAGTGAGGGGTAGGATATTTACCTCACTAGACTAGGAGTAGGTGAGTGAGGGGTAGAATATTTACCTCACATGACTAGGAGTAGGTGAGTGAGGGGTAGAATATTTACCTCACAGGACTAGGTGTAGGTGAGTGAGGGGTAGGATATTTACCTCACTAGACTAGGAGTAGGTGAGTGAGGTGGTACGATATTTACCTCACAGGACTAGGTGTAGGTGAGTGAAGGGTAGGATATTTACCTCACTAGACTAGGAGTAGGTGAGTGAGATGGTACCATATTTACCTCACAGGACTAGGAGTAGGTGAGTGAGGGGTAGGATATTTACCTCATTAGACTAGGAGTAGGTGAGTGATATGGTACAATATTGAGCTCACAGGACTAGGAGTAGGTGAGTGAGGGGTAGGATATTTACCTTACTAGACTAGGAGTAGGTGAGTGATATGGTACAATATTGAGCTCACAGGACTAGGAGTAGGTGAGTGATGTGATAGGATATTTACCTCACTAGACTAGGAGTAGGTGAGTGATATGGTAAAATATTGAGCTCACAGGACTAGGAGTAGGTGAGTGATGTGATAGGATATTTACCTCACTAGACTAGGAGTAGGTGAGTGATGTGGTAGAATAATTACCTCGCAGGACTAGGGGGCTAGTCAGTGATGAGGGATCGAAAAGCAACAAAAAGAAATGGAGGCGTGTTAAGCGGCCTTTAAGCTGTGTACTACTGGGAGTAGACGTACGATGTTAATGGCTGTGTGATGAGAAGACGAAACTCATTGCTCACAGACAAATTTAAAAGGATTTTTTTCAGTGTTGCGTGCGGCAATAACGTTTAATGTGAAAAATGTCTCGGGAGCAATGAGGTTCCCCGGTCTGTGCACCGCCGCGTGGCTCATTTTCCGCTGGTTCTTTTATCTGCAAAAGCTTCTTGTGAGAAGGCGAGGAGGAGGAAGAAGAAATGCTTGGGTGCCAGTGAGCCATTCACTGCACGCGCTCGCAGTGTGTCGCGCTTCTTGTGTCACGTGGTCGTGTAACATCATTTAACGAGTTGGGTTAGTGACTTAACACGTGGTACTTGACGGTTGTGTGACATCCTCTTACGTTATTGTCGATGCTGCTAAATATAGACTTCCGGTGAGGACTGTAACCGTCGTGTCGAGATGCATGACTGTCACGACTAATGTCAGGGTGGTGATGAACATGACTGTCATGACTAATGTCAGGGTGGTGATGAACATGACTGTCATGACCAGTCTCAGGGTTGTGTCAAACAAAATGTACATGTCTAATGTCAATTAATGTCAAGCACGACTCATGACTGTCATGACTAATGTCATTCTTGATGGCATTTTAATTCTTTCTATCTACATCTTTTTATATCACGTTCTTTTTCATTTTCAGTATCTCTTTATGGCAGCAGTAAACAGTGCCAAAGCAGAATCATGTCTAATTAGCCGACCAAGCGAAGTCATCCTAAATGTAATCGAGAATTTCTCTCCCCTTCCTCTCCCCCACCCACCCACAGCAGCCGTAGAACTGGAAGGAGAAGAACTTTAACTGTCACATCCTGACAGACAAAACATCTACAGCACCATCGGCATCTCTTCCACAGCATCATAGACTTTAAAAAGGCATTTGACAGAGTGTGGAAGAAGGTGTTGTGGTATGTGATGTAAGAATTCAACATGGAGAAGCGTCTGACTCAAATCATGGGCGTGCTGTATAAGAGCTGAACGACTGCAGTATTGTTGGATAACAGACTGGTAGCTTGACCATCAGCTGTTACTTGGGCGACTGTTTAGTTTATGGTTCTGTTTGGACAGTTGCAGAAGGCAGGCCTTACCTTTTGAATGCGTGTACTAATTGCTCTGCGTGTGACTGCTCTGCGGAGACAACTCTGTCTTTCTGAACTCATGCTAATACATTTTGTTGACACTAACAATACAATAATACTGTCACTGACTTGTGCAATTCACATTCATCCTATCCTGCAGATTAAATACAGATATCCCCCCCCGATGGATCACCACCTTGTCGCGGTCGGGGGGCTTGTGTGTCTCGATGACCCTAAGAGCTATGCCGACAGGAGCGTCAGCTCCTAGCAGGGTCACCCATGTCGGACAGGTCGAAGGGTAGAGACCAGACAAAGAGTGATCCATGAGTGCTGAAGTCGGAGGTGGTGGGCCACAAGGCGCACTCTGAAACAACCACTCCACCACGCAACACTGCCTATATGACACTTGGAGACAGAATTGACAGAAATACAGATATCCACTGCCTAACTTCGCTCTTTAGAAAGCACACCCTGACTGTCTTGTTATATTCATTCTAACCTCCCTCTTGAGAATAAATACCGTTATAATCTTGTATTCATTCAAACTTTGCTCTTAGGAATACATGCGGTGACTTGTATCCATGACAACTTGCTCGTCACAATACTTACCGTGACTGTCTCATTGTGTCTCCGCACATCCCCGCTGTCTGCGTGCTGTGTTCCGTTTTTTGTCATCTCCAGGATGGCCACACCCATGTTGCAGCGGATGCCGAAAGACAGGAGGAAGCCCACGCTGCTGAGTAGTGCGATCTGGTAGCGCTTGGCACAGTTGCACCTTTAAGACAGAGAGTTGCAGGTGAGAAGTTCTCTCCAGGACTTGCAGGACAATACAATCACAGTATCACAAGTATGGCTGTCCTGACAGGATAGTCGCTATGTTACACGGGTTTGTGTTGCACAAAGATGTTGACAAGCCAGTAGAGTGCAATAGAGTAACGGTCCAGTAACATATATCTAAGTACATTTTAGTAGAAGGCAACACGTGTAGAATGTGAAGCTACATTTCAGTTACATTGACCAGTGAAATAACTTTGTCTAGAAAGGCAACAGTGAAATGTGTGAACAATCTCAGGTTATACACAGAAAGACCTTTGTGATGTTGACTTACATACATGTAGATCACAGAGACCTTTGTGATGTTGACTTACATGTAGATCACAGAGACCTTTGTGATGTTGACCTACATGTAGATCACAGAGACCTTTGTGATGTTGACCTACATGTAGATCACACAGACCTTTGTGATGTTGACCTACATGTAGATCACAGAGACCTTTGTGATGTTGACCTGTTAGTCTACACTCGTAGACACATTCACAAAACCTTACCTTCTGAAATGTATGAACAGCCTCATCCTTACACACACACACACAGATCACACACACATCACAAACACAAATACACACAAATTACACAAACGCGCGCGCGTGCACACACGAACATATATATATCTATTAATTAGTCCTCTGAAATTAATAGAAACTAAGCCCTGTACCCTGGGAGCAGTTGGAGTAACGAAAGGTGACACGCATGTGGAACTCGACCTGGTGAGCAAATCCATTCAGTCTCTGCACCACAACATGCAACCCAACAAACGATTGTTGATGTAGCTGACACTTGTCATTAACTGACAACAAGTAAGGATGTGTTGCCACATGGTGTCTACTGAGTGAGTATGGGATGTACACACTCACACTCTTTACAACAAACGATTGTTGATGTAGCTGACACTTGTCATTAACTGACAACAAGTAAGGATGTGTTGCCACATGGTGTCTACTGAGTGAGTATGGGATGTACACATTCACACCCTCACACCCTTTACAACAAATGATTGTTGATGTAGCTGACACTTGTCATTAACTGACAACAAGTAAGGATGTGTTGCCACATGGTGTCTACTGAGTGAGTATGGGATGTACACACTCACACTCTTTACAACAAATGATTGTTGATGTAGCTGACACTTGTCATTAACTGACAACAAGTAAGGATATGTTGCCACATGGTGTCTACTGAGTGAGTATGGGATGTACACACTCACACCCTTTACAACAAATGATTGTTGATGTAGCTGACACTTGTCATTAACTGACAACAAGTAAGGATGTGTTGCCACATGGTGTCTACTGAGTGAGTATGGGATGTACACACTCACACTCTTTACAACAAATGATTGTTGATGTAGCTGACACTTGTCATTAACTGACAACAAGTAAGGATGTGTTGCCACATGGTCTCTACTGAGTGAGTATGGGATGTACACACTCACACCCTTTTACAACAAATGATTGTTGATGTAGCTGACACTTGTGATTAACTGACAACAAGTAAGGATGTGTTACCACATGGTGTCTACTGAGTGAGTATGGGATGTACACACTCACACTCTTTACAACAAATGATTGTTGATGTAGCTGACACTTGTCATTAACTGACAACAAGTAAGGATGTGTTGCCACATGGTCTCTACTGAGTGAGTATGGGATGTACACACTCACACCCTCACACCCTTTACAACAAATGATTGTTGATGTAGCTGACACTTGTGATAAACTGACAACAAGTAAGGATGTGTTGCCACATGGTGTCTACTGAGTGAGTATGGGATGTACACACTCACACTCTTTACAACAAATGATTGTTGATGTAGCTGACACTTGTGATAAACTGACAACAAGTAAGGATGTGTTGCCACATGGTGTCTACTGAGTGAGTATGGGATGTACACACTCACACTCTTTACAACAAATGATTGTTGATGTAGCTGACACTTGTGATAAACTGACAACAAGTAAGGATGTGTTGCCACATGGTGTCTACTGAGTGAGTATGGGATGTACACACTCACACTCTTTACAACAAATGATTGTTGATGTAGCTGACACTTGTCATTAACTGACAACAAGTAAGGATATGTTGCCACATGGTGTCTACTGAGTGAGTATGGGATGTACACACTCACACCCTTTACAACAAATGATTGTTGATGTAGCTGACACTTGTCATTAACTGACAACAAGTAAGGATGTGTTGCCACATGGTGTCTACTGAGTGAGTATGGGATGTACACACTCACACCCTTTACAACAAATGATTGTTGATGTAGCTGACACTTGTCATTAACTGACAACAAGTAAGGATGTGTTGCCACATGGTGTCTACTGAGTGAGTATGGGATGTACACACTCACACTCTTTACAACAAATGATTGTTGATGTAGCTGACACTTGTCATTAACTGACAACAAGTAAGGATGTGTTGCCACATGGTCTCTACTGAGTGAGTATGGGATGTACACACTCACACCCTCACACCCTTTACAACAAATGATTGTTGATGTAGCTGACACTTGTGATTAACTGACAACAAGTAAGGATGTGTTGCCACATGGTCTCTACTGAGTGAGTATGGGATGTACACACTCACACTCTTTACAACAAATGATTGTTGATGTAGCTGACACTTGTGATTAACTGACAACAAGTAAGGATGTGTTGCCACATGGTGTCTACTGAGTGAGTATGGGATGTACACACTCACACTCTTTACAAGAAACGATTGTTGATGTAGCTGACACTTGTCATTAACTGACAACAAGTAAGGATGTGTTGCCACATGGTCTCTACTGAGTGAGTATGGGATGTACACACTCACACCCTCACACCCTTTACAACAAATGATTGTTGATGTAGCTGACACTTGTGATAAACTGACAACAAGTAAGGATGTGTTGCCACATGGTGTCTACTGAGTGAGTATGGGATGTACACACTCACACTCTTTACAACAAATGATTGTTGATGTAGCTGACACTTGTGATAAACTGACAACAAGTAAGGATGTGTTGCCACATGGTGTCTACTGAGTGAGTATGGGATGTACACACTCACACTCTTTACAACAAACGATTGTTGATGTAGCTGACACTTGTCATTAACTGACAACAAGTAAGGATGTGTTGCCACATGGTGTCTACTGAGTGAGTATGGGATGTACACATTCACACCCTCACACCCTTTACAACAAATGATTGTTGATGTAGCTGACACTTGTCATTAACTGACAACAAGTAAGGATGTGTTGCCACATGGTGTCTACTGAGTGAGTATGGGATGTACACACTCACACTCTTTACAACAAATGATTGTTGATGTAGCTGACACTTGTCATTAACTGACAACAAGTAAGGATGTGTTGCCACATGGTGTCTACTGAGTGAGTATGGGATGTACACACTCACACCCTCACACCCTTTACAACAAATGATTGTTGATGTAGCTGACACTTGTCATTAACTGACAACAAGTAAGGATGTGTTACCACATGGTGTCTACTGAGTGAGTATGGGATGTACACACTCACACTCTTTACAACAAATGATTGTTGATGTAGCTGACACTTGTCATTAACTGACAACAAGTAAGGATGTGTTGCCACATGGTCTCTACTGAGTGAGTATGGGATGTACACACTCACACCCTTTACAACAAATGATTGTTGATGTAGCTGACACTTGTCATTAACTGACAACAAGTAAGGATGTGTTACCACATGGTGTCTACTGAGTGAGTATGGGATGTACACACTCACACTCTTTACAACAAATGATTGTTGATGTAGCTGACACTTGTCATTAACTGACAACAAGTAAGGATGTGTTGCCACATGGTCTCTACTGAGTGAGTATGGGATGTACACACTCACACCCTCACACCCTTTACAACAAATGATTGTTGATGTAGCTGACACTTGTGATAAACTGACAACAAGTAAGGATGTGTTGCCACATGGTGTCTACTGAGTGAGTATGGGATGTACACACTCACACTCTTTACAACAAATGATTGTTGATGTAGCTGACACTTGTGATAAACTGACAACAAGTAAGGATGTGTTGCCACATGGTGTCTACTGAGTGAGTATGGGATGTACACACTCACACTCTTTACAACAAATGATTGTTGATGTAGCTGACACTTGTGATAAACTGACAACAAGTAAGGATGTGTTGCCACATGGTGTCTACTGAGTGAGTATGGGATGTACACACTCACACTCTTTACAACAAATGATTGTTGATGTAGCTGACACTTGTCATTAACTGACAACAAGTAAGGATATGTTGCCACATGGTGTCTACTGAGTGAGTATGGGATGTACACACTCACACCCTTTACAACAAATGATTGTTGATGTAGCTGACACTTGTCATTAACTGACAACAAGTAAGGATGTGTTGCCACATGGTGTCTACTGAGTGAGTATGGGATGTACACACTCACACCCTTTACAACAAATGATTGTTGATGTAGCTGACACTTGTCATTAACTGACAACAAGTAAGGATGTGTTGCCACATGGTGTCTACTGAGTGAGTATGGGATGTACACACTCACACTCTTTACAACAAATGATTGTTGATGTAGCTGACACTTGTCATTAACTGACAACAAGTAAGGATGTGTTGCCACATGGTCTCTACTGAGTGAGTATGGGATGTACACACTCACACTCTTTACAACAAATGATTGTTGATGTAGCTGACACTTGTGATTAACTGACAACAAGTAAGGATGTGTTGCCACATGGTGTCTACTGAGTGAGTATGGGATGTACACACTCACACTCTTTACAACAAATGATTGTTGATGTAGCTGACACTTGTGATTAACTGACAACAAGTAAGGATGTGTTGCCACATGGTGTCTACTGAGTGAGTATGGGATGTACACCCTCACACCCTCACATCCTTTACAAGAAACGATTGTTGATGTAGCTGACACTTGTCATTAACTGACAACAAGTAAGGATGTGTTACCACATGGTCTCTACTGAGTGAGTATGGGATGTACACCCTCACACCCTTTACAAGAAAATAATGATTGTGTAGACCTGCACTTTGTTTGCATATTTTACACTCACACATGGTGTGAAACAGATGAATGGTGTGCAAGTTACACTCCTAAATCGTTTACTGCAAATGATTGTCATCATCATTTACCTCAAAAGCATGAATCGTCTACAAAAGTTAGAAAAACATTGTGAACTGTAGGAATTGTTAGCAATATTTACGTGGGAATCAAAAAAGAAACCGATATAAAGAGAGAGAGACTGACAGAGGAAAAGAAAAGTGAAATAAAGAGAAAGACACAGAGAAAAAAGTTATATAAAGAAGAAGAAGGGAGAGAGAAAGAAAGTGATGTAAAGAGAGAGAGAGAGAGTGAGATAAGAGGAGAAGTAAAATGAAATGTGATATAAAGAGAGAAAAAGAGGTAGAAAGTCATATTTCTAGGGAGATAGAGAAAAGAACGACATAGGAATAAAGAGATCGAGAAGAATTTGGTAAACAAGAGAAAAAACTAGGCAGAAAGAAATCCATGTAACTAGAGAGAGACGAAGAAAGCGATATAGAGATAGAGAGACAAATGTGAGGTAAATGGAGAGAGAGAAAAATTCGATATAAAGAGAAAATCATGTGAATAAAGAGATAGAAATGTTATAAAAAGAGAGAGATAGAGAAAGAGAGAGAGAAAGGTGTAGTATCAAATTGATAAATAGAGAGATAGAGAGAGATGTGATATCAGGAGAGAAAAACGAAAGCGATATAAACAGAGAGACGTGAGATATATATATATAGAGAGAGAGAGAGAGAGAGAGAAGGAAAGAAATATAAATGGAGAGAGAAAGGGATAGAGAGAGAGAGACGGGGAGAAATGTGATACAAAGCGTAAGTGACAGGGACAAAAAAAGATTGACAAAGAAATAAAATGAGAGAAAGAAAAAGAGGCAGAAAGTGATGTCCAGAGAGTGATAGAGTGATAGACAGTGATAGAGTGATAGTGATAGAGAGAGAGTGAGAGAGTGATAGAGTGATAGACAGTGATAGAGTGATAGTGATAGTGATAGAGAGAGAGTGAGAGAGTGATAGAGTGAAAAAGAATGGAAGAGAGTTATAGAGAGTGAGTGATAGAGAGAGAGTGATAGAAAGAGTGAGTGATAGAGAGAGTGATAGAGAGTGAGAGAGAGTGACAGAGAGAGATAGGGAAAGAGAGAAGAGTTGTGAGTGGAGGGAGAGAGAGAGAGTGTGTGTGGGGGGATCAATTATTGTGATGGCGGTGTAATGGATGAGATGGTGTATATTAGCTTTCATTGATCATAACACGCTTGTGTTGACTGTCCACCAGTCAGGGCAGGCAGGAGGCGTTCTCTCCCCTCTCGCCCTCTTCTATCTCCACGTGACTGGCTGTTTGCACACGGCTCCTGGCAAGCAGCCTGGGATTACTGATGGCTGGCTACTACCTCCCTTCCCTTCATCCCTTCCTTCCTCCCTCCCTCCCTCACTCACTCTCGCTCTCACTCTCCACCCTACATGCGCGCGTGTATGTCTGTGTCTGCGCGTGTGTATTTGTGTTCTGTCTTTGTGTGTGTGTGCGCGTGTGTGTCTACGCGTGTGTATTTGTGTTGTGTCTTTGTGTGTGTGTGTGTGTGTGCGTGTGTGTGTGTGTATTTGTGTTGACAGTATTCTGTGACCTACCGTTCTACTATAACGTTTGTCGCGACAGTATTCTGTGACCTACAGTTCTACTATAACGTTTGTCACGACAGTATTCTGTGACCTACTGTTCTACTATAACATTTGTCACGACAGTATTCTGTGACCTACCGTTCTACTATAACATTTGTCACGACAGTATTCTGTGACCTACAGTTCTACTATAACGTTTGTCACGACAGTATTCTGTGACCTACCGTTCTACTATAACGTTTGTCACGACAGTATTCTGTGACCTACCGTTCTACTATAACATTTGTCACGACAGTATTCTGTGACCTACTGTTCTACTATAACATTTGTCACGACAGTATTCTGTGACCTACCGTTCTACTATAACATTTGTCACGACAGTATTCTGTGACCTACAGTTCTACTATAACGTTTGTCACGACAGTATTCTGTGACCTACCGTTCTACTATAACGTTTGTCGCGACAGTATTCTGTGACCTACCGTTCTACTATAACGTTTGTCACGACAGTATTCTGTGACCTACCGTTCTACTATAACATTTGTCACGACAGTATTCTGTGACCTACCGTTCTACTATAACATTTGTCACGACAGTATTCTGTGACCTACCGTTCTACTATAACGTTTGTCACGACAGTATTCTGTGACCTACCGTTCTACTATAACATTTGTCACGACAGTATTCTGTGACCTACTGTTCTACTATAACATTTGTCACGACAGTATTCTGTGACCTACCGTTCTACTATAACATTTGTCACGACAGTATTCTGTGACCTACAGTTCTACTATAACGTTTGTCACGACAGTATTCTGTGACCTACCGTTCTACTATAACGTTTGTCGCGACAGTATTCTGTGACCTACCGTTCTACTATAACGTTTGTCACGACAGTATTCTGTGACCTACCGTTCTACTATAACATTTGTCACGACAGTATTCTGTGACCTACTGTTCTACTATAACATTTGTCACGACAGTATTCTGTGACCTACCGTTCTACTATAACATTTGTCACGACAGTATTCTGTGACCTACCGTTCTACTATAACGTTTGTCACGACAGTATTCTGTGACCTACAGTTCTACTATAACATTTGTCAGGACAGTATTCTGTGACCTACCGTTCTACTATAACATTTGTCACGACAGTATTCTGTGACCTACTGTTCTACTATAACATTTGTCACGACAGTATTCTGTGACCTACAGTTCTACTATAATATTTGTCACGACAGTATTCTGTGACCTACTGTTCTACTATAACATTTGTCACGACAGTATTCTGTGACCTACAGTTCTACTATAATATTTGTCACGACAGTATTCTGTGACCTACCGTTCTACTATAACATTTGTCACGACAGTATTCTGTGACCTACCGTTCTACTATAACATTTGTCACGACAGTATTCTGTGACCTACCGTTCTACTATAACGTTTGTCACGACAGTATTCTGTGACCTACCGTTCTACTATAACGTTTGTCACGACAGTATTCTGTGACTTACCGTTCTACTATAACGTTTGTCACGACAGTATTCTGTGACCTACCGTTCTACTATAATATTTGTCAGGACAGTATTCTGTGACCTACCGTTCTACTATAACATTTGTCACGACAGTATTCTGTGACCTACCGTTCTACTATAACGTTTGTCACGACAGTATTCTGTGACCTACAGTTCTACTATAACGTTTGTCACGACAGTATTCTGTGACTTACCGTTCTACTATAACGTTTGTCACGACAGTATTCTGTGACCTACCGTTCTACTATAATATTTGTCAGGACAGTATTCTGTGACCTACCGTTCTACTATAACGTTTGTCATGGCGGTATTCTGTGACCTAGTAGCACAAGCCTTATGTTTTGTGCTGCTTTCAGCAAGAGGAAGCAGTTTTAGACTCATTTGCACCACAGGACACTTGCGTTACAATCTAGTCGCAATGACCAGTTTTGTTTCTTGCAAGAATGTCACCGACATATTGACACGAATGTCACCTGCACACTGGTAAGAATATCGCCTGCACGCTGGTAAGAATATCGCCTGCACGCTGGTAAGAATATCGCCTGCACGCTGGTAAGAATATCGCCTGCACGCTGGTAAGAATATCGCCTGCACGCTGGTAAGAATATCGCCTGCACGCTGGTAAGAATGTCGCCTGCACGCTGGTAAGAATATCGCCTGCACGCTGGTAAGAATGTCGCCTGCACGCTGGTAAGAATATCGCCTGCACGCTGGTAAGAATATCGCCTGCACGCTGGTAAGAATGTCGCCTGCACGCTGGTAAGTTTATTTAGTCTGTGACCTGTCATGGCTGAGACAGAGAAGACAGTCAGAGGTCAGGGACGGACGATTTACCTGAAGCAAGAGCAGAGGTCAGGGACGGTGTGTTTCTTGGTGTGTGGCTGCTCGCCATCGTCCGAGTATGCCTCATCCAGCTCATCATATTTCACCAGGGTCTTCTCATCCTGTTGCTTGGACACCAGCCTGTCACAGACACACGGACACATATCACACAGGTACTGACACCCGACTGTCACAGACACACGGACACATATCACACAGGTACTGACACCCGACTGTCACAGACACACGGACACATATCACACAGGTACTGGACACCCGACTGTCACAGACACACGGACACATATCACACAGGTACTGACACCCGACTGTCACAGACACACGGACACATATCACACAGGTACTGGACACCCGACTGTCACAGACACACGGACACATATCACACAGGTACTGGACACCCGACTGTCACAGACACACGGACACATATCACACAGGTACTGACACCCAACTGTCACAGACACACGGACACATATCACACAGGTACTGGACACCCGACTGTCACAGACACACGGACACATATCACACAGGTACTGGACACCCGACTGTCACAGACACACGGACACATATCACACAGGTACTGACACCCGACTGTCACACCGAACTATTAGATATCAGATTGTCTCAGACAGCTGTGCACATCAGACAATTATTAGACATCAGATTGTTGAAGACATCAGTCTGTGACAGCTCTACACATTACACAAGTATTGGACATCAGCATGTCACACACACACACACACGCACAGACTCGTCCTGCACGCTACAGCAGTCTAGTCACACACAGTGAAGTTGTTGACAGTTGTTGAAGTGCTGGACATCAAACAAATGTTAGACACAAGCACATGTTAGGCTCTCAGTGTGGCCTCCTCTCGCAGTCTCATCAGGGGAATGTATCAGGTGATCAACAACTAGTCGACAGAAACATCACATTAGCAAAATGTGTCACGACTGTGGGCTCTACTCTCTGTACAACAGCCAGGAAAATGAAAATAATTATACAACTGTGTGTACAACAACCAGTAACACTGACTGTACGACTGTCTGCACGACTGTCTGTACGACTGTCAACAAGAAGTGACTGGACTGTCTGACCAGCTATATATAGACTTATGTCAAGCAGTCAATACAGTCAATAAGAGGGGAGATAAATGTTGATCCACATCTTTGTACGACTATCAAGAGTTGGTGACATGAATGTCTATCTGTCTCCGTGGCAGTGCAGGTGAGGTAGTATGTTTATATAACTAACTGTACGATTGTCTGAGACATTGTTTGTGTGCTTGTTCGGCTGTCCGTAAATCCTTGACAACTGTCACGACTGTCACAAAGAGATGACACGAGTGTCTGTACGATTGTTTGACTGTATTGAGCGACTGTTGATAGCACGTAGTTCATTGTGTTTCACTGCTGCCCTGTTATACACCTCAGTACAAGGACCAAGAGCTTTTCTAGCTCACAACTCTTTAACAACTAGAAGACAGAAAAGTGCGAGTCTGTCAGGGGTGCAGTCTCCTGGAGAACATCACGTGACCGCCCGACAAACACACCTCTCTGTGCATACAGCATGGATACTGTTTTCGACAGCAACGGTGATCCTTTTAAAGACAGCATTCATCCTATTTTAGAAAGCAACATAAATACTATGTAACACAGCATTAATCCTAGTTAAACATTAACGTTGATCCTATTTTAGACAGCAACATAAATACTATTTAACACAGCATTAATCCTAGTTAAACATCAACGTTGATCCTAGTAAAGACAGTATTCATCCTATTTTAGACAGCAACGTTGATCCTATTTTAGACAGCAACGTTGATCCTATTTTAGACAGCAACATTAATCCTATTTAACACAGCATTAATCCTAGTTAAACATCAACGTTGATCCTAGTAAAGACAGTATTCATCCTATTTTAGACAGCAACGTTGATCCTATTTTAGACAGCAACATAAATACTATTTAACACCGCATTAATCCTAGTTAAACATCAACGTTGATCCTAGTAAAGACAGTATTCATCCTATTTTAGACAGCAACCTTGATCCTATTTTAGACAGCAACATAAATACTATTTAACACAGCATTAATCCTAGTTAAACATCAACGTTGATCCTATTTTAGACAGCAACATAAATACTATTTAACACAGCATTAATCCTAGTTAAACATCAACGTTGATCCTATTTTAGACAGCAACATAAATACTATTTAACACAGCATTAATCCTATTTAAACATCAACGTTGATCCTATTTTAGACAGCAACATTAATACTATTTAACACAGCATCAATCCTATTTAAACATCAATATTGATTGCATTTTAGGCAGGCGCTTTAAAACTATTTAACACAGCACCTATCCGATTTTAAACAGCAACGTTGATCCAATATTTGAGAGCAACATGGATACTATTTTTACACAGCATTTATCCTTTTTAAAACAGCAGCATTGATACTATTTTACACAGCAACATTGATACTGCTTTTACACAAGATTGATCCTATTTTACACAGCAACATCGATACTATTTTTACACAACATTTATCCTATTTTACACAGCAGCATTGATACTATTTTACACAGCAACATTGATAATATTTTAACACAGCATTTATCCTATTGTAACACAGCAGCATTGATACTATTTTACACAGCAACATTGATACTATTTTAACACAGCATTTATCCTATTTTAACACAGCAGCATTGATACTATTTTAAACACCAACATTGATACTGCTTTTACACAAGATTGATTCTATTTTACACAGTAGCATTGATACTGCTTTTACACAAAATTGATTCTATTTTACACAGCAACATTGATACTATTGTACACAGCAACATTGGTACTGCTTTTACACAAGATTGATTCTATTTTACACAGCAACATTGATACTATTGTACACAGCAACATTGGTACTGCTTTTACACAAGATTGATCCTATTTTACACAGTAGCATTGATACTGCTTTTACACAAGATTGATTCTATTTTACACAGCAACATTGATACTATTGTACACAGCAACATTGGTACTGCTTTTACACAAGATTGATCCTATTTTACACAGCAGCATTGATACTATTTTTACACAGCATTTATCCTTTTTACACAGCAGCATTGATACTATTTTACACAGCAACATTGATACTATTTTAGACAGCAACATCAATACTATTTTTATACAGCAGCATTGATACTATTTTTACACAGCAACATTGATACTATTTTACACAGCAACATTGATACTATTTTACACAGCAACATTGATACTATTTTAAACAGCAACATTGATACTATTTTAGACAGCAACATTGATACTATTTTTACACAGCATTTATCCTTTTTACACAGCAGCATTGATACTATTTTACACAGCAACATTGATACTATTTTAGACAGCAACATCAATACTATTTTTATACAGCAGCATTGATACTATTTTTACACAGCAACATTGATACTATTTTACACAGCAACATTGATACTATTTAAGACAGCAACATTGATACTATTTTACACAGCAACATTGATACTATTTTACACAGCAACATTGATACTATTTTAGACAGCAACATTGATACTATTTTAGACAGCAACATCAATACTATTTTTTACACAGCAGCATTGATTCTATTTTTACACAGCAGCATTGATACTATTTTAGACAGCAGCATCGATACTATTTTAGACAGCAACATCGATACTATTTTTTACACAGCAGCATTGATTCTATTTTTACACAGTATCATCGATACTATTTAAGACAGCAACATCGATACTATTTTTACACAACATTGATCCTATTTTACACAGCAGCATTGCTACTATTTTAGACAGCAACATTGATACTATTTTAGACAGCAACATTGATCCAATTTTACACAGTAACAGTTTCACTAACA
Source organism: Marisa cornuarietis (assembly GCA_004794655.1). NCBI lineage: Eukaryota > Metazoa > Mollusca > Gastropoda > Architaenioglossa > Ampullariidae > Marisa > Marisa cornuarietis. Next base: position 494,872 of record SMMW01000435.1, read on the forward strand.
GTTAGACCAGGTTATAAAGGAGTTTCCCTAACAGTTAGACCAGGTTATAAAGGAGTTTCACTAACAGTTAGACCAGGTTGTAAAGGAGTATTACTAACAATTAGACCAGGTTATAAAGCAGTTTCACTAACAGTTAGACCGGGTTGTAAAGGAGTATTACTAACAGTTAGACCAAGTTGTAAAGGAGTATTACTAACAGTTAGACCAGGTTATAAAGCAGTTTCACTAACAGTTAGACCAGGTTATAAAGGAGTTTCACTAACAGTTAGACTAAAGGTGGATGTTTGGTGGATACTATCACGACATGCAAGATGTCTGGAGGATACCATCACGATGTGTAATATGTCTCGCGACACCATCACGATGTGTAATATGTCTGGAGGATACCATCACGATGTGTAATATGTCTGGAGGATACCATCACGATGTGTAATATGTCTGGAGGATACCATCACGATGTGCAATATGTCTCGAGGATACCATCACGATGTGTGATATGTCTGGAGGATACCATCACGATGTGTAATATGTCTGGAGGATACCATCACGATGTGTAATATGTCTGGAGGATACCATCACGATGTGTGATATGTCTGGAGGATACCATCACGATATGTAATATGTCTGGATGATACCATCACGATGTGTAATATGTCTGGAGGATACCATCACGATGTGTAATATGTCTGGATGATACCATCACGATGTGTAATATGTCTGGAGGATACCATCACGATGTGTAATATGTCTGGAGGATACCATCACGATGTGTAATATGTCTGGAGGATACCATCACGATATGTAATATGTTTGGATGATACCATCACGATGTGTAATATGTCTGGATGATACCATCACGATATGTAATATGTCTGGAGGATACCATCACGATATGTAATATGTTTGGATGATACCATCACGATGTGTAATATGTCTGGATGATACCATCATGATGTTTAATATGTGTGGAGGATACCACCAGGGGATAGCAATGCACGGGAGGTAGCAAGTAACAGTACAGACTGAATGAAGACGACTTGCAGCGTGCGCACTATTTGCCTCATGACGAGTAAGAAACTCCGTCTCTCAGGTAAATGAATTGACTGGGATGAGCTGCAGCAAGGGTCAGACATATCTCAAGCTTCATAGTTACCGGGATGAGCCGCAAGTAGGGCAAATAAAAGTTCAAGTAACTATAGATACCGGGATAAACAACTCGTGTTTTGCGCCTTGTGACGCGCACATAGAAGAAATCAAAGGCCACCACACGTGGCGGAGCAGTTTGCTTTGCCCGCTCTATGTATAGCTATCACCCTCGGAAATAGCAGTCAGTCGCAATGGAAATAGCGGCAGTCACAATGGCGAAATAGCGCTGCCGTCAAAATGGAAGCAGCAGGAGAGGCGCAAACAGGTAAGGGCGGCAGCAGGAATAATTAGACACAATTCCTGGCGACCCAGCTTGGTGCCAGCCCTGGCATTTACCGCCTCCTCCCGAGCGGATGAAGATGCGCGTGAAATCGAAGGTTGCGCGCGAGGCAGACCACATTTCACTTCCTCTCCCACACCTGGCAGCACACCTGCCAAATGTCAAACTGTCAATATATGTGTGACTTACATCCTCTTCAGGGAAATCATCTTCTAATTCACATCATTTTGTCTCCGAAATTATCATCCAGAAACTTCCTGACACTGACTGATGTTTCTACATATTCTTCAACTTTGACCTCGACAACTAAACTGAAAAGACTGTCAAAGTCGACTGACATCTGACAAGCTGTGCCACTCACTACAGTTGTCAATAGTTATCTAACAAATGTCACCCTCTTAGTGTTTGAAATTAAATAGTCTAGCATCCTGTTTCATCTCATCTGAGGTCGTATAGTAGTGTAGTCTAGCATCTTTTGTCTCCGTGTAACCTAATCTAACTGTATGCTGGATATGGCGGTCAATGAATGTATCCTCGTATAATGTATCCTTCTCTGGGGTAAATAACACCTTTGTATTGTGGGTACCATCACAAGTAAATATTTCCGTGTGCGTTGTGAGTTGTGGATAACAACTCAGTTATAGATTGTCTGTGTGTCTTATGTTTCATCACCTTCTAACTGCTTTCTTTGTTGTGCCAGAAAGAAACATTTGTTGTGGTTGTGTCAGTAATAAACATTTGTTGTTGTTGTGTCGAAAATGAACATTTGTTATGGTTGTGTCTGTAATAAACATTTGTTATGGTTGTGTCAGTAATAAACATTTGTTGTGGTTGTGTCAGTAATAAACATTTGTTGTGGTTGTGTCGATAATAAACATTTGTTGTGGCTGTGTCAGTAATAAACATTTGTTGTTGTTGTGTCGATAATGAACATTTGTTATGGTTGTGTCTGTAATAAACATTTGTTATGGTTGTGTCAGTAATAAACATTTGTTGTGGTTGTGTCAGTAATAAACATTTGTTGTTGTTGTGTCGATAATGAACATTTGTTATGGTTGTGTCTGTAATAAACATTTGTTATGGTTGTGTCAGTAATAAACATTTGTTGTGGTTGTGTCAGTAATAAACATTTGTTGTGGTTGTGTCGATAATAAACATTTGTTGTGGTTGTGTCAGTAATAAACATTTGTTGTGGTTGTGTCAGTAATAAACATTTGTTATGGTTGTGTCAGTAATAAACATTTGTTGTGGTTGTGTCAGTAATAAACATTTGTTGTGGTTGTGTCAGTAATAAACATTTGTTGTGGTTGTGTCAGTAATAAACATTTGTTGTGGTTGTGTCAGTAATAAACATTTGTTGTGGTTGTGCCAGAAAGAAACATTTGTTGTGGTTGTGTCAGTAATAAACATTTGTTGTGGTTGTGTCAGTAATAAACATTTGTTATGGTTGTGTCAGTAATAAACATTTGTTGTGGTTGTGTCAGTAATAAACATTTGTTGTGGTTGTGTCGATAATAAACATTTGTTGTGGTTGTGTCGATAATAAACATTTGTTGTGGTTGTGTCAGTAATAAACATTTGTTGTGGTTGTGTCGATAATAAACATTTGTTTTGGTTGTGTCGATAATAAACATTTGTTGTGGTTGTGTCAGTAATAAACATTTGTTGTGGTTGTGCCAGAAAGAAACATTTGTTGTGGTTGTGTCAGTAATAAACATTTGTTGTGGTTGTGTCAGTAATAAACATTTGTTGTGGTTGTGTCGATAATAAACATGTGTTGTGGTTGTGTCAGTAATAAACATTTGTTGTGGTTGTGTCAGTAATAAACATTTGTTATGGTTGTGTCAGTAATAAACATTTGTTGTGGTTGTGTCGATAATAAACATTTGTTATGGTTGTGTCTGTAATAAACATTTGTTGTGGTTGTGTCAGTAATAAACATAAACTGTATCTGGCCTGTAGCTTGTGACCCCACATTTAAATATACAGACTTAGCTTTGACTGTATCTAACTCTGACTTAAAGCTATCACACAAATATGCTGACCGTAATCTTATAGCCATGTCTTTATCTTATCAAAGAGTTATATATGTAAACCTTATTTTGTAGCTATACTTATTTTTATCTCGTTAATCTATCAGTAGTAACTAGTATAACTTGTAAACTACTAGCTTAATGTGCCTAAGACGTGTCTACACCTAGTAAAACCCTTTCCCAACATTGGAGCAAATTTCACCCAAACAAACAGTTAATAATGGGTCACCCAGGCATACAGTTAATAATAATAATCATGCGAACTTATAGTGCGCAGAATCACGAATGAGGTGGATCGCACTCTCTGCGCAGAACAATTTGATAAAAAGTAACATAACAACCGTATGGGTCACCCAAGCAAACAGTTAATAATGGGTCACCCAAGCATACAGTTAATAATGGGTCACCCAAGAATACAGCTAATAAAGGGTCACCCAAACATGTAATTAATAACAGGTCACCAAGCACGCAGCTAAGAATGCGCCACCGAAACACATAATAATGGGTCACCCAAGCACGTAGTTAATAATGGGTCACCCAAGCACATAATTAATAACAAGTCACCCAATCACACAGTTAACAATGGGCCACCAAAGAAACCTGTTAATGATGGGTCACCCAAGCCTGCGCACTGAAAGATTCATATTTGTTTGAAACACTTGGCGCCCACGAACAGAACTTCCATAGCTATAGATAATGCTCGATATAACCACTAATCCTTTTTGCACTTTAACCACAAGAATCACGAACAACTATCTCATAGTGACAAACGATAAGAGTTTTAGACACATATAGTGACGTGTTTAGCGACTAAAATTATCTCATAGTGACAAGTGAAAGACTTTTAGATACAGATAGTGAAGTGTTTAGCGACTAACAATTATCTCATAGTACAAACGATAGACTTTTAGATACAAATAGTGACTATGTAGCTCTAACAATTATCTCATAGTGACAAGCGATAATGATTGAGAAAAAGTCTCCAAGTTATTCATATACCACCTGTTAGGGTATTGAAAATGTATTGGAGACATTTTTCTACGAACTGCGTCTTGTTTTCCTAACTTCTCTCCCCTACATGTCAGGGTTGGTGTTAGGGTTCTTACCCTGCCCTGGCGTCTTCTTCTTCCATCCTCTCTCCCTGCCTGTCAGGATGAGTATTAGTGTTCAAAATAGGCCTAAGCATAATGTTTCCCGCTTTCCCCCTTTCTCTCACCCTCCCCCACTCCTCTCCCTGTCCTCACCCCTCTCCCTATGTCCACTTCTAACACTAACCCTGTGCTACCTCTAACACTAACCCTGTGTCCACCTCTAACGCTTCTCTCTCTCTCCCTCCTACACCTCTTCTTCTCTCTATCTTTCATGTTCATTGTCGTTTATTTTGCTTCCCTCCATTCCCCTCTGTTTCCTTAGCAACATCCCACCTCTCTAGTCGCCACCCCCCACTTTCTCCCTGTCACCGTTAGCACCTCCTCCTCTGGCCCTCCTTTTACTGTCACTCTCTCTCTCTCTTCTGACCGTTTCTCTTTCTGCCTCTGAAGCAACACAGGCTGGCGACACCTCCAAGTAGATTGGCAGATTATGTCCCCTTAAGAGGATTGCCACCCCTGTGACAGCGAAGGAGATAGCCCGGCAGTGTTTGGTCCAGATCCCATCTACGGACCCCTGTCAGAATCGATGATGATTATTTCTGTGTGAGTTCTCTGTGTCCACCCACCCACCCCTTTCCCCACTTTTCCTTCCTTTGCGCCTAAGCTCCTCCCAATTTCTTGTTTTCATCCAAACGCCATCTTCCTTTGCCTCCAATCCCTAGCCGCCAGAAGTAATTTTGTCCACCTCACCCAAGCCCCCACTACCGTCTCATTTCACTTCCCTTTGCTGCATCCGTCTTTCCGCCTTACCTCCCCTTATAAGCAATCGTGTGCCGCAATAGTTACGGGCCTTAGGGCGCATTCCATTCCATCCTTACCCGCCGGCCACCCACCAGTAGTAAGCCGCTCACCCTCCCACACACACACACACACACTCACACACACCCACTCTTACACTTACACTCTCACCCACACACACACACACTCTTACACTCACACTCTCACCCACACACACCCCCACTCTTACACTCACACTCTTACCCACACACACACACACACTCTTACACTCACACTCTCACCCACATTCACACACACTCACTAACTTACACACACTCACTCTTACACTCTCTCACACACTCTCTCACACACTCACTCACACACTCTCACGTACACACTCACACACCCATTCACACTAACACACACTCACACTCTCACCCACACACACTCACACACTCTCACTCTTACATACACACTCACACATACTCACTAACTCACACCCACTCACTCTTGCACTCACACACACACTCACACATACACACTCTCACATTCTCTCAATACACTCACACACTCATTCGCACTCACACACTTACACTCACACACTCTCACATACACACACTCACACACTTTCACATACTCTCACATACACACACACACACTCACTCACACACTCACACACAGCCGCTAATGTCCAGTGAGTTGTCGGGCCACTAAGGTAGAAAATCTAACGTAGAAGCCAGCAAGTTGCGGTAGATGGTGCTGTATACATGGCCATCTCTCTACACAGCAATCAATGAGCAGAAGGTTGATCACAGAGAGAAAACTGACCGCATGAAAAAACTGACCGCATGAAGAAGCCTTTCTACGCATAAAGGAAAACTGCATGAAGTGTCAACAAGCAGTAGAGATATGGTGAAGTGTGTGTCTAAGTGTAAGCCTAGAGTCAATGAGCAGTAGAGATACGGTGAAGTGTGTGTCTAATATTGTGTAAGTCCTATCATACACACCAGCTCATATTGTGTAAGTACTATCATACACACCAGCTCATATTATGTAAGTCCTATCATACACACCAGCTCATATTGTGTAAGTCCTATCATACACACCAGCTCATATTGTGTAAGACCTATCATACACACCAGCTCATATTGTGTAAGTCCTATCATACACACCAGCTCATATTGTGTAAGTACTATCATACACACCAGCTCATATTGTGTAAGTACTATCATACACACCAGCTCATATTGTGTAAGTCCTATCATACACACCAGCTCATATTGTATAAGTACTATCATACACACCAGCTCATATTGTGTAAGTACTATCATACATACCAGCTCATATTATGTAAGTCCTATCATACACACCAGCTCATATTATGTAAGCACAATCATACTATCATACACACCAGCTCATATTGTGTAAGTACTATCATACACACCAGCTCATATTGTGTAAGTCCTATCATACAGACCAGCTCATATTGTGTACTATCATACACACCAGCTCATATTGTGTAAGTACTTTCATACACACCAGCTCATATTGTGTAAGTACTATCATACTCTCATACACACCAGCTCATATTGTGTAAGTACTATCATACACACCAGCTCATATTATGTAAGCACAATCATACTATCATACACACCAGCTCATATTGTGTAAGTCCTATCATACACACCAGCTCATATTGTGTAAGTACTATCATACTCTCATACACACCAGCTCATATTGTGTAAGTCCTATCATACACACCAGCTCATATTGTGTAAGTACAATCATACTATCATACACACCAGCTCATATTGTATAAGTACTATCATACACACCAGCTCATATTGTGTAAGTACTATCATACACACCAGCTCATATTATGTAAGTCCTATCATACACACCAGCTCATATTATGTAAGCACAATCATACTATCATACACACCAGCTCATATTGTGTAAGTACTATCATACTCTCATACACACCAGCTCATATTGTGTAAGTACTATCATACACACCAGCTCATATTATGTAAGCACAATCATACTATCATACACACCAGCTCATATTGTGTAAGTGCTATCATACACACCAGCTCATATTGTGTAAGTACTATCATACTCTCATGCACACCAGCTCATATTGTGTAAGTCCTATCATACACACCAGCTCATATTATGTAAGCACAATCATACTATCATACACACCAGCTCATATTGTGTAAGTGCTATCATACACACCAGCTCATATTGTGTACTATCATACACACCAGCTCATAGTGTGTAAGTACTATCATACACACCAGCTCATATTGTGTAAGTCCTATCATACACACCAGCTCATATTGTGTAAGTACTATCATACTCTCATACACACCAGCTCATATTGTGTAAGTACTATCATACACACCAGCTCATATTGTGTAAGTACTATCATACACACCAGCTCATATTGTGTAAGTCCTATCATACACACCAGCTCATATTGTGCAAGTGCTATCATACTATCATACACACCAGCTCATATTGTGTAAGTACTATCATACACACCAGCTCATATTGTGTAAGTCCTATCATACAAACCAGCTCATATTGTGTAAGTACTATCATACTATCATACACACCAGCTCATATTGTGTAAGTCCTATCATACACACCAGCTCATATTATGTAAGTGCTATCATACTATCATACACACCACCTCATATTGTGTAAGTCCTATCATACACACCAGCTCATATTGTGTAAGTCCTATCATACAAACCAGCTCATATTGTGTAAGTACTATCATACACACCAGCTCATATTGTGTAAGTAATATCATACTATCATACACACCAGATCATATTGTGTAAGTCCTATCATACACACCAGCTCATATTGTGTAAGTACTATCATACACACCAGCTCATATTGTGTAAGTACTATCATACACACCAACTCATATTGTGTAAGTACTATCATACACACCAGCTCATATTGTGTAAGTGCTATCATACACACCAACTCATATTGTGTAAGTACTATCATACACACCAGCTCATATTGTGTAAGTCCTATCATACAAACCAGCTCATATTGTGTAAGTACTATCATACTATCATACACACCAGCTCATATTGTGTAAGTACTATCATACACACCAACTCATATTGTGTAAGTACTATCATACACACCAGCTCATATTGTGTAAGTCCTATCATACACACCAACTCATATTGTGTAAGTACTATCATACACACCAGCTCATAATGTGTAAGTACTTTCATACACACCAGCTCATATTGTGTAAGTACTTTCATACTATTATACACACCACCTCATAAGGTGTAAGTACTATCATACACACCAGCTCATAATGTGTAAGTACTTTCATACACACCAGCTCATATTGTGTAAGTACTATCATACTCTCATACACACCAGCTCACATTGTGTAAGTACTATCATACACACCACCTCATATTGTGTAAGTACTATCATACACACCAGCTCATAATGTGTAAGTACTTTCATACACACCAGCTCATATTGTGTAAGTACTTTCATACTATTATACACACCACCTCATATTGTGTAAGTACTATCATACTCTCATACACACCAGCTCATATTGTGTAAGTACTATCATACACACCAGCTCATATTGTGTAAGTACTATCATACACACCAAATCATATTGTGTAAGTACTAACACCAGCTCATATTGTGTAAGTCCTATCATACAGACCAGCTCATATTGTGTACTATCATACACACCAGCTCATATTGTGTAAGTACTATCATACACACCAGCTCATATTGTGTAAGTACTATCATACACACCAGCTCATATTGTGTAAGTACTATCATACTATCATACACACCAGCTCATATTGTGTAAGTCCTATCATACACACCAGCTCATATTGTGTAAGTACTATCATACACACCAACTCATATTGTGTAAGTACTATCATACACACCAGCTCATATTGTGTAAGTCCTATCATACACACCAGCTCATATTGTGTACTATCATACACACCAGCTCATATTGTGTAAGTACTATCATACACACCAGCTCATATTGTGTAAGTACTATCATACACACCAGCTCATATTGTGTAAGTACTATCATACACACCAACTCATATTGTGTAAGTCCTATCATACACACCAACTCATATTGTGTAAGTACTATCATACACACCAGCTCATATTGTGTAAGTACTATCATACTATCATACACACCAGCTCATATTGTGTAAGTCCTATCATACACACCAGCTCATATTGTGTAAGTACTATCATACTATCATACACATCAGCTCATATTGTGTAAGTACTATCATACACACCAACTCATATTGTGTAAGTACTATCATACACACCAGCTCATATTGTGTAAGTACTAACACCAGCTCATATTGTGTAAGTCCTATCATACACACCAGCTCATATTGTGTAAGTACTATCATACACACCAACTCATATTGTGTAAGTACTATCATACACACCAGCTCATATTGTGTACTATCATACACACCAGCTCATATTGTGTAAGTACTATCATACACACCAGCTCATAATGTGTAAGTCCTATCATACACGCCAGCTCATAATGTGTAAATACTGCCTTACTACTATTGCACAGTGATGTCACGCAGCATGAAGGAACGCCCTAGTGAGGGTCACACCACACCAGTGACATAATATATTATACATAGTATTATATATATATTATAATTATAATATTATACATATTAACATATCATTTACCGCAGTACTATTATGTACATATTATACTTATTAATATATCATTTACCGCTGTCAATTCTCACCTCAGTAACTGTTGTATATTCTCATATTATTATATATTCTCACCTCAGTAACTGTTGTATATTCTCATATTATGTACATATTCATATTATTAGATAAGTTAGCGCTGTCTATTCTTACCTCAGTAACTGTTGTATATTCTCCTATTATGTACATATTCATATTATTAGATAAGTTAGCGCTGTCTATTCTTACCTCAGTAACTGTTGTATATTCTCCTATTATGTACATATTATTCAAATTATTAGATAAGTTAGCGCTGTCTATTCTCACCTCAGTAACTGTTGTATATTCTCCTATTATGTACATATTATTCATACTATTAGATAAGTTATCACAGTCTATTCTCATCTCAGTAACCGTTGTATGTTCTCATATTATTTTATATTCTCACCTAAGTAACTGTTGTATATTCTCCTATTATGTACATATTATTCATATTATTAGATAAGTTATCACTGTCTATTCTCACCTCAGTAACTGTTGTATATCATGAGATCATTCTCACCTCATTTATTGCTGTATTTTCACCGCCTTGATATAGGCTCACTTTGTTTGATTGTGTTTTGACTTCATTTACTGATCATGTTCAGTTAGTGGTTGTGACTGATGTATATTCTCATCTCATTTAGGGATAATTCTTTGGGTGGGGCGGTGGTCCACCCATATCAATTAATACAAAACATCTTTATTAATACCTTTCAGGAAATCGTTTTGTCTGCGGACAGTACCATTAAATTGTACCTTGACATACATCAACACGAGCCATAACACAGCATAAAATGTCGACTTTCCATTTTAGTTGTGCGCTTGTAATGATCAGCCCCAACCCCTAGAGTCTCCCTCACACGTGTTACAGACCGGTACACACTATGGCCGCTCATAGTAGGAGACGAGAGACACAAGTATGAGGTCAGCCAGCAAATCCACACAAAAACCGATGAGAGGCCGAGGTCTTGTCACGTCTCTAAGTTACGCATCGCTAAGTCTCTGACCTCCCGTGAGCTGTCCGGCCGCCAGGGGCGTGGCTAGTGTGAGGCTCATGTCGCGTCTTTAAGCGCTGGGCAACTAGCACGCGCTTTATATTTAGATACTCGACCTACATAGTCGTAGCCAGGGAAATCACATCACTGCGCATGCCCACCTGACCGGAACACTCCAGTCGTCTGCTATTTCCTGAATATATACCTTGGGAAAATCAGAGGAAAAGAAATACATACATAAAAAAATTTAACATCAGTCTATCACCTAGGAAAGTCTATTTAACCAATAAAGAGGCATGGATGCTTTTAGAAGAGATTTGTGACGATTGATTACGATAGGTTAAGCCGTTATCTGTGAAATCACGAGGTGCCGAACACACGCTTAATAGCTTTATTTTTATTTCCAATTTGTTCTTACAACTTTTTCGTTGTTCTCGTTATTCTGTCTGTTTTGTCATTTGAGTGCCTCAACTTTTTTTAAATTTTACTATATTACTTGTTTTTAGGTCCATGTGGGAGAATTGTTTTGAATTTCTGACGAACTATGTAACCGACAGTGAGAACAAAACTTGTTTGTAGCAAAGAACGGTAGATAGACTTCCATCATTTTTGATCTTCGCAGAGAGTGTGATCAAGTCCGTGGGTCTATCTTGATTGTGATGCTGCGCGTTATAAGTTCACAATATTATTATTATTAAAGATTGTAAAGTTCATTTGAGTATTATTTTTATATATTATTCAGTCCTCACCGATGCCATCAATATGAACGCAGAGACACATCTTCTAGAAACTCATAAAACTTTCTTAAAATTTATTTTGATCAAATGAAGTGTCATAAAACAAAAAAGTCCTCAACTAATGCATGCTATTAATGAAAATAATCAATAAGTAAAATTACATTTTCTGGTTCTATCTGCTGCTTTTTTTGTAAATTTTTAAATTAAATTGGTTTATGAAATGTGCAGTAATATTCACCTCACACTTTACTACTAGAATACATACTGCCTATTGTACTGTCAATGAACTGTAAATAAAATATTTAAGAAAATGTACAACAATATGTGGGGAACTGGCAGCAAAAGTCTCATGTAATGTTATTGTTGTAGATTTTGCCAACAAATTATGCAGACATTTGGAAGGTCACTTGACATGGTTGCAGGTGAAGTGTTACACATTTCAAAAGCTTTGTGGTCCATTAGCTTTAACTACTGTGCACATGAAACATTAAATAACCTTTCATGTGTAAACAGGAATCACCCATGCTTGTAATATACTTTGTGTACCTGGCACTTGTAGGTATGGAAAAAGTTTTACCAAGACCTGTAGATTTATGACTTTATCACTGAAAAATATGTTTATACACTACATTAAAACCAATATTACAGAAATAAATCACTCAGTAAGGATCTTCCATTCCCCTTACTCTGTCCAATTCAACTACCAAAATTACAAAATTGTAATGACTCCATCTTACACTGTTTACAGTACCTATATCCCTTCATACCTTCATCCATTGCTTTATGTTCTACTCTTGTACTTCATCTTTATGTTGTTCAGTGTGCCTAGACCTCATCGTCCACTTTCTGTGATTTAATGGGCATTTTTCTTTTACCCGTCTGCGCAGAGAGTGCAGTCTATTGTAGTCATGATGCTACTCACTACGAGTATACATTATTATTATTATCATCTAATGGCTGCTACTACTACAACACACACACACACATACATAAAGATGGCCAGTTTATCAGTTGACACACTACTGTTGTGTACCATGATTTTGACTATTAAGGTGTGCCATGTTGTATTTTCTTTTGCATGATTTGACCTTCTGTGTTAACTTGGCCAAAAAAAATACAAGCACCCAGTATTCTGAACCAGAGACACAGAGAATACTAGAGTGCAGAGAAAACTAGAATGCACTATTATTATTATTATTATTATTATTATTATTATTATTATTATTATTATTATTATTTAATGGCTGTTACTACTACTACTACTACTACTACTAAAACACACACACATAAAGATGCTCAGTTTATCAGTTGATACACTACTGTTGTGTACCATGATTTTGGCTATTTAGGTGTCATGTTGCATTTTATTTTGCATGATTTTCCCTTATTTGTTAACTGTCTAAAACAAAACAAAAACACAAGCACCAAATATTCTAAAGCAGAGACTCAGAGAAAACTAGAATGTCCCAAAAAACATAAAGCATGTAGCATAACTTTTGTTGTGATCTTCATCATCAGGATCTTCTAAGTTTATAACACATGCTCAGCTGACAAGTAACATGCTCTTTCTTTTATAAATTGTTAATGAGGATTCTATTGCATATTGCCAGCTTATAACTACTGTAGTGTACCACAATGTAGTCTATTTAGGGAAGCCATATTACTTTTACATATTATCTTAAATCTAGACATTTGACACAAAACAAACACACTGTTCTAAAGCAAAGAGTTGGTGCATTCATAACAGACCTAAAAACACAACTATGACACTGTTAGAAACTATGCTAGCTCACAGCAAGCATCTTGTCATTAAGAACATTGTATCTTTGGTTATCATTATTTTCATTCTGGTGTTTATTATCCAAGCTCTTTTAATTATGAGAAGAATGTAGAACTGTGTGCTCCTTTGTACATTGTCTCTGTGGTTTAGTGGTTGGATTTAGAAAGGATATCATCAGCCACTCTCTTAATTCTTATCATATATTTTATGTGTCCAAGCTTTACTCCTTTCAACAGGTTAATTTTAAAGCAGCATAGTCACCAAAGTTCAGCAAAATCTGAACATTAAAGCGCACTTCCAGGCTATGGTGCAGCTACCTCAGTGAATTGCAAGTCTGCACTGCAGACAGCCTGTTGAAATAAATGGAAATGAATAACTATTCTGTTCTCTTATTAGGTTTTGAGTTTTAAGTGCATATCAACATATGTTTTGCTCAACTGATAAAATTAAACTACTAGAGAAAAATAAGGCTGTAGTAAAAGGTTATAGTAACTGTGCAAAACTTTTGTTTTCATCTGCATAAAACAAATTACTGCAGAGTGATGCTCGGCAGTATAAAGTTTAGTTTTGACTATTTGAGAACAGCCTAAAATGCAAGTAGGGTGATATGTGCTCTGAGAACCATTATGATGCAGCTTTTGACAAGAGAATAGCAATTTAATACTATCTACAGCACTGCTGTTATATATCATTCTCCTTCAATAAAGACGATACACATGTAAATATATTGATGTCAGTGTTACAAGCTTTTTATGTGTGTGTGTGAGAGAGAGAGAAAGTGTGAGAGAGAGAGAGTATAAAGCAATCAACTAAATATTTTACCTGCACATTAACAGAAGGATAAATGTTTTGCAGTAAACATATTTGTGTTGGTTGGTTCTAGGAGCTTGCTGTATTTTTACGCGCATTTCACTGATGCAGCTATTGGAAAATACACAAAAAGCAGCTGTTGTCTGTTGTCTCGTAAATTAATCCACTCATAATCCGTATAATGCAGTGTTGTTTGTCACATTTTAATTAATCCAACAAGCTGTCTGCTGGAAAACTCTTGTACTAGCGACACACACACACCGACATAAGCACATCACGGAAACACAAAGGACGAGTCGTCGGGGTCGCGATTGGAAGTTTGGAGGCGAAGGCAAGTTGATCTGCCATCTCTAGCGAGTCACGAGAATGAAATGTAAACTTTTGATACACTTCTATGTCGTCGTCTCTACGTGTTGGATACGTTCTACCACTAATTATTTTAATTATTATTTTATTTGAAGATTCGCTGGCACCAACAAGCTGTAGCCGCCATATTTCACAACTAGTCTCTAGGACTTAGAGACGGGGGCAGGCGTCTGTAGACTTGCGGGTTGATCTGCCGGCGGAAGTGGCTTAAAGTTGCGACAAGACCCCGTCTTTAGTGGACTTAGAGACTCGGCCGGACATCTCCGGTCTGTAAGTGGCTTAATGTGACAAGACCCCGTCTTTAGTGGACTTAGAGACTCGGCCGGACATCTCCGGTCTGTAAGTGGCTTAATGTGACAAGACCCCGTCTTTAGTGGACTTAGAGACTCGGCCGGACATCTCCGGTCTGTAAGTGGCTTAGAGACGTGACAAGACCTCGGCCCCAGGTGTCTATAGACTAAGGTGAGAGAAAACGCATTGAGAGAAGAGAAACAAATCAAGAGTGAGCAACACCGAACAGAAATCTGTCTCAATCTCAGCTGAACCCATCTGTCTCAATCTCAACTAAAATCGTCTGTCTCAATCTCAATCTCAAGTGAAATCGTCTGTTTCAACCTCAATCAAGTGAAATCGTCTGTCTCAACCTTAATCTCAAGTGAAATCGTCTGTCTCAACCTCAATCAAGTGAAATCGTCTGTCTCAACCTCAATCTCAAGTGAAATCGTCTGTCTCAACCTCAATCAAGTGAAATCGTCTGTCTCAACCTCAATCAAGTAAAATCGTCTGTCTCAACCTCAATCAAGTGAAATCGTCTGTCTCAACCTCAATCTCAAGTGAAATCG
The DNA here is from genome assembly GCA_004794655.1 of Marisa cornuarietis. NCBI lineage: Eukaryota > Metazoa > Mollusca > Gastropoda > Architaenioglossa > Ampullariidae > Marisa > Marisa cornuarietis. The sequence goes on from SMMW01000435.1 coordinate 510,535, forward strand.
TCTGTCTCAACCTCAATCAAGTAAAATCGTCTGTCTCAACCTCAATCAAGTGAAATCGTCTGTCTCAACCTCAATCTCAAGTGAAATCGTCTGTCTCAACCTCAATCAAGTAAAATCGTCTGTCTCAATCTCAATCAGGTGAATGCGTCTGTCTCAATCTCAATCAAGTGAGATCGTCTATCTCAACCTCAATCAAGTGAAATCGCTTACCTTAATCTCAACTGTCTCAATCTCAACTGTCTCAATCTCAGCTGGCCTTTTCACAAAAGAACACAAGACTAAGCACAAAAGAAATGCGTGGCCTGTGTGTGTAAGATGCAACAGACAGAGCAGTAAGGCGAGGACGGAAAGGCGAGGCTTAGAGGAGAATTGGTGAGTGGCACGACAGGTAAGATGGCGTGTCAAGGCGTGATTGAAGGAAGAGTTGTCTGTGCATGCGTAACGAAGTTTCGTTCAGCAACAAGCCGCTAGATGGCGTGTGGCTTCACGCTCACCAGGGGCTAGTGTCACAGATCACCACAGACTCGCCTCACGCCTCACCAGGGGCTAGTGTCATAGACCACCACGGCGGTGTCATGGATCACAACGGGCTAGTGTCGTGGATCAACGTGGGCTAGTGTCATGGATTAACATGGACTAGTGTCATGGATCAACATGAGCTAGTGTCATGGATCAACATGGGCTAGTGTCATGGATCACCACGGGCTAGTGTCATGGATCACCACGGGCTAGTGTCATGGATCAATACAGGCTCGTGTCATGGATCACTAAAGGTCAGTGTCCTTCAGCTGTTAGACTCGGCATAGTCGCATGTGAGTGATTATGAGAGAGGGAGATGTGAATGAGTATGAAAGAGAGAAAGATAAGGAGATGTAAGTATGAAAGAGAAAGATAAAGAGAATGTGAGTATAAAAAAGTGAAAAATAAAGAGAATGTGAGAATGAAGGAGGGAAAGGTAAAGAAAATTTGAGTATGAGAGAAAGAAATAAAAATAGCGTGACTATAAAAGAGTGAAAGATAAAAAGAATGTATGAGACCAAGACAATGTCAGTGAGTATGAGAGAAAAATAAAGACAGTGTGAATATGAGAGACCAGCAGCATGTGAGTATGAACGAGAGAAAGACACAGAGAATGTCAGTATGAGAGAGAGAATAAGATGATGCGAGTATGGGAGAAAGATAAACAGAATGTGAGTGAGTATGAAAGAGATAAAGAGAATATGAGTGAGTATGAGAGACTAAGAGAATGTGAGTGAGTATGAGAGACCAAGAGAATGTGAGTGAGTATGAAAGAGACCAAGAGAATGTGAGTGAGTATGAAAGAGACCAAGAGAATGTGAGTGAGTATGAGAGACCAAGAGATTGTGAGTGAGTATGAAAGAGACCAAGAGATTGTGAGTGAGTATGAAAGAGACCAAGAGAATGTGAGTGAGTATGAAAGAGACCAAGAGAATGTGAGTGAGTATGAAAGAGACCAAGAGAATGTGAGTGAGTATGAGAGACCAAGAGAATGTGAGTGAGTATGAGAGACCAAGAGAATGTGAGTATGGGAGAAAGTTAAAGAGAATGTGTTCCAGGTGTCACTTTTGTAATAACACCAACCCTGGCCCCAAGGAAGAAGCATCGGTTGACTGGTGTGCACCGTTGACGTCAGCAGCGCGTGCAGAAAGAACTGGTGGAAGAGGTGAAGCGGGACTCAGGCCCTTGTGGCGATGGCCGAGACACGATTGTCAGGTTTGGGGGAAACAACACGCGACAAAGACGACAATGTTTGGAGCAATGGGCAAAACCGCAGGTGAACATGAAGTCAGCTCTATTGTGCGGGAGGGTGTGGCTGGCGATGTCATCTGCTGAGCTGCTTACTTATTTCTCTCAACTTGTCTGCCAAGCTTCACAATATCAGTATCGTCATACAGGAGAAAACGACGGCAGCTATATAAGGACCAAATCAAGGAGAAATGCAGCATAAAGAAGGGAATGGCACGAGACACAAATGCCTACCAACTACTGAACAACTTCACGCTGACACGGTAAGATAGAGCTCTGTTTACTGAGGACAATAAAGGGCAGCTTCTCCCCACAGGCCCTTTATACTAAGCCAGGGAATGAATAATCTAAAGACCTGTACAAGGCTCAGCTGAAGACAAACTCAATGTCCTTCAAGGCCACTAGAGAGAATCAGCGAGTCTATGGACATCGCAGTGAAACACGAGTGTTATACAACTGCCCTGTACTAACCCCCAGGTTAGAAATACAAGTGTAATAAAACTGCCCTGTAGATTCCTCCCCCCACCTCAAGAAATGTGAAATACAAGTGTAATACAACTGATATCTGGAATAAAACAAGTCTCCGATGGTCGTCGGTGTGTCTTTCCGCAACGTGTTATTATAATCATCATCTTTTCGTGGACGATGACAGAAAAAAAGAAAGTGGCAGACATAAGGACAAATATTTCTTGACTTCCATACACAGCAAGTGACGATTTCATACTTGAGATAAGAATACAGAGATTCGATAGATGAAGATATCAATGTTGATTTACGAGGAAATCCTTAAAACAGATAATCTTTTCCTCTTGTTTGAAGGCCAGGTCAGGCGCACCGGAAAGCAAGTCAAGCCAAAGCCACTTTCCTTCGTCTCAGCTTGCAGCGATTTGGCGCGATTGAACTTCGCTAACATCTTCTCTCGGAAAAAGCTTTTGTGTGTTTGGGCAAAGTGGATGCGTTTAAAACCCTTCTTCACAATCCAAAGCCAATTTGAAATCCTTTTAGTCTGCTTCGGCACAATTTGCATATTGCACTTTGCTGATGCTGAATCCTCCAGCCCGCTGTCGGGCGCTAATGGCTTAAAAAAAAACATTAAAGGCATTTTCAGCTTTGACCCTGCCTGACATTTCTGTCCTACAATGACCAGTGGGACGACACGTGCTGTCATGTCAGGCGTTAAAGGCATTTCTGTCCTAGAATGACCAGTGGGATGACAGGGGGCTATCATGTCTTAACATGTCTTAACAGACATTTCTGTCCTAGAATGACCAGTGGGATGACAGGAGGCTATCATGTCTTAACAGACATTTCTCTCCTAGAATGACCAGTGGGATGACAGGGGGCTATCACGTCTTAACATGTCATGTGAGCGGAAGTGTCATATCAAGCATCTGTGTAAGTAGTCATGTGAGCGGAAGTGTCATATCAAGCATCTGTGTAAGTAGTCATGTGAGCGGAAGTGTCATATCAAGCAGCTGTGTAAGTAGTCATGTGAGCGGAAGTGTCATATCAAGCAGCTGTGTAAGTAGTCATGTGAGCGGAAGTGTCATATCAAGCAGCTGTGTAAGTAGTCATGTGAGCGGAAGTGTCATATCAAGCAGCTGTGTAAGTAGTCATGTGAGCGGAAGTGTCATATCAAGCAGCTGTGTAAGTAGTCATGTGAGCGGAAGTGTCATATCAAGCAGCTGTGTAAGTAGTCATGTGAGCGGAAGTGTCATATCAAGCAGCTGTGTAAGTAGTCATGTGAGCGGAAGTGTCATATCAAGCAGCTGTGTAAGTAGTCATGTGAGCGGAAGTGTCATATCAAGCAGCTGTGTAAGTAGTCATGTGAGCGGAAGTGTCATATCAAGCAGCTGTGTAAGTAGTCATGTGAGCGGAAGTGTCATCATGTGTTTCTGTGAGGCAATGAGGTCGGGACGTCAGTAGTCTTGATTATGATTTGTAGGCAATAATGTAATGTTATCTCTATCTCATTATCTGTACGTAATTAGGTAATATCGCTATCCCATCATCTGTAGCCAATGAGTTGATTTTATTATCAGAAGCCAATGATGTAATGTTATCTCTATCTCATTATCTGCAGGCAATGAGGTAATGTTATCTCTATCTCATTATCTGTAGACAATCAGGTAATGTTATCTCTATCTCATTATCTGTAGACAATAAGGTAATGTTGTCTCTATCTCATTATCTGCAGGCAATGAGGTAATTTTATCTCTATCTCATTATCTGTAGGTAATTAGGTAATATCGCTATCCCATCATCTATAGCCAATGAGGTGATTTTTATTATCAGAAGCCAATGAGGTAATGTTATCTCTATCTCATTATCTGTAGACAATAAGGTAATGTCTCTATCTCATTATCTGTAGACAATATGGTAATGTTATCTCTATCTCATTGTCTGTAGACATGAAGGTAATATTGTCTCTATCTCATTATCTGTATACAATCAGGTAAAGTTATCTCTATCTCATTATCTGTAGGTAATTAGGTAATATCGCTATCCCATCATCTATAGCCAATGAGGTGATTTTTATTATCAGAAGCCAATGAGGTAATGTTATCTCTATCTCATTATCTGTAGACAATAAGGTAATGTCTCTATCTCATTATCTGTAGACAATATGGTAATGTTATCTCTATCTCATTATCTGTAGACATGAAGGTAATATTGTCTCTATCTCATTATCTGTATACAATCAGGTAATATTATCTCTATCTCATTATCTGTAGACAATAAGGTAATGTTGTCTCTATCTCATTATCTGTAGACAATGAGGTAATGCTATCTGTATCTCATTATCTGTAGACATGAAGGCAATTTTATCTCTATCTCATTATCTGTAGACAATAAGGTAATGTTGTCTTTATCTTATTATTTGTAGACAATGAGGTAATGTTATCTCTATCTCATTATCTGTAGACAATAAGGTAATGTTATCTCTAGCTTATTATTTGTAGACAATGAGGTAATGTTATCTCTATCTCATTATCTGTAGACAATAAGGTAAAAAAGGTAAAAAAATATTTTCTGCATACAATCTGGTAATGTTATCTCTATCTCATTATCTGTAGACAATCAGGTAATGTTATCTCTATCTCATTAAGACTTAGTTAAAACGACTGTCATGTCTTACTGTAGAGACTCAGTTAAGGTGACTGTCATGTCTTACTGTAGAGACTCAGTGTGATATCTTACTGTAGAGACTCAGTTTAGGTGACTGTCATGTCTTACTGTAGAGACTCAGTGTGATATCTTACTGTAGAGACTCAGTTTAGGTGACTGTCATGTCTTACTGTAGAGACTCAGTTTAGGTGACTGTCATGTCTTACTGTAGATACTCAGTGTGATATCTTACTGTAGAGACTCAGTTTAGGTGACTGTCATGTCTTACTGTAGAGACTCAGTTAAAGTGACTGTCATGTCTTACTGTAGAGACTCAGTTTAGGTGACTGTCATGTCTTACTGTAGAGACTCAGTTTAGGTGACTGTCATGTCTTACTGTAGAGACTCAGTGTCATTTGTTACTGTAGAGACTCAGTGTCATGTCTTACTGTAGAGACTCAGTTAAAGTGACTGTAGAGACTCAGTGTCATGTCTTACTGTAGAGACTCAGTTAAAGTGACTGTCATGTCTTACTGTAGAGACTCAGTTTAGGTGACTGTCATGTCTTACTGTAGAGACTCAGTTTAGGTGACTGTCATGTCTTACTGTAGAGACTCAGTTTAGGTGACTGTCATGTCTTACTGTAGAGACTCAGTTTAGGTGACTGTCATGTCTTACTGTAGAGACTCAGTGTCATGTGTTACTGTAGATACTCAGTGTGATATCTTACTGTTGAGACTCAGTGTGATATCTTACTGTAGAGACTCAGTGTCGTGTGTTACTGTTGAGACTCAGTGTGATATCTTACTGTAGAGACTCAGTGTCATGTCTTACTGTTGAGACTCAGTGTGATATCTTACTGTAGAGACTCAGTGTGATATCTTACTGTAGAGACTCAGTGTGATATCTTACTACTACTACACTGACTGATGTTTGTCACGGCAACAGCTACTTTGTTCCTCTAAATGCCATGCTAATACAACTGTTTGTTTTTTCTGAATGTGCTACCAGTGCGACTGTTACTGTTAATTACTGATGACATCTTATCACAGCGACTGTTACTGTTAATTACTGATGATATCTTATCACAGCGACTGTTACTATTAATTACTGATGACATCTTATCACAGCGACTGTTACTGTTAATTACTGATGACATCTTATCACATCGACTGTTACTGTTAATTACTGATGACATCTTATCACAGCGACTGTTATTGCTAATTACTGATGATATCTTATCACAGCGACTGTTACTGTTAATTACTGATGATATCTTATCACAGCGACTGTTATTGCTAATTACTGATGATATCACAGCGACTGTTGTCGGTTATTGTTGAGGTCCAGTGCATTAGCTGACTTGTCCATTTGATGAGCGCCAGTTGTCATGTACAGGGACCCCGGCAAGAGTCGGCATGTGATCAAACATCCCCTTGCCTTCAGCATTGTTCCTTAATTAACGACTCCATCCTCGCAGGCAGCAGACGACAAATGGAGCGGCCATGATTATAGCAGGCCCGCAGCAGGCATTGTGGGAGGAAATTTCATTTTGGGAAAGTAGAGTTATTTAATTTACCTTGGCCGTCCGCGCTCATCAATCCACATTCTGGTGGCATGCAGCGGCGAGGGGCCTGGGGCAGGGCGAGGAGATGTGCTTGTGGCAAACTTAAAACTAAGAGAAAATTTGTTTAAAGCACAACATCCCAGAGACACCCAATCTTAGTCCTGGGTACAATATTAGTGGTGTCACTGACACGGGCTGTGAGGGCAGCTCACTACACATCTTGTTGTCATGTAACACTCATGTCTTGTCATGTAACAGTCATTTGATCTTGTGTACCACTCAGGTCTTGTCATGTAACAGTCATGTCTTGTCATGTAACAGTCATTTGATCCTGTGTACCACTCATGTCTTCTCCTGTGGCACTGATGCTGTGGCTGACATTGAATGTGATGAAGCAGAAGTGGCTCCACCACTGTGTTGCTTGTCCTATAGCAAGTCTACAGATGTAGTCTCTATTGTATTCTTCTCTCCTGGCCAACTGGTGGTCCGTTGGTATGGCTTTGCCTGGCTAAACTTTGTGGAACAAACATGAGAGAATGCGGCAAACAATGGCAGGCAGATTGGATTTTGATCTCCATCTACTCTTTTGAAAATATGCGCTGAGCGCGTGGCTGGCGCCCTCTATGATTTAAACAGGAGGAACAATAGCAAGCGTGTTCTCAGTCGATACATGGGTTTTTTCCCCTCCCCTTCCAACCCCCGGCTGATTTCTCTTTTGCTATTCACGGAGTCTTTGTGTCCACACAATGCGGTGTTTGTTTTCTCCCCCCACCCCCACCCCCCCGATGACGAGGGCGAGATGCTTTATCTTCAGATCCGCCCGACCGCGCGACTTCACGGCTTTTCAGCGCGCAAACTGCCGGCTAAACACTGGGCCCTGTCCCCCCCCCCCCCGCCCTTGCAATACCTTCTCCTCCACACACACACACACAGATGAAAGACTCACCAGCAACTACACAAGGCTGATGTATTGACCAAAACCTGTCGTTGATAATCTGCCCTGATTGTGGGCGCTGCCATGTTGCTACAGTACAGATGCAGGCTATTGATTGGCTTCTCACTGGCCTCACCTCACAACCTCACAACCTCTGCACTTCACACATCGCTCTACACCTCGGTGGTGAGGGTGAGGGTGAGAGGACGAGACAGGTTGTCAGGGCCAGACTTGTCTTGCAGACTTCATTGTCAAAGAGGAAGTGCACAAACCTAATAAATTACAGTTTGTATCATCTCCCCGTGATTTCATTTTTACTTCTTTCATCTCGCTATTGACCTTTAGCACAGACATGGCCGCCACCAGTCAGCAAGGAAATGTGTGTTGAACTCGGCTCACCTCCTGTGCAGCGATACGATCTACTATTAATGACATCTGTATTTAGTGTAGACATCTGAACATATCTATACTAGTGTATTGGATATATGTGTACTAGTGTAATGAACATATCTATACTAGTGTATTGTATATATGTGTACTAGTGTATTGAACATATCTATACTAGTGTATTGTATGTATTGTTCACATCTGTGTTGAACATATCTATACTAGTGTATTGTATGTATTGTTCACATCTGTGTTGAACATATCTATACTAGTGTATTGTATGTATTGTTCACATCTGTATTGAACATATCTATACTAGTGTATTGTACATATGTGTACTAGTGTATTGAACATATCTATACTAGTGTATTGTATGTATTGTTCACATCTGTGTTGAACATATCTATACTAGTGTATTGTATGTATTGTTCACATCTGTGTTGAACATATCTATACTAGTGTATTGTATATATGTGTACTAGTGTATTGAACATATCTATACTAGTGTATTGTATGTATTGTTCACATCTGTGTTGAACATATCTATACTAGTGTATTGTATGTATTGTTCACATCTGTGTTGAACATATCTATACTAGTGTATTGTATGTATTGTTCACATCTGTGTTGAACATATCTATACTAGTGTATTGTATATATGTGTACTAGTGTATTGAACATATCTATACTAGTGTATTGTATGTATTGTTTACATCTGTGTTGAACATATCTATACTAGTGTATTGTATGTATTGTTCACATCTGTATTGAACATATCTATACTAGTGTATTGTATATATGTGTACTAGTGTATTGAACATATCTATACTAGTGTATTGTATGTATTGTTCACATCTGTGTTGAACATATCTATACTAGTGTATTGTATATATGTGTACTAGTGTATTGAACATATCTATACTAGTGTATTGTATGTATTGTTCACATCTGTGTTGAACATATCTATACTAGTGTATTGTATGTATTGTTCACATCTGTGTTGAACATATCTATACTAGTGTATTGTATATATGTGTACTAGTGTATTGAACATATCTATACTAGTGTATTGTATGTATTGTTCACATCTGTGTTGAACATATCTATACTAGTGTATTGTATGTATTGTTCACATCTGTGTTGAACATATCTATACTAGTGTATTGTATGTATTGTTCACATCTGTGTTGAACATATCTATACTAGTGTATTGTATGTATTGTTCACATCTGTGTTGAACATATCTATACTAGTGTATTGTATGTATTGTTCACATCTGTGTTGAACATATCTATACTAGTGTATTGTATGTATTGTTCACATCTGTGTTGAACATATCTATACTAGTGTATTGTATGTATTGTTCACATCTGTGTTGAACATATCTATACTAGTGTATTGTATATATGTGTACTAGTGTATTGAACATATCTATACTAGTGTATTGTATGTATTGTTCACATCTGTGTTGAACATATCTATACTAGTGTATTGTATGTATTGTTCACATCTGTATTGAACATATCTATACTAGTGTATTGTATGTATTGTTCACATCTGTGTTGAACATATCTATACTAGTGTATTGTATGTATTGTTCACATCTGTATTGAACATATCTATACTAGTGTATTGTACATATGTGTTCTAGTGTATTGAACATATCTATACTAGTGTATTGTATGTATTGTTCACATCTGTGTTGAACATATCTATACTAGTGTATTGTATGTATTGTTCACATCTGTGTTGAACATATCTATACTAGTGTATTGTACATATGTGTACTAGTGTATTGAACATATCTATACTAGTGTATTGTATGTATTGTTCACATCTGTGTTGAACATATCTATACTAGTGTATTGTATGTATTGTTCACATCTGTGTTGAACATATCTATACTAGTGTATTGTATGTATTGTTCACATCTGTGTTGAACATATCTATACTAGTGTATTGTACATATGTGTACTAGTGTATTGAACATATCTATACTAGTGTATTGTATGTATTGTTCACATCTGTGTTGAACATATCTATACTAGTGTATTGTACATATGTGTACTAGTGTATTGAACATATCTATACTAGTGTATTGTATATATGTGTTCTAGTGTATTGAACATATCTATACTAGTGTATTGTATGTATTGTTCACATCTGTGTTGAACATATCTATACTAGTGTATTGTACATATGTGTACTAGTGTATTGAACATATCTATACTAGTGTATTGTATGTATTGTTCACATCTGTGTTGAACATATCTATACTAGTGTATTGTATGTATTGTTCACATCTGTGTTGAACATATCTATACTAGTGTATTGTATGTATTGTTCACATCTGTGTTGAACATATCTATACTAGTGTATTGTATATATGTGTACTAGTGTATTGAACATATCTATACTAGTGTATTGTATATATGTGTACTAGTGTATTGAACATATCTATACTAGTGTATTGTATGTATTGTTCACATCTGTGTTGAACATATCTATACTAGTGTATTGTATGTATTGTTCACATCTGTGTTGAACATATCTTTACTAGTGTATTGTATGTATTGTTCACATCTGTGTTGAACATATCTATACTAGTGTATTGTATATATGTGTTCTAGTGTATTGAACATATCTATACTAGTGTATTGTATGTATTGTTTACATCTGTGTTGAACATATCTATACTAGTGTATTGTATATATGTGTACTAGTGTATTGAACATATCTATACTAGTGTATTGTATGTATTGTTCACATCTGTGTTGAACATATCTATACTAGTGTATTGTATGTATTGTTCACATCTGTGTTGAACATATCTATACTAGTGTATTGTATGTATTGTTCACATCTGTGTTGAACATATCTATACTAGTGTATTGTATATATGTGTACTAGTGTATTGAACATATCTATACTAGTGTATTGTATGTATTGTTCACATCTGTGTTGAACATATCTATACTAGTGTATTGTATGTATTGTTCACATCTGTGTTGAACATATCTATACTAGTGTATTGTATGTATTGTTCACATCTGTGTTGAACATATCTATACTAGTGTATTGTACATATGTGTTCTAGTGTATTGAACATATCTATACTAGTGTATTGTATGTATTGTTCACATCTGTGTTGAACATATCTATACTAGTGTATTGTATGTATTGTTCACATCTGTGTTGAACATATGTGTACTAGTGTATTGTATATATGTGTACTAGTGTATTGAACATATCTATACTAGTGTATTGTATGTATTGTTCACATCTGTGTTGAACATATCTATACTAGTGTATTGTATATATGTGTACTAGTGTATTGAACATATCTATACTAGTGTATTGTATGTATTGTTCACATCTGTGTTGAACATATCTATACTAGTGTATTGTATGTATTGTTCACATCTGTGTTGAACATATCTATACTAGTGTATTGTATATATGTGTACTAGTGTATTGAACATATCTATACTAGTGTATTGTATGTATTGTTCACATCTGTGTTGAACATATCTATACTAGTGTATTGTATGTATTGTTCACATCTGTGTTGAACATATCTATACTAGTGTATTGTATGTATTGTTCACATCTGTGTTGAACATATCTATACTAGTGTATTGTATGTATTGTTCACATCTGTGTTGAACATATCTATACTAGTGTATTGTATGTATTGTTCACATCTGTGTTGAACATATCTATACTAGTGTATTGTACATATGTGTACTAGTGTATTGAACATATCTATACTAGTGTATTGTATGTATTGTTCACATCTGTATTGAACATATCTATACTAGTGTATTGTATGTATTGTTCACATCTGTGTTGAACATATCTATACTAGTGTATTGTATGTATTGTTCACATCTGTGTTGAACATATCTATACTAGTGTATTGTATGTATTGTTCACATCTGTGTTGAACATATCTATACTAGTGTATTGTATGTATTGTTCACATCTGTGTTGAACATATCTATACTAGTGTATTGTATGTATTGTTCACATCTGTGTTGAACATATCTATACTAGTGTATTGTACATATGTGTACTAGTGTATTGAACATATCTATACTAGTGTATTGTATGTATTGTTCACATCTGTGTTGAACATATCTATACTAGTGTATTGTATGTATTGTTCACATCTGTGTTGAACATATCTATACTAGTGTATTGTATGTATTGTTCACATCTGTGTTGAACATATCTATACTAGTGTATTGTATATATGTGTACTAGTGTATTGAACATATCTATACTAGTGTATTGTATGTATTGTTCACATCTGTGTTGAACATATCTATACTAGTGTATTGTATGTATTGTTCACATCTGTATTGAACATATCTATACTAGTGTATTGTATGTATTGTTCACATCTGTGTTGAACATATCTATACTAGTGTATTGTATGTATTGTTCACATCTGTATTGAACATATCTATACTAGTGTATTGTACATATGTGTTCTAGTGTATTGAACATATCTATACTAGTGTATTGTATGTATTGTTCACATCTGTGTTGAACATATCTATACTAGTGTATTGTATGTATTGTTCACATCTGTGTTGAACATATCTATACTAGTGTATTGTACATATGTGTACTAGTGTATTGAACATATCTATACTAGTGTATTGTATGTATTGTTCACATCTGTGTTGAACATATCTATACTAGTGTATTGTATGTATTGTTCACATCTGTGTTGAACATATCTATACTAGTGTATTGTATGTATTGTTCACATCTGTGTTGAACATATCTATACTAGTGTATTGTACATATGTGTACTAGTGTATTGAACATATCTATACTAGTGTATTGTATGTATTGTTCACATCTGTGTTGAACATATCTATACTAGTGTATTGTACATATGTGTACTAGTGTATTGAACATATCTATACTAGTGTATTGTATATATGTGTTCTAGTGTATTGAACATATCTATACTAGTGTATTGTATGTATTGTTCACATCTGTGTTGAACATATCTATACTAGTGTATTGTACATATGTGTACTAGTGTATTGAACATATCTATACTAGTGTATTGTATGTATTGTTCACATCTGTGTTGAACATATCTATACTAGTGTATTGTATGTATTGTTCACATCTGTGTTGAACATATCTATACTAGTGTATTGTATGTATTGTTCACATCTGTGTTGAACATATCTATACTAGTGTATTGTATATATGTGTACTAGTGTATTGAACATATCTATACTAGTGTATTGTATATATGTGTACTAGTGTATTGAACATATCTATACTAGTGTATTGTATGTATTGTTCACATCTGTGTTGAACATATCTATACTAGTGTATTGTATGTATTGTTCACATCTGTGTTGAACATATCTTTACTAGTGTATTGTATGTATTGTTCACATCTGTGTTGAACATATCTATACTAGTGTATTGTATATATGTGTTCTAGTGTATTGAACATATCTATACTAGTGTATTGTATGTATTGTTTACATCTGTGTTGAACATATCTATACTAGTGTATTGTATATATGTGTACTAGTGTATTGAACATATCTATACTAGTGTATTGTATGTATTGTTCACATCTGTGAACATATCTATACTAGAACATATCTATGTACATAGTGTATTGTATGTATTGTTCACATCTGTGTTGAACATATCTATACTAGTGTATTGTATGTATTGTTCACATCTGTGTTGAACATATCTATACTAGTGTATTGTATATATGTGTACTAGTGTATTGAACATATCTATACTAGTGTATTGTATGTATTGTTCACATCTGTGTTGAACATATCTATACTAGTGTATTGTATGTATTGTTCACATCTGTGTTGAACATATCTATACTAGTGTATTGTATGTATTGTTCACATCTGTGTTGAACATATCTATACTAGTGTATTGTATATATGTGTACTAGTGTATTGAACATATCTATACTAGTGTATTGTATGTATTGTTTACATCTGTGTTGAACATATCTATACTAGTGTATTGTATGTATTGTTCACATCTGTATTGAACATATCTATACTAGTGTATTGTATATATGTGTACTAGTGTATTGAACATATCTATACTAGTGTATTGTATGTATTGTTCACATCTGTGTTGAACATATCTATACTAGTGTATTGTATATATGTGTACTAGTGTATTGAACATATCTATACTAGTGTATTGTATGTATTGTTCACATCTGTGTTGAACATATCTATACTAGTGTATTGTATGTATTGTTCACATCTGTGTTGAACATATCTATACTAGTGTATTGTATATATGTGTACTAGTGTATTGAACATATCTATACTAGTGTCACATCTGTGTTGAACATATCTATACTAGTGTATTGTATGTATTGTTCACATCTGTGTTGAACATATCTATACTAGTGTATTGTATGTATTGTTCACATCTGTGTTGAACATATCTATACTAGTGTATTGTATGTATTGTTCACATCTGTATTGAACATATCTATACTAGTGTATTGTATGTATTGTTCACATCTGTGTTGAACATATCTATACTAGTGTATTGTATGTATTGTTCACATCTGTGTTGAACATATCTATACTAGTGTATTGTATATATGTGTACTAGTGTATTGAACATATCTATACTAGTGTATTGTATGTATTGTTCACATCTGTGTTGAACATATCTATACTAGTGTATTGTATGTATTGTTCACATCTGTATTGAACATATCTATACTAGTGTATTGTATGTATTGTTCACATCTGTGTTGAACATATCTATACTAGTGTATTGTATGTATTGTTCACATCTGTATTGAACATATCTATACTAGTGTATTGTACATATGTGTTCTAGTGTATTGAACATATCTATACTAGTGTATTGTATGTATTGTTCACATCTGTGTTGAACATATCTATACTAGTGTATTGTATGTATTGTTCACATCTGTGTTGAACATATCTATACTAGTGTATTGTACATATGTGTACTAGTGTATTGAACATATCTATACTAGTGTATTGTATGTATTGTTCACATCTGTGTTGAACATATCTATACTAGTGTATTGTATGTATTGTTCACATCTGTGTTGAACATATCTATACTAGTGTATTGTATGTATTGTTCACATCTGTGTTGAACATATCTATACTAGTGTATTGTACATATGTGTACTAGTGTATTGAACATATCTATACTAGTGTATTGTATGTATTGTTCACATCTGTGTTGAACATATCTATACTAGTGTATTGTACATATGTGTACTAGTGTATTGAACATATCTATACTAGTGTATTGTATATATGTGTTCTAGTGTATTGAACATATCTATACTAGTGTATTGTATGTATTGTTCACATCTGTGTTGAACATATCTATACTAGTGTATTGTACATATGTGTACTAGTGTATTGAACATATCTATACTAGTGTATTGTATGTATTGTTCACATCTGTGTTGAACATATCTATACTAGTGTATTGTATGTATTGTTCACATCTGTGTTGAACATATCTATACTAGTGTATTGTATGTATTGTTCACATCTGTGTTGAACATATCTATACTAGTGTATTGTATATATGTGTACTAGTGTATTGAACATATCTATACTAGTGTATTGTATATATGTGTACTAGTGTATTGAACATATCTATACTAGTGTATTGTATGTATTGTTCACATCTGTGTTGAACATATCTATACTAGTGTATTGTATGTATTGTTCACATCTGTGTTGAACATATCTTTACTAGTGTATTGTATGTATTGTTCACATCTGTGTTGAACATATCTATACTAGTGTATTGTATATATGTGTTCTAGTGTATTGAACATATCTATACTAGTGTATTGTATGTATTGTTTACATCTGTGTTGAACATATCTATACTAGTGTATTGTATATATGTGTACTAGTGTATTGAACATATCTATACTAGTGTATTGTATGTATTGTTCACATCTGTGTTGAACATATCTATACTAGTGTATTGTATGTATTGTTCACATCTGTGTTGAACATATCTATACTAGTGTATTGTATGTATTGTTCACATCTGTGTTGAACATATCTATACTAGTGTATTGTATATATGTGTACTAGTGTATTGAACATATCTATACTAGTGTATTGTATGTATTGTTCACATCTGTGTTGAACATATCTATACTAGTGTATTGTATGTATTGTTCACATCTGTGTTGAACATATCTATACTAGTGTATTGTATGTATTGTTCACATCTGTGTTGAACATATCTATACTAGTGTATTGTACATATGTGTTCTAGTGTATTGAACATATCTATACTAGTGTATTGTATGTATTGTTCACATCTGTGTTGAACATATCTATACTAGTGTATTGTATGTATTGTTCACATCTGTGTTGAACATATGTGTACTAGTGTATTTGTTCATATGTATTGTTGACATCACCATAGTGAGATGAGCTGTGTTACTGTTGTGTACATTAGTATGTCTGTTTGTATGGTCAGTACAGACAAGTCAAGTAAACACATTTGAAGGCCATGTAAACATTTGTGTGTTTTGCACTCATTGTCATGTACACTAGTCAGGGATCATGTCATTTTATGAGAGAGAGAGACAGCATCTGTGTATAGAATTTCCACAAGGATCAGTTATGTCATATTATATATATAATAGAAAGAGAGAGTGTGCCTGGCATTTCCACAAAAATCAATTTTTTATTGTATATCATATATATATATATAGAGAGAGAGGGTATAAATATAGAGAGAGCGGGTGTATATATATATATATATAGAGAGAGAGAGCGGGTGTAATTTCCAGAAAGGTTAATTGTCATATTTCCTACAAATATATCTATTCATGTGTATATTCATAGAGAAAGTAGCACCGGCCCTTTAACCTCAGTCTGAAGCCAGAGGTAGAATATGTCTGTCAGTTATGTTTGTTGTAGACTTTTGTCAGTTATGTCTATTTGTCTATATTCTCTTGTATTATGTTTTTAAACAATATGTGTGTGTCTGTCAGGTCTGCTATGTTTGTGTCTGTCTGCCCTCTGGTGACTGCCGGTAGTTTCTTTCATCTCTTGTTTTTATGGATTAGGTGGACTTGTCTATTGTTTTAGTGGATTAGGTGGATTCGTCTATTGTTTTTATGGATTAGGTGGATTTGTCTATTGTTTTAGTGGATTAGGTGGACTTGTCTATTGTTTTAGTGGATTAGGTGGACTTGTCTATAGTTTTAGTGGATTAGGTGGATTCGTCTATTGTTTTTATGGATTAGGTGGACTTGTCTATTGTTTTAGTGGATTAGGTGGATTCGTCTATTGTTTTTATGGATTAGGTGGATTTGTCTATTGTTTTAGTGGATTAGGTGGACTTGTCTATTGTTTTAGTGGATTAGGTGGATTCGTCTATTGTTTTTATGGATTAGGTGGACTTGTCTATTGTTTTAGTGGATTAGGTGGATTTGTCTAATGTTTTTATGGATTAGGTGGACTTGTCTATTGTTTTAGTGGATTAGGTGGACTTGTCTATTGTTTTTATGGATTAGGTGGATTTGTCTATTGTTTTAGTGGATTAGGTGGATTTGTCTATTGTTTTAGTGGATTAGGTGGACTTGTCTATTGTTTTAGTGGATTAGGTGGACTTGTCTATTGTTTTAGTGGATTAGGTGCTGTTGTCTATTGTTTTAGTGGATTAGGTGCAGTTGTCTATAATTAAGTGTTTATTTCTTCTGTATTGTCGTTTGTCTGTCATCAACGCTTTATTAGTCAACATCATTCAAATCTAGAGTGGCGCATCCACTTCCTTCTTGTTTTCCTTCTGTCACGTGGTAAGAAGTTCTGCTAGTCAATGTCACGTGGTAAGAAGTTCTCTTAGTCAATGTGAATATCAAGTAGTAAGAAGTTCTCCTAGTCAATGTCAATGTCACGTGGTAACCTTAAGTGAGAAATAAACTCTCCTACAAATAAAGTCTAGTCTGGATGTCGACTGGTCTACAAGCCAGAGACCATTTATTTAATTAAAAGGGGCGTGGCTACCAACATCGAGAGGTGTTGTGTGAAGCAGACGGCCTTACGTGGCAAGAACAAGCCAAGCGAGACCAGCTGACCAGCTGACCAGACGGACTTCGGTGGCCAATAGACCGTCTCAACAGGTACACCTGACAGGTAGACAGAGTAGTACCTGAGGGTTCTCTCGCACCTGACTGGCACGACTTATCAAGCAAGGGGATTAGTCACCTGTCCTTGCAGAAAACGTGAAAGCACAAATATTAAGCAGCACGTAGGAACACTTTAACCGGTTTTGAAACCCCTCACTGTAATTGAATTAAGAATGTAGTTAGGCGGGAAAACAAACAGCGGGTTGGATGTTAGGATAAGAAGACCAGAATTCACGCGCACGGCGTCAAGTATGTGAAAGGCACACGTCAGCCTCTCGTCTCCGTCTCACAAATCTCTTTCACACATGTTTGGATTGTAACCCTCATCCAGCAAATAATCTGGTTGTCAGGATTGCACACATCATCGGGTTGTAACTCTCGTCCAACACATCATCAGGTTGTTACGATCCCACACATCACCGGATTGTCAGGATCCCATACATCATCAGGTTGTAACCCTCATCCAACACATCATCGGGTTGTCAGTATCCCACAATTGCTTGTGTTGTTAGGATTCTACACGTGCCCAGGTTGCGCATACAACACTGATCACGCATGACTAATATCTATTTCGCCACACCTTAGCATGTCTATTTCATTAGACTGATCACACGTTATCGTGTCTATTTATCACACTGATCATGTTATTATGTCTATTTTATCACACTGATCACACATTATCATGCCTATTTCATTAGACTGATCACACGTTATCGTGTCTATTTATCACACTGATTACACGTTATCGTGTCTATTTATCACACTGATCACACATTATCGTGTCTATTTTATCACACTGATCACACATTATCATGTCTATTTCATTAGACTGATCACACGTTATCGTGTCTATTTTATCACACTGATCACACATTATCATCTCTATTTCGCCACACTGACCACACCCATGATAACCTGACTGCCAGGTGCTGGCACGAAGATCAGTAGATATTTGGGGAGTGAAAATATATTAGGTTTATGGAAGTGTATTTATGTACAATACAAACCGCTCCACTCCTCGCGTCTAGCAACCCGAGTTCGGGAAGAAAGATGTAGACAAAAGCAGCAGCCGGCAAGATGTTGTCTCACCAGCGGTATCAAAGGTGAAAGGTCAGAGGCTGGCGGACTGTGGCGGGTTAAGGTCACGCTTGGCTTTGTCGTCTGGCTTTGGTTCTGGTACCGACGATGTAAAAGTGTTTTCACCAACAGCAAGCAGCTGTCAAAGCCACTGCCATACTCATTACTTCCATTTGATTCCAATCCCTTCTTACCCATGTCAGAAACGTTGTCTCACCCATGTCAGAAAAGTTAAAGTGGTGCAGCGTGTTCAGGGCGATGAGAGTGAAAGACTGCTATTAGCTAGGCCACGTGACCCACGATACCTACTAGTGCACAAAGGCTGATTGAATGTTGCTATTGGGCACCAATAAATGTGAAATACCTCCATGGCCTTGGATGGCGTCCAGAGACTGTACAGGTAAAGTAAACGACACCACAGAGATATGCTGAGGCAAGCTCACCAAGGTACCCAGATAGCAATGAAACATTTTATAAACGTTTTAAAAACGCTAACATGATTGTAATAATGTAAAAGTTTGATAAGAAATATTTTAGAAACATTTTAGAAACATTTACAACTGAAACATTTTTGCAAACATTTTAAAATGATAGGAAACATAACATTTAGTCAAAAATATTAAATAAATGTTATGTAAACATTTGCAGTAAAACTTCTTAAGATGTTTGACGTAGGATTATGATGTAGTGAGTATGAGGTAGAATGTATGACGTAGAATGCATGACGTAGTAAGGGATTGTTGAACGAGAGAAACGACAGAGGATGAAGCTATAGAACAGAATAAAGATGCTTACTATTAAGTAATATTCAAACTCTAATGTGTATTCTAATAAAATCTATGTTTGTTTGGTACTATAGAAAACTGTTGTAAAATCAGTCATCTCAAAACAGTTACACACCATGCACTTCGTATTGACGCAACGTTGGATTGTTTCCCTTGCTAATGATCGGAGAAGATAATTTTCGTTTCAAAAACAAGATTGTTATCACCGTTTTCTTAGTGAACTTACTTAAAAATAAGGTAAAACGTTGACGATAACAACTACAGTCACAATATCAAAAGAGTCCTTAAACAGATGGCGCCATTCTAAATTAAAAGTCACTTTATGTTGCCGCACCCGAATGCTAGAGGCTACTATAGTGTAGTAGTTATAAACCGCGCTTGTTCCCTCTCTAGGTAGAGATACCGGGCCCCCGGTAGTGTAGTGGTTAAAACACTCGCTTGTCACCACTGCAGTGAGCTGCTCAGGGTTCAGATCTCGTCTCGGGACACTCTCTGTATGTGACACCTGTTCGCAGGGCTGGGCGGCGGGGGTTTTCTCCGGGTACTCCGGTTTCCTCCCCCCTCCCTTTCCCCCCATAGTGCGAAATCACCGCAAGGTGGAAGCACTTTCCAACTAAATAAACAACAACAGGTGAGTTCAGATCTTATCTCGGAAATTCTCTCTGTGGTTGGCTCAGAAGTACTTGTCATAGATTTAGGTGAGGCTGAAGAAGCGTAAATGACGTCATTTTCTGTGGATGATGTCAAAAGATGTGTGACGTGAGAGAATGACGTCTGAGTGTGGATGATGTTTGACGTGAGAGAGTTAGAGAGAAAAAAATCGCTTGGAGGAAACGAGAAAGGTAAAAGTGTCAATCGTAGAGAGAGATTTGAGATTGGGCTAAGATCGTCGGAAGCGAATTCTTTTTTTGTTATTTTGTGTCCTCTTAGTTTGTAGTAAAAGTAGGCAGATCAGCACAGGCAAGTCGTTTTATTCTTTTTGTGCGAAAGAACACGTATTTGTCTGGCCCGTGCATGTCACTGGAAGAGAGAGTGACAGTCACGCTTCCCGAGATTGTGACACATCTATTAACAGTTTTACACGTAAATGTTTATAAAACATTTTAAAAAGGTAGAAAATAACTTTACAAATAGTTTGAATGTAAATATTACTGAAACATTTTTTAGATGGGCAAGAAAAACATTCCGAAAACATTTTCTGCAAACATTATTCAAACATTTCGTGAGAACATTTATAAAACATTTATAAAATGTTTCAGTGCTATCTGGGTAACCAATATGTAGGTAACAATCATCAGTCCAGGTATGCACACATACTTTCATAATAGCACGTAATACTGGGAGACTTGGATAGACAACTTCTGACTACATAGTAACTTGTCTATCCAATTATACCCGATTATAAAGATTTCAGATTACATTTCTAGTTACAGATCATTGCATGTACATCCTTTCAGATCGGTTGGGGGTGGGGGTGAGGCAAACTACGGCCCGCGGACGTCTTTGGACCGGCCGCCTGCCAAAATGTGAAGGGCACTCCTTTAAATTTTTTATTCAGCTTGAGCTGATTTGATTGAAATTTAATTTATCAGTTACAACAGTGTTAGAAATCGGCAGCCCATGACATTCTAACACAAAGTACAAAAATAACAAATAACATGGCTGACAAGTCTAATGTAGTCGTTAGAGAACATCGGGGGCGGCTGTCTTCCAAGGAAAGGCTGGTTTTAAAGTTTTATTGTGAGTGAATTCAAACAGCTTCACTTTACACAAGACATTCGGCAAATGAACGCCATTGTGTCCTCATTACATGTAGTTGTCATCCATTGTCACTGTAGGTGTGTTGTGCAGTCACCTGGCCTGCGTTTTTGGTTTGTTACCGGCCCACAAAAAGACAACTTCGCTCACCCTCTGATTTAAAGAGACACACAGCATTCTCGGGACCAGCTTTATGTGAGGGCGGTGAGATGTTAGAGACCTCACTGCTCTGAACTGTGTGAGGGCGGTGAGATGATAGAGACCTCACTATTCTGAACTGCTTGTGAGATGATAGTGACCTCACTATTCTGAACTGTTTGTGAGATGATAGAGACCTCACTATTCTGAACTGTTTGTGAGATGTTAGAGACCTCACTATTCTGAACTGTTTGTGAGATGATAGAGACCTCACTATTCTGAACTGTTTGTGAGATGATAGAGACCTCACTATTCTCAAGGCCACCTATGTGAGGGCTGTGAGGTGTTAGAGACCTCACTATTCTCAGTGCCAGCTTTATGTGAGGGAGCCCTCTACCTCGCTGTCTTAATTTCCGCACCCGTCTATGGAGTCCTATACCCACAATCCCTCCACCCACCACAAACCATTCTTGACAGCGGGTTGGACAGGACGGGAGGGATTGGCACTATACATGGCATTCATTCAGTTGACAAACATCACACAGAGAGACATATTCACCTACAAATACGTACACAAGCACACAAATACATGCACAAACATAGGTGTTTAGTGTTTCAATCAAAGCCGGGTACATTAGTCGGTCTAGGAGTTGATTGTGGAGTCACGTGAGTACTCACAGACACTGAGCGCAAGGCGCATAATTCCTTTATCAACAGCAGTTTATCCTCTCCTACCGCAGTCACCTCTGTAGCCGTACAGACTGAATGGAAGCCGCATAATTCCTTTATCCGCCAGATCGATGGCGTGTGAAATTTCTAATTCACTTTGTTGGGTGGTGGGGCCGGGTAGCGCCATGCTGATGCCTGCAACACGGCGTCACCCTTCGCCAAATGAATTTTTCAGCTGCTGCTCCCCCGAGGGACGTGGCCACTCGTACAGCCCGCCCTTTGTTTTATTCATGGCCGCCAACCTACAGCTCGGCTCTCCTCCACACTGTCGCCACACACATCCTCCCCCAACACAACTCCTCCTCTGACTTCACCCCCCACCCCCACCCTGGAACTCAGGCTCCTTGACACTCACTGGTCCTGGGCCGCAACGTGTGGGGCTCACTTGCTCAGTGTAGGCTCCTTAGAACCTAACAGTGTAGGCTCGTTAATTAGAACCTAACAGTGTAGGCTCGTTAGACACTAACAGTGTAGGCTTGTTAATTAGAACCTAACAGTGTAGGCTCGTTAATTAGAACCTAACAGTGTAGGCTTGTTAATTAGAACCTAACAGTGTAGGCTCGTTAGATACTAACAGTGTAGGCTTGTTAATTAGAACCTAACAGTGTAGGCTCGTTAGACACTAACAGTGTAGGCTCGTTAATTAAAAACCTAACAGTGTAGGCTTGTTAATTAGAACCTAACAAAGTAGGCTCGTTAGACACTAACAGTGTAGGCTTGTTAATTAGAACCTAACAGTGTAGGCTCGTTAATTAGAACCTAACAGTGTAGGCTTGTTAATTAGAACCTAACAGTGTAGGCTCGTTAGACACTAACAGTGTAGGCTTGTTAATTAGAACCTAACAGTGTAGGCTCGTTAGACACTAACAGTGTAGGCTCGTTAATTAAAAACCTAACAGTGTAGGCTTGTTAGACACTAACAGTGTAGGCTTGTTAATTAGAACCTAACAGTGTAGGCTCGTTAATTAGAACCTAACAGTGTAGGCTCGTTAGACACTAACAGTGTAGGCTTGTTAATTAGAACCTAACAGTGTAGGCTCGTTAGACACTAACAGTGTAGGCTTGTTAATTAGAACCAAACAGTGTAGGCTCGTTAGACACTAACAGTGTAGGCTCGTTAATTAGAACCTAACAGTGTAGGCTCGTTAGACACTAACAGTGTAGGCTTGTTAATTAGAACCTAACAGTGTAGGCTCGTTAGACACTAACAGTGTAGGCTCGTTAATTAGAACCTAACAGTGTAGGCTCGTTAATTAGAACCTAACAGTGTAGGCTCGTTAGACACTAACAGTGTAGGCTCGTTAATTAGAACCTAACAGTGTAGGCTCGTTAATTAGAACCTAACAGTGTAGGCTCGTTAGACACTAACAGTGTAGGCTTGTTAATTAGAACCTAACAGTGTAGGCTCGTTAGACACTAACAGTGTAGGCTTGTTAATTAGAACCAAACAGTGTAGGCTCGTTAGACACTAACAGTGTAGGCTCGTTAATTAGAACCTAACAGTGTAGGCTCGTTAATTAGAACCAAACAGTGTGGGCTCATTAGACACTAACAGTGTAGGCTCGTTAGACACTAACAGTGTAGGCTTGTTAATTAGAACCTAACAGTGTAGGCTCGTTAGACACTAACAGTGTAGGCTCGTTAATTAGAACCAAACAGTGTAGGCTCATTAGACACTAACAGTGTAGGCTTGTTAATTAGAACCTAACAGTCTAGGCTCGTTAGACACTAACAGTGTAGGCTCGTTAATTAGAACCAAACAGTGTAGGCTCGTTAGACACTAACAGTGTAGGCTTGTTAATTAGAACCTAACAGTGTAGGCTCGTTAGACACTAACAGTGTAGGCTCGTTAATTAGAACCAAACAGTGTAGGCTCGTTAGACACTAACAGAGTAGGCTTGTTAATTAGAACCTAACAGTGTAGGCTCGTTAGACACTGACAGTGTAGGCTCGTTAATTAGAACCAAACAGTGTAGGCTCGTTAGACACTAACAGTGTAGGCTTGTTAATTAGAACCTAACAGTGTAGGCTGGTTAATTAGAACCTAACAGTGTAGAACCTCATGACAGTGACGGCTCGTTAACTAGAACTTAACAGTGTAGGCTTCTCAGAACCTAACAATGTATTGTAGGCTTGTTAGAACATAACACGGTAATCTTGTTAGAACATAACACGGTAATCTTGTTAGAACCTAACAGTGTAGAACATTACAGCGCAGACTCGTTAGAAGATAACACTGTAATCTTATTAGAACCTCAGTTTCCAAAATGCTCCTTCTTTCCATCATCATCATCATCATCGTCGTCGTCGTCGCTACATGGACTCCAGTGCCGGAGAGTGGCTAGCAAGGGATATGACTATAAAGGGAATGTACTGCTGTACTCACTTCCGTAATACGATTTTTGTATCAACCTTATATCATTCTTTAGATATCATTATTGTATCGCTCTTTAGGTATCAATATTATATCACTCTTTAGGTATCAATATTATATCGCTCTTTAGGTATCAACCTTATATCGCTCTTTAGGTATCAATATTATATCACTCTTTAGGTATCAATATTATATCGCTCTTTAGGTATCAACCTTATATCGCTCTTTAGGTATCAACCTTATATCATTCTTTAGGTATCAACCTTATATCGCTCTTTAGGTATCAACCTTATATCATTCTTTAGGTATCAATATTATATCGCTCTTTGTTATTAATCTAACATCCCAACTGGTATCAATCCAACATCGCTTTGTTGCCGTGAATCCAATCTACCATCGTTCTTTTGGTATTAATCCAATATTGCACATTTCCCAATCTAACATCGCTCTTTTGGTAGTCATCTAATATTGCATATTTTATATCCATCAAGTCTAACATCGCTAGTTTGGTAGTCATCTAATATTGCACATTTTATATCAATCCAATCTAACATCGCTAGTTTGGCATCCATCTAACATTGCTCTTCTTGTATCAATGCAGTCTAACATCGTTCTTTCGCCTTCCATTCTCTCCCGACATCCTTTGTCACCTTCCCAGAATGTATTCACAGTAGACTGGCTCTCAAGACCTAACCTTCGACCTGTGACCTAACAGCCTTTGCCCGGGCTTGACAGCACGTGACACAGCATCCAGCAATCATGTCAGAAGAGAGAGCAGCCTACACTCACTTCTCTCTGACTTCCTCCAGACACCAAGTCGCACCACGTCCGACAACCAAACATTGCAGGCGACTTGCAAAACAACAATTAGTCGAGTCGACTCATTCTACTCTGTGACGATAGTGTGTGTGAGAAAACTAATATCACAGTCACATTAGTCACAAGACACATCATACAGCAGTGTGAACAAACAAGGAGACACTATTACAGCAGTGTGAACAAACAATGAGACACTATTACAGCAGTGTGAACAAACAAGGAGACACTATTACAGCAGTGTGAACAAACAAGAAGACACTATTACAGCAGTGTGAACAAACAAGAAGACACTATAACAGCAGTATAAACAAATAAGGAGACACTATTACAGCAGTGTGAACAAACAAGGAGACACTATTACAGCAGTATAAACAAATAAGGAGACACTATTACAGCAGTGTGAACAAACAAGAAGACACTATTACAGCAGTGTGAACAAACAAGAAGACACTATTACAGCAGTGTGAACAAACAAGAAGACACTATAACAGCAGTATAAACAAATAAGGAGACACTATTACAGCAGTGTGAACAAACAAGGAGACACTATAACAGCAGTATAAACAAATAAGGAGACACTATTACAGCAGTGTGAACAAACAAGAAGACACTATTACAGCAGTGTGAACAAACAAGAAGACACTATAACAGCAGTATAAACAAACAAGGAGACACTATTACAGCAGTGTGAACAAACAAGGAGACACTATAACAGCAGTATAAACAAATAAGGAGACACTATTACAGCAGTGTGAACAAACAAGAAGACACTATTACAGCAGTGTGAACAAACAAGAAGACACTATTACAGCAGTGTGAACAAACAAGGAGACACTATTACAGTAGTGTGAACAAACAAGGAGACACTATTACAGCAGTGTGAACAATCAAGGAACAATCTGTAGCGACATGTATAGTCTATAGTGAAATGTATAGTATATAGCGACATGAACAACCTGTAGTAATACGTATAGTCTATAGTCACATGAACAGCCTGTAGTGACATGTATAGTCTATAGTGAAATGTATAGTATATAGCGACATGAACAACCTGTAGTAATACGTATAGTCTATAGTCACATGAACAACCTGTAGTGGCATGTATAGTCTATAGTGAAATGTACAGTCTATATTGACATGAACAATCTGTAGTGACATGTACAGTCTACAGTGAAATGTATAGTCTATAGTGACATGAACAATCTGTAGTGATATGCATAGTCTATAGTGACATGAACAATATGTAGCGACATGTATAGTCTATAGTGAAATTATGTGATATCTTAGAAATGTATAGTCTATAGTAATATGTATAGTCTACAGTGACATGAACAACCTGTAGTAATATGTATAGTCTATAGTGACATGAACAATATGTAGTGATATTATAGTCTATAGTGACATGAACAGTCTGTGGTGGCATGTATCGTCTATAGTGAAATGTATAGTCTATAGCGACATAAACAACCTGTAGTAATATGTGTAGTCTATAGTGACATGACCAACCTGTAGTAATACGTATAGTCTATAGTGACATGAACAATTTGTAGCGACATGAATAGTCTATACCGACATGAACAACCTGTAGTAACACTAGCAATCTATAGCGATTGAACAATCTCTAGCGACATGTATAGTCTACAGTGACATGAACAATCTGTGGCGACATGTATAGTCTATAGTGAAATGAACAATCTATAATAACATGTATAGTCTGTAGTGACATGTATAGACTAGAGTGACATGAACAATCTGTAGTAATATGTATAGTCTATAGTGACGTGAACAATCTGTGGTGACATGTATAGTCTATAGTGAAATGAACAATCTATAGTAACATGTATAGTCTGTAGTGACATGTATAGTTTATAGTGACGTGAACAACCTATAGTGACATGTATAGTCTATAGTGACATGAACAACCTGTAGTAATATGTGTAAACTATAGTGACGTGAACAACCTGTAGTAATATGTATAGTCTATATTGACATGTATAGTCTATAGTGACGTGAACAACCTTTAGTAATATGTATAGTCTATAGTGACGTGAACAATCTGTGGTGACATGTATAGTCTATAGTGACATGTATAGTCTATAGTGACATGAACAACCTGTAGTAATATGTATAGTCTATAGTGACATGAACAACCTGTAGTAATATGTATAGTCTATAGTGACATGAACAACCTGTAGTAATATGTATAGTCTATAGTGATATGAACAACCTGTAGTAATATGTATAGTCTATAGTGACATGTGTAGTCTATAGTGACGTGAACAACCTGTAGTAATATGTATAGTCTATAGTGACGTGAACAATCTGTGGTGACATGTATAGTCTATAGTGACATGAACAACCTGTAGTAATATGTATAGTCTATAGTGATATGAACAACCTGTAGTAATATGTATAGTCTATAGTGACATGAGCAACCTGTAGTAATATGTATAGTCTATAGTGACATGTATAGTCTATAGTGACGTGAGCAACCTGTAGTAATATGTATAGTCTATAGTGACATGTATCGTCTATAGTGACATGTATAGTCTATAGTGACGTGAACAACCTGTAGTAATATGTATAGTCTATAGTAACATGTATAGTCTATAGTGACATGAGCAACCTGTAGTAATATGTATAGTCTATAGTGACATGAACAATCTGTGGTGGCATGTATCGTCTATAGTGACATGTATAGTCTATAGTGACGTGAACAACCTGTAGTAATATGTATAGTCTATAGTGACATGAACAACCTGTAGTAATATGTATAGTCTATAGTGACATGAACAACCTGTAGTAATATGTATAGTCTATAGTGAACAATCTGTGGTGGCATGTATCGTCTATAGTTACATGTATCGTCTACAGTGACATGTATAGTCTATAGTGACGTGAACACCCTGTAGTAATATGTATAGTCTATAGTGACATGAACACCCTGTAGTAATATGTATAGTCTATAGTGACGTGAACAACCTGTAGTAATATGTATAGTCTATAGTGACATGAACAACCTGTAGTAATATGTATAGTCTATAGTGACATGTATAGTCTATAGTGACATGAAGCCAAGAAAGTTTGAAGTCTGCACAACCCACGCACAGCTGTAAGGCCCACAGAGTGAGGAGAGTCTAATGTCACGTGGTGTGGCCTAACTTCTGGCGTCTCCTGGGGAAACATGGTCAGGGGCAAAGGTGGATGTAAAGACAGTGCAGAAGAAATATAAAATTGCTACATGACAACAGAGCTTTGAACTAATGTACAGTTGACAACCCGGTCATGAAACGGTATGCGTATTAAGACACGCAGGCACGCGCGCGCGCACACACGCACACTCACACTCACACGCACACACACACACACAAGCAAGCAGGCGAAGAAAGAAAGCGTCTGATCAAGTAGACACAAGGAACAGAACGATGATTAGACTCTGTGTGTGAGAGTGTGTGAATGTTTATGTGTGAGTGGAGTGTGTGTGCGTGCGAGTGTGTTTGTGTGTGAGTGTGTGTGTGTGTGTGTGTGAGAGAGAGAGAATGTGTATGTGAATGTGTAAGTGTGCGTAATTGTGAGTGAGTATGTGAGTAAGAGTGTGTGTGTGTCTGTGTTTGTGTCTGTGTTTGTGAGAGTGTGTGTGTGCATGAGTGTGTATGTGTGCGTGTGGGTGTGAGTGTGTGTGAGAGAGAGAGTGTGTCTGTGTGAGTGAGAGTGTGTGTGTGTGAGAGAGAGAGAGTGTGTGTGTGTGAGAGTGTGTGAGTGTGTGTGAGTGAGAGTGTGTGTGTGTGAGTGTGTGAGAGAGTGTGTTTGTGAGTGTGAGTGAGTGTGCTTGTCTGTGTGTGAGTGTGTGTGAGAGAGTGTGTGTCTGTGTGTGAGTGAGAGTGTGTGTGTGTGAGTGTGTGAGAGAGAGTGTGTTTGTGAGTGTGAGAGAGAGTGAGTGAGTGTGTGTGTGTGTGAGTGTGTGTGTGTTAGTTGTAGCAAGACGTGTCCGCCATACATTAGCCTCAGCCTTATGTGACTAACTCAAGTCTGACGGCGTCTTGTAGGTGCCGTGGGTAGTGAAGCGGCTTTTATGGCCCACAGTCCGCTGATGTGCTTGATGTGGCTGCCGTCGTCTATTGCTCAGGAGGGAAATGTGCTGCCATTAAGCCGGCCAGCGCCCTGCTTGGCGACCGGTCACGTGGTGGTTCCTAGCGTCAGGAAATGGACAGATCTTGTGGGAACAATTTGTGGGAATATTCCGGTTACTTCACAATGTTATGTGGCTTTTGTTTCACAGATCTTGTGGGAACAACAGGAACATTCCGCTTACTGCAGACCGTTATGTGGCTTTTGCTTTAATAATAATCATAATAATAATGACAACTTATAACGCGCGGCATCACAACCAAGACACATCGCACTCTCTATGCACACCAATAATGATAAATGAAAGATGACAGACTGTGGAGGTGAGATACGTATAGACACACTGAACAACATCAAGATAACAGACAGTGGAGGGTGAGATACGTATAGACACACTGAACAACATCAAGATAACAGACAGTGAGATACATATAGACACACTAAACAACATGAAGATAACAGACAGTGGAGGGTGAGATACGTATAGACACACTGAACAACATCAAGATAACAGACAGTGGAGGGTGAGATACGTATAGACACACTGAACAACATCAAGATAACAGACAGTGGAGGGTGAGATACGTGTAGACACACTGAACAACATCAAGATAACAGACAGTGAGATACGTATAGACACACTGAACAACATAAAGATAACAGACAGTGAGATACATATAGATACACTGAACAACATCAAGATAACAGACAGTGAGATACATATAGATACACTGAACAACATCAAGATAACAGACAGTGAGATACGTATAGACACACTGAACAACATAAAGATAACAGACAGTGAGATACGTATAGACACACTGAACAACATAAAGATAACAGACAGTGAGATACATATAGATACACTGAACAACATAAAGATAACAGACAGTGAGATACGTATAGACACACTGAACAACATAAAGATAACAGACAGTGAGATACGTATAGACACACTGAACAACATCAAGATAACAGACAGTGAGATACATATAGATACACTGAACAACATAAAGATAACAGACAGTGAGATACGTATAGATACACTGAACAACATAAAGATAACAGACAGTGGAGGGTGAGATACGTATAGACACACTGAACAACATAAAGATAACAGACAGTGAGATACGTATAGACACACTGAACAACATGAAGATAACAGACAGTGGAGGGTGAGATACGTATAGACACACTGAACAACACACAGACAAGGTACAAGAGTAGAACATGAAGGTATGAAGGGATGTAGGGACTGTACACAGTGTGAGATGAGTCATTACATGATGGTTAGCATGACAGACAGTATTGACAGGGAGTTCAGAATAGTAATTCAGGGATAGTACTTAGTGAACAGATATGTTTTCAGTGAGTGTTTGAATGTAGCCTTGTAGTCCAAGTGATGAATGTGATGTGGAAGAGAGTTCCACTGCTCAGCAGCACAGAGGGAGGACGACCGTTGTCTGTATGTGACTGTGTGTGTGGGAGGGTGGACAGAATGCCGGAGTCTGATGAGGAGAAGGTTTCGGGCAGGGGCGTGGACAGACAAGATTTCAGTAAAGTAGTGGGGGGTGGGGGAGTAGACTTCAAAGAATCCATAGCATAGAGTTGAGAGCTTGTAGTCAGCTTTAACTAGCCAATGAAGAGAGTGAAGAAGTGGTGTAACATGTTCACATTTGCGAATGTGGAAAACGAGGCCAGCAGCTGAGGTGTGGACTTTGTGAAGCTTGTGAATGAGGTTCTGGTGTCTGCCTTACGAAATAAATCATTTGTTACCCTTCATTATGAGCACATTCATTTGTCTCTAGAGTCCTGCGGGTGGTTTAAATAACAGAGAGAGAAAGACTGTCTCATGATGGTGGTGGTGGTGGTGGTGCTGGTGGTGGTGGGGGTGGTGGTGGTAAATTAATGATGATGGCGGTCATCCTGTTTGCAAAGACTGTAGCCAGTTAGTTGTCAGGGTTAGGGTTTGTGTTAATGGTATGACCATCACCTTCGCGCTAAAGGTGTAGTCACGGTCTAGTCACAGTCTAGTCACGGTCTAGCCACAGACGAATATCTCTAGACCGGTGGCAGACAAACTTTTCTCCACGTTAACTTGTAGAACGATTCCAAAGCACAAATAGGCAAATAGGCTCCCTGTTTATCTACCAACGAAAAGAATAGAAAGGAACAGACGCTGTGAACTCTGGTGTTGACGTGTTGATTGAGGTTCAAGTCTTTATGGTCCGCTGTCTTTTTACTTTATTGACTCCAAGTCCTGGGAAGTGCAGGTCGAGGACATTTTCCAAAAAACACAGAAATAAAATGTGACTAACAAATTGATTGCAAGTCTATTGTTATCTTCAATAATTTGATCGCGGTCCCGGATATTAAACTGTTAAAAGCTTCACCGCGACCGGACAGCCTACAACAGGGAGAGAGGCTGAGACAGCCTACAACAGGGAGAGAGGCTGAGACAGCCTACAACAGGGAGAGAGGCTGAGACAGCCAGCAGTCCAGAGATATACTCCCTGCTCACTTATAACACTTCAGGGTCTACCTTCACACTAAAGCTATAGCCAGCTACATTTAGTGGTGCAGCTTCTGGGTAAAACTATAGCCAGCTGTAACATTTAGTGGTGCAGCTTCTGGGTAAAGCTATAGCCAGCTACATTTAGTGGTGCAGCTTCTGGGTAAAACTATAGCCAGCTGCATTTAGTGGTGCAGCTTCTGGGTAAAACTATAGCCAGCTGTAACATTTAGTGGTGCAGCTTCTGGGTAAAGCTATAGCCAGCTACATTTAGTGGTGCAGCTTCTGGGTAAAACTATAGCCAGCTGTAACATTTAGTGGTGCAGCTTCTGGGTAAAACTATAGCCAGCTGTAACATTTAGTGGTGCAGCTTCTGGGTAAAGCTATAGCCAGCTACATTTAGTGGTGCAGCTTCTGGGTAAAACTATAGCCAGCTGCATTTAGTGGTGCAGCTTCTGGGTAAAGCTATAGCCAGCTGTAACATTTAGTGGTGCAGCTTCTGGGTAAAGCTATAGCCAGCTGTAACATTTAGTGGTGCAGCTTCTGGGTAAAGCTATAGCCAGCTGTAACATTTAGTGGTGCAGCTTCTGGGTAAAGCTATAGCCAGCTGTAACATTTAGCGGTGCAGCTTCTGGGTAAAGCTATAGCCAGCTGTAACATTTAGTGGTGCAGCTTCTGGGTAAAGCTATAGCCAGCTGTAACATTTAGTGGTGCAGCTTCTGGGTAAAGCTATAGCCAGCTGTAACATTTAGCGGTGCAGCTTCTGGGTAAAGCTATAGCCAGCTGTAACATTTAGTGGTGCAGCTTCTGGGTAAAGCTATAGCCAGCTGTAACATTTAGTGGTGCAGCTTCTGGGTAAAGCTATAGCCAGCTGTAACATTTAGTGGTGCAGCTTCTGGGTAAAGCTATAGCCAGCTGTAACATTTAGTGGTGCAGCTTCTGGGTAAAGCTATAGCCAGCTGTAACATTTAGTGGTGCAGCTTCTGGGTAAAGCTATAGCCAGCTATAACATTTAGTGGTGCAGCTTCTGGGTAAAGTTATAGGCAGCTGTAACATTTAGTGGTGCAGCTTCTGGGTAAAGCTATAGCCAGCTGCATTTAGTGGTCTAGCTTGTGGCTAAATGTGTAGCAAGAGCGGTTGCCTTTGATCAAATGTGATCTTCTTGCACAGAGGCTGCACATTACTTGCGATGAAGTGGCCAGCGAAGGATAAAAGTGAAGCAAGTCAACATAATGTCTCAGGGAAGCTTTATTGCCTGTCCTCTGGCCACAAGTGCTGCCTGCAATTAGAACTCGCCCTACGGAAGCTGCAATAAACTTCATCTTACCACAGACATGGCCCCTCGCAAGCTGCAGTAACCCTCATCCTAAGCTCGGTGAACAGAGCTCATCTACAAGACTGACGACGACTTCCTCAAACGCACGTTAACGAGAACGGTTTGGTTCGTTTGACTTAGTAGTCAGATGATCTTCTTTCCGGTGTCCCTGTTTATAAGAGTTTATAAGAGCTGTAATATATCGCTCTGTTGTTATCTTCGTTGCTACATCCTACCGACATCAACTGCACTGTGCAGCTTCCTGTGTCATGACCCACACCATGCACAAGAACTGAGAGACACGTGTACTGGCTGAACTCTGGCCCCCAGTGTCACACTGTCACTGAACTAACAGACTGCCAGTCGCTCCTTGTGGTCCTCGTCATCCAACAAGTTTGTATGTTGACAATATTTTATACATACAAGATACAATTATGGTTGTTACTATACTGCAGTGACACACACCTCAAGTCCAGCTGTCAGCCTGTGCCACTAGCATCTACACACGAGCACAAAACTAAGCCAGACACTGACACATGACATGACCTAGTGTGACACGCTGTGCTACACACGGGCACATGACATGACATGATATTATCTGGTGTGACACGCTGTGATACACACAGACAAATGACATGACATGATATTATCTGGTGTGACACGCTGTGCTACAGACAAATGACATGACATGACATTACCTAGTGTGACACAACAGGCCACTTTATGCCATCCTTCAAACTCATCAAGAAGAAACAAACATCAGCCCCTGACTGTCAGAGTTTGAATAAAACAATATCAACAAATCAGCAAATGATAGAAACTACTGGACCTTTTGTGACGGATTATGACAACAGAGTTTTCGAACCACTGGACCCTTTAGTGTTCCGATTATCTTGCATAAAGCCAACACCCGGGGTGAGCACACGGGACCAAGAGTCAGGAAGAAAGATCCTCTAACAAGCCAAGCCACTCTATAAACTAGCAGACATCCTGACATGAAGGATGACAACTAAACAACCAAAGATCCCACTCTACAAAGTCACAAGACATTCTGTCAGAAATCATCCTCTTCACCAACAGATCACAGCAAGAAGACAAATAGAACCTTTGTAAATGACCAGGGGCCAGTTGCACAACACATTTCTAATGTTAAACACGTTTAGGCCTTCACTCTATTTAGATAATTAGTTTACAGTGCACACCACAATTTTCGAATTATTAAAACTAAAACTGGTTTAAGTAAGATATAGTTGTTTAAGTCTGACTTTACGTCCTGTCAGTACAATTTTTTGTTTGTTTTTCTGCAATGCATCAAAATGGCTAAGAAGAGATTTTGCTTCTTTAGAACAGTTTTAAGGCTTAGAAACGTGTTGTGCAACTGGCCCCAGGCCTTTAGTTTATTCACATCGAAGGGGTTAGTCTATTCTAACACAAAGGGTTAGTCTATTCTCACATACAGGGTTGGTCTATTCTCACATACAGGGTTGGTCTATTCTCACATACAGGGTTGGTCTATTCTCACATACAGGGTTAGTCTATTCTCACACAAAGGGTTGGTCTATTCTCACACAAAGGGTTGGTCTATTCTCACATACAGGGTTAGTCTATTCTCACATACAGGGTTGGTCTATTCTCACATAAACTTTTCGTCTATTCCCATAAAGACGAGAGCAACTACAGGCGGGAGAATATGACAAAGACGACTTGAAGTGATGATGATGATGATGATGATGATGATGATGATGATGATGATGATGATGATGATGATGATGATGATGATGATGATGATGATGATGATGATGATGATGATGATGATGATGCCCGTGAACACAATATTAGGAGGAGCAGTCAAGTCCACTATTCACGGACAAGCAGCCAGATTATCTATTTTTACGGACAAGCTGTCACATTATCTATTTTTACGGACAAGCTGTCAGATTAAATATTTTTACGGACAAGCTGTTACATAATCTTTTTTTAACGGCCCTTTCGTGCAACTTGAGTGTCACCGTCCCCTCCACCATTTCTGTCACTGGCTGGACAGGAGGCCAAGTCATAGAACCCGTGTGACGTCACATCATGTGCTTCGCCCTGTCGACGCCTTAACCTAACGCTTCATTATAACCCTAAACAAGGGCGGCAATTAGCAGCCCTGACCTGAAGAGGTTATCCCTCCAACTGTCAGATGACTGCATCTGATTGGATAGTTTGTGTGACGTCACCGTAGTGAGTGGTGGCGCTTTCCTCAAAATGTGGCGGACACTTTTGATGTGACAAACAGATTTTGTTTTTTTTAACAACTAAGTCTTGACGTGAAGGATGTACTAGAGAAGCTCGTTACATGTACGACATACGCTTGCTCTATTAAGTAGACTCCTTGTTTGTTTTTATTTACTTTAACTAAATCTTGGCATAACTGACGTAGTAGAGAAACTCGTTACATTCAATAAAAACATTTACTTTTGTTTAAAACTAAATTTTGAGCTAACTTATAGATATGTTTACGTTGCCAAGGTTACAGCAAATAGGAAAGCCGTAGACACGATAAATAAGCATATTCAAGGCCATTGTGTGGAGAGGGTCGTAATGTCTATACTTGACCTTCGCCTTCTTTCTGAAAATTAAGGGGGGTTAATCAGCAACGTTTCGCCAAATAGTATTTTATACTAAACTCAGACCAAATATTTTATATTTTCTACTGATCTCAACCCACTCACTAAAAATACTTGTGTACTGATCTCAACCCACTCACTAAAATTACTTGTGTACTGATCTCAACCCACTCACTAAAATTACTTGTGTACTGATGTCAAACCACTCACTAAAAATACTTTTGTACTAATCTTATCCCACTCACTAAAATACTTTTGTACTAATCTTATCCCACTCACTAAAATACTTTTGTACTAATCTTATCCCACTCACTAAAATACTTTTGTACTAATCTTATCCCACTCACTAAAATACTTTTGTACTAATCTTATCCCACTCACTAAAATACTTTTGTACTAATCTTATCCCACTCACTAAAATACTTTTGTACTAATCTTATCCCACTCACTAAAATACTTTTGTACTAATCTTATCCCACTCACTAAAATACTTTTGTACTAATCTTATCCCACTCACTAAAATACTTTTGTACTAATCTTATCCCACTCACTAAAAATACTTTTGTAATGATCTCAACCCACTCACTAAAATACATGTGTACTAATCTTATCCCACTCAGTAAAATACTTGTGTACTGATCTTATCCCACTCACTAAAATACTTGTGTACTAATCTTATCCCACTCACTAAAATACTTGTGTACTGATCTTATCCCACTCACTAAAAATACTTGTGTACTAATCTTATCCTACTCACTAAAATACTTGTGTACTGATCTTATCCCACTCACTAAAATACTTGTGTACTGATCTTATCCCACTCACTAAAATACTTGTGTACTTATCTTATCCCACTCACTAAAATACTTTTGTACTGATCTTATCCCACTCACTAAAATACTTTTGTACTGATCTTATCCCACTCACTAAAATACTTGTGTACTTATCTTATCCCACTCACTAAAAATACTTGTGTACTTATCTTATCCCACTCACTAAAATACTTTTGTACTGATCTTATCCCACTCACTAAAATACTTGTGTACTTATCTTATCCCACTCACTAAAAATACTTGTGTACTTATCTTATCCCACTCACTAAAATACTTTTGTACTGATCTTATCCCACTCACTAAAATACTTGTGTACTTATCTTATCCCACTCACTAAAAATACTTGTGTACTTATCTTATCCCACTCACTAAAATACTTTTGTACTAATCTTATCGCACTCACTAAAATACTTGTGTACTTATCTTATCCCACTCACTAAAATACTTTTGTACTAATCTTATCCCACTCACTAAAATACTTTTGTACTAATCTTATCGCACTCACTAAAATACTTTTGTACTAATCTTATCCCACTCACTAAAATACTTTTGTACTGATCTTATCCCACTCACTAAAATACTTTTGCTCACAAGAAGAATTTGAAAAGGCTGAGCTGGTTAACGCTCCTGAAGGAAAGGCTGCTGTCAGTGGTTGGTGGCCATGATGGTAGCGCACACGCTTACAGGTCGAAGGTCTTCTTGAACTTGTGACTGGAAAACTCATGTCTACCCAGCATGCAGCTGAATAAATTTGTGGGCGATGTTCTGTCTTCCATATACCCTGCTCTACAGAGGGTAAACCACTTACTTTCACTACACCTTCGGTATGGAACTCTTGATCTAATGGACAGAACTAGTTCTCTGCCCTTATGCGAAGCTTGGCCTTTAACTGTTGACCTTTAAAAAAGGTAGAATTAGCTATGCTGGGTTTCTCTCCCTTGTTCAGACCTTGATTGATTGATTGATTCATTCATTTCTATTTATCTTCCTTTGTTTCTTCTTTCATTCACTACTCAATTAATCAATTCATTCATTAACATGACATACGATTTTTTATTGTTCCCTTCTAAAAATATTCCAACTTTGTCAATGAGGACAGTGTACCCGAGCAACAAACACACCGGGTGGTTAACCAATTGAAGTTATGCGCAGTTTTGATTTTGGGTACAATGACTTTGTCACCACACTCGTAGAACACTAGGAACCTCTACCTGCAAACAAGCCAAGCGGGCGTGAGGTGGTCTGGTTTGGTCATGTGACCCGGAAAACGCTTTGTCGAAGGTTGTCCTTTAAGAGACTTTGGAAGGAAGTCAATGACAGGGTGACCAGAGCATGAAGAACTGGCTTACGAACATCAAGGAGCGGACTGGTGGTCTTGTGCAGGCCCTGCTCACCATCGCCCACGACATGAGTTGTGCATCCTGTCGGCTGCAGCATCTATCCATGTACTACCCACAAACACCGGTACCATTCACGGGACTGACTGACGGACGGACGGACGGACGGACGGAATGGCAAGTGGTTAAAATGAAGACTGTGTATCTGACGAACAAGCGGGACACTTAAGCAATTGAAGTGATGAGTGGTTGGCTGGTTGCTTCATTTACTGGCTGACTGGTTGGTTCACTTACATATTTTCCAACCCAGAGTTAACCCAAACGCCCTCGCACTGACCATTCAGCCTCTAATAACTTTGTCAAATGATGCACACGTGGAGAAATGGCAGCCGTGGGTGGCCCGGTGGGAGGATAGACTGGCACGTGTGCGTGTGATGCTGACACCATTGGGTAAGAGGCATGGAATGACTTCACGTGTCGGATTTCTCAACTATACTTTTAAAAATGGTAGGCAGCAGAATGTTCGCGATCTGCTTTTAAACAGGGTTCAAAATAGGGAGAGGGGTAAACAACGGTAAACCCGGCCCGCTCCACCCGCGCTTTGTTTTCACCAACAACCTCAACCATTAACAAGAACAATGTGCGAGATACCGGCTGAACCTCAGCCATTAACAAGAACAATGTGCGAGATACCGGCTGAACCTCAGCCATTAACAAGAACAATGTGCGAGATACCGGCTGAACCTCAACCATTAACAAGAACAATATGCGAGATACCGGCTGAACCTCAGCCATTAACCGGCTGAACCTCAGCCATTAACATGAACAATGTGTGAGATACCGGCTGCAAGATTACGATTCGCAGTTTCTCTTCAGTTCATTAAAGACCTAAACAGAAAACCTTTATCATTCTGCAAGGCTGAAAATTGTTACCCACCCACCTCAAGACTGCACACAAGAATTTTAAAGGATACACATCCTACACAACTTTTAAAGGGTACATATCCTGCATTAAAAGAGACACGTGCTTCTCCACATCCTGACTTCCTACCCAACGCAATTTTTCAAAATGCAAGACGATTATACTCACACTTCGCTTTTTTAATAACTTCGATCACAACATTTTTTCTCTGGATTATAAACTTTCTTTGTGCACAATCTCTCGTAATCAGAATAACAAGGGTAGGGTTAGTTCTCTTCTCCACAGTATCTCTGAGACTGGGAAATATCATATTTCTCGCTCAGAATGAAAGACAAAAGGTCAACATTCTCCTGTCTCTGCAACAGTCTTAAAATGGTTGCTATCAGGCTTACACTTTCTATTGTCTATTTGACAATAAATTCTGTTTGAGTCAACAAAATATGCCTGACAGCAGAAAACATTTGTATAGAGGGCTAGAATTCTCTTCTGACTGTAGAGATGCTAGAGCAACAATTACACGAGGCGAAATGTGAGGGTGGATTTACCAAAACATGATGAAGATGTGGGAGAGCACACAGAAAACAATGACGGTTTGATGTGTCCGACCACAGATAAGACATCAATGAATATTTTATGTGTGGAGCAACGACACAAAGCAACCCGACAATAAAAACAAACGTTAAGCTTGAGTGGTACATCGGACAAGAGAAAAGCATATATCCCAATATAATTATACATTATTAGTAGAAAGGTATCTGACATCGTTGACACAGCACTCGTCACGACTATGGGAGTCAGCAAATGTTTGAGCTTCTCAACATGTCGCAGACAATCGCCCGGCATCTTGGCGAAGTGGAGACAGGAAGCTTACGACAATCACCCACAAGTGTCTTGGTGAGCTGGTAACGGACATAGCTTGGATAAACCACCCGCCATCTTGCCAAACTGGTAACGGACATGTAACTTAGTCAGTCACATAGTGTCTAGTCTAACAGTCACCTAGCGTCTAGGCTAGTGTCTTGGCTAACAGTCACCTAGCGTCTAGGCTAGTGTCTTGGCTAACAGTCACCTAGTGTGTAGTCTAACAGTCATCTAGTGTCTAGGCTAGTGTCTAGTCTAACAGTCATCTAGTGTCTAGCTAGTGTCTAGTCTAGCAGTCACCTAGTGTCTAGTCTAACAGTCACCTAGTGTCTAGGCTAGTGTCTTGGCTAACAGTCACCTAGTGTGTAGTCTAACAGTCATCTAGTGTCTAGGCAAGTGTCTAGTCTAACAGTCACTTAGTGTCTAGGCTAGTGTCTAGTCTAACAGTCACCTAGTGTCTAGCTAGTGTTTAGTCTAGCAGTCACCTAGTGTCTAGTCTAACAGTCACCTAGTGTCTAGCTAGTGTCTAGTCTAACAGTCACTTAGTGTCTAGGCTAGTGTCTAGTCTAACAGTCACCTAGTGTCTAGCTAGTGTCTAGTCTAGCAGTCACCTAGTGTCTGGCACTCTAGCTAGTGTCTAGTCTAACAGTCACCTAGTGTCTAGCTAGTGTCTAGTCTAGCAGTCACCTAGTGTCTAGCACTCTAGCTAGTGTCTAGTCTAACAGTCACCTAGTGTCTAGTTTAACAGTCACGGTTTGAAAGGCGTGGACGCACCTTGTAGTAACTCACTAGGTATCAGTGGACCTTCCTCAAGATTACCGGGTACCCCAGTCAGCGTTTGTCAGTTTACCTTGGAATTCGTTGGATTCCGTTAGACCACCCGTGTTACGACAGTTGGTATCAATCAGTACAGCTTATTCTAGCTGCTACCCATTGTAAGATGGCTTTGCTGTCAGCAACACTTTGCTGGAAGCAAGTTTACGGGAACTTGATTCTCTTGTTAAAACAGCAGGAGGTACAAAGTGTAAAGCAAGTGCTTGGCAAGTGTTGCGAGCAGCCTGTCATGTGATTGTCGCTCTTCTGCTCTCTGTAAGTGTAGAGTAGCTCTATTTGACAATCATTCGTTGGTGTTGCTTACAGTGTGTGGTATCATCGAGACACTGACCTGCTTTCACAGGAAAGAAAGAGAAAGAAAGCCACTTACCGGTGGAGAGATATTTTGGCCAGGTTAGCCGCATCTTTCGACGGCTGCAAAACTTTTCCTTTGAGCGTTTCAAATGAGCCGAATGGCATGGCGGAGTTTTACTGATGACTTCAGTCACCTCTCACCTCTCGTGTGCCGCACTGTACCGCACAAGACGTATCACACAGTATCACACAGTACCACAAAGTATCGCACAGTACCACACAGTACCACTAGCTGGCGCGACAGAGAAAACTTGAGGCTCGCTCTTGTCAGATGACGTCTGGGCCCAGCTGTACGTGCACTCGGCGCCGTCGCTACCTGAGACTCGCTCTCTGTCTCTTTTTCTCTCTCCCTCTCTCTCCCTCTCTTTCTCTCTCTCTCTCCTTGTCTCTCTTTTTCTCGCTCCCTGTCTCTCTCTCCCTCTTTTTCCCGCTCTTTTTCTCTCTCGCTCTCTCTCCCTCCCCCTCTCTCTCTCTTTCTCGCTCTCTTTCTCTCTCGCTCTTTTTTCCCTCTCTCTCTCTCCGCCGCTGCCCAGTGTCAGGAGACACGCCCGCCTGCCGCACGAGCTGCCAGTGTCACCGTCAGGCGCCGCCCCGTTTCTCACTTACTTTACTCAGCATTGGGAGGAGGAGAAGGCACTGGGCGGGAAGGGGGTGTAAGTGACGGCGTCGGATGCGGAGGAGGGTGGGGAGTGGTGCTTGCAAGTCAAGAGTGTGTAGGGGAGGGGGGAACAGCTCTGTAAGGGAGGTAAGATCTGTCGCCATACCCTGAGCACGCGCGTTGCTGAAGTTGGGCACGTGCGAGTGGCATCAAGCGGCGACACGTAGGTATCACGCGACCTTGAGCGTCACATCGCCGCCATCCCCCTCCCCCCCCCGACACCCAGCTTGTGCTGCCACGTCACCTTCATAGCCCCGCCCCTCAAATGCCCGTATATAGCTTGCTCTACACGGAACCCCGGGCTCTGCAGCCCCTCCCCCCCCCCAACAAGCCTATCTCTAAATAATATATCAACTGCTTCCCTCGGCACCCTGCTAGAGAATTTATCACGTGACTACCCACGCGCCATCGTCAACAAGCGGAATGTGTATCATCAGCTGCCGGCCTGTAGCCTGGCTACCAGAACCTGCCACTGCCACAACACCACCACATCATCATCGTCATCATTAATACATCATTATACCTCAAACTTTACATCTTCCTAGACAGACAGACGATCGTCTCCTGACACAGTCACAAGTTGACTGCCAACATGTCGCGAGAGGACTGACAGCATGTCACAATGTTTTACTCTGTCAGGAGGAGTCATTCCTTCAGAGTTGTAGAGTTGCCAGGAAGTCCACAACAAAGACAGTTAACATTTTAACGCATCTCAGGAATGAGAGAGATCAAAGAGAACTGATGTTGGCTAGAGTGACACGTGTGTTACACCTGTACCATGGCAGTTACACAGCTCACTACATAAAGCTCCTGTTATTATATTATTGTTTGATTATATTATCGGACTCCTAGGACACCAGGATGCCCTACTCGCTACAGTCAAGCGGCGTAACTGAGTCTGGCTCGGCCCGGCACGTGTGGAAGGACCTGAATAGCGGGCCTTGTCACCTGCTCCCCCCCCCCTCCACCAACACACACACACACACCAACGACCGCTACCAGTCAAGGGTCAGTTGACAGGAGAAAGGTCGCTGCGCTATATGAGCATCGAACCGGCTATAGTGAACACTTCCTGACTGGAACACTGAACAGGTAACAAGGGACTCACGGACCGTCACGTTGACAGGTAGCGCAAGGTAACAGCAAGTCAGGTATCTATCTATTCACCTGTAAATGCACGAGGAGGTCAATACTTTAAATACTGGGGAGCCACCCTGTCCCAAGATTTGATTCCAAACACCGACTGTACAAGACTGTAGTCTTTGTGGTTACAGGTGATGGGGCACAGGTGTAGTCTTTGTGGTTACAGGTGATGGGGCACAGGTGTAGTCTTTGTGGTTACAGGTGATGGGGCACAGGTGTTGTCTTTGTGGTTACAGGTTATGGGGCACAGGTGTAGTCTTTGTGGTTACAGGTGATGGGGCACAGGTGTAGTCTTTGTGGTTACAGGTGATGGGGCACAGGTGTAGTCTTTGTGGTTACAGGTGATGGGGCACAGGTGTTGTTACCAATAAAATGTTTAGTGGGTCTAGGTCAATCCTAGCGAGCGCGTGAGCCAGTGTGAATGACGTGAGCCTCGGTGAATGACGCAA
Organism: Marisa cornuarietis; assembly: GCA_004794655.1. Lineage (NCBI taxonomy): Eukaryota > Metazoa > Mollusca > Gastropoda > Architaenioglossa > Ampullariidae > Marisa > Marisa cornuarietis. Next base: position 554,128 of record SMMW01000435.1, read on the forward strand.
GTCTGGATGAATGACGCAAGCTGTGATGTCAAAAAATGTTCGAGCAAGAGAGCGATTGCGTAACGTTTTGAGTGATCGTTGAGAGAGAAGAATCAAGTAGGTCAGAGTAGTGTAGGCGTGTGTCGCCAGTTTGAAGTGAAGCGGGCGTGTGTCGCCACTAGTCGTAGGCTTAGTCCGGGCGTGTGTCGCCACTAGTCGTAGGCTTAGTCCGGGCGTGTGTCGCCACTAGTCGTAGGCTTAGTCCGGGCGTGTGTCGCCACTAGTCGTAGGCTTAGTCCGGGCGTGTGTCGCCGCTAGTCGTAGGGTTAGTGCGGGCGTGTGTCGCCGCTAGTTGTAGGGTTAGTGCGGGCGTGTGTCGCCACTAGTCGTAGGCTTAGTCCGGGCGTGTGTCGCCACTAGTCGTAGGCTTAGTCCGGGCGTGTGTCGCCGCTAGTCGTAGGGTTAGTGCGGGCGTGTGTCGCCGCTAGTCGTAGGGTTAGTGTAGGCGTGTGTCGCCGCTAGTCGTAGGGTTAGTGCGGGCGTGTGTCGCCGCTAGTTGTAGGGTTAGTGTAGGCGTGTGTCGCCGCTAGTCGTAGGGTTAGTGTAGGCGTGTGTCGCCGCTAGTCGTAGGGTTAGTCCGGGCGTGTGTCGCCGCTAGTCGTAGGGTTAGTGCGGGTTTGTGTCGCCGCTAGTCGTAGGGTTAGTCCGGGCGTGTGTCGCCGCTAGTTGTAGGGTTAGTGTAGGCGTGTGTCGCCACTAGTCGTAGGGTTAGTGTAGGCGTGTGTCGCCGCTAGTCGTAGGGTTAGTCCGGGCGCGTGTCGCCGCTAGTGTTTAGGTTTTAGAGTAGTGTAGGCGTGAGTATTGTAGGCGTGTGTCGCCATTAAGTTTGAAGTGAAGCAGGCGTGTGTCACCGCTAGTAGAGTTAGATTTAATGCAGGAGTGTGTGTGGTTGGATTTTGCATCAACCTGAAGTAAAGAATTGTTTATCGTTGTGGACTGTTTCTTGAGAAGTTGACACCGCCAGATTTTCTGGACCCGAACGAGCTAATAACGGTCAATCAAGCAGGACCAGTTAGTTAACAGGTGTAATCTTTGTAGTGACTGTTCTTTATGCCGTGAAGAAAAAGTAACAGTCCTCGCTTAACCCTTTTGGGGTTGGGGAAAGAGGGGCCTCTCTTTTCTCCGCCCAGCATCTTGTAAGGGTTAGGGTTAGGGTTAGGGTTTTGTAAAGGCGATGTCTGTCTCCTCTCCCTCTCGCTGCTCCTGTGGAGTTAGGCACCCGTTCTCAACAAGTTAGGCGATTGGACGAAGTTGCTGCGTCGCACAGGTATCGAACCGGCACAACTCCGGGTTCGGACGCCAGTCCTCTAACACCATGGCTATCCGCTTGATACCATCGCTGTTTTAGATTGAACCTCTTTGTACTCACGCAGGTTACAATCGTGTACGTGATTTCCACTTACAGTCAGCTTACAATCTTGTATGTGTTGTTATCGTCTCCACTCAGGCAGCTTACAATCTTGTATGTGTTGTTATCATTTCATTGACACTCGTCATATACTCTCCAACCTTCAGATAAAAAAACAGTGTCACCACCCGACACCACGTGCTTATTTAGTTGCCCTTTCTCAGAATGATTTCTGCTTCTTGTTCTTTTGTCTTACTTTCCTGACTCAACCTCTATCATCTGATATTGTCATCTTCTTTATTGCCTCCTCATCTTTATGTTCTTCTTTTAACTTTTTAAATACCCGCCGCCATCTGGCTGTTTGTGCGACGACCTTGCTCTACGCAGGTAAACAAAATGTTCCTGAGCTCTTTACCTTCACAGGACACGATCGCAAAGCTTGTTTGTTTGTTTGCATTAAAAAATAATGTTTTAAGTTCACGAAATTACAATTATTGTATTGTGTATACAAGAATAAGTACCCAGTGTATATACGCCGTAACTGGATAGTAACATGTGAAGGTAATATCAAGCTGTCCGTGTCGGTTAGCGGTACACCCGACATCTGACACTGGCAGTGTCCGTTAGCGGTACACCCGACATCTGACACTGGCAGTGACCGTTAGCGGTACACCCGACATCTGACACTGGCAGTGACGGTTAGCGGTACACCCGACATCTGACACTGGCAGTGACGGTTAGCGGTACACCCGACATCTGACACTGGCAGTGCCCGTTAGCGGTACACCCGACATCTCTCACTGGCAGTGACCGTTAGCGGTACACCCGATATCTCTCACTGGCAGTGTCGGTTAGCGGTACACCCGATATCTCTCACTGGCAGTGTCGGTTAGCGGTACACCCGATATCTCTCACTGGCAGTGTCGGTTAGCGGTACACCCGATATCTCTCACTGGCAGTGTCGGTTAGCGGTACACCCGATATCTCTCACTGGCAGTGTCGGTTAGCGGTACACCCGACATCTGACACTGGCAGTGTCGCAGTGAAGCACTTAAAGACATTGTGTGCCATCGCCTTGATGCTGATGATGAACTGTTGGACGGTGTGTAATTATACAGCCGTCATCTTGGGGCGTTAGTCAGGAAGCTAAACGGAAATTCAGTTGTGACATCGCTAAATGTAAGGATGAAGTTTATGGCTAGTTTATTGGTCGGTCATGACACAAATACAGGGGGAGAAATGAGGACGGGGTTAGAGGTTAGTGACTGGGGAATAAACAGCTTACAAGGGAGCTCGGCTGTGGATTAGTCTTAGAAGAGGCAGAAGGGAGGTAAGCGGTGGTTTTCACAATTAGTAATTCTATTACTCTCCCTTTACAGCAAATGTAACCGTTTTTCAACAAAAGTATGCACAGCAGTCAGCAATATCTCTAGACCAGGGGCCAGTTGCACAACACATTTCTAATTTTAAACACTTTTAGGCCTTAACTTTATTTAGATAATTAGTTTAAAGTGCACACCACAATTTTAGAAAATTTAAAACTAAAACTGCTTTAAGTAAGATAAAGTTGTTTAAGTCTGAGTTTCCGTCCTGTCAGTACAAATTTTTTGTATGTTTTTCTGCAATGCATCAAAATGGCTAAGAAGAGATTTTGCTTCTTTAGAACAGTTTTAAGTTTTAGAAACGTGTTGTGCAACTGGCCCCAGGGCAGTGGCCAGGAAGATGCTCGGCTTTGGAAGGAGAGGGGGGACAACTCCATGCTGACAGTGAACGACGCTCACATTCTTGTCCCCTCAGCAGCTGTTTTGAGGGGCCGGCCACTGCAGGATGGGGAACTTTTTAACCTCCGAAGGCCATTTGTATATTTATAAGGTCATTCGCAGGCCATAAAAAATTATGAACTGAAAAATTAGCCTCCTGCTGTGTTTGGTCAACCCGTAGTCTTGCTGCCAAGGCCATGGCCTGCAGGGTTTCATGGGCCGGACTTTCCTCGCCCCAACTTTAGACAATTGAATGGGTGCTATACATGTCCTCACAGCACAACACAATTATACAGTGACAGCAAATCCTTAGCAAGGCCTCCCGTATCCTCTCTATTTCTGATCATGGGATGACATGTGAGTTCTCACTCTTGAACCGACTGACAAGGCTGTTTTGACGGACTGACAAGGCTGTTTTGACGGACTGACAAGGCTGTTTGGACCCACTGACAAGGCTGTTTTGACGGACTGACAAGGCTGTTTGGACCCACTGACAAGGGTGTTTTGACGGACTGACAAGGCTGTTTGGACCGACTGACATGGCTGTTTGGACCCACTGACAAGCTAGCTGTTTGGACCGACTGACATGGCAGTTTCGACTGGCTGACAAGGCTTCATCAAATCTAGTTGCCTTTCCAGTGAGGTTATGCCAAGTCCCCGTCACCCTAGTGCACCAGACTTGTTGCTATTTCAGGAGCTGTTCTCCGGTACCCAAACCATCTTGATAACAAACATCTCCCAAGCAAACACATCTAGACTGGCCCAGGCTTGGTGCTTCATTGGTCTACAATATCGGCTCTTCCTTGGTCGCAAGATTGGCCCAAGATGAGACTGAAATCTGACCCACACTTGGTCCAAGATTGGCTGAATCGTGGCACCAATGTTTCACCCATCTTATCCCAATATTGGACCAGTCTATATGTAACAATAGGCCAATCTTGGGCCAACACGCAATGTCCAAGATTCCATCGAAACCCCACATTTCAACCAATCTTGACCCAGTTATGCTTTTGGTCCCCATTAACCCTCTATTCCATGCTTTATTTTGCAGCAGTGCAGCAGCTCAAGAGACTTAATTTGGTTTAATGCTAAAACATTGCCATTCATTTTGGTCTGTAAAACGTCCTTCAGTTGACAAGTCATTAGAGCAAGACTAACTCTAGCTATTTACTTGCAAGTTGTTCTGTATGCTCAGAAACCATATTAGGATACATTATTCATTCCATATCATAACCAGCAGCCACACTCGACACAATTATTGTTATTATTATTTTATTTGCTTACTATAAAAGAGATGTGATTGTGTTATTGTAATGTTACACCCTGTAGACCGCTCTACACCTGACACTATGATTATTATTATTATTTTATTTGCTTACTATAAAAGATGTGATTGTGTTATTGTAATGTTACACCCTGTAGACCGCTCTACACCTGACACTATGATTATTATTATTATTTTATTCGCTTACTATAAAAGATGTGATTGTGTTAGTGTCCATGTCACACTGCACTTTACACTCATCACTATGACTTGTCACGTGATGAGTTTAATTGTCACTTCTCTGTGAAATCAATTATTATTTCTTCTCCCAAATAGTCGTGATTACATGGTCCACTCCAAATATTTTGTCTGAGATAACAACTCGCTTATTCTTGTGTCTGGTCACGTAAAAGAAAACCACGCAGAGTGGAGTGCGACCAGACTGTCTGTGTACAATGCACGGACATGCAGGCAGGTTAATGAGGAACATCCGGGTGACAAGAGTCATGATGTGCTGACTCTATGCTGACTACTTGGGGGTGGGGGGGCACGGCTGGGTGCGCCCTAAACACACTGAGCGCTGCTCATACTGCGGGTGTCACGCTCTGTGCACGTGCTCCACATCAGTTTCCATTCTTACAGTGCGCAGGCGCAGGGGTCAACGGGTCATTTCCGTGAAGACAACAGCACAACAACAAAACAAACCCTCACCGAATCCTTTTCGGATCGACACACACGGGGTCTCATGCTTTGCGAATTGCGATGCTGGTCTAAGCATCTTTCTTTTCGCTAACCACCGTAATTCTGGTTCAGTGTGCCTCTAGTTTTAGTAAATCGAGATTTTCATTCATTTATTTTGTTAATATGGACCAACATTAACATCTCACCAAGCCTGCAATATAATAAATGCTCAAACATTTGTCTGCTTAAAAAAGTGTGCACTTTCCCAAAGTTTGAGTAAGTTCAGCGTAGTTTGTACTTATAAATGTTTGTACATATAAATGTTTGCCTGTATTTGGTTAGTTAGAGCTTTTATACAAGTTATTCAATCTGAGGTTAAGGGAGAATCAGTCCTGTGAGCAAATTGTTTTCCTACCATAATTTAAACAGTTTCTTCCCTAGTACTCGTCTGTATTTATTATGAAAATTGACATTCTTTGTTTTCCAAAGCCTCATTACATATGAAAACATGTTAATTAGTCGTAATCACCAAGAATAAATTTGTATTTTAAAATCTGTTAATTTGTGGTTTAGAAGGCATTGATAAAAAACAGCATGTTGCCGTCAAATAAGGTAATATCCAGATTGTTACATGACCAAATATTTCTAAATATGGCTTTAATATATGGAGTATTTTAAGATGATGGTCACCAACAATGCAAACCTCTGTCACAAGCCAGCGTAGCCTTCATGGCTATTATTGGATCAACTGGAATCTTCCCCACAGCCTCGAACTTATCTGTGCAGTGAGTAGCCTTTGCCTTTGTAGCCGCCAAAACATTTTATTGCGTAGAACTGGGGTGGGGAACCTTTTTTCTCCAAGAGCAATTTTGATAGATATAACAAAAGGACCTACTTAAAGATGAGCAGGCTGCTCTATTTGGTGAAGCTGTAGTTTCCCCGCAGTGTTAACACTTTTGCAACATGTACGATCCCAGTTTGCCTGGCACTGCTGTTCTTTGAGACACTATCATCTGTCCTTTCATAATTAGGTGAGTGAAAACGATGCTTTTCCACGTCGACGATGAAAAGCACGACAAAACATCTGTCTGCACTTTGTAAAACATGTTTATAATGAAAATGTTGCTAGAAGAGAGAGTGTACAGTAATATTGTATATTCCTAATGCACAATATTGTGTTTGTGGTTGTGTAGTGAAACGACATTAATAATAACCATGACTATTAGTAAATGCATACCTTCTTCTGATGGAGGAGTTCATGGCATTTACAAAGTGTCTACACACATGCTACACACACACACACACATGCACAAATAACCCAAACACATTTTTACCAGCTACAACCTTCTTATTTGCTCATCCTTTGGAAATGCAGGGCCTGCACTGTACATTAAGGTGCACAGCAATCTCCACCATTTTATTTTATTGTATGAGCTGAAATGGTTAACACTATAATTATGTATCCACACCCAACATCAAATGGCAAGTGGTCTACCCTCAGCATGGACTGAAGGTCACAGGCATACACAATTCTCCAAAATCATTCACATAGGTTGCAGGGCAGCTAACCATAAGGCTACGTATCTGTACTGTCATGTACTCATATGTGTCCTGTCTATCCCGTAATTGACATTCTTTGCTTGTACCTCAAAATTTACATTATTATTATTCACTTAATATACATGTATGTTGCTACGGAAAACAAAGCTTATAGATTTACTGAAATCTGCGATTGCCTTGGTGGGCTGGATCAAATGCTTTTGCAGCTTGCATAAGGCTGCCGTGTAGCTTTCAGGAAATTGCTTCTGTGTTCCAACTACCCAATACAGAGCACAGCTTGTCTATGTATTTATGTAGTTGCTACAGTTTTCACAGCATAGCTAAAGGGTTAAAGTCTTCCATTCTCTTCCTTCTTCCTTTTTTTCTTCCATGTCTTATAGTTTCTGTTTCTTTTTTGTCTTCCATCTGCTTGATTTTATTTCTAGTTGCCTGATCTTTTGGGAGCAATCTTTTTCTTGTTGTGGTGGGCTATATCTTTGCTGCATGTGTTAGCCCCCCTCCCCCACCAGCCATCTGCTGAGCACTGGAACACAATGGACTTTATGCATTTCTGCAATAGTTCAAACATTTATCATAGAAATATCGATGCCTTCATTGTGTCACTTTCACTATTTGTTTACCATTTTAATAGATCTCCATATCTTCTTAATCCCACTGGTCTTTAACTCATTCTCTACGTCATGTCACACAGCCTTCCCACCTCAGTAAAACAGGTTTGTTTGGGTTTGAACGGTTTGCTGTGTTCAAACATAAGCAGCTGCACATTCAAGTGAACAAAACCCATTAAAGAGCATTTCTTACATTATAAAATGCTATGTAATTTTTTCTTCAGAAGATCTGATTGAAGGAGAATATGTGAATAGATTCAAAATATACAGTCATTAATTTCAAAGGAAAGGCTCACAAAGCAAGAAATGTGTCCCAAAATGTGTTGACATTATACAAACTCATATTTAAATATACAACAAAACTGAATATTAGAAATGGAATTCAAATAGTTCTAACCTTTGTGTTATTTTAGTTTATCATCTTCTCTAAATCAAGTAGGCACAAGTTTACAGACTTCTGACATCACTGTTTTTATGTTGCCATCATGCATGAATAAGTTTACAATCTCTTTACATCGTATCGTCATGACTCATTCACGAGTACATAAGCTTATAGACCCTTCCAGATTTGTTTAAAATAATGATTATACCACAACCTTCAATTATTTTCAGTTTATACTTTAACTTACAATAATGTTTACAGCAATAATCATGCAACAACAACAACAAATTCTGAACCATAATAAATCACAGCACATATACAGCTGAATACCATTAAGTGGGTCATCCTAGTAGGTCACCAAATGTTGAATAGTTGGATGCTGCTGAAGACATGTTGCCTGTTGCTGATGTCTGTCCTCTAGGAGGAGATGTCAGACTCGCTGCTGGCCAAGCATTTGACAACGGACCAAATGCTGTTTGTCCAGGCACTAGGGGCACCATTGGACTCTGAGTCATTCCCACACGGTGGCCACCCCATGTAGACTGTCCCATGGTGATAGGATTCTGGCTGTTGCTGTGACTATATAACTGTGAGTTAGTGGCACCAAACCCTTGGCCAGAGGCAGCTATCATCTGGTTCAGAGATTGGGGTTGAGTGTTTGGAGAAGTCATCAGGCTGTCAAATGCACTCAAGTCAACTTTGCTTTGCTGGCTGTCCACCTTCCCGGCTAAAGTTTGTCTACTATTGTTGCTCTGTTGCCAGTTGCAAGCTACTTCAGGCAGCCTACTAACCCCAGATTCCCTGCTGCTAAATGTTGAGCGGCCATTGCTGCTCATAGAGCTAGGACCACCAGAACCTGGTTGAGCCCTGCCAACGGACTGCATAGCTGACAGATTGGACTCCATCAGGGTGGATGTCAAGTCACGAGGTCCACCTACCACTTTGCTTTTGCTGCTGGTGGTGCTGGCAGGTGTTGGACTGAGCGAAGATTGTGACTTCAAACGCTGATGCTGTTCTTGTTGTTGTGCCAACTTCAGCTTCTCTTCCAAACTGAGAGTGGTCTGTAGTTATGAGAACAAGGTCAAACTATTGGTGTTAATGTTTCAAATAATGAAAGTGGTCTTGTTACATCACAAACACTAATCCTAAAAATATAAAAATAATATATTTAAATTCAACCAAATAAATAAATCCATATCACACTGGCTGCAGCTGTTAACTATAGGCATGCAACCTTTAGTTACTGTCCATTAATGCAATAGCAATAAGTATTGTGGACAATGTGCTTAATAACTGTCACTTGCTGACTGAATATCTTCTCATATATATATCTATATATCATATTGCTGGCTGACTGAACCCAAACACACATCATGTTATCAATTCAATTATTTTATAATTTTTTTATTATTAACTCTATTAATATATTATTTTTATTATCTAGACATACATATCAATCCTAATGAAATATCACAAACCCATATATATATATATCCTCCATGCTCAAACTCACTTAAGCACAAACATCCACCATGCATAGACCCACTGATCAATACATGTATCCTCCATGCATATATACCCATTGATCAGTACACATGTCCACCATAGATATGCTCACTGATCAGTACATACATCCTCCATGCATATATACCCACCATATCCACCATAGATATGCCCACTGATCAGTACATACATCCTCCATGCATATATACCCACCATATCCACCATAGATATGCCCACTGATCAGTACATACATCCTCCATGCATATATACCCACCATAGATATGCTCACTGATCAGTACATACATCCTCCATGCATATATACCCACCATATCCACCATAAATATGCCCACTGATCAGTACATACATCCTCCATGCATATATACCCACCATATCCACCATAGATATGCCCACTGATCAGTACATACATCCTCCATGCATATATACCCACCATATCCACCATAGATATGCCCACTGATCAGTACATACATCCTCCATGCATATATACCCACCATATCCACCATAGATATGCCCACTGATCAGTACATACATCCTCCATGCATATATACCCACCATATCCACCATAGATATGCCCACTGATCAGTACATACATCCTCCATGCATATATACCCACCATAGATATGCTCACTGATCAGTACATACATCCTCCATGCATATATACCCACCATATCCACCATAGATATGCCCACTGATCAGTACATACATCCTCCATGCATATATACCCACCATATCCACCATAAATATGCCCACTGATCAGTACATACATCCACCACACATAGACTCACTGGTCAGTACACATCCACCACGCATAGACTCACTGGTCAGTATACATATCCACCATAGATATGCTTCCTGATCAGTACACATCCACCATAGATACGCTCACTGATCAGTACACATCCACCACGCATAGACTCACTGGTCAGTACACATATCCACTGTGCATAGACCAAGACACACTCACCCTCTAGTTGTATTTGCATGGTCTGTCTGTTACTGTGAAACCTCATGCAAACAACTAAACTTTCTTACCTTCTTTGTAGCAATTGGAGTAGAGACAACTGGACTTGTGGCACCTTGCTGGTTGACAGACATAGAAACGCCTGATAGCTGTGATGACAAACTTGTACCATTACTCTTAACATCCACCAGTCCCGACTTCTGGCTGCCCATGAGTGTGGACAACCCCACACCACTGAGGAACTTGTCCATCTACACCAGACAAAACAGTTGTTTTATCATTGGGGAGACATCCATTTTTGTTCCATGTACAAACAGAAGTACATGTAGGGGAGTCGAACACAGAATTACATTTAGGGAGACAAACACGGCCAAGCATGGACTGAAAGAGTGATGTTCATGATGATGATGATGTCCATTTACAATGCGCAGGTATCCACTCAGAAGAATGCTCATTGCACAGCAAAAACAGAAGAGAAGAAAAAAATAAAACAATAGGAGAGTAAAAAAAATAATAAAGACAGAAATGGCGCTTGATTGTTGAAGTCTGTCTTAAGTAAACAAATGAGTCTTCAGTCTTTTCCAAACGTGGTTGCTGAGGTGATGGTGGACAGTGACGATGTTCAGCTGTTAGACTAGAACTACATGTCTATTAACAGAAATATATAACAAAATGTTCCCAATATCAAACTTCCCCCTCCCACCAGAGAAAAAAGAAATCATGCCTCTGAAATACAATACTTGATCCCTGATAGTAACTGATTCTTTACTGCTGCAGCAAGAGTATAGCTGATAAAAGTCGTCATAAAACATAACAGAACCACTGTGGAGATAATTCGGCTATAAACAAGACCAGTTGGAGATCAACTTCCACACACACACACACACACATGCAAAGTTCTATACATAAACATACCTATACACAGTACCTGAAAGTATACTGCAAATGAACTCTTGCCCTCTCATTCACACACACACACACACAGGCTTGCACACACCCTACGCCACACATGCTAGGCAACTAGTGTCGAGGGGTGAGAGTTTTTGGAAAATTCTAGGAGTAGCCTGAAGCTTTAATTGTGAATGGGTGGCCTATCTTTCACTTCCCACGGAGACATGCTGGTTGTTGTGTCTGGCCGTCTGGCCATGCATGAGAAAGTGGAGACTATGCCTGCCAAGCCCGGAATATACATTTTATCTTTTCTTTGTTCAGTTGATATAAGCTGAGGATTTTTGTTAAAATACACTTTTCTTTACAACAAGAAATTGTAAAACATCTTGGTAACTTAATTCATAACACTTATTTACTGTTAGGTACAGTTTGTTTGTTGGGAAGATGTGCTGGAACCAACTCATCAACTGTTGGTCAAGGGACTGCTGGTCCGAGAACTGGTCCTTCCCTAACTGCTGAGCGTGCTCATCCCCCAGAGGGGGCACTACTATGTGTCAACAAGCCTCAACACTTCAAGACACTGAGGCAGTATCTGTAATCTTTCAATTTTATGTTATTCAAAGGACGTCAATGCTACAGTGATGACCTGGTAGCTTTGTTGCTTGACTCCAGCTGCCATCTGGGCCTTCTGGGCAAAGCTGTGTATGTTGACACTACTGCACCAACCTGATCGCTTCATTGTGTGACAAGTCTTCAAGGACAGAGCAGAGCTGCATGTGAACCCCAGTGATGGTGGATGCTATATGAGTACCCAACCATAAACAAAAGTGTCTTACAGCTCAAGCTGTAAAGACCACCCCCGCTGAACTTTTTTGTTGTACAGGTGGAAGACCCAGACCCTTCATAATTAGGATCATGGAACACAGTGTTTGTGTGTGTTTGTGTGTGTGTGTGTGTGTGTTTAAATTTGGGTAAAACAAGTGTCTGGGAGTAAACTTGTATTTTATAATAAAATAGACAGGGCCCATAGAGGCAGATCAGCTTTGTGTTTTTTTTGTAAAGAGAAAGAACATGCAAATGTCATGAAGTGCATGCCAGTGACATAACAGCCACACAAGGAGCCCCCCACCCCCATCTTACACCATCACAACTACCACATACACATCCATGTGAACTATTACATCTTAAAAACAGCTTCAAGAGCACTGGATAACTAAAACAAAGCTTAACAATCAGCACAAATTTTCTCTTTGCCTGCCTCACCAGCAATCTCTCCTCCACTCATACACCATTGCCACAAGACCCCCACTTATACTCCACTACTACCTACACATGTATATATATACACACACACACACACAAACCATTACATCTTGGGGGATAATAACCTATACACCACTACAACCTACACATTAAGACTAGCACTTTAAACTCGCTTCTACAGACTGAGGAACGGTCAACTGCAGGGGTCAATGATAACAGCCTGGAAGAACTGATGACACTACAAAATAAAATGTAAACCTCACCATGGATGGAGGCTTGTTGTGATGAGGTGCAAAGTCCCCAGACCCATCACAATCTGGACCTGATATACGTGTTATTTCTAGAGATCTGTTAACAAACAATGACCAGATGTAAATGTTATTTTTAAAGATGTTGTCAATGACCATAATACTAATATGATGTGAGAGTAATTTAGTAGTTTACCTGGCTACATCAGAAAAACAAAGAAGCAAAAGTATCTATCACATAAAAGATAATTATATCTGTCAGACAATTTAAAATGGTCACCAGCCAATTCACTCACCACAAAGCCAACTGGACTACAGTCAAGAGTCAATGTAATTCTGGTCAACTTCAATTCAATCATATCTAAATTCCACCTGATAATTTGACCATGAAAATAAATTTACGAGTTCATCCCCTTTCTGAATTTTTATTTACACTTGAGACGTGAAAAGATATTTGTGTGCAGCTACATCTAGTTACCCTTTTTCTTTTCTTTTACGTTTAACTCTTTCTATATGATTCATTGGACATCATGGGACTAGCAAAGACCAATGGTCAGGCTTTGAGATGACAACAGCAGGTTCATTCTTTCTCTATGATGCGCTTCAGCAGCAGTGAACTTTTTTAGTTCCAGTGTGTTTTGCATAATGTAATGCAAACTGGACAGTGTCACCAAACACATCATACTGTGTATAACTAAATGAATATATAAGGCAAGAAACTGTTAGCTTCTTCATGGATTGTTTTGCTATGAATTACTTCCATTAAGGAGATAAAACAGTCAACCAATCAGGTATTTTGGTATATTTGAAAGTAGGCAATGAGTCTGTTGGTCATGTGCCATGTTGGAGATGGTTGCCAGTTACTCAATTTGACATGGATTTGCACACCAACAGTCAAAAATGACAACAGTCAGTAATATTTGAAGTCTAATGTATATTCTAACAATTTATTGTAGGTTAATAAGTGTAAGTATCATACTTCTTGTCACCACTGCTGTTCTGAATGTTTAACCACATCACTTTTCCTCCGTACGAGTTAATGTAGCACTGTGTGTGAGTGCATGCATGTGTAGACCAAGTAGAGATAAATTATCTTGTTCAACAATATTGACCGCTTCACATTATGAAGCTCTTAGATTTTGATTTTTTTTAATTTCTTTTAAGACTGTGACCTTTGCATGTCGCTTTCATGTAAATATATATAGGCTGCCCATGAGTCTTCCAAATTTTACAGTTGAATTGTTCCTGATGGCAACTTATTGCTCTGATTGAATCAACTAAAGGCAATGATCAGTCCCTGTTTACTCAAAAACTTAGTCAAATTAGTAAATGGTTGAATCAATCAGCTCCCTTTAAAATTTCCCTTTAAAATTTCAAGTACATTAAAAAACATTAAAAGACTAACAAAGAACTATGCATCAGCTAATTGTATCACTAACACAACTTCACAGTGATCATAGAGTGATACAAATTTACTGCACACATTATAAAATAATATCAGGAATTTCTTTTTAGTTTTGAATGCATCTGAGAATAAAAGGAACAAATCCTGATGCAAGGTCTGGAATTCCTATTGAAGATACCAAAGAATGAATTGGCAATCCTGGTAAGAAATACTAAAGTACTGGGGAAATAAGAAGCAAAGTGACAGCCACTATAGGCTTTTACTCAAAGTAGATGGACATACTTAACAGGAATGTTCAAACAGTAAGGGTGATAAATATATTTACTACAGAGTCAAAATGGAAAAGCAAGTGGAAATAGCATATTTCCTTTTCTATTCTATAGTAAAGTACGGTGGCAATAGCAAATTTCCTTTTCTATTCAGTAAAGTACTGTGGCAATAACATTTTTCGTTTTCAACTCAATAATAATAATAATGTATATTTATATACCGCTTTATCCCACCATCAAAGGCAGGCTCAAAACACTTCAAAAAAAAAGAGGGTAAAACACATAAACATAAAATAATGGGCGCTGATCTAAAAAACAATGAGATACAATACCTCTGCTCCTGTTTCATCTGGTCAAGCTGCTCAAGTTTAGAGCGATGTTCGCCTTCCACTTTCCCAAGCATGTCTCGAATAACTGCCATGAATGCATTAAACTGTAACAAAAGCAAAAGGGCACTGAAGCACACTATAAATATACTAAACTGTTATGAAAGTAAACATGCACTGAAGCAAACTAGAAATTACTGAGATGATATTAAAATACACTAGAAATGTGCTCCTGATAATGAAAGCAAACTTGCACTCAGTACAGAAATGTAATAATAATAATAACGCAGATTTATATAGCACATCTCTCAGGTGTACAGTAGACTCAATGCCCAAAAGAAATACATTCAGAATACAAATCACTTCAAGCACACGTTCAAACAAATACAAAATATATATAACACACATACTGACAGAGACCAAAACTTAGCAGCAGGAAACTGGCTAGAGACACATCAACAGATATAAAAGACAGACAAATCTGCCCATGAAGTATACCAGGGGTTTAGCATAGGAAAAGACTGGTAGACTGTAAGCGTGAAAAGATGAATTTGAGAAGAGATCTGTTCAGACCTCAGATCTGAGGTAGCGCATGGAACCCGGCAGAAAATATGGAGCAGTGATAGGCACAATATACTATACTGCAAGATATTACATCAATCAGTGGCCTAACCTGTGTAAGATTGAGATTGTTGTCAACAGAAACTGGAATAAGGAAAGGCAGAATTTTGCTGGCAAGTGCATCCTTTGTGATTCCCAGTTTGCTGTCCTCCAGAGCCACCTTGTGAATGCCTGTAGTAAACATGTATGGCTACATACTCATTCATGTATGAACATGTGCTCACACACCAATACACACAACATGCACATGTTCTCACACACCAATACACACAACATGCACATGTGCTCACACACCAATAACATACAACATGCACATGTGCTCACACACCAATACACACAACATGCATGTGTGCTCACACACCAATACACACAACATGCATGTGTGCTCACACACCAATACACACAACATGCATGTGTGCTCACACACCAATACACACAACATGCATGTGTGCTCACACACCAATACACACAACATGCATGTGTGCTCACACACCAATACACACAACATGCATGTGTGCTCACACACCAATACACACAACATGCATGTGTGCTCACACACCAATACACACAACATGCATGTGTGCTCACACACCAATACACACAACATGCATGTGTGCATGCTTGCGCACACATACAAAATTTTCTTGTTGAAATAATATTACTTCTAAAGGGATCCAACATGGCAACTTTATTCTCATCCCTAAATTCTTACACAAATACACTACCATGAAAGGAAGCACAAGAAAAAGTAGCCACCAAGAAGCTCCGATTAGATGTATGGTCAGCTATAGTCAGTTTCACAAATATAAAGAAAGCAGATTACTGTAGTCATAACGTCATTACTGTAGTCTCTACTTTGTTCATAATTTAGAAGAAATTATGACTGTTTATGATGAAAGAAAAAGAAGACATACCCAATATACTCATAAGAACAGCTGGCTCCCGTGAAGGAATGGTTGACAGAAACGGCAGAATCTCATCCATAACATACCATCTGTCCATGTAATCTAGCAGTTGGCCAATACACAGTAAACAGTTTACACGTACCTGTCAGACACACGTGTTTACACATTACAATCAAGCTCTGTTTGCACAGCTTACATGTACCTGTTAGAGAACAACGTGCATTCAGCAAAAATCACTCGAAATAGCACATCAAGCATCACAAAAACATATTTTGGTGGTATTTCATGAGAAAGAGGCACGAGAAATATTATATTAATGTTTTTCTCTTAATCACACCTGGATTTGCCAAGAATACAGGAAGTGACGAATGGGAAGTATTTCTAAGAATAACATCATCTGCATTATCTGAATTTGAACTGCATCTCTCAAACATTTTTACACATCACAATCTTATCATGCTCTGTTTCTTGACAGTTTTCATTTGTCATTTTCTAAATAATCTGCAGTTAACTCATTCACAGCACAAAGATACCATGGAGCTAATAATCAGGTTAATTATTTACCTGGAATGTACAAAAATATCATGAAAAAAAAAAATACTAAACAAGACAGAAAAACAAAGCAAATAAGAAAAGTACAATGTCAGCAGACACTATTTCTACCTCAACCCTGACATCAACTAGCCTAACTATTCATATCTCTAATCCTGACATCAACTGCTCTCACCTCCAACCCTGACATCAACTAGCCCAACTATTCATATCTCTAATCCTGACATCAACTGCTCTCACCTCCAACCCTGACATCAACTATTCCTACCTTCAAAGCCTTTTACAAACAAGGGAACACAAACAAAGTTATTCCTTGTCTTGTCCTGCAGGCAGATTTATTGTTTATTTTTTTATGTTAGGTATAGTTGAATTTAATGCCAGTATACTTACCGTCAGGGTAGAGGTAGCCAGACACAGCTTTTTAATGCGAGGAATAAGGGAATTTTTCAATGTTGGATACTCTATTAGCTCAGCAAATGTAGGAATGATACTAAGGCACAGCTCCTAAAAATGAAAAAAAAATTTACCTCTTAGTTAAAAACCACTCCATGATTATTAAGCCAAACAACACTACATACTAACGGCAAACAACAGGATATACAAGTAATCTATGTAACAGTGTACTGCTGGTCATAGATATGCAACCAAAGCACCAGTTTCTCTGAGCTATTTAAACTAGACCAGCTATAACACTGCACATAACTAAATAAGTTGGCAATAAGCAAGCACTCAAGTAAGCAAAATAAATACTAACAGATGACCGCATATTACTCAGGCTGCTAGAATCCACCAAAATCAGATTGGATGAGCTACACGCAGCGAAGCCGCCAAACCTGGACAGACAGATTTCAAGATGGAACCTATTTTAATGTTAAAAAGAGTAGGTGACAGTATGCTGCCCTGCAGGACGCCCATTTCCTGTTCCTGAGGATCAGACTGGACAGACCCAATACGAACTTGAAAAAAACCGTTGAGAGAGAAAGTTCTTAATGAAGAGAGGCATACGACACCCGGAAGCCAAGGGCGTGAAGGTCCAACAGAGGGCCTGAAAGGCAGGCCAATCTGCCTTGGTCAAGTTCCACCCGCCACTGTAAAAATTGTCGTCCTGCTCCAGAGTATTCAAAAAACGTAAAATTATTAGAAAGTGATTACTGCCGCATAGGTCGTCGTGTACAGTCCAGGTAAAATCTAATAATACTGTTGGACTGACTACTGACAGATCGATTGCTGAAACAGTGCTACTGGATGGCCGACAAAAAGTGTTTGAGCCATTGTTAAAGAGGCAGAGATCACTTTCCATAAAAAATGATCCCAACAACTCTCCACTAGGGTCAATTGAATCCCCGCCCCATAGAGGGTGGTGCCCGTTAAAGTCCCCCAAAAGAAGGACGGGAGAAGGAAGTTGGGTCAAAAGACCCTCAAGATCTTGTTGGGAGATCCGAGCAGAGGGAGGAAGATAGATACAGCAAATAGTGATAGTCTGGCCCAGTGTAACTCGGGCACCAACAGCTTGAAGACGAGTGGAAAGTTTTATCTGGCTAAACAAAAGGTGGGAGGGAAGAAGAAGAGCAGCCCCACCTGAAGGGACGTCAGATTGCGAGTCTCGACATAAAATTTGAAAGTCTTTAAAAGAAAAAGAGGTAGAAGGTAGGAGAAGAGTCTCCTGAAGAGCAATAACGTCAGTGAGAAACGAGATGCTAGGCATCGGAGTTCTTCAAAGTTGGCTTGGATCCCTCGACAGTTCCATTGAAGGATGGTAGACGTTTTATCTGTGAGGATATGATGCAGAGCACCTCACAGAAGAAGAAGGAGAAGGAGAGGGCAGGGGACAGCGGGACAGCGGGATGGAGAGGGCGACGCTAGACGTCGCTCATCCACGTCCATCCCCTGCTCACCAAGAGAGGCAAAAGGGTTTGAAACAGGGACTGAATTTGCTGCTGTGGTGGCCCCAGATGTTTGTTGTTGTGGAGTGAGTCTGTCTGGTGATTTTGTTTTTTCTTGTGTGTCTTTCTTATTTGTCTGAGATGTAGTGATTTTACCTTTCGGTGATTTTGTGTTTTGTGTTTGTTGCCGTGTGGGTCTGATTGGTGAGGTTTGTTTAGTTTGTGACACTTGCGTGGTCTGAGTTGTTTGTGATGACTGGGAGCCACCACTGCTTGCAGGAGCAGGAAGAAGCATAGTTTGACGGACTGGGACAGCCCCCTTGGAAGAGACCCATGTCACGTCCATAATGCTGACAGTTGAAGTAGCGCAACAGAGAAGGTATGAAGAGTGAAACTTTTACCTACAAATACCAAACCTCAATGAAGTCGGGTATTTTGGGCAAATAGAAAGTCAGAAAAAGAGTGTCTGTAGAAATTGTTTTCCCATCCATCTTTAGGTTGCCTCTTTTTACAGCTGAGACCCCCTGGGATGCCAGTTCAGACTTGATGTCAAGGTCCGGGCAACGAATGACCCACCCTGGAGGAGTTGAGGGATCTGTGCGCTGTCACCTTTATGGGGCAGTCAATAAACTGTTTACTGTCCCATCGGGGTAGGGCCTCTGAAGCCTTCTGGTTAGCGCACGGGATGAGGAATTGTCCAGTCCGCAACCACTTGATGAATGTAAACCCTGTAGATGATATATTTTTGAAGCCCTTTGCAACTGCAAAAGGGGAAAGGGACGAGAGTGGCTGGGCCGGCTCTGCGCCCTCAACAACCAAAAAACGGGCCCAGGCCCCCTCAACATCCACTTTCACACTGTCTCACACCTCATCCTCACTGTCCGAAGACTCATCCTCATGTATGCGTTTTCCCAGGTTTGTCTTTTTTTGGTGCCATAATAAAGAAAAGAGGTTTTGTTCCTTCTGCTCCCCACCCACCACGGAGTCCAACAAGGGGATGCGACTGAGCGGTACCACTTAGGGCATTTCCAGCAAGGTCACACCAGGGATACAGAAGGAATATACTCTGGCCTACAGAGTGTGTAGACCAGAATGACCCCAGCTGCAGCCTTCTAGCAAAGCTAGGGCAATACACGACCAGCCGATTGATTGGTGTGGGCCGCACCAACCTCCCGTCTAGGAGAAGTCCGGGCCAAAGAGGTGTGTTGGTATGATGGGCCGCAGCCCATCAGGGACCTCAACCTCCAGGATCCCATCCTACCCCAACACGGGTCGTCCTGCACGGCAAACGGAGGGGGCTTAAAGGAGGCCACAGAGAAAAGAGCTACATTAAAAGAAAGGCATGATGGAAGAAGACGGCAGGGAAAGATTGATGTAGGCAGAAGATAGAAAAGACAAACAGTAGTGTGACAGGGAGATGGTTGACTAGAAAAAGAGTATAGGTAAAGGGCCAGTGAGGGAGAAACAAGAAAAGCATAAGAAAAAGGGGTGGGCCAGCTTAGTCACCCAGCCAGAGAGAGGTTTGGTGTTCACCCCTGACACAAGAAGCCGGGCCCACAGAGACACCTGTACCTGTACCAGGGTTAAAGCTAAGATGACTTGTATCTGTATCCAGGTTAGAGCTAACATGACCTGTACCTGTACCAGGGTTAGAGCTAACATGACCTGTACCTGTACCAGGGTTAGAGCTAACATGACCTGTACCTGTACCAGGGTTAGAGCTAACATGACCTGTACCTGTACCAGGGTTAAAGCTAAGATGACTTGTATCTGTATCCAGGTTAGAGCTAACATGACCTGTACCTGTATCAGGGTTAGAGCTAGCATGACCTGTACCTGTATCTGGGGACTGTCAGCCTCCAGGGCACGGAATATCATGGGTAGTACATGTGTCTGGATGTCAGACTTGGGTGTTTTGCTCAGCAGAAGAGCCATGTTCTGCATAAAGATGAGAACTACCTGCAAATAAGAGTAAGAAAAGTAAAATATCAGGTCCCAACAGGCAGTAATCACATGCCTAGCATACACAATCTACTAATTGTGATGATACATACGCCACAGTCAGGTCACTGATGTTCAGTGCATGTGTCTATCGCATTAGAGTTCACTTGTGTTAAACACGTTATGGTGTCACTTTAACATTATTTTGGTCTCTTTATTTCAAACCACTTCTGGGACATACTCAGACATGCTTGTTTGCATGTGAAATGCATGTACATACACACACACATACACACACACACACATGCACACACACACACACACACATGCACACATAGAAGCACACATGCAGTGATAATGAAGTAGTGACCTGAACTGGACTCTGCAGCTTGAAGAGAGGGATGAGGGCTGGCAGAATATGCTGCTGGTATTCTAGCTGGCTGGCTTGCTGTGCCATTAACAACATGCTAGGCAGTAGGAAGGGCACCATGTCTGCATTAATGCTTTCCTTCACCAGAGGGGGCAGAATTCGCTGAAGGTTAACTCTCTGAAATGACATCCGCCAACACAGAAACGTGTAATAAGGCTGACATAATTGCAACCATGAAAATGTACTGAGCAGCTATCAGAAACTTGCTTAAGAGATGGATATGATTACTAGTACAAGATGAATATAGTATTTCTAAGTCAAAACATCATATCTTGAATGTCTAGACATTTGACATCCTGCCATCACAAATATTGCTGTCAGTTTGTCAACAGGAGTTTGTTTAACTCTTACTATCTGAGGGAGTTTAGGGTCCTCTACTATCACGTTTTCGGTTGTGTTACAAAAAATTTGCTGATCAAATGCAAATGTAGTGCAAAAATTAACTTGTATACCAAACTAAAGGTAAAAGAATAAGCATTTATGATGCAAAAGTGTAAACAACAAAAAATGCATTATGATATGGTTTTAAAGAACATGATTTCAACATTTAAATAAATGAACTTGAATTTATAAGTGTTTGAAATCATGGTTTGTGGAATGAAAGCCTTTAGCAAATACCTTTGGCAGTTTAGCAATAACCTTTGGAAGACCCTTGAAGAAGTTGGACTTTTCAATATTCTCCCTTTGAAACAATGTGTCCAGATACTGTAATGTTACACAGCCCAACTCCTCAAAATAAGGCACCTGGAAAGATATACAGAAGAGTACCTGTATGTTTATCTACACAACACACACATATATATAGATACTGTAATGTTACGCAGCCCAACTCCTCAAAATAAGGTGGATGAATAATGGTTGTTAGAGTTTTACGCTGTTCCAGCAACTAAGGCTGTCCCACCGACCTTATTTATAAACTCCAGAAAGTACAGAACTCTGCTGCAAGTCTGGAGCTTAGAGCTAAGAAACAGACCATGCCCCTCCTCTCTTTTACTTTCTGCGCTGGCTACCCGTCTGTTTTCACATTCAGTACAAGCTCTGTGTGGTGTACTTTTATTACTCTGCAGGCTCCTGCCCTGACTATTTCTCTGAGCTTCTATTTCCCTACATCCTAGCCAGACAACTCCGCTCTTCATCTAATCACCATATGCTAACTATCCCTGTCATGAGAACAACATATGGTCACAAGATGTTTAGTTATTGTGCAGCAAAACGGTTGAACTATCTCCTCTTCCATATCTGCCACCTACGCACCATCAAATCTATAAACTAAAAACACATCTCTTCCATGAGCATTACTCCTAACAACAGTCCACGTAATGATAGTCCATCTTCTAACCTTTTCTTTCTTTATTGATTAGTTCGCCTGCTCATCTTACCCTGCAGATTCACAAAACTCTCAATCCTTACTGTTTGTTACCCATTTGTGCTTTGTGTCTTTTATATTAGTCTTTTATTAGTTATCAGTACTGCTGTTTATCCCTCACTTGTATGGTGTCTGTCACATTCTTGTGCTAAAAGCATGCTCCTTCATGAGCGTGAGTATGCACTATTTAAATAATGTGATTATTATTATTATAGCAAGGCAAGAGATAGTTATATTACATTGAAAGGGTGAAAGACAAGATCCACAGATGATACAATAAAAACATCACTAACAATATAAACCAACAAAAGGAAAAAGGACAATTTAAAAGGGTAAGTAATGTGTTAAAAAAGAAAAGTGTGTTGGGGCCTAAAAAGCCCTCATTAAACCAGAGGTTGTAAATAAAACAAAAAACCTAAAGGCCAAAACGAGTGCAATTTGTTTTCTTTATGATCAGGAATTTTCAAGATATAAGGCTTCACACATCAGGATTCTCACCTGCCACTATGAAAGCAGCAGAAAATTACTCTCCTACACTGAAAAGTTTCGTTGCGCACAAACAGTATTTGTAACAGCAAGTGTGGCTCTGTCTGTTATGCATGTCTTTGAATCAAATGAAAAAATCTCACTCAGGTTGTTGTGTTCAAGAAGCAATCTTGTGCCCAGAAAATGAAATGGCTCAGTTTGGAATACAGCCCTACAGATCTGAACTTTATTTTAAGTTATTTTAAGCCCACTGGTAAAGCCCTACCATCTATAAACAAGAAAAAAATAGCTGCTAGTGGAGTGGCACTAAACAAGAAAAACAAAGAGCCAGCTGTAAAATATCGCTGGCAGACTTTCTGGATGTCAGGACAAGTAATTATAACATGTGCAACAGTAAAGAGTCTGTGACACCAGAGACAAACTAATGGGGGTTTGCCTTGTACCATCATGAGGAACTGTGGAGCTGTCCATAAAAGTAGAGCAGAATCCAGTATATAAGGTCGAGAGGAATCTCAGGAATGAGTCCAAGGAGGTGGCAGGAGCTGGAAAGGGAGAGGCTCTACCTGCTGAATATCCCCTCCATCCATTTCATTTCATCTGTAACTAGCAACAGAGGTACCAGTCGTAGGGGAGTCATGATGGAGCATAGAAGATGTGAACTCGTTAATCACCCAGCTTTTCGCCTGTTTGCCATAGCATAATCTTGAAGGACCATCTTTGGCAAGGTGTCATGTCGGATGACATAACCAAACCACTTGAGCTTCTATTGCTTGATGGTAGCAAGTAGAGACTCCTGGGGACCTACCAGGCTGCATACAAAGTCACTTGCTCCCTGTAGGAGATTTGAAGGAATCTCCTGAAGCCTTTCATAGAGCATGACTGGCACAATGAGAGACTATACAGAATAGTACATTTATGTTTGCATGATGATGATGTCGATTTATAATGCGCAGGTATCCATTCAAAAGAATACTGATTGCGCAGCAAAAACAGAAGTGAAGAAAAAAATAAAACAACAGGAAAGTAAAAAAAATAATAAAGACAGAAGTGTTGCTAGGTTGCTGAAGTCCGTCTTAAGTAAGCAAACGAGTCTTCAGTCTTTTCCAAAACGTGGTTGTTGAGGTGATGGTGGACAGTGACGACGGCAGGTCATTCCACAGTTTAGGTGCCGTGTTTGTGAAGGCCCTGGCTCCAGTGTCTTCTTGTTTGTGTCTTTCACTGCAGGCAGACAGAAGCGTGACTGGGAGCCAGAGCGCAGACCACGTGACGGCTGGTAAGGAGGGACTACCTCTTGTAAATAATCAGGAGCAGTTTTAAACATGCAGGACTGTGCAATCGAAAGCACTTGTTCACTGGGAGCCAGTGAAGGCTCTGTAGGATACAAACATTCATTCACAAAAATACATGTTCATCTGTGACTTATAGGTCTTTTGTGTGTTAATCTTGCAATTCATCGCACTGAAGCAGCGTTTTTTTTTTTGCATTCAATTATGTATACTCAAATAATTTGAAATGTTTTTTTACGAGTATGATGATATCATTTTTGATCATGTTCAAGTATTCCTACAATAGCTTTTAATGTGAAGTTTTAACATAAACTGAGTGGCATTTTATAGTGGCCGGGCTTCAAGATCATAATTTCAAAATCGAGGAAGCTGTATGGTAAGTTAATAAGCACAACTATGATCCCTATATAATATTTGTAAGGCTTTTAACAAATAACTGGTTTGAAACAATACTATAACAACTTATTTCAGACTGAAGAACATATGGGGACAGACTCCTCTTAACTCTTTACTAGCATTTCACATCAGGAGGTGCATACTTCTTCACAACTAGTGCCTGCTTTGCACACTGTACTGTCCAAAACACATCATGCTGTGTGTAAATGAATGAATGAATAAGAGAAAAAAACTGTTGGTTTCTTTATGAATTGTTCTACTGTAAATTACTTTCCTCAGGGAGCTAAAATAGTCAACCAATCAGGCATTTTGTTATATTTGAAAGTAGGCAATGAGTCAGTTAGTCAAGTGCTATTTGAGATGGTTGCTGGTTACTCAATTTAACATGGATTTGTAGATCAAGAGCCAAAAATGACAAGAAAATAGTAATATTTGACTATAATACATATTCTAATAAGACATTTCATTGTTTTCAATAATAGTTGTCTTTACTGACCAGGTAGAAGCACAGTTGAGCAGATCTTCAACTGTTGCATCCTTTATAGAGAAGCATCCTCAGCGGTACCTCACCCACAGCTTCACTCACTCTAAAAAGGCATTCGGCAAAGTCTGGCTTAAAGGGCTATAGCATGTGATACGAAAATTCAACATCCAAGAAAGCCTTGTGCAAACCACCGAAGTGCTATAGCTCAACGAGAGCAGTACTTTAGGACCATAGTAGGTGTACAGCAAGGATGTCCCCAGTCACTGGTGCTGTTTAATATTTTCTTAGAGAACATCATGCTCAAAGCCCTCCACAGCCATTATACTTTCATTTCCATTGGTGTAAGGCTGATCTGCAACCTATGCTTTGCAGATGACACAGATCTGTTAGCAGGTACTAACAAAGAACTGCAAGACCTCACCAACAGAATGACAGGCAGCTCAAACACATATGGAATGGAGACCAGCACTGACAAGAGCAAAGTTATGATCAATGGCAACGGCAAGGCAGAGATCTATATAAACGGGGTACAGCTCGAAGAGGTAAGCAGCTTCAAGTACTTGGGAGCCACCCTCTCCACGCTAGATATCCGCATCAGGATCGCAACAGCAACAGCAGCAAAGGCTAGGCTAGATAGGATCTGGCATAGCCACAAGATAAGGTTCACTACCAAGTACAGGCTGTACAAATCCCTGGTAGTGCCGATCCTGCTCTACGGATGTGACACGTGGACTCTGCTCCTGGAAACAGAAATCCAGGCATTCGAGAACAAGTGCCTGAGGAGGCTGCTCCGGATCTCATACAAAGAACATAAAACCAACGACTTTGTAAGAGACAAGATGGCCACACTCGTAGGACACCAGAAACCTCTACTATCAACAGTCAAGTGACGTAAGCTGGTCTTCTTTAGTCATGTGACCCGGCACGACACCTTGTCGAAGACTATCCTTCAAGGCACCTTGGAGGGCAGTCAACGTCGTGGTGGCCAGAAAAAACAATGGACTTGTCATCCTGTACAGGACCTGCTGACTATCGCCCACAATAGACAAGAGTGGTGGCCCTGTCAGCTGCTGTGTCTATCCATGTGATCCCCCCCAACGACAGGTACCAGTGAAGGGACTGCTGACTGATCATGATGTGGCTTGTAGCCTTGACCTATAATTTGCATGAATTAGTGTGTACATCTCATACCTGCAAGTGATTGATTCAAACATGCACACAACACTGTTGCTAGACACTTAAACATGAAAGATTTTGGACAGACACAGGGTACACAAATCCCTCTGTCAGTTCTTACTAGATCCAAAAGAATGTGACAGACCAAGGATATGCATATACCGTTGTCAGTTCTTATTAGACACACACAAGAATTTGACAGACCAAGGACTTGCATATACCTTTGAGAGCTGCGCAGCATCTGGCCGAACAGTAGGCTCCATATTCAGCAAAAGCTTCACATGTTCTCGCAAGCCCTCTGGCACCTCCCCCAGCTGATTTGCAGTCATATGTCGCAACTGTTCCATTTGAAACAGAACAGCATAATTTACTTATAATTTAAAACTCATCACATAATTAAAATTTGACCTTTAGAAGATTTTCTGAAGCATAAAGTGTCTTCTTAAAACACATTGCATAAACAGACAACACTATAACACAGCCTGATGCAGAGAGACCTTATGTCATCACTTTTGTTTCTTAAAAGAGCTCTCTTCTACAGAACCAAGCAATAGTATAAAGTGCTTTCTTTTCTTGTAGCACATCTACATACAACAGCTCATGTGACCTAATCAATAAAAGTGTGGCAAGTGTCCAAAAAGGAAACAATTTTGAGGCACAGTCTAAATAAAAAGTTTCTTATATTATGAACAATCGAAAATTGCAAAGTGATTAAATGTTTTATAATGTTTATTCCCTTAGCCAGGACTGGCTGTCGAACCATCTGATGATAATACCACCAATAAAAGTATTATTAACAGTAAAAAGTAATACTTCATTTTTTATATGTGTATATTTATACATACATATATACATTGATGAACTGGCAAACATGCCATGGCAAAATTTAAAGACAACAGACAAAACACTATTTCAGACATTTCAGAGCCTGTTCTGTAATAAGTACATTCTGACCATACTTCTGACACTATAAATAATCTAAAAATGCTCAGTGATTAAATATTTTATAGGACATCATCGTCATTGCCTTAGCCAGGACTGGCCATAGAGGCATCTGACAATATTACCACCACTACTCTCACTAAATTTCTTCGTTCTCTGCCCTTCTGTCTGATACTAGCCTATTTCCTCTTTTGTCTGTCTCTTCTTCTAGTTCCCTGTTCTCTCACATGCAGGATTGTCACTGCAAATTCTGAATATCTCTAGATGTGCCCATACCACTTAAGCTTGAAATCTTTTTTCTTGAGAAAAGGAGGTTCTCACTGGGGGCCCAATTATCTGCACAGTATTTTTTTGTAAACATTCGAATTGGAGATGTAGTCTTTGTCGGGAACAGACCTACACTGCAAGTCACTCCAAGTCACTTCCTCACCCTTTCTCCATTAACCATTGAGACGTGCAGCATGGGCTTATATCGTGTCCACTGCATGAGCAGCTGCGAAAATTGTTCAGGGAAGATCATGTAACCCAGTACATGGGGTGTCCTCAATGGGTTGTGTACCTGGATATAAGTTGCTGTGTTGTAATGAAACAAGCAAGAAAGGTTCCTTCAGTGTAGGCTGCAGCAACACATGTGGTAGCTGTTCCGAAGGAAGTATTTTGCAATGCCTCATCAGGAGATTACTTACTTACTTACTGCCCGTTATGCCTGTCGGCACGTAGGGCAGCGACAAAGGTCCTCCACTTTTGTCTGTCCTGGGTCAGCCTCCCCACAGTGCCCCAGCTGTGATTTAGGGTCTTCATTTCTGCCTCCACGGTTCACCGCCAGGTGTTCTTGGGCCGGCCTCGGTTGCGCTTTCCCTCTGGGGTCCAGTGTAAGGCAGTTTTTGTGATGGAGTTGCCTCTGATGACATGGCCAATCCAGCGCCATCGTTTCTTCATCAGGATGGTGTTCATACTCTCTTGCCCACACTGGGCAAGTAGCTCTTCGTTGGAGATTGTTCTTGGCCAGAAGATGCCCAGGATTCTTCTCAGGCTTTTGGTGTGGAAGACTGACAGTTTGTTGAGGTCGCTGTCAATCATTCGCCAGCACTCCGAGCCGTACAGGAGAGTGGACAGGACAAGGCTCTGGTAGAGTCTCAGTTTGGTATGGGTGCTGTACTGGGCTGACTTCCAGATGTTGCTTAGGCTACAGAAGATGCCCCTGGCCTTGCTCAGTCTGCTCTGGATGTCACGGTGTGCTCCTCCATCCTGCTTGACCACGCTGCCCAAGTATGTGAAGTTTTCAACCATCGGCAGGTCTTCTCCCTCTATGTTGATCGGTGTTGAATTGGTGGTGTTGAGGGTCATCACTTCTGTCTTTGTCCGGCTGATGTGCAGTCCGACCTGCTTCGCAAAGGTGTTCAGGCGAGTCGTCTTCTCCTGCATATGTCGATGGGTGTGTGACAGCAAGGCCAGGTCGTCGGCAAAGTCTAGGTCTTCTAAGTTCTTGGAGAGTGTCCATCTTATGCCCCTTGGTTCATCTTCCGTTGTGTGGCGCATTACCCAGTCAATGACAAGGTTAAAGAGTAGGGAAGACATCACGCAGCCTTGTCTCACTCCAGTCCCGGCCTCAAAGCAGATGTTACTGTTACCAACGCAGCATGAAAAGTTCGTATAGAAGCTTTTGATCAGCAGCACAATTTCCATTGGTATTCCGTACGCTCTCAGGATGCGCCAAAGGCTTTCTCTGTGGATGCTGTCAAATGCCTTCTGGAAATCCACGAAGTTAATGTAGAGCTGTCTCTGCCACTCTGTACACTGTTCAATGATGTTGCGTAGTGCAAATATCTGATCGGTGCATCCTCTTCCTCTACGAAAACCAGCCTGTTCTACTCTAAGTTGTGCGTCCGTTGCCTCTGAGATTCGTCGAATGATGATCTTTGTCATGATCTTGCTCGGGACGGACAGGAGAGTTATTCCTCGCCAGTTGTTGCAGTCGCTAAGGGGTCCTTTCTTTGGAATTTTGACGATCACTCCTCTGGTCCAGTCACTTGGGACTTGTTTCCCTTCCCATACTGCGGTAAATAGGGGTTGCAGGATATTGGCTGCCAGTTCTGGGTCTGTTTTGAATAATTCAGCGTTCAGATTGTCTTGGCCTGGTGCCTTTCTGTTCTTCAAGGACTTGATTGCTGTGATGATTTCCTGCTTCTCTGGTGGGGCGATGTTGACGTCTAGGTCCTCAGTGGCTTCTTGTATGTCGGCTTCTTCGGAAGGTGGTGGTCTGTTCAGAACCTCTTTGAAGTGTTCGGCCCAGCGTGCTTCTTGTTCTCTCTCTGTCGTTAGTAGCTTCCCTTCCTTGTCCTTGACTGGGGCATTGTTGGTGCTGTGGAACTTGCCGCTAGTCACTTTGGTGATCTTGTACAGCTTTCCTTGTTCTCCTTTTTTTGCTGCTTCTTCGGCCTCACTTGCCAGATTGTTCAAGTAGGCACGCTTGTCTGTTCTCGCCGAGCGCTTCACTTTCTGGTTCATTTCTCTGTACTGTAGTTTGAACTTCTCTTGCAGTCTTTCAGATCTGGTGCTAGCCACCTTCTTCTTGATGTCTCTTCTTTCCTGTATTGCTTTCCACGTCTCTGGTGTTATCCACTCTTTCTTCTTAGTTTCTTTTAGTCCAAGACTAGTCTTGCTGCTTTTTTGGTACACTGTTCTTACAAGGTCCCATCTCTGGTTTATTCTTTCTGTATCTACCTCGCAGATGTTTGTCATGTCTGCAAGTGCCTGAAATCTGTTTTTCACTTGAAGGATGAAGGCATTTTTTAGTTTGGGGTCCTGCAATCTTTCCACATCAAAGCGTCTGTGTGCTGCTGACTTGCGTCCTGTACTTCGCAGTTTCATTTTAATGTTTGCTACAACAAGGTGATGGTCACTCCCAACATCTCCTCCTCTTCTCACCCTGACGTCGAGTAGGGAACGTCTCCAGATGCCGTTGATCATTAGGTGGTCGATCTGGTTGCTGTCCCTACCATTGGGTGAGCACCATGTTAGCTTGTGGACGTTACGGTGAGGGAATAATGTTCCTCCAATCACCAGGTTGTACATGGTGCATAGCTCCACTAGTCTCTCTCCGTTGTTATTCATGCAGCCACAACCATGTCTGCCCATGACTCTCTCTACGTGGGTGTTGTCGTTCCCAACTTTAGCATTCATGTCGCCCATCATAATTAACAGGTCATGGCGGGGTGCTGCACTTACTTCTGCTTGTAATTGGTCGTAAAAGGTGTCCTTCGCCTCATCATCGCTATCGTTGGTTGGTGCGTAGCACTGGATCAAGGTCATGTTGCCATGTCTCCCTTTCACTCTGGCTGTAATCAGTCTGCTGTTGATCGGTTTCCACTCTATCAGGCATTTCTCTGTTCCTTTCCTCAGGATGATGGCTACTCCCTCATGGTGTTGGTTGTCTTCTCTGCCAGAGTACAGCACTGTCTCTCCGGTCTGGGTCTTTATTCTTCCGGAACCTGTCCATCTGCTTTCGCTTACTCCGAGGATGTGTAGGTTGTAACGTCTCATCTCGGCCGTAATTTGTGCCAATTTACCAGTTTCGTACATGGTACGCACATTCCAGAAACCTATTCTGGTCTTGCATTTGGCGCTTAAGACTTCCATCTTCGTGCTAGTAGCTTCCTTTCGGTTTTCACTACTAGCAGTCATACAAGGATCTTGCGATACCTCTGGGAGCCCATCGCACACAATAGTGGTGTCTTTCTTTGTCGCTGTTTCCGTAACGGTATTGCTTTTTACGGGACAGGGTTGTTAGCCCTGTGCCCAACCCCCAACCTGGAGGACCAGGGATCATGTTTTGTCTGGCATCTACCCTTTGACCTGCCCGGCTTGGGTGGCCCTGCCCGGTATAGCTCTTAGGGTCATCGATACACACAAGCCCCCCGACCGCGACAAGGTAATGATCCTCCGGGGGGCATCAGGAGATTGTTTAGGGTCATGTAGTGCTGGATATCAGCCGCCATCCTGCATTAAACTATGCACAACTGGTACGTACGGCGCAGGCTGCAAGGAAACGTGCGACAACTGTACAGAAAATAGTCCATGTAATCTCTTTACCGGCAGCTGTGACAAAGAATGTGCTGCAGGATACAAGCTACCCTAGTGTAAAGTGGTTTGCAGCATTTTCATATGGTCTCAACTGTAGTAGCACATGCGGCAACATGCTCTGAGGAACAATATGCAACATTGTAACAGGAGAATGTCCAAAGGACAGCATGCCTGGATATCAGGGAAGCTATTGTAATGACTGCTGCAGAGCTGGTACAAGTGGCATGCATTGCAATGACACATGCAGCACCTGTACAGAACATAGTCGGGGTAACATCTATGACAGCAGGTGTGAGACAGGGTGTGGTGCAGGATAACATTTACTTTTCTGTAAAGAAGCTTGCTATAGGGATTCATTTGGCCTCATCTATAACAAGACGTGGCAACTGCTCTGACAAAACAATTTATTTACAGTGGAACCTCGATTATCCAGTCTTCAATTAACCGTGCATTCGGTTATCCAGGATTGCTTAAAAAAAAACAACTGCTAGACATCAAAGACCGCAAAGAATTACGAGTACAGGAATGTACACTACATGTGTTACAGCTTAAGTTTTCTTTGTTGATGGGTTTCTGAGAATTATTCTAAAAGGAATAAAAATATAGCATATGTGCACCAGCCAAGGGATCCCCTGCTGTGAAAAACCATAAAACTTAATCCGATGCAGAGGACTCGTTCCAAACACTCTCCCTCATATTTTTCCAAATTCCGCTGACTGCTATTCGTCAATAACTTTTAACATTTGTCTTCTGCTTTAATGCTTTTCTTGGAAAAGATTGTGTGTGGGTCGCACCGTCTGTGAAGGTGACGCCTTGTTCCAAGTTAATTCAGTTGGGGTCCGCACCTTAAGGTTAAGAAGTGGCTTCGCGTAAGTTGGTGCCCGAAATGTTGGGTCCAGTGCGGGAGTGAAAAGAAAAAGAGTTGTTTTGTCAGTTGCTGCGAAATGCAAATTGCTGAACATGCCGAAAGGGGGAAATCAATTGCTAAGCTTTCATTGGAATTAAACATCGGAAATAAAACAGTGCATGATACTGCACCTATTGTAGCAGTTGTGAATTTCTAGAATTATTTTTGCTTATCCATGATTTTTGATTATCCGGATGACGGGCACCAGTCATTAAACGGGATAATCGAGGTTCCACTGTATTTGTTTATTTCTGTGAATCGCCTTGAGCTTGCCCTTAGGGTATGGATAAGGCGCTATACAAGAGACCTTTATTATTATTATTAACATTATGCCTTGGTCATTGTTGTTTTTTTTAAGCAAATTAGGCAAGTCACATAAAGCCAGAAAGAGATGTTTACACTTCAGGAAAACCCACCCGCTTTCTGCCCTCAAGCAACTTCCTGTAGTGGTCATCATTTTGTCAGTACAGAGTTAGTTAAATCATATAAAGCAATAAACAGACTTTCACTGCAGTAACAACCCTTTCCCCACAAAAAACTTCCAAGGTGGCAAATTATTTTTGAAAATAGGGAAGTCACAACAAGCAAGAATCAGAACCTTACTGCAGTGACCTCCTTTTCCCCAAACTAACCTTCTCTGCATTTTTGTTGTAGGAAGACAATTGTCCATTGCACTGAAGGAATGGCATGCCCTTGGTAAAGACAGCGTAGATCAGGAGTCCCAAAGAAAACATGTCACTGGGTGTTCCACAGTGCTGGGTCAGCACAAACTCGGGGGCTAGAAAATCTAGGTGGGGCTGTAGAAGAGGTATTACATCCCCTCGCCACTCTCGCCATAGAAACATAGGCTGCAAACGTTGAAAACAAGGCTTTACAACAGCTGTCACTTAGATGTACATGAAAAATACAAGAAAATACAATAGATTTCAA
Organism: Marisa cornuarietis; assembly: GCA_004794655.1. Classification (NCBI taxonomy): domain Eukaryota; kingdom Metazoa; phylum Mollusca; class Gastropoda; order Architaenioglossa; family Ampullariidae; genus Marisa; species Marisa cornuarietis. Next base: position 587,042 of record SMMW01000435.1, read on the forward strand.
AACTATTACAGAGGTAATTCTAGGATTTCAAAAAAGAGGGGCCCTGTGGCCCTCTCAATGGAAAAAAAAAGGGGCCTTCAAATGAAACAAGGGGTCCCTCGAAACAAACACATTTTCACTGCTTTTTCCGATAAATATTTGGTATACAACAAAATACTTATTAATCACAAGAAATTTTATTAATCACAAGAAATTGAAGATTAATCACACAGATATCCTTTTCTTTTATATCGATAAATTATCTTTCATCATCATCAGTGTGATCATAGCATCCTGAATTTGCAAACCAATTAGTCTTGTCCATCTCATTGGGCTATGAGCTAATGTTTAGACACTTTTCATGTCTCATTAGTGCAGGGGTTTAAATGTTGCTCCTCGAGGCAACTTCTACGAGAAGACTTTATTAGGTTTTGATAGCCGAAGCCCCCTCTCACAGTCTGCATTGTGGCATAGCATAAGGAGGCACAGCTTTCCAAGAACCAGCAAAATGGGAAATGAATCCCTGTAAAAATCAAATAACAGTTTAAACAGCTTGTGGAATCTCTCCCATATGCATTCTGCGCTACAGTTTCTTTGACCACAATCCATTCCTCTAAACATGCTGCTTTGTCAAGCAAGGTTTTACTGAATTTGCTGCCCACTTGGGCTGGTTTTCCAAAGAAATCTGTCAAGATATTTAATTCTTTGTCTCCACATGGTGTTCTGTCTTCTGTAGACAGGAAAAAGATGGGACGCATGGAAAGAACTCAAAAATCCAGAGCCAACATCACCTGCATCTTTTGGTAACCTGTCATTAATGTTCTTGCACAGATTGTCGCAAAAGAAACCCTGACACTTTCTATGTTCTATGGTCGCACTGACTTTCAGACTATGCGCCCCTCAGCGAAATTTTGCAGGAATCCTGCAAGGCCGCAGCCTAGAATTACCTCTGTATTTAGCTGTTTCTTTGTATGTGATGTTCAATGGAGATATGCACTTTGAAAAATTAAAGAATGCATATATATATATATCTATATCTCAATATACCTTTGAAAACCCTGTTTGCCACAGCGCAAGGGGGTCATTCCTTCCCTTTTTGATTATTTCGAGTACAGGAGAAGTACTTCTGCACCGTGTAGGTATCCTGGTCCGCTGACAAGTGGCTTATGCATTTCGAAATACTCTTTTGTCAGGCCCACTATTCTGAGTGTGGGAGAAGCACAACTGCACCATGCAGGTGTGTTATGATCTGCTGACAAGTGGCTCATGTACCTCAAAATCCCACCTATTTTGTTTCCCTTATTTCGAGTGCAGAAGAAAGCACCATTGCACCATGTAGGTATTCTGGTCCGCTGACAAGTCGCTCGCATACCTCAAAATACCACCTTTTTAGTTTACCTTATTCTGACTGTGGGAGAAAGTACCACTGTAGGTGTTCTGTCTGCTGTCAAGTGGCTCATGTACCTCGAAATCACTTTTCTCTGCCCTTAGTCATCATTAACTAAGGAACGTAAGTAGAATAAGCCATTAGAAGAAGTAGGCGATAGGTATCACCAGTGTAGGAGTTAAGTATGTGTAGAGTAGGATGGAATTGATTTGCATGTGTAAATAATGTAGATAAATCCATTTTAAATCCATACCTCTTTGTGTGTGTGTGTGACTCAGCACATGGTATACATTTGTCCTCATAGTATGAACCAATCTGCAACCTACGTGTTGCAGATAACACAGATCTGTTAGCAGGTACTAAAAATGAACTGCAAGACCTCACCAACAGACTGACAAACAGCTCAAATGCATATGGAATGGAGACCCGCAATGAAAAGAGCAAAGTTATGATCAATGGCAATGGCAAGGCAGAGATCTTTATGAACGGAGTACAGCTCGAAGAGGTCAGCAGCTTTAAGTACTTGGGAGTCACCCTCTCCAAGGACGGCAGCTCCACACCAGATATCACCACAAAAAACAAAGCCTGAGAAGTCATCTGTTATGGAACTGAATGATGCAATGAAGAGAACACATTTTCTTGGAAAAAACCAGGGTCTTTTGTAGACTCCAAGGTCAGTTAAGTGTAGGTGTGTAGTAAATGGAAGGAAAAAAGAACACAACACAAGGTATACTAGACTAGATAGAACACCTGACGAGTAAGAGCTAGAATTGCAGTGTAAAATTCTCCTTGGGAACTTCTGTCCTCTTCCCTGGAACAACAAAGAGGAATGGACTGATTGGGCGTTAGGGCTTTTAGGATCCGCGACTAACTGATGGTCCAGCCATAGTGTGTAGTAAAAAGCAGATCAGTTCAGTTACAATAGTAAGAAATAGTCTACCACCTCTGACCATATAATATCAAGATCATATCGGTCATTACATGCTTCATAAAGTGCGGTGCCCATGTGGTTTACATATACCACTGCCACAGTACTGCCAATCATGAGATACTATGAACACAGCACTAAGACCATAACTGAGAAGTCTGCTCATTACATGTGAAGTGCCATGGTCTTGTCAAACACACTGTTTATCAATTTTTGCTGAAAAACTTTGCAAAGGAAACTCCCATTAGTTCTAGATAATTTATGAGCCGTTGTCCACTGCCCAATAAAACCCATCCTATAAAACTTGCATCTGTGCAAGCAATAATCTCAACATCACTGTAACTGAAGTCACTGTAAGAAATACCAATGTTTTTAGTATCCATGACGCCATTAAAATACCCACTATTTTCCTTTGTTACTAAAGGTTTTTCCCAAACATACAAAATTAAGAAAACAAAATAAAACAAATCAGAGTGTTAAACAAGTTGAGGACATTAAAACCAATGCCAGTAAACAAGGTAAAGACCCTGAATGTTATGGGCATAATTAAATTATAAAAGACCCAACAATCTCAAAGATAAACACACATATATATATATCAATAGAGAGCCTTACATCAGACAGTTGTGCATCTGTGCTGTGCAAACAGAACTCAAAGCCTGCCAGTTTCCAGGTGCCCTGACGAGTTAGTACCACAGCCTCGGGGTTGATATTTCCATGCAGAAGCTTGGCATCATTGTGGAGAAATCTAAGTCCCTCTGCCAGCTAGCAACATCCAATATATAGATGTATATCATTATTAATAGCCCACAATATACTTCATGTTCTACTAATTTCCTTAGTTTTACTGACATTTATATACAGATATAATCAGACCACAAAATTACCCAAGGCTGCAGCAGGCTTGCTTTTGGTATGTTTATGACACAGACGTACACTAGCAGGAAGATCTGCCTGTGGGCATATGACCATCCATTCTGAAAATCATCAAATGCTAACTGGACAGACATGCCTTACCAGGAGATTTTGTCTTGGAAAGTTGCTCTGCAAAGCACTGAGCATAAGATCATGTAAGAAGTGAGGTTAGGACTTTTAATTACCTATACACAGATGTACTAAAAGAGAAAGTGGAATATCCTAAAGGACATACCAAGAGTTGGTAGTTTAACATCGTGTGATATCTAAATGTTACTTCTCATTATAACCTACATATATCTACTTTTAAAAGAAAGGGAACATCACACAGTGCCAAAACTACTGAACAATCAGGGTAATAAGCCAACCAAGCAAAGACATAAGTGGTCAGCATTGTCAGCGCTTGCGTCTGTCCAACCCTCATCTCCCTCTCCATAACCGTAAGTGGATATCGAAGATGTTGCATCTCTTTCACTGTAGGGCTCATATTTGTTGACAACACTTGTCAGTAAGGTGAATTTGAGTGAATTGGATGCTCAGTGATGATAGATGATCAAGTAAGATCACTGACAAAGAAAACAAAGATATGCCCGTTATTACAAAAGACGGAGGCCTGTGCAAACAAGTTTTCTGTGTTCTGCGCTCACCAAGAATAGATATATGTCAAGCTCTTAAGTGAAATGGTCTGCAAAAGTTTAATCTTAACATTTCTGCAAGACATCCACAGCTGATTTTGGGCACGAGCAGTGTTCACCTGCAAAATTCCATGTCTTATTTCCATGTCATGCAACTGGAATTCTTGAAGTTCTCGTGGCACTGAAGAAATGTTGCTCAGCTTTCCAAGTACATTGCTCAGGCTTGCAAAGACCGGCTCAGTAGCAAAGGTCAAGGACTCTCTGTATTGTGGCAAAAATAGAAACTGTAAATAATAATATTATTTATAAAACAATTTTCTCCAGCATCAGTCAGACTTAAAGTGCTTTACACAGAGGCACGTGAGCACACCATTTGAGGGTGGCACCTTCACAAATACACAAACATGCAAGCACAATGCACAGCAGACCAGAAACAAAGTTGAGCGAGGGAGTGCTTCACCCCTCATCAAATGTATGTTCAAAGTGTTTCCCCACCCCCCACCAAACAAAAAACTACGAACGCTGGTCTCAAAGCAAAGACACCACTGCGTCCCCCTGTAGTGTAGTCCTTCATGTAAAGAAGGTAAAGGCCATCAGCATGGATACAGAGTCCATTGCATCGAATCTTGTACAAAAGTTTTGCGTAGAAAAGTAGTTGAAAAGTTAGTATAGTTAGTATCCACACAACTGCCCTTATAATGTATAAATAATATGTTGATTTCTATGGTGCTTTTCCCCACCATCAAGGCAGGTTCAAAGCACTTTACAAAGATTGCATGATACAATAATAACTGCTATGCGTACAACGTCCTCTGTTCTAGAACCAAGGAAATATAATTTATCACAAAGTAGTCAAGAAAATCCACGTAGCTGGAGGCTTATTAGGAGTGTAGTCAACATCCTGCAAATGCACATATCCAAAATCTAGATGCAGTGGGAAATGAAGCAATGAAGCAAATGGCTCATAGGTAAGAAAAATATGATGATGGCTTGGTCCATAGATCAGAAACAAAAAGTTTAAATTGCAAAGAAATGTAGTCAAGTAATCCATCTACTATTTAATCCATCTACGGTCATAGTTTTTAAAATACCTGGCTTAACTCTTTTCCGGATTCAGTAATTCAGTGTAATATAATATTAATAATCTTAAAAAAGACTTAAAAAGGTCCTAATCTGTAGTATCTTGGTGTGCTGAACATGAGTATGACCATGAACATTTTTAATGGCTCTCGTTTTGAAGATATTACATAAAGTTCATTGTCTATGTTTCACCGTGTATATATATTTATCCAATAGGACTGTCACATCCTAAATAAACCTAGAATGATGTAATATTGCATCACATTGCATAATACCATCATGCACACCTCATCTAGAGTTTAGTCCATTATTTTCTGATGCAGTGCAGTGCTACTGCCAGGCGGCTGTTGAAGTAAGCTGACGACATCAGTGTACTATATATAGCCCAGCCAGAGAAGTTGAGCATTTAAAATATTTCAGACTTCGTGGGATACAGTTTAAGCTACTGTTACATAAAACTGTTATTATTTTATTCATTTAGTTACAGTACAGAACACTAATGTATCGAAAGTGTGTTAATACCGTGGACAATGTTTACTATATTTGTGGAGAAGTGACATTTGACAATCAGAAGTAAAGTATCACTTCTCAAGTGAAGAAGGCAGATCGCCTTTACTTCAGATGCAAGACTGGCGACCAAGACAAACCTCTGGCCCCACATGTACCCTGTGCTACATGTACAACAGCTTTCACAGTGGCAAAAGACCATCAATGCCATTTGCAGTCCCCATGGTGTGGAGAGAGGCAAGCAACCACACAAACAACTGTTACTTCTGCTTGGTTCCTCCTCTTTCCGGCGGGATAACAAAGCAAAAGAAGTCGAGAATAGTCTACCTCAACATTCCGCCTGAATTGAGGCCAGTTCCACATGGTGAGGGACTTCCTATTCCACAACCTCCAGCACAATATTCTCTTGATTCAGCTGATGAGGACGAGGGTGAGCCGACCGGTTTTTCTCCCAGTCAGTCAGCATGCAGTGATCTAGATTTTCACTGTAGTGCATCATCCACCCCACACAAAGTAACACAGGAAGAACTAAATGACCTGGTTCATGATTTGGACTTATCCAAGAACAAGGCAGAATTACTAGGTTTAAGACACCAACAATGAAATCTTTTAGAAGAAAACACAATTACTTCATATCGAAAGCATCACCAGCAGTTGGAGCCTTAATCTGGTATTTTGCTCCAATATTGAGGGCCTCATGAATGGCTCAGAAATCACTCATGACCCACAAGAATGGAGACTATGTGTAGACTCATTGAAACTGAGTCTTAAGGCTGTGCTTCTGCACAATGGAAACCGTCTTCCATCTCTTCCAGTAGTGTGTGCTGTCCACATGAAAGAGACATACGATAATTTAAAGCAGCCACTGAATTTCATTGAGTGTAACAAGTACAGCTGACATCTCTGTGGTGATTTGAAGATAGTTGACCTTTTAACAGGAATGCAGCAGGGAAATACAAAATACATGTGGTTCTTATTTGTATGGGATACCCAAGCAAGGGAACTGCACTACTTGCGGAAGGAATGGACTCGAAGAGAAAATGTAGCAGTTGGAGAGAAGAATATCCAGCACCCAGCTCTGGTCAAGGAACTAGTAGAAGACATGCCAATGCAGTATCAGAAATTTGGCTGGAATATGTCTTTAAAAATCCACTTCCTTCATTCCCATCTGGAATTCTTTCCTGACAACTGTGGTGAACATGGCAAACGTTTTCATTAAGATATTGCAGCAATGGAAAAAAGATAGCAGGGAAAATTGTCCACTACCATGCTGGCTGACTACTGCTGGACACTCCCCACAGATTCTCCCAAACAGCTGTACAAGAGACAGGCAAAGAAATCTAAGACATAGCCTATGACTCGATCTTTTACAGGTATTAACTAGAGGTCAATTACTACTGACATGCATGTCATGATGAACACAATAATTATTGCCGTTTACAAAAAAAAAACTAGAGCCAATTTTGCGTTTTGATTGTCATATTGGTGTTAACAAAATAAAAATTGATAAGAAATGACTAATTTTATTTCAGTAATATGACTTTTGTAAAAAATTGTTGAAGAGTGTTATTTATACATGTGAAGGTTTATATGTATGCATGTGAGTATGTATGTGTGAACTGTTTGTATATGTAAGTAATTGATTAAATATAAATAAAGAGTGACCTCCTACCGTGATTCTTCAATTGGATGGATAACAGCGAGGATTTGGGGATGGCGCAGTTTGGTCAGCTGTTGTACTCCACCCCGCAACAAGTCTATCAAAGTTTCACGATCAGAACGTGAGATATGATCTACAGACTTCTTCTCAAAAACAAAAACTGACGCTTCCTGTAACACACACATGCAGCAACATATTTTATCAAAGTCACCATTAGTTTTAAAAAGTACTCTGCTTCCTTTAAAGAACTACCCAACTGGTGACACATATCACACACAAATGATTCCTTTCATATCCCTTATTAATGCCTCAAACATACATTTGCAAGGAGAAACACAAATATCGAGAAATTAAATAAAAACGATTTTTTCGCCTGTTCAAATCTCCATTTGGGCCTGAAGCCGTGTGTGAAGTCAGTACTAGTGGAATCATGGCTGACCTAAGCATGGCTGATACAAGCTGCCCAGAAAATACCCAATCTCAAAAGCCAAGTGCAGATATGGAAACTATTGTGGCGTTCTTGAAGGCACAGGAAAACATTGTGACAGAATAAGTGTGCATACATTCCTAAAGGATTCATTATTGAGAAAACAATGGATCAACTTTGATTCCTATTTACTTCACTGCTCCTATACAGCACTCTGTTGTATGTGAACACCACTTAGCTCCTGAATTTGAACCCAGTAAGGCCATGGTTCTCAACCTGTGGGGGACAACCCCCAAGGGCGGCACACGTGCTGACAAGGGGGGGTACGAAGGCGGTCATTTTCTCAAATCTCATATCGGTATTAGTGGCTAAGTGGGGGCAGGCGGACGTACTTTTTTGCGGGCGTCACAAGTAAAAGGTACTGCAAAAGTGTCTTTTTCAAGGGTCTGTGCCTCCTATACCGAAGATGTTTTTTTCATCCAACAACACAGACTTACTGTATGAACCTCAATAAATGTACTTCGAATTCAACTTTTCAAGCCACAGGATTATAGCTGCAACCATCGATACAAAATGTTGTTAGTAAGGTGCACTCAGTAAATGATAAGAAATGTCTGCAATGACGTTCCTGAAAAATATCTCTGCTTTTTTTTTTTACAAAAATTTATGAAAGTCTCTTTTTTTCTTACTGTTATTTACACCAATAACTCTAAGAGCAGTTATATCCATATAAACGTGAGAATCAGTCCCAATGGTAAGTTTCAGACAAGACTTTTGGGACAGTGTGTAAGTAGCCGGACAAACATACATTGTAATGGTGACCTGCAGCTTGCAAAATCTGACAAACATCAACAATGCTTTATGTGTGTTATTGTGAAATTGTTCTTCGTTGTCTGATTCCTGATCATATTGTGCTTGGGATTTTGTTTAACCTTCAAAATTCTCTAATTCAAACACGTAAGATTTAACTCTTTCAAGGCTAGAGCACAGCGTGGATGCCACCGGCTGTGACATCACACATTATTGGGGTGCAGGAGCTAGATTTTACAAGATTTGTTGACTATAGGTGTCAAATCGCCAACTTTGAAATTAGATAATAAATAAACTGTTGCGTTTCAGGCACTGAATTTTACAGACTATATTTCTATCATCTTTCCCTATCAGAATCTTCTGCATTCCTCTTTTCAAGAGACTGACTTCATATGAATCCAGAGTAGGCACTTAGGTCATAGTTGGTTACTTGGCAGGTTTGTTCTAAAGTATAAACAGCATTTATGCCACTACCCACTTTGTATTTGTTCTCCAAGCTAAGAATATGCACCCTATGGCTGTGTGACTGATGCTTTTCATGTCTCAATCTTTAAAGTAGGTCAGATTCAATCATGATGTTCTGAAGCACCACTTTCAGAATGGCAAATTTTACTGTTTTATGTGTTGAGAGGAATTTTTCTAAGACAAGAAAAATCAATATTCAAGGGGTTTAATATAGTGTATGCTTAGATTTGATATACATAGATCCGAAGTATGGTTATGTATTGATTTTTTGTTTGCACTTGGCCAATTAAAAATTAATCTACTTTTTATATTTAAGTATGATACAATTACGCCTGTCTGCATGCTTTAAAGTGAAATAAAACCCCAGACTTTGGGAGGGAGACATATTATGATGTACTGTTATTACTTCACAGTAATATATTAATAAAGAGTGGAACATCTCTTTAACCCTCTTGGTTCAAGATAAAAATGTACATTACAATGACTGGTTTATAACTGAAGACTGCGATGACGACAGTGGTGAAGTTTGTATTTTATTATTGCTGCTCTGAGATAAACATTAGACGAAGAAACCTAGACATTTTTGGAAAAGAGAAAACTTGAACTTTGCAATAAAAAATAATGAAAATCGCCTTGCCCGTGCTACCCGGCAAAGCCACGATCGTGGCCTTTCAAACCAAGAGAGTTAATAACACTATCCTTTTTTTAAAAGACATTTCGAAGTCTGGAGCCAATGGTGTCTGATGGAGTTATTGCTGTGCTTTCAAAACATTTCTACTGTGAACAGATGCTTTTAGACTTGCAGAAAATTGTTTGGACTGTGCATAAGACATACACCGATGTGTTATTCAACTCTTGCCTGCATTAGTGTGGCTTGAGGTTTTAAAAAGCTGATAAAAAGCAGGCCTGACCAGTGTCTCTATAATCTGCTTCCCTTACTTCCTACCATTACAGCTATGGAAACAAGATGTTTGCAATGGTTTCCTTCACTTCCTAACTATGGCCCTTGAAGATTTTTAGAAAATGGAAACATTGATGTTTACATATACATGATGCTAAAAAAGATGTAACTTTCAAATAAATAAAGCTTTGAGTTCCACGGGTATGCATAAATACTCTATGGGACGCTCTTGAATGAAAGGCACAAAGCCTGTAGGCTGCCTGGTCTGTGGTAAGCCCTTGGAGACAATCCTTGTCCCCAGTTATTGATACAGGCAACAGCTTGCTTGCGAGATAATTATTAACATGCACTTTCGTTTTTTATTTTGCCAGATTTTGATAGCTGTTTTTCACAGATGAGTTTAAAGATAAGCAAGAAGCTGATGAAATTCTGCCACGTTTAAAGACTTTTGTTTGCAGTATTATGCTTAGTTTTGCTTTGTTTTCATTTCCTTTGCATGTGTATGTGGGTGTGTGTGTGAGGGAGAGATGGGGGAGACAGAGACACCTTAGGCCCGCGGTTCTCAACCTGGGGGGCGCGCCCCCCAAGGGGGGCGCAAGCTGCTGAAAAGGGGGCCGCAAAGGCGGTCATTTTCTCATATCTCATATAGGTATTAGTGGCTAAGGGGGGCGCGCGGACGTACCTTTATTCGTCTGGGGGGGGGGGGCGTCACAAGTAAAAGGTTGAGAAACGCTGCCTTAGGCCAACATCGCTTTTAAATGTTCAAAAGTAACAGATTTTATGTATGCACTGTTGTTGCTACCTTCTAGTTTATTTCTGTGGTCTAGTGCACTCTTTCTCTCTCACCCTCTGTGTGTGTTGGTGTGGAGGAGAGAGCATGGCAATATTTTGCAACAGATATTAGATAAAGTATTAGATAAAGATAATTTTAGATAAAGTATGGTTAGCTGAAACACTACACTTTTCCTGCTTTATCTTTCCCACCATATTCAAACAAAACATAAGTTACATAAGTTTCTAAACACTGCACTTTTCCTGCTTTATCTTTCCCACCATATTTAAACAAAACATAAGTTACATAAGTTTCTAAACACTGCACTTTTCCTGCTTTATCTTTCCCACCATCTTTGAACATTACATAAGTTTCCTTAAACCTTAACCATCAAAAGTTTCTAAAGCATCCCTTATTAAGAGTCTAACATTATTAAAAATTAATCATTAAAATTATATAATAGTCTTTCTAGAGATTTACAATCAAAAGCAAAATTAAATTCAGCTAATTGCATTTCCCTAAATTTGAATTAATTCATGCAAGCTGTGAACTAACTTGCAAAGCCTTTAGGAAGAATGTTTTTTTGCTGAGTCTTTGATCACCTGTTGATCAAGCAGTTTGTGGCTGATACTTATTTTGTACTTTGTCCTAACTTCAATAATTTCTAGCACTGTTAGAAACAGAGACCTTTCAAGATGACAACATCTTGGAGATGACCAGTAGGTGACTGACGTGCAGTTATGACAGCAAATTACATAATACTTTTCCTCATCAAATACGGACCAAAACCTATAAAACCTATAAAACCGTAAACCTATAAAAGGACAGTTCACACCTACCTCTTTAGTTGAGCGTTTGACTGCAGCATAAACCTTCCATAAAAGTCCTGGACCACAGCTGGCCACCTGACCAATTAGGTCATAGTCCCGAGACAGAGGATTGCCCGGCAACACATTGGAGACAGCACTTTTGAGCTTGTTAAATACTTCCATTATCACGAAGAGAAGATCCTAACCATCAGCACTGTCATCACTCAATACCATTATTCTGCATTCAGCAAAAACAGTCAGAAAATATAATGCTATACATTTATTCTATATGTAACAACAACAAAAAAGCACAAAGACTGACCCAGCTGCATAGGAAAAGTTTAGAACAGAAGCAATGAAATCCCACACCTCCCCTAGCCCCTTCCATCCTCCACTCCTCCATATTCCCCCAGATCTCCATCCCCCTACAGCACTTTAAAACAAAAGATTTGGGCAGGCACTGTGGTACTGTTAAGCATTCAGGGGATTGATTGTCATAAATTTATCTCCCCAGAACACAAATTGCACCCTAAACTTATGAAATCATAATTTTGTTGTAATATTAGTTAAAAGAATGAAACATAACAAAACTTCATGCAGGGTAGTGGTAGTGTAGTGGTCTAAACACTTGTCACCACTCCAGTGAAAGGTCATGGGTTCAGGTCTTGTCTTGGGACACTCTGTATGGGAGACCTGTTTAGGAGAGCTATCCATCAGGGGCTTCCTTCACATTCCCTCTCTCCTCAAAATGTGAAATCTCCATCAGGTAGAAACACTTTCCTACAAAACAATCAGCTACTAAACAAAACAATGAGAACTGAATGTAGTTTGTGATATTCTTGCCAATTTTTTTCTTATTGGGATAAATGGTAAAATGTATTCCTCAGAACTGTAAGACTAAGAGCAACATGAGTTACACGTTCCTCCACTGGGCAGGTTTTTGTGAAAGGCTGTTCTTACATGATCCCAAGTGGCATGTGTGAAAGTTTATGAGAACAGGGTCAATGTACTTGTCCCTACACTGGAGCTACAGACCTGTGCTGATCTCCTGCCATGGGCACTTCTGGACTGCAAGGGCAGGTGACAGCAGCTTAGTGTTCACCTCATTGTGAGTAATATTAGTCATTCTATCAGTGGTGAAGAACATTCAGGTGTGACTTGACCTTTCACAGCACGGTGACATTTTAAATAGTAGTATTCATTTTGGGATGCTGAAATATAAGTTTAATTAGTGTAATTTTACATTGAAGTTACTGTGCGAAGTAGTAGTGCTCATGTTTAGATGCTGGAATACTTGATGAGGTGGAATTACCCCTGAGAGGGCCTTATTTGATGTGAGGTGAAATTACTTCTGAGAGGGACTTATCTGCTTCGTCTTGTGCGTGTCACGTGTCATTTGTATCATTCCCCCTGTCAGTGTTCATCGCCTGCCTGGTAACTCACAATTCATGATTGGTGTATGTTTATATTTTCTCAACACAGATGGGTGTGAATACTGAAAGTTGGAAGTACTTTGTGCTACATTAAAAAAAAAACAACCTTGGATCAATATAATCTAACCTAGACAAGTCAAGGCAATCTTTGTAATTTGTTGCAAGAATGTGCAATTCAGGAGCCTGTGTGAGGGAGATGTGATAGTCAGATATGGTCACAGGGAGGGAAGGGGTGAACCTAAAGATTAAGTTATAAGATGGTTGGGTTATAGTTCCATGGGAATGTGTGGGGCAGAGGATGATGTGGACAACACTGTAGCTGTCTATGAAAGCTTTGGCCCACTGAGTACCAATGTTAGTAGTCCAGTGCTAGTGAATGATGAAGTCTTCAAGGATAATGGAACTGGTAGCGTTGGCCCACTTAGTGCCAGTGTTAGTAGCCCAGTGCCAGTGAATGCTGGAGTAATCAAGGATAATCGTACTGGTAGGATAATGGTAATGGCAGGATAATGGTACTGATAGCATTAACATTGCAGTGATCAAGTGCATGTGCAATCTCATCAGCTGGTGCTCTTGTAAACAGACCCAGAGCTGTGTCAAAACTACTTTCTCTATGGTCTTGGAGAGAAAAGACAAGTTGGAAACTGGGAGGTAGTTATTCAGCACGTTGACGTCAACCATGGGTTTCTTAGGAAGTGGCTTCACTGGGGCATTTTTAAACAAAGATGGGAAAACACCTGATGACAAGCTGACATTTACAATGTTTGTGATGATAGGAAGTAAAAGATCCTCGCTGCTGCATCTCATCGGGTCCACCCAACAACAGGTACTAGCTCAGTGTCTGGCTGGTACTTCTTAAGGAAGTGATGATGATATATAGGCCTAAACAATTCAAATCTCTGCACCCTCGTACCCGTAAATATTCTCCACCCCTTCGAACCACCCAGATCCGTGCCCATAGAGTTTAAATATCAACAATGGCTTTAGCAAGTTATTCATTATTTTAACTTAACCCACCTAAGCCACAGCAGAACTTAATGCAAAAGTCCCTTTCCTGAAACGCGAGGTTACAGAATAGCTACATTTACGCGTTTAAACAGAATACTTTACACATTTTATCCAATGAAATACCATGATTATGAAATATCTAACTGCTTCAACAAAAACTAATAATAAAACTAAAGGTAAATATGACTCTTACATTACATAGTCGATACATGTGATGATAGTGTTCCTCGCCAAATGGCCAGATGAATTTGCATGATAAAGTATTATGTCGTTTGAGTCATTAAGTAGTGTAAGTAAAATGTCTCAATGTCTCTTACAGCCGTTTCCAATCTACGATTATAACGTATTTAGACTCACAACCTCCTGGCTTATGCCGAGGTTTTTTTGGTTGTTTTTTTTTTTCGTTTTGATGTGGCAAGGTCAAGGTTGGACAGAAACTACTTCACCAAAACTTTAATTTAGTGTATTCATTAAATTAATAATTTCTAACTTTAGTTCAGCCTACTGAATATGTATCAAGTGAAAGTAATCTTTCAGTCTTCACTCTCCACTCCCCCACCCCCCCTACTGGAGGGGGACGGAAGAGGAAATGATGATTGTCAACATGGCGGCCTCCATGTCTCTCGTGGCGGGAAAGTCATCGCTGAAAATGTTTCACATTATTCTTATCTTGTCAACATGGTTTATGCCTTCATTAACTGCAAAACTTAACGCGCCAAAAGTTCTTTTACCTTACTACAGTTCTTTCATCGCGAATTTTACTTTACGGGTAGAATTTGCACCAGAGGAGACTTCGGTTGCCAACTGTTACCGATGGTAAAACTAAAGTATTATAGATTTTTTGTTTTTGTTGAATTTGGAAAGGAAATGTGCTTTCACCTAAAGGTGATTTTGCTTCGTGGACTATGTGGAGTGGATGAAAGAAGTTTGGGGTTCGGATCTAGTTACTTATTAGCCTCATTCTAGCTTTTTTGGCTTGGTGGGACCTATCTGATCTGAAGAATTACGAGGTTTCTCATCTAGTAGCCTTCTAGTTCTTTTACGTTTTCTTCTGCGTATCTTTTGCCACCTTAATTTCATTGTTGAATAAGACTAAATTGTAAGACTTTTGGCATATATCTATATAGAGAGAGAGACAAAAGAGAAACAGGAACAATGGTAATGGCATCGCACATTGAAATTGGTTGCTATGGACGTACACCATGAAACAGAAAAGATTCTAGCTCTAACCCAAATCCTAATCTTTACCCAACCTCCAACCCTAAACCATTCCTTATTCCCAATAGTCGCAGTAAAGCAAAACAACCCCCACCCCAAAATGTCATGGCCATCTGGGCCCTCCTTAGGTAAAGTGTTTAAAAACAAGTCAGGATACCTGGCGTTGCTGTGGTTAATTTTTCCCACAAACTCTTCCATATGTTATTTTCTTAACACTTTAGATTTACCATTCATTCAGTAGTTGATATCCTATTACTCAAATGCTACTCTTGATTCATATTTATGTTAATCTGGGAATCTGACAAGAAACACATTTGATAAAAAGTACCATTCTTTGCTCTCAACAAATGTTGTCAATCTGCTTTTGTTAATAAGTATTTGACATATGAATGGACAGCAGAATGATTATGACATCCCCGAATAAAAGGAAAATACTGAATAATAACAAATGAGTTAAAGACATCATGTCTGGGTGTAGGATTCCAGGAATTAAAAATTATCTTGTTTCCTGATAAGATTGCCCTAATAAAATTGTTATAGCACACTACATTCATGTGTACTAGACAGAAACCATTTGACATCCTTGAGATAGATATGATGCACATATAATTATTCTATTCTTGTTGTGATTAAATGTTGTCTGCTCAAATGATTGCTTTCATAAGCTTTGTTCACCATTCCTCCTTTCTCTTTCATGTTATTTACTTTTGGCTGAGTTATGAAAGGAAACATGACAAAATCTGAATTTCTGATGGTAGCCAAACATTGCACAGTTCGTGCCACCAGGCATCTTTAATAATGATGCTAAATGTTCCAAACAGCACAACCAATGTGCCTGGCATGCAACACGTCTCACGCAGGTTGTATAAGTGGTGAACAGATCCATGTGGTCAGATCTATGAATAATGCATTCCTGTTATTCACTTCTGGGTCTGCTAGAGAATGAAGATCATGTTTTTGACAATAGTGGTCATGAGCCTTTCTCTTTGAAGTTCAATGACAGTGTTGACTTAGTTCGACAGAAATTGGCACTGTAAATTCAAAGACCTGTAAGGGTGTGGATATTATGTCTTTAACACCATCTCCCACCTCCCATGGTAACAATTTGTCTTCTTTGTTCATTAGGGTGCTTTCTAGTAGCAAGTTAAGCAAATTTATTCAAATAAATCTTTATTTTCTGTGTAAGGCACAAGTCCAGAATAGAAATGGTTCTTTGTTTTACAAACAAGAAAATTAATCTGACATAACAGATTAATGAAACTAAAATGCTCATGCACACAATATATATATATATACTGGTATAAAGTATCTCACACATATCTTAGTGAATAATAAGAGATGTAATTAGTGTATCTTTGTATCAGCTATCACTTAATTTTAATCACTTATGTTCTATTGAGAATGGTGAAGGGCTTCCATTATAAAGGACCTTGTATGCATTTCTACATACAAAAAGAACATTTCTCTAAGTATTTCTTTAGCGTGTGAAGCTAGTTTTAAAGCAAGCCTGAAGACAGACAGTGACATGAATGACACATGTCAGAGATCTGAAGCAAAGTTTCTGGTGTCAGACTTCAGCCAGCGCAACTGCATTCACAATACAATACAATAAAATACAGCTTTATTTATCCACAAGGGCAGCTCCAGATAGGGCTTGTACTAGCAATGTATAGAGATAAATACATACATATGATGTACAAGAGATAATACATACATTTACATGTTGAAATAATTTCTCATGCATACGTGCGTGTGCATGTGCGCACACACACACACACACTCCCAGCAACAGAAGATAATTATAGTTGGTGACCATAGGTCACCTCAAGCTAGTACAAGATCATGGCCAGTAGAGTTGATCAGGTAAATGGCATGTGGAATAAATGAATTGCGGTGACGATTGGTTTTGCATACAGGCATCGCGTACCTACAGCCAGACTGCGAGAGTGAAAACTCACATGTCAACACATGATCAGAAATAGAGAGGATATGAGATGCCTTCCTGAGGATTTGCTGATGACAGAAAGCTGCCAAGTCCCTCTACCTGATTCCGGTGATTTAGAACAGATAGTAACAAGTGAGACAAGACTATTTATGTTTCCTAGGGAGAGGTTGTGGAACCAAGAGATGAAAGAAAAAGTGATGAGACTTTAAATAAAGGACTGATAGGACCGAGTGAGAATGACAGAAAAGTTTGAGTTGTTGGCTCTTATGGAGGATCATGTCGGTGTTGATGTCCTATTCAAGCTTGTTATTGAAGATGGTACCTAAATATTTGTAAGAGTCGACTACCTCGATGGCATCATCATGGATAGTACTGATGACTGTCTCAGGCTTGTTCATCCGAAAGTCGAAGAACATTTCCTTAGTCTTGGAGGCATTCAAGACAAGAAAGTGTTTGTCACACCAGCGGACAAAGTCAGGAAGAGCGCCACTGTGAACATGTTCATCATTATACAGAAGTGACAGGAGGGCAGAGTCATCAGCAAATTTTATCAGAAAGCTCCTGTCAGTAGTACTTCTACAGCTGTTAGTATAGAGTATGAACAGTAGTGGAGACAAGCAGCAGCCTTGAGGGGAACCTGTACAGGTGACAACAGGGTCTGAGAGAAGACCGTTAACAGAAACTCTCTGCTGTCTGTTTGTTAAAGTCCAGGATCCAAAGAGTTAGTTGGTGGGAGAGATGGAAGTCTGAATCTAGACTCTCTGCTATCAAGTGAGGTTGCACAGTGTTAAAAGCAGAAGAAAAATTAACAAAGGGAAGCCGGGTCGTGTGGTGATGAGTTATTTATGGTTAAGCTAGTCATGGAAGCAGCTGAGTATTCTTAAGAGTAGAGATAAACTTCAATATTTCTTTTTAAAACAGTATTTTAAAAACACTTTGAGTCTGCTTTTGGTAGTGGGATTCAAGATTCTTTATTAATCTGATGCAATATAAAAGGAAATGTTTATAAGTATTCTCCGTCAACGTGCATTTTGGATGATTGAAAAGTTTGTTTTATGCGCTTTTACTTATAGGCGATCAACTAGACCAGAGGTGGCTCAAGTCAGTCTTATTAATTCTACAGATGGGGAATGTGCTGCTATTGCCAGGGTGTCTGCCATCTCCAAAACTCCCCATCAAATGACTACAGCTATTGTTGCTGAAAATAAAGGTCAGATAATACAATAAAGTAAAATCCATGGACATCAATTGTTACAGCAGTCTTATTATGTAGGACTTATATAGGGAAAGGGTAGTCACAGGGAAAACCCTGTTGGCACTGATCAATATTTTTGGATGCCTTGTATCTTACTTTCTCTTTTTTTTTGTCTCATGGGCTCTCTCAATTTTTCTGTTCCTATCATATAGTATTACTGAAATGACCTGGATGTGTAAATTTACTCTGCATATTAATTTTTTCCAGGGGGTGGGGGAGAACCACTGGTGATATCCTATAAGGGTAAATAAATATTAAAGATGTTTTGCTGGCTTGGCAGAGAGGTATTGCAAGTCACTGACCTAGAGCTTCTGCTGTCAAAATACAGAAACCTCAGACGTGCACCCTATCGTCCTTGCTTAAGTTTTTAAAACTTCTTGTTTGTGTTCAGTGACAAAAGAGGCATTGCGGTGCAATGTAATTGTTGGAGAAATTGTTCGGCTGGAAATTGAAACCACCACTCGCCTTCTGTATCTGGAGGATTCTCCTGAGGAGCTGATCGCTCGAGGTTTTGACAGTGAAGGTAAAAAAAAAAAAAAGAAAAAAGATGCTAATTCTTAAATTTCTTCATAATGGATTAATCAGCAGTCTTTCCAGCTGTTTGATAATGTTTTAAGATGCTTTATAAGACTTCCTGATTCATTTTATTGTAAACTTGTATTTCTTTGGACATGGCTATATCTGTGACCTTCAAGCTCTTTGAATAGGACTGTGTAACCACCATCATCCTATAAAGGTATTCTTGGCTTGAAGATATAGATTATTCAGTATTATTTGTGACCATGAATCTTTCAGTCAATATTTTGTGTTTATTTTCAATGCATAGCAATCAAATAAGATAAGATAATACTTTATTTGTCCCAGAGGGCAATTTGGTGGCAGCTCGATAAAATTTAACACACTAAACACGTGCACACACACAAAACACACGCACACCATACAACACACACCACACAACACACGCATGAAATTTAAAAGAAAACTTAAAAAGACATGAAAACACGACACACCTTTACTGGCCTTAAAAGCGTGTTATTCTCAAGAAAAAGTGGTGTTTGCAAGAACGCTTTCCTTAGTATCTCAAAAATTTCTATTAGTTTGGGCTGAACCCACAAACATGAATTACACCATATTTTCTAGAACACAATTGTACCTGACTGTAACATTGTTCAGAACTTTGAAAACTTTAACTTATTTTCTTAGCATTTGCAGATATTTGCTTTGACTATTTTAGTTGTTTTACTAATTTGTGACCACAGGGGATAAATAAATTGCACAAATTTGCAGGCAATATTTTTTCCAGTCTGGAGGGTCTCCCTTTTGAGTGGAGCCTGGTGTCTGATAATGACATTGGTGGTAATATTGATGCTCACAACATCCTAAGGTAAGCATTCAAGATAACATAAGATATCCCTACATTAACTAAACACCATTTTATATCTGAATATATTCTGTACTTTCTTTATGCTGGCTGTACTTTTATATATTCTTTATATGCTCTATATACTCATTACGTGCTGTCTGTATGTTTAAAGTCTTTATATGCTCTATATACTCATTACATGCTGTCTGTATGTATAAAGTCTTTATATGTTCTATATACTCTTTACAACTGCATGCTTGTGTGAGAGCCACCAAAGTGCTAATGGTGCTTATTTCATCATCAAACTGACAAGAGTGCTAATGGAGCTAATCCCATCATCAAACTGACAAGAGCGCTAATGGAGCTAATCCCATCATCAAACTGACAAGAGCGCTAATGGAGCTAATCCCATCATCAAACTGACAAGAGTGCTAATGGAGCTAATCCCATCATCAAACTGACAAGAGCGCTAATGGAGCTAATCCCATCATCAAACTGACAAGAGCGCTAATGGAGCTAATCCCATCATCAAACTGACAGAAAAAGACACAACCATCTAAACTGGAAAATCTGCACATTACACCTAACTAGCATGGTTCATGACAGTATTTACAGTACTATAGTCCTATCAAAAACCCTTTTTAGAAGCATCAGAGAGGTGACATACTGGTTCATGACAGTATTTACAGTGCTATAGTCCTAGCAAACACTCTTGCCAGAAGCATCAGAGGTGCTGCTCTCAACCTTTGAATGACAGACCAGGCAACTCTTGGATGTATTTGTCCATTTGTTTTGTTTGTTTGTTTGTTTGTTTGTTTTGCCTCTACCATTGCTGCACAATCATCTTTAAAATTCTTAATAAAAGTGATATAGCTGGACTACTTCATTTTGTGATTAATCACTCTGGTTAGGTATTTTGCATGCTAGTGGCTTTATGTGTAACCTGGAAAATAAACTACATAGTTTAGTTGTTGTTTTTGGCTTTTTTTGTACGTTATTGATGTATTTTCAGGATCAGACGTTTTTCTGAGTCACACTACACAACCCCATCCCATATAGCTCCTCTTGAAGAGCAGGGCCTGCAAGGGGACACAATATTGGTGGAAGGCATACGCACAGGAAGTGCTAGATGCTCAGCTCGTTTGAAAGATGTGGCTTACAAGGTAAGATGGCTGTAAACACGGTTACACATGCAAGAAGTGCTAGATGCACCACTCATTTGAAAGATGTAGGTTACAAGGTAAGATTGCTGTGAACGTGGTTACACACTCAGCAGAAGGTGTTCTGTCTGGTGTGATTGCTGTCTTCAGATATTCTCTGAAGGGAATATTTCACTTTTTACAAACTCACATGACTTAAACACCTTTGAACACTGCATATTGAAACCGAACCACTTTAATCTGTGTGTGACTTTCCTGTGCCTTTATCCGCCTCCCAGTTTAAAAGAAAATGGGCTCATTAATTCCAGTTTCTTTTATGAGTTTATACAGCTCTTTGATCAGCATACATCCTCTGATATCGATGATGTTATACTCGGCAGTTTTAACTTTCATTATAACTCATTCTCTGACCACTTTGTCAGGTGTTCTGCTTTTATGATTTGTCCTCTTACCACTGTGTCAGGTGTTCTAGTGTCATTATGACTCATTCTCTGACCACTTTGTCAGGTGTTCTTCTATTTTTATGTCCTCTAACCACTGTGTCAAGTCTTCTATTTCTACATGAGCATGAGATGGTGCAGGTGTTTCATCATCCACACATAATCAGAGCCATATCATTGACTGAGTGATCATGCATAATGACAAATCTAGCTGCAGAAACAACTGGGTCATCAACCCACTAATGTCATAATTGAAATATACAGAAGAACACTAATATCACAATTGAATATACATATAAATGTACAAACATGCACACCCACACACACCTCCCAAACAAAATAATACAAGATGAAATATTCCGAGGAGTTACGTTTTTATTGAGGATGGTGACGGCTGTTGGTATGAAGTACCTCTCGTGTGCATGTCGATGTGCAAGTGGTACTTGGCATCACATATTTGAAGGTAGTACAGTCAAACTTTCCTATTAAGACTTGCTAAAATCCATCAAATTCAGGTCCTAACTGAGAGGGCTGAAGAAGGGAGATTGACCAATTTGCGTTCATTCCAGTAACCATGACTTTAGACACCTGTAAATTTAAGTTCATTTATTTAAATGTTGAAATAAACATAGGAGATTTTGTATCATTATCCTAACTCTATGCAGCAAATGATTTTTCAGGTCCTTTGCAGCTATTAATTTTCATGTCCTGATTTTAAAACTCTTTCTCAGAACTGAAGTTTCTTTTGACAGGGAGTAACACCTAGCGAGGTGCGCATTGTGGTTGTTGCAAACCTGATGCTATCTCCTCCAGATGCCTATGTCCTCAAGCATGCTCATGTCAAGTACACAGTAGAATTATTACGACACAATTCACTCAGAGGTAAGCTTTCAGCCTTTGATGTTCTGTAATTGCTAACATTATATAGGTTTCATTCTTATGGCTTTTCATTTTCCCCAGAGCTCTTCACAGTGGGTTTTTTAAAATTTGGTTTGGTTTGATCGATGTGAACTAGGGGATATCATGCAATTTAGGGGCTTGTAAATAATGTCTAACTCAAATCCTATGTATAATGTCAACAGTAATCACAAGGACACAATAATTAATGTAAGAATTTCTGTAGTGCATTTCCTTAATGGCAGCAAGCTCAGTGCTCTTTAACATTGACAATCAATTTACAAATATCTCTGTTACTTATGTACATACATACACAGCACATATGCACACAGAGAGATGTCTGCACAAAACTGACATAGATACAAAAAGTAGAAGGATGAAAAGAGAAGGCCACCAGCTACTTGTACAGTATTTCTGGAAAAGGAAAAGGCCAGACATGAAAGCATCAAAGGTAGAGCTGTGTGAAGTAGTGGTGGCAAAACATTTCAGACAATGGGGCCAGAGAAAGAAAAAAAAGGTGGTGGCCGAACTGATACTTGTTACATGCAGGAAGTTGGCCTGAACAGATGAGACTGGCCTGATAAGGTGTTAATAACTCAGGTATCCTGGGGCACCGACATGAAGACAACAGTAGTGCAGAGAGGTCACCTTGTAGTCAGTACAGGCAATTCTTGGGGTAGGGGGTGGGTGGCATACAGTAGCATGCAATTCCTTCAGTTAACTCATTCCCTGCAGTATTTTCTTTTCTACCACAGTTGTTTGTTTGTCATTTATTTATATAAACCGATGTGAATCACAGCAGGTAGAAAGATCGGAAACCATGCTAGAAGAGTCAGGCAAGGATGGACCTTCATGCATACAGTTTAAACAAAGATTCTTGTACTATTAACATCCAAAATGAGGATTGTAGTTGACTTTGTCATGTTAGCCATCCAGCATGGTTTTCTGTGATACCTTATGTCAGCATATGTTGCTGACTAATATGGTTTTGTGCACCTGGCAATCTAGTTTTATTTGGTATCACATGGCAGCATCCATTTCTAGATTCCAAGGCAAGTGGGATCGCTCATTCAGCAGGAAGTTGCCAGACTTGGAAACTCCAAATTGTCCCTTTTTCTCTACTAAACTGGATTGATGTTGACATAGTGTTAGCTGAAGGTAATAAGACCATCACATTCCTTCACTTAAATACCATTCAGCCAGGAGTAGCCAGACTAAGAAACTCCAAATTGTTCCTTTTTCTTTTCTAAACCTCCCTGATGTTGACTAAAGTTAGCTAAAGGTAAAAATATCATCACATGCCATCACCTGAACACTAGCAAAAAAAATGCCGACAGTACGTTTGCAAAACATTACACATCCATTATAACAGGAGAAGTATTATTTCTAAATATGATTTATAATAATAACAAATACCACATTTGCATAGCGCCTTTTTCCAGCATCAGCCAGACTCACAGTGCTTAAAATATCAACACAGAGACATAAGAATAACAATGGTCTCAAAACAAAGAGTTTATTGGATTTTCAAGGTGAATGTTGTCAGCATAGAAGCATTTACTACAGTTCAGTTATACTACCAGCTGCAGCTGTGATTTGTAGTCATGGTATCGGTGGAAAAGTAGTGGTGGAGGTAGTGGCACCAATAGCATAAAGTTGTTCATTGCTGGTACACATATGACTGTCATCATCATCATCATTCCTTGTTACTCCTCGAGGAGCATAGGGCCGCAACAACACTTCGCCGGTTTTGGGCAGCCCCCTCAGTTGGGTCCATGTGGTTCCAGCAGCCTTTGCCTCGCTCTCTACTGATCTTCTCCAAGTCTGTTTTGGCCTCCCAACTCTCCTCTTCCCCCGAGGGTTCCAGTCAAGTGCCTGCCTGGCAATGGTGTCAGCTGGTTTGCGCAGGGTGTGTCCTATCCAGCCCCACTTGCGCTTTTTGATGTCTTGACTAGTGGCATTCTGGTTAGTTCTTTTCCACAGGTTGCTATTGGAGATCTTCTCAGCCCATCTTATTCCCAAAATATGGCGAAGACATTGGTTGGTAAAGGTCTGGAGCTTGTTGTTGATGGTGTTTGTCACTCTCCAGGTTTCAGAGCCATACAGTAGGACTGCCTTCACATTGGTGTTGAAGATGCCGGTCTTACTGCAGAGGGATAATGCTTGGGAGTTCCACATGGGGCGTAGGCTGTTGACAGCATGCCTGGCCTTGTTTATGTGGCTTCTGATGTCGTTGTCTGCTCCACTGTCCTTGCTAACGATGCTCCCCAGATATGTGAAGCGGTCTGTTTCTAGGATGTTCTCTCCTCGAAGATGGATTGGAAGTTCCTGCTTGTTGTTGATTTTCCTCACTTCTGTCTTTTTTCTGTTGATCTTTAAGCCGGTCTTCTCTGCTTCCTCTGATAGCTTACTCAGTTTGGTTTGTGCATGCTTCAGCTGATGAGATAGGAGACTAATGTCATCTGCAAAGTCCAGGTCCTCTAGCTGTTTGGTAAAGGTCCACTGGATACTGTCACGGAGGTCAAATCAACACAGTGCCAGGGAAGAAAATAGATGAAGCAGAAGCCAGGATTGTAGACCAGAGATGAGAGAATCAAGTCCGCACCTGCTGACTCACATAGGTCCAGAATCTAAAGCAGTGGGAAGAATGTTATGAGGAAAACAGACTGTATGAAGAGAGGAAAGTGTTAAAAACCTGCAGGGCAGTGGTGATTTAAATCAAAAAAAAATCCAGGAGCTGAAATGATGTAGATATGGCATTTGAGACCGTTAAATGATTAAGAAGACAAAAGTGGGGGCCAGGCTCAGGAAACAGTGCAAAACAGTGGCAGGCAAAATGCACCAAACAGCACAGATTAACAGCAGTCAGCAAACACCAAACACGACGAAAACCCAAAGGCACTACAAGAAACAAAAGAAAAAGAACAGGGAGAGCTAGTCCTCTCCAGCCGGTAAGTCTAAGGGACATCACTCTCATATCAGGTATATGCTCCAATGTTTCCCATCCATAAAATGCGAGGTGTTACAAAGCTGCAGTTAAAACTTTGTTTTGGGGTTTTGGGTTTTTCTCTTTGACACTTGGTTAAAATTTTTAAGCAGGTTTTTGTCCCTTACATAAAATTGTTGATGTTTCTTAGATCCCTAGATAAAATTACTGGCGTTTGACTAGTTAAAAACAAGTACACATTGTCTGTGTGTGCATTTTATGCTACAGTCTTGCTTTTCATTTTGTTTTGATGCCCTTGTTCAGCATGTGTGGTAGAGACATATGTGGTTTTTGTTCTCCTGCCAACCCCCACCAACTTGGAACAGATTACCCTCAGCCTTCATCACTCTCATTCTCTTATCACCTTTCACCCTCTTAACCCCTCATAAAAATATTTCTATGTTCAAAAACATGGGCTTAAAATTTATGATTTTGAAGACGATAGTTAAACTGCAGAGCCACGATCGTGGAGCATGAGCCAGTCATCGTGCTCTGCCAGTAGGGCCACCATCATGTCCCATCTTGCATGCTATGGCTCATCGTGCTCTGCCAGTAGGGCCATGATCGTGGCACATTGTGCTAAGAGGGTTAAGTCCAAACTTAAGACACATCTTTTCAGAACAGTGACTTTACTCCAACCCTGTCCTGACAGTGAACATGCCTAATGTGTGTCTGTACTTTGTGTATGAGCAGGTATGTCTGTTGTAGAAGTGAGCATGTCTGTTATATATAAATATGGGCGCATGGTTGTTAGTCATTCAGTTTACTTCTGTATATCATTTCTGTAAAGGATTTTGAGCAAATCGTTGGAAAGGTGCTATATAAATGTTCATTATTGTTATTATTATTAAGATTGTTGTTTTCCAGAAATTTCCATGCCATCACCTCAGTACTACCTCGAAGTTAAGGATAGGAGCATTTGTTCTTTAGACCCTGAGAGTTCTGTGGCAACAGCCCTTGAAATGGGATCTACTGAGATTGTTCTGAAAGATAAGAGTATCCTTTGACTTTGAAAACCAAACAAATACAGTAAAAGTGTTGCTATGACATTTAATGTTTGAAGAAGACTAATCCAGTGCAGTATATAATTGTATAAGACAGCATATTGAGAGTGAGCAGCAGAGTGAGGTGTCAGAAAAAGCTTGCTAGTCCTTGACAGGTGTCAGATGTCATCATGTCAGAGTTCTTTCCACAGCCATCTGCCATGCTGCATGTTGTTAGTCCAGGATTTCTTGGTAAGTTCAAGTGTATGCATGACACACATGCACACAGAGAAAAGCACTGACACACAGACCTGCTTACCAAAATAAAGACCATGCTAAATGATGTGCATTTTTGGCAAAATTGGTGTACTCTGTAATTTACAACATCATGCAAGCCATTTATAAAATATCAGAGCTTCTCACTGATGCCATTACATAAAAAAAAATTTGATCGGCTGTCATGATATGTTGACACCAAGCCACTTCAAAGCACTTCACTCACCATCCACCCACCTTTTCTGTTTCCCATTCCCTTCCCATTCAAATGATATAAAAAAAAAACAGGTTTGCAACACCCCAAGTGAAGACTCTAGTAAATTTAATGCAGTGGTGCCCAACCCTTTACTCGCCCAAGGGTCGCACGCGACATGATAGAAAATTTTGCGGGCCATAACATGGCAGTTTTGCCAGAATCCTACCAACGTTAAAAATGAAATTATGTCGCGATATACTAAAAATTGTGTGTACCGCAACAAAAGGGCGACCATGTGGCAGCATCATGGTGATGTCCCCCTGTGTCAGGTTAAAATGAGCAGGCTGCATGAGGTACCTTCGCTGGTTGGGTACATATTGGCTTTAGCATAATGGGGTGAACATGCAGTCACTGGAGAGGCCTTGTAATGCCCCTGGACTGGGACAGCACTCAGTATATATGTTGCCCGAGAGTAGTTGTCACTGCCAGATATAGCAGGCAGACCAAGTGTTAAGGTGACAGCGGACAGTTGGATGGGGCACAAGGAGTGGAGAATCACCAACGTGTTGTTACAGTCAGCTTCAGACCTGTTACCCACCTTATCACAATTATCACAAGCTTGCCGCGACTGTCAGCTTCAGACCTGTTTCTCATCTTATCACAAGCACGGACTTAAGTGTAGAGAGACTGAGAAGTAGGAAGAACGCAGTACAAGGGCAGCAGTAACATCTGCCAGAGATGAGATGATGTGTGTTGTATGTATATGAGAGTGGATGGTGATTATATAACAGAGGATGAAAGCTTTGTAACATTTACAAGCATGGATAATGCAAATGGTATTGGGACCCCCTTTACTTCATAGTCCCTTTGTTGATGTTTGTGTGTTTATGAGAGTGGATGTTGATTATAACATAAGAGAGGCATCCAGTAAAGAACTCTATTTTTGTCTGTCAGCAGCAAGTCTAGCTATGTTGCAGCTTAGTTTCTGGTCCTTTAGTTCTCTTCTGACACCCCCTTTAGATGAGCATATGCTTATATTTTGCATGACCTGTATGGTTTTTTTATATCTTTTCTTGTTGTACTTGAATTCACATGCCATTTTGTTGGGAAGAGCAGAGATGAGGGCTTATAAGCCACATGTTTTGTTTGTTTTTTTTAACTGACTGGCGTGTGAAGATTGTATGTAATGGTTTCTTTGCAGCATTATTTTAATGTGCATGATCAGAATTACACCTGTACTGTTACCCATGTACCCAGTTCCCCAAGGCCAATATCTCATGTTTGATGTCGAAACACTGGAACATTGTGACAGCATATAAGTCAGGGTAGGCAGGTCTGTGTATGTAAACCGGAATAGGCAAGTCTGGCTATATCTTCTTATGAGGACACATTTATGCATGCTGTACACATGAGTTAGGGTGAATAGCTGTATTAAATTGCTGGTCATTTGATTCTGTCATTTAATACTAAAACAATAATAATCCTACAGTGAAAACATTTTTGACATACTGCAGATACTATTAAACACCAGTTTCTCTAATGTTACTGTAGGAAGGTGAGTTGAAGTCTGTGTCTTATAGGATTAGATAGTAAATACTGACTCACACTGGTTCTAGTATGAACAGATTTCTCGTTTATAATTCCTACATATTTGTCTATTGAGTCTGATGGTGTACATCCTTATTCAAGTTGGTTTTAGTCAGAAAACATTTTTCATAGTCTGCTCACTGTTTTTACTGTTGCAGCCTTTGTTGTGCTACCTGGCAAAAAATGGGTGCTAGAGACGCAGCGAGAGTATGAAATCTACATTGAGGTGTACGACACGGATAGTCACAAAATTTTCCCCTCTGAGGTAAGTTTTCTCCTGAATATGAATATACAATCTTTAGTTATTTTACATTAATACAGAACATTCCATGTCCTGTGTGCATGGATTCTGTGTTGCACAAGTGACCACAATATTATCATCATGATCTCACGGCCTCTAGAAGATATAATCAGACCTAGCTGTGATGCACTTCTAACAATTTTGTATTTGATAGAATTACTTTAATCAGAAAAATTTCTCTGGCTGTGAACTTTGAACACAGCAAACAAAAAATATTTCCTTTTGAATTTTTTTTGATTGACTATGCAACGCTTCCTAGAAAATTATTGCTTGCACACTTGTAAACTGCAG
This sequence comes from Marisa cornuarietis, assembly GCA_004794655.1. Lineage (NCBI taxonomy): Eukaryota > Metazoa > Mollusca > Gastropoda > Architaenioglossa > Ampullariidae > Marisa > Marisa cornuarietis. The sequence goes on from SMMW01000435.1 coordinate 615,656, forward strand.
GTTTTAGTCTGGAAAACATGAACTTTTCTTCTGTTTGTTGTACTTTCTGTTTTTGATGCACTTTGCATGATGCACTATCTTACCACATGTGATTTTTATATCTGGCGCTAAATGTTCTATAACTTTGTGTATGCATGTGTGTGTGTGTGTGTGTGTGAGAGAGAGAATGCTTGTGCATGCATGCGAATTTATTTGGAATAGTGCTTCGGACAACAAGCCATTAAGATATAACTGGTAAAAGTTGATTTCTCTGTACAGTTTTTGCTGTACTGTTGGTGTTCTATGTTTTAAAGTTGTTTTAGTTTATTCATTTATTTAGTTGGATGACTGATTGTTAGGTAAGCATGTTGTTCGATTGATTTGACACGTTTTCTTTACCTGATTGCTGCCAATGTTGATTCTATTGATCATTAGATTACTGCCAATGTTGATCATATTGATTACTTGATTGTTGCCAGTGTTGATTGTACTGATTAGTTGATTACTGCCAGTGTTGATTATGTTGATCACTTTCCTCTTCCTGCCTGTATGAATGTATTCCAAGACAATATTCAAATTTGTGAGTGCAGTAACTCAGATATAGTGCTTATGAAATGACAAGTAACAGCAAATAATGTACTTAAGATTATTTCATGAGTGACAAACTAGTATAAATACTCGCTGCTTATCTGCTCAAGACTGCTGGTATCAGTGATAGCTAATGATTACTATAGATGAGTTCTGATGGGAGACTGTATTTTGTAGTAGTAGTTGGTTATCCTCTCGTTGATTATCAGGTCTATAGGTTTCTGTCCTGTCTGTGCCAGCAATGATAGGTTTGGTGTGTATTCCTAGCAGCATTTTAGCATCCTTGCCTGTACAGATTAAAGTTTAGCTTTTATTCGTCTTCAAATCTGCACTGAAAACGCACCTCTTCCTTTAGCATTAGCCCTAACACAGTCCACACAATGCTCGTCCTTCTTATCTTCCCCCCATCTGCTCTTGCTACTTTTCTCCCCATCTTTCTCTGCAGAATCACTATATTCTCTGTTCCTGTTACTTGGTGCCTTTTTGTGTTTTCTATCTTTGTTTTCTGTTTGTCGTCAGTATTGTTGTTTATCGTCCCTCGTGTTCTATCCATGTAGTCCACGTCTCTTCCTCGTTTTAAGCACTAAGAGCATGCTCTCTATGAGTGTGAATATGCACTGTAAAAATCTTGATTTTATTTCTGACTTGTTTAACCCAATTCCTTATTATTTCAGAATATACAAGTGGAAGCAGTTTTCCCATCAGAATTCTTAAAGTTGCTTTATTCTAGTGCCAATGGCACCTACCATCGTGTGAGGACTCTTGCTCGGGGAGACACCATCATTCATGGACAGTTGACAGCTGTGATAGGAAGTGTAAGTTACAGCACGTTAATTGATGTGGTCAAAAACTTCCTGTAGCCTTGCACATTTGCTTTTGATTTTGTTTTTTGGGTTGGTTTTTTTTTCTACTTTCTTTGCCATATTTTTTTGTGGGGTTTGTTTGTTTCGTCAGTTTGCTTGTTATACTACTGAAAAACGTGACAGATTATCAACTATCTGTAGCTAAATACAAAGTAATCTGTAAAAGTCAATTTACCATTTTGGAGGTGGGCGAGGAACAAGTAGGATTTAACCTCTGCCTTCTGAGAGAAGGAAAATATGTTTCTTCCCAAGAGTCCAATCACTAGTTGCTACGTTTTACACCATAATAAATATTGGGTTTAAACATGCTTGTCACTCAAGATAGATGCTGTCCCTTGTGGTGGACTCTTCTTGGTCAATCCTTGTCAGGTGTATAGAGTGGGGAGGGATGGAGGCACTGACATACATCACTTGCCACAGGGGCCTGAAAGCCACAGTTTCCAAAGATAGCTGTTGTATGTCAGAAATCTACATCAAGATTGCAACAGCAATAGTAACCAAGTTGAACAGAATCTGATGCAGCAACACCACCAGGTTAGCTACCTGGTACAGACTGTGCATGTCCTTCATAGTTTTCACCCTGCTGTATGGGTGTGACATAGGGCTACCTGGTGCTGACTGTACATGTCCCTCATAGTTCTCACCCTGCTGCATGGGTGTGACACAGGCTGATACAGGCTTAGAAGAATGCAAACTCATAATCCCAACTTTTTGTGGAACCCATAGTCAAGATATACAAGCGATGTTTCATGTCCACCCATACTTGGCAATAAAACAAACCCAGAGAATTCTTTTAACATTTCTCTCTTATTCTTCAACTATTTTGAAACTTTTTCAACATAGTCGCTGCCAATTGCAACACATTTTTCAGTTCTGTATCCATTTTTGAAATTACTCCCAAAACGTCTATTTTGGCATCAATTTCAGCTGTTACCTCACTCCAGCAATGAGTTCCTCTTAAGTTTCGAAGTTCACTCTGCGCAGGGGTTCTTTCAGTTTCAGAAACAACCAAAAACCGCATGAGGCAAGGTCTGTTGAGTAGGGAGAAGGCTTCAAAGCCTTGACACAGGATTGTGCAAGAAATTCCAATATGTGGTTGGTTGTGTGGGCAGGAGCGTTGTCATGATGGAGCCACTGACTTTTGAGGGTTCTGAGGCAACCTTTGACCATGACTTCGAAAACTTCAGTCACAAACTTTGTCGACATTGTCTCAGTCTTTTGACATCCTAGACCTTGGTTCATGATGTTCGTCATCACAGCTAAAATGACCACTGCCAAATCGTCGAAACCAGTCTGTGACAGTCATTTTAGATGGACCATCATCGCCATAAGTTTATTTCAGCTCCTGCAAACTGTCAACAGCCTGAAAGCCATGCAGAAAGTGACACAATGCTGACGGCACAGGTGGATCAATCTGTGGGACATACATCGACTTGCTTCTCTGCATCCTGGGAAAACTAGGAGGGGAAAAATTATGAAAAAATGTGGGAACACCCTGAAGAATCACTGTATTGAGTCCGCATGGTCTGCATTCGCTGAAATACTAAAGTCTGGTCAGAAGTGGCACATCCCTCATATATTCCCTCAAAAGTGGCCACCACCATGAACCTTCTGGTAACATGCTGTCTGGTTTGGCCATGTGGCCCAGCATAACTGTTCTTCAAGATCCTGGAAAGTGGTGAATGCCAGGCTTCTGTCAGCCTGCATCTTCCCAGTTCCCACTAAAGAGCAGTAAGGGCAGACCAGCACAACAATAATAAAAGGAGAATAGCATAAGTACTAGGATTCCAACACATTAAACAGTTTGGCTAGATTTCCTCCATGAAGGTTATTGGAACATATTGTCAGCTCAGGCAGTGAGTGACAAGTAGTGCAGCACATTCTCAAGTGGTGCAGCATGGTTATTTTTGTGCTTACAGAAAAAAGAGCATTACAAAAATTACATGATGGATAGAAATTAGAAGAAGCTACTACCCATTTTAAGACCTCTGAGTTGACCGCTTCCCTTGTAAAAAAGAGAAAATGACATACAGATGGAAAATTGCTTATGATTGTGAGACTGAGATTGGAAGGAACTTTACTCCATGTATTCTTGTTGTGTTCAGGATGGCACGCCACATGCTGTTGTCCCAGCTGTGAAGGGAAGCCAGGACCTGGAGATTTATGATCCCATCACTGTCAACCCACCCCTTGCCATCTTCCCATGGGATCCAGTCAGCCGCTGTAACCACAACTTTACTGCTCAGGTATACCACTTCCAGCAGTCTGGAGGAGTTGTGGTATTTCTTTCTGTCATGATCTGGTAGGAAGTAACGGCAAAAAGTTTTACATGTAGCATTGTGCAACATACACAGTTCATAAGTGGCATTCTGTCAAAGGTAATGGTATAAGACCTTCTTGCTATTAGCTCAGATTGTTGCATATTTGATTTGCTATGACAGGCAGAAGTTTTACATATGGTATAAGACCTCCATGCTGTTAGCTCAGATTGTTATATGTTAAATAGCTCATATTTGATTTGCTATGACAGGCAGAAGGAGGTAGTGGAGAGTACTTGTGGGGATCTACAGACACAGAAACAGCCACAGTTAGCATTCAAGGGCAGATAAATACATTGGCTCCTGGGAGGAGCAACATTACAGCAGCTGATGCCAAGAACTCAGCGCATAGTGGCACTATGGTGGTAAGAGAACATATCATGCCTCGCATTTTATGTAATATTAACAATAATAATAATAAGGATGCTTGTACATCATGGAATCTCATGGTGGTAAGAGAATATATCATGCCTAGCATTTTATGTAATAATAACAAACAATAATTACAAGACTAGAAGAAGTGCTTGATTTGTTTATAACATGTAAACATTACTTAAACTTTAAGCTGGTGGCTTATTTATTTACAAGGCTGGAACAAGTGCTTGATTTGTTTAAATTATGTAAACATTCTCTCTACGCCCGCTACCATCACTCTTGTCTGTGTGTTTGTTCTTTCTCGGCTTGATTACTGCAAGTCCTTGCTCACAGGCTACCCCTCATACCTCATTCATAATTTCCAGAAAGTACAGGTCTGCTGCATGTCTGATGCTTAGAGCCACAAGACGGGACCATGTCACTCATCTCTTTCATTTTCTGCACTGGCTACCTGTCCCTTGTCCCATTCAGTACAAACTGTCTGTGCTGTGTTTTAATTTCTTTGCAGGCTCCTGCCCTGAATATTTCTCTGAACTTCTCTTACCCAATGTTCCAACCAGAAAACTACACTCATTGTCTGACAACCGTCTCCTAACTATTCCTGTCACCAGAACAACAACATATGCTCACAGGATTTTTAGTTACTGTGAAACAAAATGGAACTCTCTCCTTTTCCATATCCGCCACCTATCCACCATTGAATCTTTTAAATTTGCACTGATATGGTTTCTCTTTCTGGAGTAACTCCTAACTCGGTCCACACAATGATAGTCCTTTTTCACCCCCTTCACTCTCCTTTTTCTGCTTACCGCTACTTCCCTACTTGCCTTCCTCTGCAGAAAAACAGTACCCTCAGTTCTTGTTACCTGGTTCCTCTTTGCATTTTCTATAGTTGTCTTTTGTTAGTCATCACCGCTGTTGTTTATCCTTCCATTGTTTGTATGTTGTTAATCCTTCCGTCCTTCATATGCTATCCTTGTCACGTTCTTGTCTCAGCACTAAGAGCACGCCTCTTATGAGTGTGAGTATGCACTATATAAATCTTGCATTTATTATTACATCACTTAAACTTTAAGCTGGTGGTTAAGCCTATTTGTTATGTACAAGGCTGGAAGAAGTGCTTGATTTGTTTAAAACAACTTGGAAAAGAGACAAGATTGTAAAATATTTCAAATGCATTCGTAAAGATTTTGTGATTCATTATTCCATGTACGATGCATTCAAGGAGCCATATTAAGCTTCCTGAAGAAATGCATACCAATCAGTAATCGTTAAGATCTCTAAGACTGTAGCTCCAGCAGTTGACTATAGTCATCAGGTAATGTTAAGTGTTCTTTATCATTTTTAAAACAGGTAGTCGCAACATCACATACAAACACCAAATGATAGAAAAAGAATTATATTTCACTGTTTAACAGTTTGAAAAAGGACATCTCCATTAACATAATGGGAAAAACGCTCAGTCATGACAGGCACAGGAGCGAATTTTTTCCATTGAATCTGTCTGCAGCATGTGTTTGCTGGCTATTGTTGAAGACCAATCCATGCTAACCATAAGTGTCCGAAGATGGGAGTTGTTTGCTAGTCAGCCCATCCCAATTTACCATAAGATTGGTTGATGATATGCAGTGGCGCTAGAGTAGCAAGAGTACATGACATGATTGTTCATAATGTACATAGTCTTGCCATGACTTTTAACGACATTCATTACACCCTTTATGTTGCAGACTGTGCATATCATTCAGAAACAATAGAATTTAGTATCATGACAGGATATCTATGCTGTGTGTTTTACCAGTGATCGGTTTTGTTCAAGAATGTATATACACAAGTATTTTCTGTCATATGTGCCAAGATAGTTTTAAATGATAATTTTTGAACTGTTTGTAGGTACATGTGTTGCCACCAGCACAGATGAGTTTTCTAGTAACACATGTTGAAAAAGCTGTGGGAAAAACGCTTTCCATCCCCCTCATCCTGTCAGCACGTGTTGATGGTGAGTAGAGTTTACATGTGAGGGGAAAGGTTGTTTCAGGGAAAAAGAAGTGATAATATGTGTTGATTGAAAATGTTGTTGGTGAGGAGTGGTCACAGCAATGTTTTGTGAATTCTAAATGTGATGTTTGAATACAGTGCATGGTTCTGACGATGACTCAGTGCTTTGCAAAATTATTTTTCAACAAAAGGACTGGCCAACTTAAAACATTTATTGTTGTAATTAACAAACAGTGGAAAGATAAAATTAAGACAATGTCCCGCAGCATAGAATATGTTGCCAGAGAATCCAGTTACTCCGCTTTTATTCACAATTTTCTCTGTTGGGGCAGATGAATGGGACAAAAGTTCTTGCTGACAGCGTAGTTCACAGATGGGTCTGATAAACCCCTGCAATGAAACTTTCTCCTTGTAATTGTGCCATACAAAACTTGTAGCAGTGGGTGATGTCAACATCAGATGCCTTTGCAGCAGGTGATAGAAGTCAGATGCAGATATTGGAAGTTGGAATTAGATGAACAGAGTACGGCAGATTTGACACCTTGTTTCTCTCCATGGAGCTCACACCCTTGCCCACTCTTTGGTCCACAGCCAGATTGTACTGCCAAGGTGTAAACAGCTATTAAACTTTCGTCATGTGATGTTTCCACCCTTCTCATTCTTACCTAAGTCACAGATGTATACATATACCCACTCAGTACAATACAATACCACACCACTTTATTTGTCCCCAAAGGCAATTCCAAATAGTGCTCGTACTAGCAGTAATACATACATGATATAAAGAGATAATACATATACATGATATAAAGAAATAATACATACATATACATGATATAGAAGGAGGTAGTACAGCCATATATATGATATAAAAAGAGATGATGTATACATGTTGAAATAATCTGTTTCTCTCTCGTGCACACACACACACATTCCCAATAACAGTAAATATAGTGGATATAGTGGTGACCTTAGGTCACCTCATGGTATTACGAGTTCACGGCCAGTAGAATTGATCAGGTGAATGGCACGTGGAATGAATGAATTGCGGTGACGATTGGTTTTGCAAACAGGCATCGAGTACCTACAGCCAGACGCAAGAGTGAGAATTCACATGTCAACACATGATCAGAAATAGGATGACAAGAGTGAGAACTCACATGTCAACACATGATCAGAAATAGAGAGGATACGGGAGGCCTTCCTAAGGATTTGCTGATGACAGAAAGCTGCCAAGTCCCTCTGCCTGATTCCGGTGATTTTAGAACAGATATTAACAAGGGAGACAAGACTGTTCCTGTTCGCTAGGGAAAGGTGGAACCAGGAGATGAAAGAAAAAGTGATGAGACTTTCAATGAAGGACTGATAGAACCGAGTGAGGATGACAGAGCTGACAGAGAAAGATTTGAGTTTCCGTAGGAGGTACAGGCGTTGTTGGCTCTTACGGAGGATCATGTCAGTGTTGATGTCTCATTTAAGCTTCTTTTCAAAGATGGTACCTAAATATTTGTAAATGTTGACTACCTCGATGGCATCATCATGAATAGTACTGATGACTGTCTCAGGCTTTTTCACCCGAAAGTCGAAGATCATTTCCTTAGTCTCTGAGGCATTCAAGACAAGGAAGTGTTGGTCACACCAGCGGACAAAGTCAGGAAGAGTGCCACTGTGAACATGTTCATCATCATACAGAAGTGACAGGAGGGCAGAGTCATCAGCAAATTTGATCAGAAAGCTCCTGTCAGTAGTGCTTCTACAACTGTTAGTATAGAGTATGAACAGTAGTGGAGACAAGCAGCAGCCTTGAGGGGAACCTGTACAGGTGACAACAGGGTCTGAGAGAAGACCGTTAACAGAAACTCTCTGCTGTCTGTTTGTTAAAAAGTCCAGAATCCAGAGAGTTAGTTGGTGGGAGAGATGGAAGTCTGAGACTAGACTCTCCGCTAACAAGTGAGGTTGCACAGTGTTAACAGCAGAAGAAAAATCAGCAAAGAGAAACCTGGCATGAGCTTCAGGTTTCTCCAGATGTTTGTACAGAGTATTTAGTATAAACAGCTTAGCATCATCGACACCTCTTCCAGGTCTATAGGCAAACTGCAGCGGGTCAAGATGTTGATCAACAACAGTCATTACCTTGCTCCTTACGATTTTCTCATGAGATTTCATGATGAGTGAGGTAAGAGCCACTGGTCTGAAGTTGTTGGGTTGACTGGGCCTAGTGATTGTTGGAACGGGCACAAGGTGTGAAAGTTTCCAAATATCAAGGATATGATCAGAATCTACAGACAGCTGGAATAGATGTTGTAAAAGTTCGCTAAGTTGTTCGGCGCAGTGATGGAGGGTGAGTCTACAGATCCCATCTGGACCCGGAGCCTTGTTGAGATTTACTCGCCTCAAGAGATCTTTGACAGAGGACTGAGCAATCGCCAACCCATGCTCAGGGACCAGAGTGTTTAATATGGAAACATTGATAGAGAAGTCAAGTTTCTCAAAGCGGGCATAAAAAAAATTAAGCAGGTTGGGAAGATCACGCTAATCAACGCCTGCAAGTGCCACTGGTTTTTTAAGAGCATTTTCCTTGCGATTAACAGAGGACATATTCTTAATACCAGGCCATGCTGCCCTGAGGTCACCACTACTGAATTGCAGCTCATTTCCTCATATATATATATATATATATTCTTTCTCTCTTACACACACACATTAATTCTTTTAAGTCACCGTCCTCAGAAATAACTTTACAAATTGAGGTAATCCAGTGACAGTCTTTTAATTTCTTGAAGTTAATAATGAAGGAATCTTAAAAGCATTAGATTTGTGGGTGTAGTAAGGTGATGAATTATTTTTACATTGGTAACCAAATTTTTTACAACAAAATAATGAAATTCATCCCCTACATCATTAGTGTTACAGAGTGTACAAAGCCTTTCATTTCTAGTGGCTTCAGTTCGCCTACATTTATTCACTGTAATGAGGTTCAATGGCCTAAATTTTATTGAAGGGAGATAATCATGGGGAGGAAGTTTTTTAAAATTGATGTAGCATAAGGATCTAGCTGAAACTTCTGGGGCAGGATGGTGCAGTGGTGAAAGTGCCTGTCATCATGACAACAAGAATCAGGGTATCTCAGGTTTTTGTATATCTCAGCTCTCACACACCTCTCTCTGGATGTGACACTTTTTTACAGGTCTGACCCTCTGTGATTTTTTTCTGGGTACTCCAGTTTCTTTTACCTTCTGTGTGTGTGTGTTTATACATGCACTTGTTTGTATGTGTGTTGTATGCATATCCATGTTCATGAATGCATGTGATTCTGACTCTAAAAAGGTGCATGCTGGTGAGCCTGTGTGTATGTGTGTAACACGCCTTGAGCCGTGCTGGTGTTGGGAAAAGATGCCATATAAATGTGCTGTATGATGATGATGATGATGATAATCCCCCTTGATAGTTGACAACTTCTTTTCAGGACCATTGACTGAGATGGCATTTTAGAAACTAGTAAAATGGTCATTAAAATATGATTTTAGGACAGGTGTAATATTGTCCAGGGATCAATCATATTCATGGACATCGACAATTAATTGGGTAAAATTGGCCAAACTTGGGTAGAGAACTGGCTGGTTAATTTAACCCAACAGACAAACTAACTCCTGATTCATGAACCACTGAAAACACAAAGCTACTTAAACTGACCGGTATAGCAAGACCTCCCTGTGAAAGGGTGTGACTGCACATGTTGTTTGGTTTTCAGGTATGTATCAGAAGACAAAAATATTTACATTCAAAAACTAGATGACCAATGGAAAGAAATGAATGGCATCATTGCGATATGTAGTTTTGTATGATATAGCACCTGCTACTCACAGACTATCAATTCAATTTTTTTTTTTAAAGTATCGGTTCTCTATCATTCTATCTGTCCAGTTTACTTGTGAAGTCTAGAAAAAGTCTGCGTTCATTTCAGGGGAACTAAATCAGTCGCAATCTCTGCTATGTTTACTATAGGTGGGGAAACCTCTGATAAAATACTGGTTGATAAAATAATTTAGCCATCACCTTCAGTTAGCTGATCAACATCACTTGGGTATGCTAACAGGCTGGATAAGCATTCTCAATGAATATGAGCCCATGTGTATTAATGTTTCAGGATTATGAGCCCAGGTGTATTATTATGTTTCAGGAAAAATGGTGATGTTCACTGACTGCAGGCAGCTTCCACTAAACTTCACATTTTCAGATGCCTCTGTGTTCATGCATGTTCAAGGTATATATGATTGTTACATCATTAAGCAGGCAGACTGCTTAACATCCTGTTTTTAGACTTGAGTTTTATCATGTTCCATGTACGTGTTTTTGTTGCTTTGTTTATAGGAATTTAATGGTCTTGCTAGTATTTTTAATTCATGTCCCAGGTACCTCCAGAAGAAGGTTAAAAAATCGCACCATTCTAAAGCACACAAAACTTGATCATCCCTATGGTCAGACAAAGGTAGAGCCATTACACATGCTTCAAAAATTTCAGACATACAACTATTCTTCAGATGTGTGCTGAGCTCATTTTTTTCCCTGTACACCTTGTGTTAAGAGTTGATGTATAACAGCCATACACAACTGCTCATGCATTCTTTCCACAAAGCACAAATAATAGTCTGTTGTATATTTTTGCTGTTTCCACCAAAGTTCATTGTCGTCATTCAGCAGCTGTATAAGGACTCGACATGCCAGGTGATCCACAATGAGAAGCTTGGCAGTGAGGAATGAAGTAAGGAATGAAGAATGAAGTGAGGAATGAAGTAAGGAAGGTTGTATGCTCTTGCCGACAATCTTCCTGATTGTCATAGACTGGATCATGAGAAGAACAACCTCTAACAGCAACACAGGCATTCAATAGACCTTTGCAACTTGAGGATCTCGACTTTGCAGATGACATCACCCTGTTGTCCCACAAGCAACAACATGCACAGGCAAAGCTCGCTCGGCTCTCAGAAGAAGCAGCGACAACTGGCCTGACAATCAACATCAAGAAGACAGAGGTAATGCGGATCAACAACAAGCAAGAAGCCCCACTTCAACTACACGGGGAATGTATTACAGAGTATGACCGCTTCACCTACCTTGGCAGCATAGTCACCAAGGATGGAGGAGCAGATGAAGATGTAAGAAGCAGAATAAATAAAGCCAGGCAAGCATTCCACATCCCGCGACCCATCTAGAACTCCAAGTCATTATCTCGGCACACCAAGATCCGCATTTTCCATACGAACGTAAAGTCTGTCCTTCTATATGGGTCTGAGACATGGCGTGTAACAAACAACATCACCAACAAGATTCAAACATTCATCAACAGATGTCTGCGCCACATCCTCAACATCAGATGGCCCAAGAAGATCTCCAATACACACCTGTGGGAGAAAGCCAACCAAAAACCTGCCAGCCAAGACATCAAGAAGCGAAAGTGGGGCTGGATTGGTCATACCCTGCGAAAGCCGGCTGAAAATCTAACACGACAAGCTCTGGACTGGAACTCACGGGGAAGGTGCAGGGTTGGAAGACCCAGACAGACGTGGAGAAGATCGGGCCACAGCGAGGCGGAGGCAGCTGAAATGACATGGACCCAACTGGGGAGGGAGGCCCAGAACCGGGTCCACTGGCATGATGTAATTGCGGCCCTATGCTCCACTGGGGGCGAAAAGGACTAAGAAGAAGAATATTGTTGCTGGGCCTAGACAAATGACAAAAACACATGTAATACTTACACAAAAAACTGCCATGGCTGAAGATTCATAGAGTTTTTCTAGAAATATATTAACACTTTGAAAATGTGTAAAAGTAGTGTATCAGTTCAAGATATAATTGTATTTACCTAAAAACTATTCTCCCATTCAGGTTTATCTAAAGAAAGATGTACACAGTAAACACTCACATAGATAACATGCATATAAATACAGAATCTATCACATGGACACCAGACATATAAATACAGAATCTATCACATGGATAGTTGATAACGTACCTGTGCCAAAGAGTCTGGGAGCGCAAGGAATGGCCCAGAGAATAGACACAGTCACTAATCATACCCCTCCCAAAGAAAGGAAACAGCAAACAGGACTACAGAACCATTAGCCTTATCAGTCACCCAAGCAAAGTCATGCATCAGAAACACCGCAGAAGAGCTGCTAGCAGAAGAACAGGCATGGTTATTCATGCATTTTTCCATAAAATAGAAATAATTGTCCTAAGGTTGCCCATACATGTTTATTATTGCTTGACCTTGGATGTGTAGAAGAACAATCAAACATGAAAACTCAAAGCTATCAGGATTGGCTTCCACCAACAGAATTCAGACTATGCACAAACTTAAAAAAAAACTACAGATGATCACCTCAGCTTGCTGCCGGCAGGGAAGTGTGCTATAGAATGCTGCTGTTATTATTATTATGATGATGATTATTATTATATCTCATCTTCTGTACTAGTGAATGCTGCTACTGTCCTTGATCCCTTCTCTTATGTGCCTGTCACTGCATGTGACCATATCTGCTGATATTAATTAAATAATGCATGTAACTGTGTTGGTTTTCTAAACCCTATGTAATCTTCTCAGCAGCACAAGTGGAGCTGCCAGCAGGAGAAGGATGTACGGTGGTGTATTTGCAAGCACAGCGCCAAGGCCATACTTTAATGACTGTCACTTACCAGGCCCCTCAAATTTTGCTTCAGGCCAGTGTCACCATAGCAGCCTATATTCCCCTAAAGGTGAGAACAAGTATTTTCTTGACAGAAGTACACAGGGCCCTTGGAAACCAGTATCATCAAACCAGCCAATATCCCCCTAAAGGTGAGAACAAGTATTTTTGACAGAAGTAGACAGGGTCATTGAAAACCCTTTTTGGATGTTATGCAGGTTCTGTTTATGTTCCTAGCAGTGCACCAACTACCCAGCCTAGGTCTGTATTCTGCAGTTTATCCATGGATAAAATGAACTTAGTGGGATAAGGGAACTGACTGGTTAAATGACTTGGCCCATGAGTCTCAGAAGTTAACTAACCAACCAGCATATTGGGAATTCCCAACTCACTGAATCAGATAGTGGGGCAAGAAGATTTTAAAAAATATATAAAAGCAAGCAAAAAGTCAAATTTATTCATTCTGACTAAATGATGTTCCTTGTGCAAGCATTAGATGACAAAAATATTCTTTCTTTCAGAAACAAAATCAGCAGCAGGTAAAACAGAATGGCACAATGTCGAGTGCGATATTTAATAGTTTTGTGGCATTTGCTATGCCTGATTATGAATTTAATGAAAATGATATGTACTAAACAGGTCTGTACCATTAGGTCTGTCTGGTTTATTAGGTCAGTCTCATGTTTGGGTCTGTTGAGCTGGGTTACAATCTCTGCCATATTAAACATTAAATGGAGAAAGTTATCAGAAAGTACACCTCAGATAAGATACCACAATTTGGGTAGGACTACCCAGACTCCACGAATACAGGCCTTAAGCCGCTATCAGCAGGTAACTGATTTACATAGCTTGAATAGAATAACAGGCTGGGTAAATATAGAATATGAGCTCTGAACTGTTCGTGGCTGATGTTTGTCAGATCTTGATTTAAATACTAAATGTTCATATTTATCAGATGTTGATGTCAACGCTATACCTGCATGCTGTACACATTCTGACATCCTGCAGACACCTTTGTACTCGTATAAACATTCATTTAGTATTCACTGTTTTTTTTGTTGATTCTTGGTGTCTTGCAGCCTGTAGACCCAGAAAGGGAGATTGTGATACCATTAGCAGCAGCCAGGTCTGTGCTTTTCCAAGGGGGACCACAGCCTTGGGTTCTTGACTCATCAACATTTTTTACCAACGGTATGTTTCATATATATATATATGTGTCATTGATATTTCTTTGTACTCTCTCTGGCTATATATGTATATATACACACGTATGTGAAGCAAAACTATAAATGTACAGATATATCTCTCACTATGTATGTATATAATTTCTACTCAAGATAGACCAAAATGGTGAGCCTTGTTGCTGCATCAGTCCAGCTGTTCTCTTGATGACCAGTACAAGGAGACAACCATAACTGTTCATCAGAATACTATTCAAGGAATGAATGAATGAATACCCCACCATCTTAGATCAGATCATCCTGATTTTGTGTTTTAACTCTGTGATGTTTTATTTAAGGGATTACCTGTCCTTAAAGAGAGAATGACAGAGCTGACAGAGAAAGACCTGAGTTTCTGTATACAGATGTTGCTGCCCTTGGGTCATGTCATTGTTGGCATCTCTTGGGACTGGTTGTTGGGGGGAGCACATGGATAGATGAAGCACCTGACAAAGCCCACCTCTCAGTCCTGTCTTGGACAATGCATTAGAACAAATCATCAGGACAACTTGTTCACTCAACATGCTAGACTCTTGATCAGCTTCGTTGACCATGATGACTGTCTCGAGGCTGTAAAATGGATGTGGAAGAACTGGATTTTTTTTTTCAGCCAAAAATTCTCTTATAGCCAGTGAAGTGTAACTCAGTGTATTCATCATGACCTACTGTTGGTCTTAACTCACTTGCATTGTCGTACAAGGAAGCATCGCAATGGCTAAAATGCAATGAAATGAGCTCTGCCTCTTAGCTCCAACCCCTTTCTGACCTTGGACCACCATGCCTAAGCCTTTGGGAATTTCATTCTCATTACTTTCTGGACTGACAAACAGTGGCTGTGTCACGAACACAAAACAAAAGAAAGTATACAAAATTTAGTTATGTTATAACTTTCAGTTAATGGTAAAGTTATTGGCATCTTAGTGTGTGTGTTTAGTGATATACTGTCTTTTTGATTTCAGTGAATGTAACTAAGCCTGAACTATTGATCATACAACAGACTTCAAACAGCATTGTAACTGGTAAGTGCAGTGCAGATGTCTGAACTATTGAACTTACAGCAGACTTAAACTGTCTCAACTGGTGAGTGCATATAAATACTAGGCCTGTAGCAGGGGTCACAGTGTCTCAACTGATGAGTGCATCAGTACACTTTCAGCATCACCTCTTCTGCTTAAGAAGATAGTCAAGAATGAAACCATCAAAGTCTGATAGAGTCGTACATACTCAGAATGTATTGTGAAGAGGTGAAGTCTGACGTACATGAGATTATTTTCATGCCAAGTCATGAAGGCCCTACAACATGTGTAGTCATGTACTGGCTGACTGGAAACTTTGCACAAATGAAAACTACAACACTGGCATGCTAGGAATGTTTCTTTTGGCTGTCCAGCTGTAATGGACCCTAGGTGTAAACAATCCTTTGACATAAGTGAATGTCTTTGAGGGAAACAAGAAAAACTGCTTCAGCATGGTTGGTTCATTGTAATTCGATGTTTGGGCTCATCAGTGTGACTGGTTTGTAATGTTGGTAAGCTCACTGTTTTCCTTCTGACAAAATGATAGAGAATGAAGAATAACTAAAAGTGTGCATTTGTGCAGTGTCTGCTTGTTGGAGGAAAGAAAGTCATCCATGGTTTAAAACAAAAAGACAGTTTCCTTGCATTGATTTAAAGCAAATAGAATTTCTCAAACGATGTATATAACTTGTCATGGTTATTGACTTTCAGATAATAAAGTATTGTAGCCTTTGGGGTTTCTTGCTAGAGCCATTGCTGT
The DNA here is from genome assembly GCA_004794655.1 of Marisa cornuarietis. Lineage (NCBI taxonomy): Eukaryota > Metazoa > Mollusca > Gastropoda > Architaenioglossa > Ampullariidae > Marisa > Marisa cornuarietis. The sequence goes on from SMMW01000435.1 coordinate 631,456, forward strand.
CATCGTATGTTTTCATGAAAAGTTGCTAACAACTAGAGTATTTTTGTTAGAAATACAAAAAGCCTTGTTGAAGTGATACTTCTGTAGGAAGTAGGAAGGCTACAAGGACATGAAATGGCAGAAATGTGATTATAGAGGGAGGAAAACACAAAGAACAAGAAGAGGGATTTCTTGTTACCAGGCATTGGGAGGGGTACGGGGGTAAGACAGTTAAAGATAAACCAAGATATAAGTTTGTTACTGTTCAGGGTTAGGACTAACCCAGATATAAGTTTCCATTATTACTGTTGCAGGTGGTAGTCACACATTCTATGTTACCTGTCGGAACCTTGGTGAACAGGTCAGTCAAACAAATACCAATGTGTTTGTGTACATGTGTGCATTCCCTCACTGTGCACTTCCTTATATAATAATCAACAAATGTGTTTGTGTACAGATGTACATTCCTACAAAACAGATATTTTTAAGTAATAGATTTTTATCTGAAACTGAGGTCCTCAGCGACTCAGCCATCCACAGTCTGCAAATGTAGTGGCATATACATTCGTAGTTTTGTTCCTACTTTGCTATGTTTGTGTTTGTGTCTGTGTCTCTGTGTGTGTGTGTACTATGTTGACAAGTCTGTGTTTGTGTCTGTTGTGTGTAGTATGTTGACAGGTATGTGTTTGTGTGTGTGTGTGTGTACTATGTTGACAGGTATGTGTTTGCGTGCATGTGCTTTGTCAACAAGTATGTGTTTGTGTGTGTGTGTTTGTGTGCGTGCGCACATGAACTTTTATATGTATCCATTATGTTGTGCTTCAGAGACTGACCTTAACTGTGGGGAATGGAGTCACAGCCAAGAACAGATTTCCTGTCAATGAAACAGCCTTCATAAAGTGAAGATTGAAATTTTCCCATCATTTCGTTGTCTTTTTTTTGTCGGCCAGAGTTTATATTTATTTATATTTTATGATTTCAAAAGAACTATAATGGTAAATATGCCACTGAAACCTTAATTTAAACAATGTAAGCACTTGAAGCTTTAAGCAAAATTCTGTTCTTACCTTATATCTTTGAGTTTCATACTTTCTTCTTAAAATTTATGTCCATTGTGAATATCTTATTGTACAGTCAGTGAAGTGGGGGGGTGGAGGTAGACAAATCAGACACATAGCCACTTTTTTAAGAACATAATAATTTCTGAGCTCATTGCCATTCACAGCATCATTTTACTTACTGATAATTACTTCTAGAAAAATAATTGTTGGTCTCTTCAAATTATGTGATACTCCAGAATTTTGCATCTCACCCCCTACATTTTTAGGTGTTAACTGCAGCAAAGAAGAAAATCTGTCCGTGTCTGCATTAATGTGGTTGCATGTCAGCTGTACTTAGGATCAAGGTCCAGCCTTGTAAAGCTTTCTTTTAGATTCAGCAACATAAGTGCAAATTTGTAGTTGCATATGAAATATGGTTTATATCAGTTTACTTGTAGTAAATCAGTGTGTAATGCAATTGATGAAAAATGCATCCATTTAAGAAAAATTAATGATAAGGTGTCTAGCAACACTAGTCACCTTCTTCAAATCTCCAAAGTAAGCAGCCAAATACTACCTGCTAAACACACCTAAAGTTTGTTTCTTCTAAAAAGTCTTCAGCGAGAAAAAAAAAAGTTTGCAGGACTTATAATTCATGACCAATTTATAAACAATTCTCTTAAGTAGTTTGCTTTTAGATTTATTTGTGAGACATGCAGAAAGGTGAGAGTCTGTTATTGCAATATAAGGACTAAAATGGTTGTGTACATCTGCATCTTATGAATGTGCTCTCTTGTTGTGGTCTGTAATTAATTGTGCTTTCTTTTTATGGTCTGTAACTAAATGAAATCCACTTTTGGCAACAGAGTCGTTTGTGCACACCCAGTAGAACTTCATCTACAACCTGTCCTCATCTCTGATCCCCAGTTGGCTCCTTGCCCTGTCAGCCATCAGCTTCACCTGCCAGTGAGTACCCTTTCTCCACTGTAACTGCTTTTTGACATATCATGTGTCAGTCACTTTAATATTGTCTGTTTTTCAACTTTCTAGTGTAGCTATCACATCATTCTCAGAACTCTTTTGCCATTAAAGATCATTACTGTCAGTGAAGGTCATCGTTGACATGGACGTCTGCACTTTTCATAAACAAGTCAAGAAACTGTCTTATGGAAAAACATGATAACATGATGTCTTCAAATAAATTAGAATGCCACACAAGCCTCAGAAGTACTAAATGTTTGCCTTGGGAATAACAAGATGACAAGATGGCAGTAGATCTCGTGTAGGCTAGTGGAGAGAGTGGTGAACATTCTCACAATGATCTGCAGTAAGATCTGACAAACAGGGGAATAGTGTAGACCAGGGACTCAGTCCCTCATTGTGACATTTCTCAGCTGTGCCATAACTATTCCACTGTCAGTCATCCTTTTCAGTCACCTAAACAAAATCACATCAAAAGTCATACTGGCTAGATTGAAACCATGTCCACTTTACAGGGTAGAGAGAGAGAAGAACAGATGACCATCATGAAACTGAGAACAGCTCCAGGAGACTGAAACCACAAGCAGAAAAGATCATTGCAGAAGAGCAGGCAGGTTTCAGAGCAGGCTACAGTACCATAGGAGATTTTTAACCTCAGAATCATTAATGAGAAGTACCTCCATCACTAACAGGATTCCTACCATGCCTTCATAAACTTCAAGAATGCATTTGACTGAGCACCAATAGCTAACTGCAAGACCTTGCCCACAAACTTACAGGGACAATGCATGTAGAATGGAGACCAGCACTGACTAAACTCAAGTCATAGTTAATGGCAAAGCAGAGATTTACATTAATGAAGTACAGCTTGAGGAAGTACTTGGAAGCCACTCTTTCAAAGATAAGTACATGGCAGACATCCATATCAAAGTTGCTACAGCAACAGCAGATAACTACATGGCAGACATCCACATCAATGTTGCTACAGCAACAGCAGATAACTACATGGCAAACATCCACATCAAGGTTGCTACAGCAACAGCAGATAACTACATGGCAGACATCCACATCAAGGTTGCTACAGCAACAGCAGATAACTACATGGCAGACATCCACATCAAGGTTGCTACAGCAACAGCAGATAACTACATGGCAAACATCCACATCAAGGTTGCTACAGCAACAGCAGCAATGGCCAGGGCTCGACAGATTTACTCCCAAGTACAGGCTGTATAAATAGTTCCCATCCTGCCGTATGGATGCAAGGCGTGGACACTGCTAACCGATACAAAGAGGAGAACACAGACATTCAAAAACAAGTGCCTGAGAAGGCTGCTTTGGGTCTTGTACAGGAAGTACAATGACTTTGTATGGAGCATAGTCACCACTAGGAGCTGTCTATCATCAGCTTACAAGTGATACTGTAGGATCAAGTAGTTGAATGTACACAGGGAATAAAAGGGGCTGAAGAACAGAACCTTGCAGTGGCGTAGGAACCAGGGGGGGGGGGCAAGGGGGGCAGCCGCCCTCCCAAAAAAGATGCTGGGAAGGCAAGAATGTGAACGTTATTCATTGTCAGCATGGAGCTTGCCCCCCCAAAGCCGAGCATCTTCCTACGCCACTGCCTTGAGGCTCCCTGTACTTGAAAGTAGCAGGCAGAGATGTGCCTTCAACTACCACAGAGTGATTACAGTCAGACTGGTAGGACCAGAGCCAGCTCAAAACAATTCCAGAGACTGAACGTAACAAGATGGTGCTGGAGAAGGATCTCATGGTCGAGTGTATCAAACACCACCAGTAGACTCGGTGATCCAGATAGATCCAAAGCAGCATTGACGGTAAAAAGATATGATCCAAGTTGCAAACATTGATTTACCACTTATAGCAATGCCATCTCAGTGTAATGTCTCACAACCATCTGCTGGCTGAACTGGTTCCATTACATTGTGGCTGGAGCAGTGGTTCAGGACCTGGAGCAGCACCTTTTCAAGTCCAGAGGTTATGGTCAAGGCTGGGTTTCTTTAGAAGCAAAGTATCATGCGATATGATAAGATTTAGAAATACTTATTTTTTCTTGTTTTTACTTATTTCGCTTGTTTGGTTTTAGATACCTGTGCATTGTGGAAAAGATCTGCGAGTGCAGGTGACCCTGACTGACAGCATTGGACGGCAGCTTCAGAATATCTCTTCCCTAGCACTCGAGTGGACGCTGTCGACTGCTTCCCTTTTCACAGTAGTCCACCCAGACAACTTGCAAACAGATATCGTTCCTTCCGAGGATGGATCACAACAAATATTTTGTGGGTTGTGTGCAGTCTTCGGTTTTAAAGTTGATTGAATCTATAGAAATCAGCACTGTGTGGATTTGCATGCTGGCCTCTCACACACACACACACACACACACTCTTGCTTACAAAACTAACTCGGTGATGTGTCATTGGTCTCTACACTGATGATTGGTGCCCAGCTGTTGGCACAGTTGTGTGTAGTTTTACAAAACCTAAATAAGTATATTCAGGACACAGTTGACAGTAAGTTAAACATTTTTATAAGATAAATGAATTATATTTCCAACATGTGCACGTGTGCATACATGTAGAGGAACTGCATTTGGCGACACATAATGAGACACATGACATAAAGTGAACCTCAAACACTTTAATTTGCTTTCAAAGTACATGAAACAGAGTAGTTTATAAACTTACCTGTTAATTGTGTTTTCAGACTACCAAACGTTGAGACCACATGGGAAAACCGGTAGCACTGTTGTCACGGCAACTATCAGTCATTACAAACAACATTACTTGCAGAATGCTGTTGTAACTGCTCAGGTGAGACACATCACCTAGGCTGTATTTTTCAGTCATACTTTGAAAACAGTTTAATTACTGCTTTTAAGTAATACTGGTATACCTGACATATATATAAATATGGTATACCTGACATATATATAAATACATAACACAGGTACTTTGTAGTTTAACAGTTGCTGCCCTTAGATATCTGACTATTGTAAAAGTAAATGAGAATCTAAAGATATAGTTTCTTTGCTTAAGCAATAGCCTTCCTGAACTCCACTGTAGCTCATGTCAGGACCAAAACTCGTTAGTGACTGTGAGGGTCCTGTACAGCGCCCATGAGTGACCAAGCATCCATTTGTGCTTGCTTGCATATGTGTTTCGGTTCAGTCTGCAATGTGTGGGTCGTGGGCACTGTCTGTGTCTGTGATAGAAAGGGAGTGTGGAAGAGAAAGCAAGCAAGGAAGAGTGGTAGTGTGTGTGTGTGCATATGTATCTGACAGGCCTGGTTACTCTTTCTTTTGTTCTGTCTCTTTCGTCATCAAACCATATTGCGAGTGCAGTGTCACTTGGCCAATAAACAAACTCTTATTCCTCTTATTTTTCTTGTTATTCATGTCAGCATTGAAGAATAATACGGAGGAGCTCTGCCATTTAAGTGCGTTGAGGGGGAGAGGTGGTTATGGTTGTTGACTGTATTGGTCGTCCTTCATGTCCAAAAAAGACAAGGATTTGTGTGACTCAGTTGCACTAGGGATTCTCAAGTGAGTTTGGTCCCAGTGGGAAAGTGAAGGTCTGGCACAGATGAGGCACTGGAACTCCGTTGTCATCATGACAGTTGAGTGTACTTTGTGACATTCCTGACAGAAGTCTCTGCTGCTGGTTGACCTTTAACTTTATGGGGACTGTGATGGATCAGTCTGCTCCATTGCCTTTTGCCACTTTCTGCAGCTTCCAGTTCTTTAGGCTTTGGACCAGTGTAGGTTCTCCTCCAAGCTGTCCTCATAGCACTTGCACAAACGACCTTGCTTCCTCTTGCCATCCTCTATCTTGCCATACATGCTGCAGTTGGGAGGGGATACATGAGGTGGAATGTTATCAGTGGGCAATTGTGGGACTGGGAGGTCAGATAACCAGGATTGGGGGAGACAACATTAGAAGAGAGCCATGACTTTGCTTGGGTAGCTGATTAGGCTTATGGTTTTGTAGTTCTGGCACTGTTTGCTGTTTCCTTGGGAGGGGTATTATGAGTGCTTCCATTATTCAAGTCATTCTTTGTGTTCCCAGGCTCTTTGGCACAGAGGGCGGCCCAGTGGTGCAACCGTTAGTGCCTGTCACCAATACAGTAAAGGTTGGTTGTCCTGGGCTCAGTTCTCATCTCGGGCACGCTGTTCTTTCCCTGCAAGGGGCATCTATTTACAAGGCCAGGGCTGCCATGTAGCCTTAGTTGCTGGCTCGGCTGTGTACAGTTCTTTCAACCTCTTCCTGTAGGACTGGTAAGTCTTCAGATTGACTGGTTTTAGTCTGGTTGTTTTGAAGGATGTTAGTGTGTCTTCACCTGGAAGTTGTGCATGTGAGAAGGTGGCCATTTCTGTCTTCGATGGCTGAGGTGTTCTGTTGTCCTGTCAGTGATGGGGCTGTAGTCGGTAGGCCTTTTTTTGCTGTCACTCGGTGCCACTGTCTCTATAGTCTAGCATTGGCTCGATCCAGTTTTACCTAGCTGCCTTCATCCCTTTCAACGTTTGTGTCTTGAAGTTTCTCCAAATCAGAGTGAATTCTGGAAGTGGGGATGGTAAGAGTTTGAGAGGTGCTTCACTTTCAACTTCAGCTTCAGGCTCGGTAAGACAAAGTCATGGTCACTGTCTATGTCAGCACCTGGATATGTCTTTGTCTTGGCCTTGATGATGTGGGATTTGAAGCATCCAGGCAGTAGAATGAAGTTGATTTGGTTATGGGCTGATCCATGCGGCGAGTGTCAAGTGGTTGTCCTATATTTCTGGTGGGGATGTAATGTGTTGGCTAAGGGGAGTGAACAGATTTGTTCAAAGAGTCTCAGGCTCCTAGAGTTGGTTTCGCCACGGCCAAATTTACCCACTGAAATATTTAATATTTATTACCTTAACATTTAATTGGATTCAGATTGTATGTGATTATATTCCTTCTTATTTGTTGCAAGGATCAAGTTCTGACACGTGTTAGCAAGTCCTTGGCTCTGATGCTGGTGGAAGAGGCTGTTATCATCCCTGAAACCATTTCAGTCTTTAACCACCCATCAAACAAGGTATTGTGAATGTTTATCACTTCTATTCATTATTGCAGTTTGAAGCATCGAACAAAATATGTTTATCACTTTACTTCCTTAATTTGGTTTCAGATTAGTTGCTGCCAGATACAGATACATGTGAAAAGCTAATGTAGCTCCAGATGGGAATTTTTTGCTTCAGATGATGCTGCTTAGCAGGTCATATTAATAACACTGGATACTTGGGAACAATGGTGACTTTATAAACTGATTGGTGATAGCAAGCTACTTCAGAGGAACTAGTTGCTCACTTGTTTGGAAGCTGCAATTACAGCTTCTGGCTTTTTATGATTATAGATCTCTATAAACTATTTTGAATTTTAGTCTGGATTCACAGTGCTTGTCATGTTAGTAGTGGTGTACAGCACTTCATAGAAATTATACTACATTTTAAAGGTTACTGTTTGTTATTCTAAATGCTAGCAGTTCTATAGTTAAACTTTGTCATAACTGTCAGAATGTAGGTTGTTAATGTTGTGTTAATCCTTTCTGCTATAGCAGTTTTTTATATCAAGTTGTCATTTTTTCATAAGTTGTATTTAATAAAATCCTTATTGCTGATTGGTAACGTGATGTTTATCGTTTTATTTGTGTTGTTACCAAACTCGTGCAGCATACAAATTTCTCTTACACTCTATGATAAGAAGGAATGAGATATCTGAGAACTTGCATGGCTTTGTTTAGGTCACCATAGAAATACAGAAAGGCTCTGGGTACTTTTATGTTCCTGCATTGGACTCTTCAGTGCTTCAGGCTTCTTATCTTGCCAAGTCTCACTCCATTGTGGTAAGTGCACTTTATGTACCAGTAGCTTCTTAACAAAATTCACGCTTGACCTTAATGTGCTGAATAACTACCGCCCAGTTTCCAACTTGTCTTTTCTCTCCAAAATCATAGACAAAGTAGTTTTGACACAGCTCTGGGTCTATTTACAAAAGCACCAGCTCATCCGACAAGCTCAGTCAGCACAGAGACCTTTTCACAGCACCCAAACGACTCTAATTAAAGTGACCACCGACATATTATCTACCCTTGACAGTGATGTTTCTGCCTTAACTCTGCTGGATATGTCTGCTGCATTTGACACTATTGACCACTCTCAGCTCTTTTATAGACTCCACACCCTCTGCAAAATCACCGCGAGGTGGAAGCACTTTCCCTTTCAAAGTCAACAACAACAACAACAATTACGGGATTTCTGGACCTGCTCTAGCATGGTTCAACTCCTATCTTATTGATAGGACGCAGACTGCATTCGTTGATGGTCAAACATCTCGCGCTGCTCCACTTTGTACTCGGCCCAGTTCTGTTCATTTTGTATATGAAATCACTTTTGTCTTGCATCCAGTCTCACAAAGTTTGTCACCGATCATATGCAAATACGTGCAACTGTACTGCTTCATTCCACTGTCTGAGTTTCACTCTGCTACTAGCACAATAGAAGTTGTATCAGCAATATCAAGGACTGGACTGGATGGTAACAAAGTATAGATGTGACCCTTTTCTATTTGTTAGGGAAACTACTTTTATCAAGGATGTCATGAAAGAGCTCTAAAATAAGGTGTTTGGTTTTAAGGTGGCAGTTTTTGAGCATTTGGTCAGTGATAAGATCTGGTCCTGGTGCAGATTATAACTTTTTTGTTGATAGGGCTTGCTCAAGCTCTTCCATAGTTATTGTTTGTTAGTTTGAAAGGATCTTCTTGGTTTAGAGGGGATAGAAAATTACTTTCAGCCTATGTAGAACTGGATGTGATTCATCCGGGAAGATAAAGGCAGCACTTGAGAGGGTTGAGTTCCACCTTTCACATGCCATGAACCACTTTTTTGTTTTCTGCCCCTATGACTACTAAGCTTTGGGACTCTTTACCTGCAGTTCATCAGACATGTCAATAGAAACTGTGCATGCCACATTCCAAGCAAAGAGTGACTTCAAGTACAAGGTTTTTGTTGATATTTATAACTTAACTGATTGTTTCAGCTAAAAGATTTATTTGCACAATGATTGTCTCAGCTAAAACATTTATTTGCACAGGTGAACCCACTGCAAGAAGGAAGCCAGAGTATACAGGTGTTTGACCTGTGTTTGGAAGTAGACAGACACCCCACTGCTGTTGTCTATGTATCAGGCGTTGCCACTATCCAGATGGCTGTACAGGATAAAGTAAGTCTAGTTGTCTCTAACTCTGCCCTTTCTTCTAACCCTTTATGTCTATGGGGTAAGGCTATGTCTTATGTCAATGCACTAGAGTTGGGGTTAGGATTAGGTCGTGTCTTCCGGGCAGGGTTATGTCTGATGTCTGTGGGTTAGGGTTGTCATGCCTACAGGGTAAGGTTATGCCATGTCTATGGAATAGGGCTGACTGTGGGTTAAGTCTTATGTCTGTGCACCTCCTGTCATCCTGTGTCTTTCTCCCTCTTATCACCTAGTGAGTGTGTATTTCATGTGTGTGAGTGTGAAGGTGAAGAAACAAGATCACTGGCTTGTTGGCTGTTCTTATTTTTTTATGTCTTTGTTGGTCATATGGCTAAATAGTCATTTTAAATTAACTGTAGTTGTCTATAATTTGAACTTCACATTTTCAATATCGATTGAAATGTTTATTGTTGAGAGAAGAAAAAAACATTTAACTGTTTAAAAATATGTGACGTTGGACCAAGCGATTTAGTGTCATAAAGAATGTGTTTGTGTGTGTGTGTGCACGCACACATGTAAATGCATGGGTAGGTATGCACACATGCACTGCCGTCGCATGGTGGGTGCCCCTCCTACACCAGGCTCCACCTTTTATTCGGCAGTCATTGCAAAGCGCCCGTCAGCCTCTGTCTGTCCATGGGTCTCTACTGAGGGCCCTGTCCCACTCCGTCAGGCTATGCCTCTTCCTCATCCTTCTGCAAGCAGTGGTGGCACCCAGTCATCACAAGCATCTCAGACACAAACATCACAGTCCAAACAAGCTTCACCAGTCAGAAACACTACATGTCAACAAACACGCAACACAAAATCACGAAAAAGCAAGAATACCACACCGCAGACAGACAAGGACACAAAAGCAAAATCACCAAAAAAAACCATCACTCAGCACAAAACATCTGGGGCCACCACAGCTGAAATTTCAGTCCCTTTCTCCAATCATTTTGCCTCTCTTGGCGAGCAGGGGATGGATGTGAATGAATGACACTTAGCATCGCCTTCTCTATCCCGTGGTCCCCTGCCTTCTCCTTCTTTATCTCCCGTTGCTTTTATGAGGCGCTCTGCGTTTTTCCCTCACAGATAGAATGTCAACAATCCTTCAGTGGAACTGTTGAGGGATCCAGGCCAACTTTGAAGAACTTCGAGTCTTAGTATCTCTTTTCTCTTTTGATATTATAGCTTTTCAAGAGACTCTTCTCCTGTTTTCTACCACCTTTTCCTTTAAAGGATTTCAAATTTTACATCAGGACTCGCACACTGACGTCCCTCAGGTGGGACTGCTCTTCTTCTTTGTTCCTACCTTCTGTTTGGCCAGATAGCACTTTCCACTTCCCTCCAAGCAATTGCTGCCCAGGTTACTCTGGGCAAAACTTTCACTGTTTTTCAGTATCTATCTTCCTCCATTGGCTCAGATCTCCCAACAAGACATTGAGGGTCTTCTGAATCAACTTCCTCCTCCCATCCTTCTTTTGGGGGATTTCAACGGACACCATCCCCTGTAGGGCAGGGCATCAAGTGACACCAGGGGATATTTGTTAGAATCCATTTTTATGGAAAGGGATCTGTGTCTTCTAAACGCTGGCTCAAACACCTTTTGCTGCCCTTCCTGTGGCACGGTCTCTGCTGTGGATCTGTCGGTCGTCAGCCACACCCATCTACTCGATTTGGACAGTATATGACCTGTGCAGCAGCGGCCACTTCCCAATAGTTTTACAACTCTTAACTTCCGTAGAGCAGGAAGGTACTTTCCGCAAGGACGGGTGGAACTTGTCTAGAGCAGACTAGCCTGCTTTCCAGGCTCTCTGTACCACCCGCCTTTTCTCTGGCTCTAGTTTTAACTTAGAGATAACAGACTTTAACGATGATCCCACTCTACATCCTATTAACCTGTTTACCTCTATTTTAACCGAAGTTGCTTTAGGAACAATCCCTAGGTGAGGGCTTCGCAATCACCGACCACATGTTCCGGGGTTTACTGAAGAGTGCAAGGTGGCCCAGCGCCTTGCCTTCCACCATCCCCCTCCTGAAAATGTATTAAGGTTTAAACGTAGCAGAGCTCAGGCTCGTTTTACTTTTAAACAGGCAAGGAAACTTGCGGGGCAAAGGTATGTGTTCACATTGTCCTCCCATACCTCTCCTGTACCATGAGGTTTGCTATCAAGTGTGGACCGTACAAGTCTTTATTAGTTTCCTTCCTGTTCTACACATGCAAGACATGAACTCTGCTTAGCGATACAGAAATAAAAAAAACAATCGAGACATTCAAGACAATGAAAATGCTCTGAATCTCCTTCCTAAAGACCAGCAAATATATACTGAGCACCAAGAACCCCCTGCGGCAACAGTGAAGTGGCACAAGCTGTACATGTGATGGACATGTGATGGCACGACGCTCTTAAGATTGTTAGGCTATCTTGGAAGATGGTTGACACAGAGAAAAATAAAAAATGCTGGCAAACATAATGGACTGACCATCTTATGTCGGACTTGCTTACCACCACTCAAGACAAGCTTCAATGGGAGCCTCACTCAGTGACCAGTGGGAGCCTTGTCAGCTGTGGAGTTTGTACTCAGTGACCAGTACCATACTAATCATTATATATTTCTACATTTGAGACATTGATCCTAACTGAGGATATATAAAAACATTCATTCATTTGTCCCTTGACCAGGAGTGATGACCAGCACTGATTTCCTAAGTATTATCTTGGAGCAGGGACACATTTTATCTGAGATAGGATTCACTTTTTTCTGTTTTTAATTTTTGAGGGAAACCTTTGTTTTGTTCAATCTGATTTGCAGGTGGAGATTCATAAGGAGGTAACAGCTGTCATCAAAGTTCTGGATGCCTATGGACATGCTCTTCTCCCTAATTTTTTTACACTCATGGGACTCACTTTGCGTGCTGCATCAGACATTGTGTCTGTCAGGTAGGTCATATCTGTCAACTGGGTCCTGTCACTGTTAGTGAGTTAGGTCTACTCAAAGAGATTTTGTGACATAGGACATGTCAGACACATTTTCTTTATGATAGTTTATGTGTTTAATTTGTGTTCTTATAACTTCTTAGGGGCAGTCCCGTGGTGCAACGGTTAGCACCTGTCACCAGTACAGTGAGAGTTGGCTATTCTGGGTTCACCTCTCGTCTCGGGCACGCTGTTCTTTCTCTTCATGTGGCATCTGTTTACAGGGCTGGCTGCCTTCCTTGCCATGATGTAGCCTTAGTTGCTGGCTCGACATAAAACACCAATCCCAATCCCTATTACTTCTCTGTTTTCCCGTATCTTTTAACCATTATTTCATCTCCTATCTTTTTATTTTTTCTTTCTCTGTTATTTAACATTGTCTCTAACTTATGGATTTTTTGTGACTGAATAATTTCTTTCTATGTTATAATTTCACAGTGTGCAGATGTGGATATCTTCTAAGCACTGTTATGTGGAGATATTGGTGATGTAGAGTTGTGTCATAATATTGATTTCTGTACATGATCTGTTCTAATACATTTGAGTGTCCAGAACTGCCTTTTCCAAAACAGGATATGCATTTAAGAACTCTTTCTGCTTGTAGTTTGCAGGGTTTGTACAGGCTTTTGCACTATCTGCACAAAAAAGAAATAACAACAGCAACAACCTAGAAAATGTCATATAGGCTGTCCACAATTGTTTAACCAAACAAAAAGTTCAGTTTTAAAATACAGTCACTTCACCTACATAATGTCGTGGCATAGCCCTCTCTCCCCCCAAAAAAGCCCAACCTTTCCAGCTACTGCTTTTCTGCAGGTGCTAGCCCTTGGTTAAGAAGAAAAAAATGTTGTTATATAAACTCACTGACTGTAAGAATGTTTTGCCAATCTTGTGACAGTCTCAACACTTGGATGCTGACACCCTCTGAATACACATAATATCCCAACATTGTCACTTGGATGCTGACACCCTCTGAACACACGTAATATCCCAACATTGTCACTTGGATGCTGACACCCTCTGAACACACGTAATATCCCAACATTGTCACTTGGATGCTTACACCCTCTGAATACACATAATATCCCAACATTGTCACTTGGATGCTGACACCCTCTGAACACACGTAATATCCCAACATTGTCACTTGGATGCTGACACACTCTGAACACACGTAATATCCCAACATTGTCACTTGGATGCTGACACCCTCTGAATGCAAATTATCCTAACTCTACGTTTGACATTGGTCAGCTCATTGTAGTCATTTCTGTTGACATCCTCTTTACAACAATGCTTAGCCGACCCTTAAGCCGGTCATTATTTATTTCTCTGGCTGGTTGAATGAGGAAGTCTGTTGCTCTTGCTCACCTTTTCCTTGGCTTTGATACAAACTAAAAAGGTTATATGTAATTAGACTGTCAATTTTTTGTCATTTACAAGAATATATTGTTCCCTTGTAACAGCAAACATAATGTTTATATGCATTTGTTTGCTGAGCATGTCTTAGGGGTTTTTTCACATTCATTTTCATATTTCATGTGCAAGGTATTCTGTTGGACCTTCAGGGCCTTTGGCTTCTGGGGTAGTATGCCACTCTTCATCTAAAACTTTCCCCTCTTTCAAATTTGTTGGATTTGTTCCTTCTTATCCTCAGGAGCAGAAAATAGGAGTCCCTCGGGGCGGCATACTCTCTTCTACTCTCTTTAACATTAAAATAGATTTGAGTCTTTCCACAAACTACCCTTCCATCCCCACATCAAACCTGTGCACCTTCATGTCAGAAAACCTTTGATCTTCTTCCAATAGTTGGCCATTAGTATATTTGAGTGGTATGTTTGATCCTGGCGGCAATGCCACTGGGACACTCTGGGCCATCATCCTACCCTGTTATTCTGACTGCCCACCTCCAGGCCATTCTGTGCGGCAGTAGGAGGTAGTAATTAGTAGACAGGATGAGACACACCGTTGCCCCACACATTCCCACCTTTTGTCTGGCAAACCGTCACCAGTTTGCCCTCATGTCAGCGACTTATTACTGTTTTACATGTTTTACTCACTTAGCTTGGCATCCAGAATGTCCACCAGCAATTTTTTTACTTCTGGCTCATTATTTTTCTCAGTTTAACTCTGCTGGTAGCTATTTTTTCAATTTTAAAAATGGTAGGGGTTTACCATTGAATTTAAGGTTTTTGCCGTTTAGGTTCTGGTTTAATTGCAAGTTTTTAGGTCACAATACCCTTTTTAACATATTACTTTTTTTTTCTTGGTTGTTGGTTTACATTGTTAGTGGTGGTGTTACTGTATCATATAGAGTCTTGTCATTGTAGGGTAGCCTTCTCTCACCTTGATATAATAATGGAAAATGCATGGGGATAAATCTTGGCTATAGGGTCGGTGGTCCAGTATTTGCCATCGGAACTGTGGCAACTTGTCCTTCGTTACGTTTGCCATCTGGGGGCGTGCATTACCGTGTAACAGAATGACACCTTAAATCAAGAGTCCTGAGCGTCAGGGGCATGAACAGTTTTTGATTTTTGAATGCAGACACCCAAGAGTTCCCACCATGAGTATAAATTATTTGCCTGGCGTCTACTACATTTCATTTGACTTCCCCTCATATGTACAGACCAGTGGTGGAGATAAGGTGCTGACCTGTGTTTTGTATGTGTACAGACCAGTGGTGGGGATAAGGTGCTGACCTGTGTTTTGTATGTGTACAGACCAGTGGCAGGACCATCAGAGGACCATTTATCAGGACTGTATTCAGTAACAGGCATGACAGTTGGACACACAACTCTTACTGCTTCCGCACATCTGCCTAATGGTCAGATGTTAAACAGTGCCTCAAAACCAGTTGAGGTAGATATGTTTATGTACATCTGTTATGGTCAGATGTTAACATTGAGAATGTGACTGACTTCTGACAAAATAAATAGTACATGTCATTCATGAGGACACAATATAACTCACATAATTAAAAGAATATGAAACTATAAATGATAGAAGGATAATTCAAATTCACATTCCAAACTTGTAGATGCTTTTTCAGATCTGTGACTTGCAAAGTGTTGATTGCACATGAACTTTCACCAGTGGAAATGGAGAAACGATAGTCGCGAAGCGTTTCTCACGTTTTCCAGAAAGATTTTGGGCAGTACAGGTGATAGGTTAGGGTGTAGCAGGTGTTTTCCAGAAAGATCTTGGGCAGTACAGGTGCTAGAGGAGAGGACACCCTTGATGGATGCCTTGAGTAAAAAAAACATTTTTTTAAAGTTCGTTGGAAGTGCCTAATTTTGTTTGTATTTACAAGAATCTGCTTTGTCAAGGTTAATTTAGGTAAGAAAAGTTGATTTCTACAAGTTTGGAAATTTAATGTTGATTTATACTCTTATTGGTTGTAGCTATAGTTTTGTGATATTTTTTTTTAACACTTGAATTTTATGCATAGCCTCAAAAAGATTTCTAAGTGGCGCAATGAGCATTCTTCCGAATGGATACCTGCGCATTACAAATGGACATCATCATCATCATCATCATCATCATCATCATCATCATCACAGTCACATTCTCAATGTGTTTATCAGCGTAACTGATCATCATGTTGATTTTATGATACTGTAACCTTGTCGTTCTGTTAATGATCATTACATATGTTGACTCAATGATACTTTGACCCTGTAGCTATATTTTGATGGATGTTGCTAATCATCTGTGCAGGTCTTTCCTCCTCTGAGACTTAGACCTGCAAACATCACTCTAATCACCGGAGCTACATTCCAGGTGGGAAGCTACTTTAAATATGCTTTAGGTCTGAAATTGTCCAGAAGTAAGGAAGAATATAACAGCACCAGCTTTGCTTATCAGAGAATTTAAGAAAGAAAAATATTTTCTGCTGCAAAATTGCAGACTTTGTGTAATCTTCTTATCTGGGAACAAAAGTGTCATGGAAGGTTGGGCTAGAACCCTGTGGAAATTTTGTCAGTGCTGTTTACTTTACAGTTTTTCCACATTTTATAAATGAAAGGAGACAAACTACAGAAATATTAAAACATTTTGGTATTCTTTTCTTGGCTGGACACATGTCTATCATACTTTCTGTCATGCTAGTCTAACTTTCTGCTGTCACTGCTATGAACATCTCTATCATAAGACTTTAACTCGATCTATACTGAACACTACGGAAGTCTTACGTGGCGGTTCTGAACCCTTGGACGGATGTATTCACCTCTTTTTCAAAAAATCATAAAAAATTAACTAAAAGAGGTAGAAGAACAACTCAAATTGATAATGATAGATCAAAATGTAGAGAAAAGGAAAAGCCTAACCTTGTGTTTGCTTGAAAACACACTTTTATAATATTCCCAACAGAAAATGCCATGATAATGCGCTCAAAAAAACTCCCGCAACGTAAATGAAAATAACGTAAGGGAAGAAACTACTGAAATCTTATGGAAATAGTCCACCATGATTCCCTCCCTTTAAAAACTAGTCCAGCCAATCAAAAAATTCATTTGTAAGAGGGAAAAATGTAAACAAATGGTCGAGCGCCATTTTGAATTATCGAAAGTACGTTGCGGTTTACTCAATTTGACATGGATTTGTACTTCAACAACCGTAAAGGAGAAGAAAATAGTAAGTAATATTTAAATTCTAATGTATATTCTAATAAAACATATGTTTGTTTGGTACTTTATGTCTGTATATATTGAGTAAATAATTCTTTTGTTATTTTCTGAAATTTACGTTCAAGTGTTCTAAAACACGTACAGTTCATTTGATTTTAGTACTCGAAGACAAAACCTATGTATCTTAAAATTTACACCAAGTGAATGTTTTAAAAAAGCTCTTTAAAACGGTGTATTACAGATGGTTATCTTTACTGTAGATTAATAAATATAAATTTTCAAAGCTGCCGGTCGAAATTTCAATACCGGGAATTCGCTAGCCTTTTACCAAACAGAAAGACAGGTAGCGTGGGAAAATGCAAAGACTTTCTGTTAAAACTTACTTCCTACATTTTTTAAGAAAGACAATTGTGTTCAGAAATGAATAAGCTATCTTATTTATTAAGTTTTTCTTCTAAAAAAAACGATATTTATGAGTAACAACATTTAAAACCTGCATCACACCATAGGGTGCGAACCGGGTTCAGGCGAAGATCACGTGATCGCCCCTATGAGGGCGATAGGTAAGGAAAGAGTTAACTTTCAATACACTGAAAAACCTGCCTCCCTCCATTTCCCCACTACATACTGACCTCAGGTTTCTGCTTTGGCACATATATTTTGAATATGACTTTTCTCCCCTTAGTAGCCATGATATAGCCTTACTTGCTGGCACAGCGTTAAACACTAACAAAAATTCTCCCCTTAGTAGCCCGCTAACTGTTATCAAATGATTCGTTCAAATTGCTCAAGCACATGGTCAGTTGTTGGATGTTTACTACCCAGTCAGACTTTAGCATATGGCTACAAGAATCGCTTCTACAAGATGGTACCACCACTGCTTCCAGATAACACATTGTAATATTAGTTTGTAAATGGATGGAATTAGAGCTAGAGCTATTAAATTTATGAAGTTCTAATGATTAAAGGCATGAAAGATTAAGAGGTGAAAACTAGAGCCTGCATCAGTTGAGATGGGTTAGGGGAATGGAGGCAGACATTTAAAAAACTATAAGTAGCTGTCCCACTACCTGCCACCACATTTTCTGCCACCATCTGTGTCTGTGTTTTGCAAATTCCTTCAGGCAGCTTCTTCTACTTATCAGCCACTCATTGCAGATAGTTTCTTGAAGGTCTAAGCTACAACCTACCTGTCAGCCACCAGTTAAAGACTATTTCTTGAATGTCTAAGCTAGAACCTTCCCAGTATAGTGAGGATCTTCTCCATAGAGGTGAAAGAAAAGGGAGAGGAGCTGAGCATAGTTTATGACCTGTGACCTTACTGACTCAATGTATATCACTACTTACTGACTGAGTATATATTCACTACTTCATCTATTTACTGTTCATCTAGTCGTGTTGTGAACAACTCTATCCCTTCTAAACACTACTTCATTCATTTACTGGAGTCATCGTGTTAAACAACTCTTACCCTTCTAAACACTACTTCATTCATTTACTCTAGTCATTGTGTTAAACAACTCTTACCCTTCTAAACACTACTTCATTCATTTACTGGAGTCATCGTGTTAAACAACTCTATCCCTTCTAA
This sequence comes from Marisa cornuarietis, assembly GCA_004794655.1. Taxonomy (NCBI): domain Eukaryota; kingdom Metazoa; phylum Mollusca; class Gastropoda; order Architaenioglossa; family Ampullariidae; genus Marisa; species Marisa cornuarietis. Next base: position 649,932 of record SMMW01000435.1, read on the forward strand.
ACACTACTTCATTCATTTACTCTAGTCATTTTGTTAACAATTCTTACCCATCTAATGCTACAATACAATTGTTCCTTTTGCAGCAAAGCAGCTTGTGATATAAAAAGGAATTAGAATATAAAGTATTATGTGGGACAGCAACAAGAGTCTACTACGCATAAGGACTTGGAAATATTACACATATTTCACATTGCAAATAATAGTCAACACAGCTCAAGTCTGGGACTTCTGCAAGCCATTTAAAAAAATTATTTAGTTATTTATTTTAATGTATTTATTTATTACACACAGTGTTAAACATATTATTTCAAATTCCCCTGACTTTTAATGGTTTCTCAACATTTTGATGACCGGAAGATCACAGGAATCAGGCAGAGGGACTTGGCAGCTTTCTGTCATCAGCAAATCCTTAGGAAGGTCTCCTGTATCCTCTCTATTTCTGATCATGTGTTGACATGTGAGTTGTCACTCTTGTCATCCTCTCTATTTCTGATCATGTGTTGACATGTGAGTTCTCACACTTGTCATCCTCTCTATTTGTGATAATGTGTTGACATGTGAGTTCTCACTCTTGTCATCCTCTCTATTTCTGATCATGTGTTGACATGTGAGTTCTCACTCTTGTCATCCTCTCTATTTGTGATAATGTGTTGACATGTGAGTTCTCACTCTTGTCATCCTCTCTATTTCTGATCATGTGTTGACATGTGTGTTCTCACTCTTGTCATCCTCTCTATTTGTGATCATGTGTTGACATGTGTGTTCTCACTCTTGTCATCCTCTCTATTTGTGATCATGTGTTGACATGTGAGTTCTCACTCTTGCGGTCAGGCTGTAGGTACACGATGCCTGTTTGCAAAACCAATCGTCACCGCAATTCATTAATTCCACGTGCCATTCACTTGATCAGCTCTACTGGCCGTGAACTTGTATTGATTGACCTGTATTAACCTAAGCTCACCACTATATATCTGCTGTTGCTGGGAATGTGTGTGTGTGTGTGTGTGTGCACGCGAGAGAGAGAGAATTATTTCAACATGTATACATTATCTCCTTTTATATCATGTATATGTATGTATTACCTCTTTATATCATGTATGTATTACTGCTAGTACGAGCACTATCTGGAATTGCCCTTGTGGATAAATAAAGTGGTATTGTATTGTATTGTATTGACCATCTAGAGTTTATACATCAGCAAGGGAATGCTTGATTACCGACAGTAAACAAGATCTTTATCCATTAGGACTTTTTATATATCAGGTTATAGCACTTGGAGGTCCACAGCCACAAAGCATAGTGCAGTTTGGTGTCCTTGATGGCAAAGTAACATCAGTTTCTTCAAGTGGGCTGTTGACAGCATTATCCATTGGCACTACAAAGGTTGTTGGAAAAGCAGTTGGCCTTGACCCTATATCAGGCGCATCAATCATATACTCTCAGGTGAGGCAGTTACTCTACATTAGTCTTGATGTGAATCTGTTGAAAATGCTTTTTATGTCATTTAAGTTATCCTAACAAGAAGTTAAAAAATAAGACATTGAGAGGCAGGTAGGCAATAGGCCAATGTTGAATTTTCTTTTTTGTTGTTTTCTTTTCCTCTAATTTTTCCATGGTAGGTATGCAGGAAATAGCAGATGACCGGACTGTTATGATCAAGTGCGCATGAGCAGTGATGGGATTTCCCTGGCTGCAACTATGTAGGTCGAGTGTCTAAATATAAACTGCCTGCTAGTTGCCCTGCAGTAAAAAAAAAGGTGACAAGTCTTGCACACAATCCGCTCGCCTGGCAACCAGCCAGCTCATGGGAGGTCGGAGGTTTAGCAGAACGTAAAATGCCCGCGGGACAAGACTTCGACCCCAGATCATCAGATTTAGCTCAGGTCATCAGATTTAATGCTGGTCATCAGGTTTAGCGCAGGACATATTTAGCTCAGATCATCAGATTTAGTGATAGTGATCAGATTTAGCTCAGGTCATCAGATTGAATGCTGCTCGTCAGGGTTAGCTCAGGATGAGACCAAGCTGGCTTTCACATTGGTAAACATCCACATGTGAGACTGTTATTAATCACAGTACTTCTTCTTTCTCTGACATTTTTATATTATGTCACTATGGTTTTTATATGGTATATACAGTCTTTTCTTAATTCATTTTATGCTCTTTATGTTATTTGCAATGAAGGTGTTTCACTTACTTGTGTCTGGAAAATGTCTGGACTTCACCTGTCTCTCAGTCCTATTCTGTCAAGTTCATGCCCTTCATCTCCATTTACTTGTGTTCCTTGTCAGTGATGGCCTTCACCCATTTGAAATATAATTTTCACAACTGCTATTTCTTTTGTTTCATGCAAGTGACACGAACTTCACTATTTTAAAAATAAACTGCCAGAATTGCAATTGTATGAAAAAACCTACTCCATGACCTGTTGTTGTGCTTTCAGGACGAGGCTGTCGTGTCAGTGGTACCACTGAAGGGGATAAGAATTCATGCTCCCCTGTCACGCCTTCAGACTGGCAGCCAGGTTTGTAGCCTTGTTTCTTGAATTTATGCCCCGTCTTACCTTCAGACTAGCAGCCAAGGTTGTGCCATGGATGCATATAAATAAAGACATTAATTCCAAAACTTTATCATTAATATTTAGTAAAGCTGTGAATTTGTACATATTCAGGGATGGGAGTTCTCCGTCCTGAGAAAAAATCTCAGGACGTAACTGGGAGGGAAAGTAAAATTTAAAATGTGTACTGATTACGAAGGGCCAGGGACTATGAATCATAACGTGATAATTCATCATATCGTGAACGATACCATACACCAGTGATAATGGATATCACTATTATGTCCCTTTCGGAAACGGACGTTGGTGCGGGTATAAAGATTTGATTTTGCGGGCAGTCATCCAAAATAAGAATCTTTAACAAAGACAACAAAGAAGACTTTTCCTCACCCCTCGAAGTCGACGATGCTGCCAATAAATGGAGGTGGGAAAGGTTTCTCGAAGAAGATGCTGCAAAAAGAAAATATGAAACTTGGCTTCGTAAGATCGATGTTTGTGGAGAAGCTTGGTGTGTGGTGTGCAACAGGTAAGCATATTTCCCTTCGTTATTTCTGAGAATTAGGTACTAATAAAGTTTTTAGTAAGATGGGAAATGTAAATCATTACTAAAATATTGGTATTGGTAAAATGCACAAGAACACCGAATTATCGATAAAGCCTACGTACTTTGGACATTCTTTTTTTAACATCTCCAAAAGCTATTATAGTTTGTTTTTAAGATTTTAGGACACATAGTGCAATTTTCTTACTCATTAAAGTCAGACATGTTGAATAGTTTGTATTATCCTTTTTTTAGAGAACTGAATTATCGCTAACAGATGCCTTTGGTCTCACTCTTAAATGTTGATAATAGTTCACTGATTGTGGCGACAGTGAATCATGAATTGCCATTTCACACGGTGACGCTTGTTAATACATGTAACTTTGTTTTATTTCATTTATTCGACACAAAATTGTCTTGTTTTATTGTTCAGTCGGATGCGGGTGCATTCACAAGTAATATCCAAATTGAAATAAATTACTATCTGATCTGTACAAAACGTCAACTTCAGTATATCTATATTTGTCACCAACAGACATATATCTAATTTTAAATAAAATTATCCACAGGAAAAAAATGACATGAACAGTCTCCTCTACGTGGTTTTCTCTTCTGTGCGCAGACATCTTTAGTCAGGCCAGACACCACAAATAAAAAGGGTCCAGAAACAGAAAAGTATGTCTGACACGAACAGTGCTAAACAAATTCACAATCAAAATTTAGTCTGCTTTAGTAAGAGCAATACTGAGTATGTTTCTTTTTTAACTGCTTTAAGACTAAGATACATTTTTTTTATTTCCAGAAAACTCTGCTACAAATTAATGGAAAGAAAATTTTGCATAAACATAGAGATCAATGCAACCATCCATCACTTAATTTTTTTTTAATAAGAACAGTGTTAGGTTTGGATTTTGGATTTTTTACTTGTTTACAGCAGAGAGTTTTTGTAAATGGTCATTATTTTGATGTTGTTGTTAGAAGCATTGGGTCTCTGCAAGGTTGTTGTCTGTCGCCCCTATTAAATATCATGTACACATGTATACAGATGGCTACAAGAAGTACGGACAAGAGAAGCTATCTTGTCCATTGTCGACTCACAGGGGCATAAGCAAGAGTATGGCAGTGTCTTATCAAAAATTGGTGTGACAAGAATTGTATGGAATTAAATGTAGATAAGACAAAAGAGATATGCATAGACTTTAGGAAAATAAAAGATGGTACTGTAGTTTCACTATATACCTGCTGAAATTATTAACTCTTTCGGGTACTTGGGCTTTGTTTTTGATTGCAGGCTAAAATGGAATGTAAACATGATCAGCAAAGAGTGTACCTTCTTCAATAACTGAATAAGTTTTCAGTCAGCACAGCAACATTGAGCCATTTTTATCAGTCATTCATTGAAAGTCTTTTATCTTTTTCCTTCATATGCTGGTTTCACAGTTTTCTGTCCATGATATGAACAGTTTGTACCGTATTGTCCATATTTGTTCTAAGGTAATTGGTATTAAGCAGAGAAATTTGGATTCCTTTTTATTGATCAGCAATTGTCAGAAATGTTTACAGCATTTTGTCCATACCAGGACATGTCCTAGCAGAAGAATTTGTTATATTGAGTTCAGGCAGGCAAACATTGATGCCTGTATGCAGAAACAATAGGCACTTGAAATGGTTTACACCCTCTGCAGTCCATCTGCTCAACCATAGATTATAGATTAATTGTCAGTTGTATGTGTGTTTGATAAAGGTTACCTTAAGAATTGTTTTCTACGTAAGAATGCATGTTCTTATGTTTTTCTATAATGCACCATGCACCTAATATTGTAACTAGCAGTTTTTTAAAAGTTTTGTAACAGAACACACTTCCCAAGTTATAATTGCCCATTGGGATTAATAAAGTTGGTCGTTTGTCAACATTGTGAACTACCAAAGACATTGTATGACTTGTAATATGTGTGTTATGTGTGTGAAAACAGTGAAACACATATGTGACCATGTGTGTCGTGTAACGTTATATGCATATGCTATAGTGCTCCATGGCTCTCAACAACTCTTCAGTCCCAGGAAAATTTCTGGCTCCCACCCATGCATATTTTGAACTGTAGTGGAAGCTGAGTATAATACTGAAAACCAAAAAGGCGGTGATACATTTGCTATATAACAGTTGTAGGATGCTAGCCCATGTAGATTTTTTTTCAGAATGAGTGACTCATTTTTTAATATTGGATATCATTTTACATAAGAAGGTAAACAAAAGACTATGGGTAGATATTTAATTTATCTTTGTTGTTAACTGTCAGTTAATTGAAGTACTTGCAGTCAGTTAAAGACAGTTCATGCAGCTTAGGGACACCCTTTTGCATTTGATGCGTGTGTTCTTATTTAACAGATGCCAGTTTATGCCATGGGGCTCACTGAACAGGACACACCTTTTACATTTGGTGCTTCTGTTCCACCTCTTATCTTCACCTGGACACTAAACAGTCGAGAGGTTCTGCAGCTGAAGTCAGTGTACCAGGAGGTAAGTTGATGGTATGGGGACTATCAACAAAGAGTAGATAAGACTTGATGACGATGACCTCTGTAGTATAGTGAGGCTTGTTACCTGATATCAGGTGATATCAGAAGGTAAGTTTGTCAGCTTGTTGACTGACAACAGGCAAAACCTTGTATGGCTGAGTGCTTTTGTATTTTTCACGTTTTATTATTTCTGCAGACTAATTCATTAGTGGCCATGTATTTGCAGTTTGAGCTATGCCTGTCCTTGTTTATGTGTTGGTTATTTGTCTTGTGCGTGCAGGAGGGCATCAGGCTGAGGCATTTTGAAGTATGCCTGTCCTTGTTTATGTGTTGGTTATTATTGATTATTTTGTCTTGTGTGTGCAGAAGGGCATCAGGCTGGAGGCACAGCACAGTTTTGCACAGCAAGTATATGCCTTAAGGACAGGTCATGTGACTCTTGGTCTAGAAGTGCGTGCCAGGGATGGAAGCAAAGTGCAAGTGAAGGAGGATGTCTTACATGATGATCTTCTTATACAGGTAGGTGGATAGCAGTAATATTACAGGTGTGCTTCTTTGTTTGCTGCTACCTGCACATTGTAGACTGTGTGTGCAGATATATATATATATGCCACAGTTTGTGCATGTACTAGAACGTGTGTATGTATATGTGTTCAAATTTCCTGTCATCATCATCATTAGTTCCTAACTGGCCACAGTGGACCTGACGATAAAGTTGCCATCTGTTGTTGTTTTTGACGTGAATGTGATGTGATTGGGCAGGCTGACGAGCGAAGGTTGATGTCTTCTTCTATGGCAAAAGAGGGTTTTATTGTTGTTTAGTTCCCCCCTCTGTCTAGTTCTCCTCACTCAAGAAGAAAGGTGTTGATAGTAGCAGCTGACAAATGTTCTCTCCACCAGCGTACAGCTAATGGTGGAAGAGTCAGACACAGGCAGACCTTGCAGGACTCTTTCACGCATTAACCAGACTAAGTCACACCCCCGCTTTCATCGGTTTGCTTTGTTTCCTCTACCCACTAACTAAAATTACTACTTCAGCAAGAGAAGGCAACCGTGAAAGTGGTTAAGAACTTCTCTTTGATTTAAATTGCTCTTTCTCCATGTTAAGGAACTGAAATTGTGAAGCTCGTAGAAGACACCCTACAGTGAAAGAACGCTACAAACCAAACAACGCATATAAGCTTGACCCCCTATTTCTGACTACCGCTCCACAATAAGAAAGCTGCTAAATGCTGATTGGATGTTGCCGTAGTTTTTGCCTGGGTACATCGTTGTCTTGGCCTTGTTGATGGTAGATTTGAAGCATCTGGGCAGCAGGGTACGGTCAGTTTGGTTATTGACCAATCCATCTAGCGAGTGCCACGTGGCTGTCCTTCATTTCTTGTGGGGGTGTAAGGTGTTGGCTAAGGTGTGTATGTACGAGTGTTAGAATAAATGTCTATATATATATATGTGTGTGTGTGTGTGTGTGTGTGCTAGAGTGTATGTACAAGTGTTAGAATGCATGTCTATGTGTACATAGAGTGTATGTCTATGTGTACATGTGTTAGAGTGTGTATACAAATGTTAGAATGCATGTCTATATGTGTACATAGAGTGTATGTCTCTATGTGTACACTTGTTACAGTATATGTACAAATGTTAGAATGTGTACAAGTCCTAGAGAGAGAGAGGTAATGAGGAAATTTCAAGGTAATATATTCTGTTCTCTGTTATGGAGAATTTTTTTAAGCTCTTTGTGCACACTCGTGTGTTTGTGTGTGTATTCATGTGCCAGTGTGCCAGCATCAAACAAAGAGTTCATTGGCAACATGCCATTTACTTGACAATTAAATGTTTGCTTATGAATTATAGTTTATTATGTGGCCTTATTAACAGTTTTAATTGTGATGGATGGACACATACATGCAATGCTGTGTTATTCTGTTGTGGCAGGTGTTTGATCCCCTGCAGCTGACTATGCCAGAGATTTGTGCAGGAAGCTTTCTTCTCATGCCCAACACTGAAACCTTGATTCACACCAACAGGTTCTTCATCTGTCATTCGACATTTTCACAATCTTAGTCTTGCTGTCTCATGTATTGAATCTACGTCAGCACTATCTCTTCTTTCTAAGCTTTGTTCTTGCAGTGTTTGACATTTACTGGGTTTAAAATGTGTGTATGTGATACTGTTTTGTCTGTGTCTGTGAGCTTTGTGTATTGTCTCAGTTTCTGCTTCATGGAGTTAGAAGTTGTGGGTGTAAAGAAAGTGAGAGAGATGAGGTGGGCATCAGCTTCACAGAAAGTGTGGTCTCTAAAACAACACAACTGCTTCAGCTTAAAACTGTTTCTCAGGCAGGATGTTAAGTCTCAGACATGTCAGTACCTGACCACAGAGGGCATGCAACAAACTAAGCCATTGTGATTTGTCAGCCACAATCCTATGCAGGCTGCATAATTTGTGCCTACAGAGGCTAGGTCACTGCCAGTTGCTCTGCTAGCTAATTTTGATAAATGCCATGTTATAACACCACAACAGTTAACTGGGAGAAATGCCGTGATATAACAACACAACAGCTAGCTTTGATACATGCTGCGATGTAACAACACAACAGCTAACAAGCCCCAACTTTTTCCATTTTCAGGCAACCTAAAACACAATAATATATTATTAATAGGTAAGTTCATACACTAAACTCCACCAGATTCGGGTCTTAACTGAGAGGGGCCGTAGTAGGGAGATCAACCAGTCTGCTTTTATTCCATCAACCATAAATTCAAACACCTATTGAAGTTTATTTATTTAAATATTGAAATGATGCTCTTGAAAACCATATAAGGCTTTTTAGATGTTTTCGCTTTCACTTGGTCATGCTTATTCTGCCATCGTTAGGCCTGACTATAGATTTATAGGGAAACTAACTCTTCAAGTAATAGCAATCAATCAATACACATTGTACTGTGGAAGACAAAGACATTCTCGTAAAAATGCACTGTTTACTTTTTGAATGTGATTTCTGCAAAAAGTCACAATAAAGCACAAACAGATGGTCTTAATAACTTTATTTTTATAAACACATGACTTCTGCAAAAGGTTGTTAATGAAGTACAATCGACAGTTGTGCACTGTTCAAGATACTACAGTGAATAGTATTTTGACCCCAAACCATATCCCAGCAATATCAACCTCCTGTCTGAGTCAAATCAACACCACCACAACCATACATCCTACATGAGACAATGTTGTCCCAAACTGAAAGTCGAATTGACCAGGCCCAAGCTAAATGAATGCTCGAGGAGTAATGTCTGTTTCGTTTTAATCAAACATAATAAGATCTTTGCAAACTAAAGAATTTGTATACCTGGGCAGCTAGGTGACATCAGATGGTGACTATAAACAAGAGGTCAACAAAGCCAACCAAGCTTTTGCAATGTTTAACGCTGTCTGGAGATGCACTGGCTTCAGCATCCATACAAAGATCAGGATCTTCAAGAACGTCCTCAGTGTCCTCCTACATGGGTCAGAGTGCTGGAAGACCACAGCCTCCATCGAGAAAAAGCTAGAAATATTCCAAACCAAGTGTCTGCGGCGCATACAAAAGATCTTCTGGCCCAACACCATCTCAAATGAAGAACTGCGCGAACAGATGTGGATGTGCACCTTGGCAGAAGCGATCCAACTGCGGCGCTGGCGATGGTTAGGTCACGTGTGGTGCATGCCTACAGACTCAATCCCCAGAACAGCCCTGCGATGAACGCCGCAGGGAAAGAGGAACACAGGGAGGCTGAAAGAGACGTGGAGGCAATCCATCGAAAAGGACCTCAAAAACTTAGGCCTATAACTCGACAGCAACAGACAGAACCAGATGGAGGTCCCTTGCTCTCGCCTCATTTGCCAGACGACACAGAGAGGACTGATGAATAATGATGTCCACAGTACCTCATTGATAAGCTTCACAAAGTCCACAACTCAGCTGCTCATCTCATTTTCCGGACTCGCAAATCTGAACGTTACACCACTTCTTCACTCTCTTCATTGGCTACCAGTTAAAACTACAATAGACTACAAGCTCTCCAATCTATGCTATGGATTCTTTGAATGCTCCTCCCCCACTACTTGTCTGTCCACACCCATGCTCGAAACCTTCGCTCCTCATCAGACTTCCGCATTCTGTCCTCCCTCCCACAAAGACAGTGCAATATAAGTACTCATTATTATTATTATGTTTTGAGTGTTCCAAATCTTATCTGCTTTTGCAGGGATGCGGCAGCGGTCATGAGTTATACAGTGATCAAAGAATCAGGCGTGGAACCAGTGGTGCGTGTAGACAGTAATGGTCAGCTGACTGCAGGGGCTGCACCAGGCAGTGCTTTTGTCAGGGTCACTGCAGTGGAAGACTTTGGCATCAACCAGACGCTACTACTATTAGTACAGGTTCGCTTGATTTTGGCTTCCACCAGACACTGGTACTGTTAGTACAGGTTCATGTGGTTTTGCCTTCCACCAGACACTAGTACTAAAGGTAAAAGGTAAAGGTCATCCCATAACCTTTTCAGGTGGTAGGGGAGTGAGGTGTTAGAGACCCCACTTTTCTCGGGGCCAGCTTTTACATGAGGGTGGTGCCAATCTCCTCTCCCTCGCTGCCTTACCTTCCCCAACCCTCTAAGGAGTCAGGTACCCATTCCCGTCAGCTGGGTCGACTGGGGGAAGTTTGCTGCGCTTATCGGGAATTGAACCAGCGCGCTCTCGGTTCGGAAGCCAGCGCTCTAACCACTCGGCCATCCGCTTCCCCTAGTACTGCTAGTACAGGTTCATTTGATTTCGGCTCCGATGCTAGCACTCAGTACAGGTACCATTTGTGTCTTATAATAGCAGTAGACATACCCTTATAATGTACCTCAACTGTTTCCTCAAACTGCAGCATCAACACTTGACGGAGATTAATTGTAGAACTGCACTACCAGAACTAAAATACTTTTAAAGAGACGCAATACAAAGTTGAGCTTAATTAATAGATTCTGAAATTTTCAATTATCCAATCAAAATTTCAGGTTTCAAAAGAATCGTTTACTTGCAATCTTGCCTAAAATCTTGCTTTGGGTAAGTTGATGAAGTCGCCATGTTTGCATACTCTTTTGTGAAAGAAAAATCGTGACTTTCTTTATGAGGATCTGTAAAGATACAGGACAGTTTCTGGTACGTCTTAATGTAAGTGATATACAGGGTGGGCCATTAAAAGTAGGCTGCTCCACCACACTCAGACCACAGGCATTCTACTTTTAAGAGGCCCTACCTGTGGAAGGGGGTTCATTCAGTTTTGCCATGACATTTTTTGTTTGTTTGGATTTATTTAAAAACAAAACTCAACTATTCATTACATTGCTCTGGTTTGAAATTTTATGGCACAGTCTTCCAAACTGATGGCAAATCAAGAATGACAACACTTTGATGATCCCCATTTTCAAAGAATTCTCACCCAGTGTTTTCAGTGGCATCATTTAACAGCACACACTAGCACAGTGTTTTAGATGGCTCGCCTCTGGAAGACAGCTGGCATTTCTTGGGATCTTACCTCATGATGATGTGTACACACCAGTTGGCATCTTACGTGGTGACGTCCACACACCAGTTGGCATCTCGTGGCATCTTACGTGGCGACGTGCTCACACACGTTGGCATCTCGTGGCATCTTACCTCATGGTGATGTGCACATACATGACATCTAACCTCATGGTGATGTGCACATGTGGCATCTTACCTCATGGTGATGTGCACACACCAGTTGGCATCATGGCATTTTACCTCAGGGTGATGTGCACACACACCAGCAGAACGTTTTAGGTGGCTCACCTCTGGCAGACATCAGAGGCTGATAAACAGAAGCCCAAGAAGTTGAGAATAGGAAGGGAGTGGTTTGGTTGTAGTGGAGATTGGAGGGGGAGGGATTGATGTCTTATGCTGAGCCAGCAACTGAGGCTATATCATGGCAAGCCAGCCAGTCAGCTCTGTAAACAGGTGCCACATACAGAGAAAGTTGTAGTGGAGGAGGGACATGGTTCCTACCCCAGCCAAGAGAAGAAAATATCAGAACTGTATTTGTTTTTTATTAGTGATCAGTACTGCTGTTTATCCTTCTGTCCTTTGTATGTTGTCCATGTCTTGTTTCAAGCGCTAAGAACATGCTTCTTACGAGCCTTAGTACTCATTATACCAGTCAGGCAATTATTATTTATTATTATTGTTTTTCATAAACTATCAGGGCTATATTTGAGACACCTTGTCTTGTGCATAAGCAGATCATCTCAGTAAAGAGAAAACAGAACAGGATGAACTGAGAAAACAATAACGAAGATGCAATGCAAAATGTGTTAATCAAAGTTAATGTAATAGACTTTAATAATTTTGTGAGAGTAATCCTTTTGATATTTAAAAATTGCAGATAATCTATACAATTCTACAAGTACAAAATAATAAATACAAAAGAAACTGAGACATAAACCACCTGCCCATCACAACTCAATAAATGCAAGAACACCAGAGTGATTTTTCAAAAAGGGTTTTGGTAGTCACAGAAGGGAATGGAACAAGACTGATCCAAAAATTAATGGTTTTGCAAATTTACCTTTAGATATGAAGTTAAAACTGCTGGTGGCGATTAATGAAGAAAGATGTCATTTCACTAATGAGAAGAAATCTCTGCATGTCTGACTAATCTACATCTCCAGTTCATTGAAGTTATTAAACTATTTTGCATTGTATCCATTTGTACATCAGCCATACAGAAAGAACAGTGAAACTGGAGGAAATGCTTCCTTTTCAATGTTTCCCTGTTTTACTCATGGGTCCTCTTTTTGGAAATCCTAAAATATCAGGATTGTTGGAGAAATAAAACAATAATAAAAACCATTGCATCAAAAATAAACTTTTTTGAAAAATATGAAGAATTCACTTTTCATTTTGTTTAGTCTGCAACTGATTAAACATACCAAAAAATATTTAGCCCACAACTGATTAAACATTCCAAAAAATAATGTTTAAGTTGCAAGTAATTAAACATACCAAAAAAATAATGCAGGTTTCCCCCCAGGATTTAAGGTTTTACATAGAAGGATTACAGTTGGTCATCCTAAGGTTTTATATAGAAGGATTACAGTTGGTCATCCTAAGGTTTTATAATAGAAGGATTACAGTTGGTCATCCTAAGGTTTTATATAGAAGGATTACAGTTGGTCATCCTAAGGTTTTATATAGAAGGATTACAGTTGGTCATCCTAAGGTCTTATATAGAAGGATTACAGTTGGTCATCCTAAGGTTTTACATAGAAGGATTACAGTTGGTCATCCTAAAGGTATAAAGATCTGAAAAAGGCCAGAGTTACTTCCTACAATGGCCTGAGGTACTCCACTTGTTTAAGAAACCAAATATAATACTTTCTTGACAAACCATGTTGGACTAATAATGAACTTTCTTGATGTACAGATAAGATAACAGCAAACACTCTGATTGCAGGTGAAAGCCGTGTCATACCTGATGCTGAACCTTGACACAGATCTGTATATTTCTGGATCACCTCTGCCAGGAATTCCAGTTGGTGCGGTGTTACAGTTTTCAGTCAGTTACCATGATGATGTTGGACAAACATTCCATGCTGCTAACCTCCAGCTGGGGGTTCGATGCAACAGGTCTTGATGCAAAAAATGCAATTTTCTAATTAGTTTCTATACATGACCTCTAGTCCTCTGGTTGGCTGACTAGTATGAAAGTGGGAAGAATAACAGATTATAAGACTATATATTATGCTTCAAACATTTTACCAAATTTGTGTCAATAGTGTGCACACATAGAAAAGATTTATTGAACGTCAGCAGTGTGACATAACATTTCTTTTCTGGTGAAAGCAATGATAATGCATTGTAAATGTAGTTCCACTCATTTCATGGAGACATTCTGTGTTCGGTGCCTGTCTAGAAAAGTTAGACGTTCTCTAAGCAGCGTCATATTCAGGTTGCTGTCATGTAATGACTAATGTGCAATGAATCATCTTGCTGTCTAGTCACATAATGTCATCACAAATTCATATCAAATTGCAGAGCATAAATACCAGAATGCTCATTCTCAAGTATCAGGAAAAATAATAGTTCTTTTTGTGAGATGCAAGTCTTTCAGTGACACCAGGCTTGTACATCAGTCTTCTTCTGTTCATAGATTGTGAACATTTTATATGTTGATTTTTGCCCTTCGTGAAAATTAGTCATCCAAAGCTGCTACAGTAAAACTTCTTTATTAAGACTTTCCCGATTATGACCCCCTCTTAGTTATGCCCCAGAAAATTTTCACGGAGGTATTTCGCTATACGAATGTCCTCTTTGTTACTTGTCACCATCAGTTTAAGCTGTGTTATAACCTTTTCTTTAAACAAACGTTGCATGTTGGAAAAAAATTAAGTAAATTTTAAAATAGACTGTTTCTGACCAGCCACTGAATGCAAAATCACGTTGAATAAATACATTTCGAAAGAGACTATTTGTTCGATGGGTCACCAGTCATTTTAGCCATTTCGATCTAGTCATTAGCTACCATATCGTCCGAACACCAAAAGTCAAATATATAGCAGAGAATTTGTCTTCCTGATTTTGATTTTATGCACTGATGTGTGTGTTCAGACAATGCATTCTTTCTTACGAACAAGGATGAAAAATCCATAGAGGTTTAGAGTTGTTCTGAGTCTAATGCAAGGCTAAGCTCCAAATTCCTGAGAAGTTTATGACATGTCCCACTGCCATTAGTTTGCGTGATTTTGATTTTTTAAATATTTTTGTGTGGGAAGAAGTATAACAAACATTACTTAGGGTTTATGATAGTGATTTAGCAGGGATTATCAACATGGGAATGTTAAAGCACACCAGTCAGGACTGGGAGGTATGTGCATTTTTTGTTCCTAATGATTGGGTAAAGCTCAGTGCAAGACGCTATTGCCCCAAAGCTGGGTGAATCCACCCTTTTCATTCTCAAGATGTGTGCCCTACAAAAACCTTTGAAAGAGGTGAAAATCATGTTACATTTGTACACAGACACACCTAGTTAACATAAGATTCCAGCTTTCCCACTGGTGAAAACCTTTACAAGGTAAACATAGCCTTGTACACTCCTGACATCTGTGGTGTTTTCATTCTGTGCACGGTCATGTTTGAGGCTGTGTATCTCAAAAATGGAGGAATATTCCCCCAGACTGGGGAAAGTCGTGTCTTGCATGGAGTCGTACCCTGTCATGAGACAATTTGGTGCATCCCACTAGTTCTGTAACGGGGCATTGTAAAGTCAGCAAGCCTACACTGAAGACATCAGAAACTGGAGATTTTACCTCCTTGCAAAAAGCAAGCAAGTGTGGAAGGCTTGTACCTCAAGAATGGAATGGAATTAACTGCTCAGATTTGGAGAGTTATTTCCTCATTATACAATAGATCTAGTCATTTGAAAAAAATTGTTCTCATGTTAACCTTGATTATGTGTGAAGCAGTCAACATTTTGTGCTGTCAGTGCTTTAACATCATTAAGTTTGAGTGCTATTGTTGCTGCAGATAACAGATATAACACACATTCATTACTTTTATGCCTGTTTGAAATGAAACATTTACTTGCATTTTTATATAAGATTAAATGATTTTTGTGATCAGGTACGACCTTTTACATGTGTCCAATGGCGGCAGTAATAACACACTGGTAGTGCGAGCAGCAGAAGTAGGACATACCATTTTCAAGGTAACCCTCTCAGTTTTATTACTGTAGTTTTGTCCCTGTAGGTAGGACATCATACTCAAGGTAATCCTCTCAGTCTTACCACTGGAGTTCTATCACTATACCTTAGAGGTTGGACGCACCATTGTCAGGGAAACGCTCTCAGCCTCTCACAGCACTGGAGTTGTGTCGCTATACCTTAGACATAGGACACACCTTTGTCAAGGTAATTCTTCTCAGTTTAATCACTGCTGTGTTTTCATGCTAGTGATGTTACTTTCATCCTGCTGCGGTTTAAATGATAGTGATCATGTTATTTTTTAACAATGACTTTGCCAGTGGGTTACTAACAGAGTAGAAAGATACTGCTGACACCATAAAAGATTCTTTTCACCAAGTTAACCACATCTTAGCTACCGCAGTAGCAGTCAGCCTTGTGGGCGATCTCAGAAGAAGATTAAGGAAGTAAAACCCTCTGGTGGAGCCCTGCAGGTGGTTAGCTGCCATATTTCTGCACATCCCAGCAACCTGAACTAGAACTTGTAATCATTTGATCATCTGAGAACTAGCTTTTCAGAAATATTCACCAATGGACAAGTTAACACTTTAAGTCTGGGCCTTGACGTTTGATTCTGATACCCAGGTACCAGGAATTTAAAGTATTTACAAAAATTCATAAACATCACAGGAAGATGAATTATAATTAAAGTTCAGACTTAATTAACTTAATTAAAGTTGTACTGATTACCACACTCCATTGTGAAAGAGCATTTTCTTCAAAATCCAGAGGAAATTAGGTAAGATAGCACTTTATTTATCGCGGAGGGCAGTTAGGTTTATCAAACTATTCCATCGCTCCCCACCACCTCACCCCCCAAAAAATTTTATTTTAATACAGGCTTACAAATTTACAAATAAAATATTGACAAATAAACATTAAAAGTCGATCCTTATGGTGTGTGTCCATATGGCAGTACCACTGGGGCACTCTGGGCCAGAATAAGATCTCAGCCATCTTTCCCTGTGATGTTAAGGGTGAAGTAACACTGACACAGAATAAGGTCTAAGCAATCTTTCCCTGTGATGTTAAGGGTGAAGTAACACTGACACAGAATAAGGTCTAAGCAATCTTTCCCTGTGATGTTAAGGGTGAAGTAACACTGATACAGAATAAGGTCTAAGCAATCTTTCCCTGTGATGTTAAGGGTGAAGTAACACTGACACAGAATAAGGTCTAAGCAATCTTTCCCTGTGATGTTAAGGGTGAAGTAACACTGATACAGAATAAGGTCTAAGGAATCTTTCCCTGTGATGTTAATGGTGAAGTAACACTGACACAGAATAAGATCTAAGCAATCTTTCCCTGTGATGTTTTAGTTTAAATAATACTGTAATAATGTTGATTCAAGGCTAATTTTGGCCCTTTCATTTTGCCCTTAACCCTTGCATAACAGTTGAGAACAAGCATGCATTGCTCTAAGGGGAGACTAAGAAATTAAGGGCACTAGTGAGAAGAAGAATTTTGTATCATCTAATTGTTAATTCTGACAAGTGGGTTACCTGCCAGAGCAGGGGCGGGCAAAGTTGTCTTTTTGCGGGCCGGTCTTATCTGAGCTATGCGGTGGGCCAGTAAAATACCAAAAACCTATGTCAGGTGACTACACAACAAACCTCCTGATAATAGAATGGACAACAAATGAGTACATAGTGATGTTCACTTATTTATTGTGTAAAGTGAAGCTGTTTGAATTCGTTCACAATAAAACTTTAAAACCAGTCTTTCCTTTGAAGGCAGCTTCCCCCCCCCCCCCGATGCTCTCTTACGACTCCATCAGACATGTCAGCCGTGTTATTTGTTATTTGTTTACTTTGTCTTTGTTACAATGTTACAAACTGCTGATTTCTAATACTGTTGTACTTGATAAATTTTAATTAAATTAACCTAGACTGAATTTTAACAAATTGAAAACAAGTTGCTTGGTGTGTAAAGGTTTTTTTTTCGTTTACTCCTTCTTATTTTGTGCAGGTATGGGATAAAGACAACCCCTGGGTTTCTGATTTTGTAAGTGTTCCTGTGGTGAGTGTTATATCACCACCTTATCCAGTCTTGGCGAGGGGCTCAGTCGTCTGCTTCTCCACACCTTTTGATGAGAACAAAGGTAAGTCATTGACTGGGATCTTTAATCTGCCTTTTGACACTATCAAGTATGCAAGCTGTATGAAATTATTAGCTGAA